>OZ010789.1:30665649-31865649 GCA_963932465.1 Maratus speciosus | reverse complement strand
CGGCAAGCTACGAGCTAAATATAAAGATTCTTATTGTTTCTTGTTCGCAGCTACTATGATCATCGTTCTAAAAAAGTTATTGCATATCTTTATTACTCCAAAATTTTAATTATATGTTTCATAATTCTCAGTTTTTCCGAGATTGTATATACAGTACAACCTCGATTATCCGAAGTAATTGGGACCGACCCTCTTTCGGAAAATCGAAATTTTCGGATAATCGAGAATGCTTCAATTTTCAGATTAAGGAGAAATATATGCAATATTTCGTATTATGGTAACAAGTGCTTAATTAAACTAAAGCAATGGCAAAATAGAAACAAGAATAAATAACCTGAATTTTAATATTGAAATTAAGTACCTTTTACCTATATCACAAGGGTAAGGGTTTGAAAAAATGTTTCGTTTATAGCAGTTTCGATTACTTTTGCTTTGAAGCGCTACTACGTAGTTTTTTAATATTTTATTAATTCACTAATATCACAGTCTTTTTGCTGCTGCAGCCATGCCAAACTTTTTGCAAAACATTCAAATTTGCTAAAAACATTGCTAATTTGTCCGTTTCTTTCGTTCCACTCCGCAGCTTACGGGAGCTCAAGTTAAATTCAAGAAAATATTTATACGTACTCTTAGTTTGGAAAGGAACGCTTGCATACAAGGAATACTGTAGTTAAAAAATATAAAATAAAAAAGCTTTCTAAATGGATTTTGCACACAAGGAAATGTAACGGAGAAAAAAAAAAGCTTTAAAATGGATTTCGGTTAATCGAGATTTTCGGTTAAAATAGTTTCGGATAAAAGAAGTTCTACTGTACATAGATATTCACACACACACACAAACACACACACATATATATAATGAAATTACATGTGTAAACTGAATAGAGATTTATTTAGTTATTGGGTACCGGCTTGAGACACGTAGTAGTTCTATTACTTTAAAAAACCACTTTTTCATAAGAATGCAGGGCCTAAAATTATTACTTATGTCCAATTAAAAATTTTAAATCTATGGGCAAAATCAAAGACAACTTGAAACGCAGTTATTGTTGTTAATTTTTTACTGATTTCAAAAGTAGTGATATATAAATCCTTTCCGTTTTTTCTATGCGTTAATTAAGAGAAATAGAAACTTTCAAAATTGAACATAAACCAAGAAAACTATAGATATTTCGAAATATAATTCAGACTACATGATTTTTTAAAAAGAGGCTTGTTTTTTAATTTTGTTATGAAAATCAAATCTCAATAACATTTACGGTTAATTCGTTTTCTGCAAATTAGCTTCAGACAATATTAAACTATGTTTTTGAAACCCCACTTTTTACCGGGAGTAAAATTAAAATTTTGATTTTGTGTGCAGAATCTTTAGCGCTCTCAAACAATTAACCAACTATCCCATCACTTTTATTTTTGGCTTGAACTATGATCTTTGGCACAATTTACGGTCTGTAAATAATGGTCTGTATGTATATACAAACAATGGTCTGTATATGTAAATGACTGCTGGTGATAAGAGAAGTTTCAACTCTAAAAATTATCTTTTGAACTGTCACTGAAAATAATTAATAACGAGTAAGAAACCATCGAATTAGGCGGATAAAATGTTTAAAAATTCTTAGATTGAATTTCTAAAAACTTGCAAAAATAATTACAATAAAAAAATCAATCTTACGTTGGTTCGGCTACCTCTTGAAATAAATATTATTTTAAGCTAAAGTTGCCAAACTGCTGTTTCCATTAACTGTAACTTTTCAAATTACTTTATTCTTTATAAGTAATCAGTAATATGTAATCAATATAAGTAATTATGAAGTTGCCTACTTAGACTTTGATCTTTGTTACGAAATGAAAAAACAGCAAAAATTGCGCTGCTAAGACCCATTTTTTTTTTTTTTTTTTTTTTTTTTTTTTTTTTTTTTTTTTACCGCCACTAAACATTATACCATTTTCACCGCCGCAAAATTCACATGTGCACTTTCCATATTCATTATTTAAAAAATATTTTAACATGCAATAGATTATTAATGAATATATATATATAAGCTAGATCTTTGCATGTGAACATTCGTACTCTTGACTTCGGTTTATAGTCCTAGTACCTGCAAAATACAGAAATTAATTATTTTAGAAGTATTCATAGTAACAATTAGTTCTATCAAAGAAAATATTATTGCCCTTTTTTACTATGACGTTATTTTCACTTACTGAAGCATTTCTCGCCTCCCACTGAAATTAGCGTCTGAAACTCAATATTAGCGCAATGAATAAATATTGAAAATTAATAGTTTTATGATGAAAAATGCGTTATTTTTTTTTTAACCCAATGCAATTTCACATTAAACCACATTTATATATTTTGAATTGTAATGAAGAAATGGCATCAGTAAAGATATAGTAATTCTCCTTATTTAATTTTTTTCTGTAACAATGAAAGTAACCCAATTGCCACCACAGTAAAGAAACTGCTTGACTTTTAAAATTAAAATATAAAAATGGGGATGTTTTAATAGACAGCTAGTACGGGCGCATCTACAAATAAACTGCTTTCAATAAAAACTAGTCGGATATGGCAATCCCAAAACTTTTTTCTATTTCATACATGTTAATAATTCCTGAAAAATCAAGCATATCAGTGCCACCGGTTAGTGATTTGCACCAAAATCTAATCAGCAACAACTTATGTCAAGTTGTAGCTGAATCTGAAGTTTGATGAAAATACATGCATTAGTTTTTGAGGTAGAACTATTGTAAAAATCCGAAAAAAATCTACATAGCAGCACCACCTGTTGGCTGATTTACTTCAAAAACTCATCTAGAACAATTTATATGAGGGACTAACTGAATCTGAAGTTTGATGAAAATTCATGCATTAGTCCTTGAGATACAGTTGTTGCAGAAATCGTGATAAATGCGGTCTAGCAGCGCCACTTGTTAGGCGATTTTCACTAAAAGCTAAACAGCACTAACTTATGTCAGGGACTAACTGAATCTGAAGTTTGGTGAAAATTTGGGATTAGTTCTTGAGATAGAGCTATTGTGATAATCATGAATAATGCCGCATAGCAGCACCACCTGTTTGGTGCTTTACCCTAAAAAGCAATCAGCTCCAAATTATATCAAGGACTAACTTAATCTGAAGTTTGATGAAAATTCATGCATTAGTCCTTGCGATACGGATATTGCGGAACTCGTGAAAAAAAAAAAAAAAACGCATAGCAGCGTCACATTTTCAGAAATTTACACCAAAATGTAATCAGCGCCAGTTTATATCAGGGACTAACTGATTCTAAAGTTTTATTAAATTTCGTTCATTAGTTTTTGAGATAGAGCGCCCACAAAATTTGTGCCACACATAGACAGACTCACAGACAGACATTTTATAAAAACATGTTTTTATGATTCTCTGACCCCTAAAACGTGTAAATCCATCGAAAACTGGAATTCGAAAATTTTCATGAATCCAATACTTTCTTCTTGTAAAGATAGAAGAAAGTAAAAATAAATATCAATATTGGTTCAGTAGCAAGTCCAGGGCAGATGACTTAAAAAAACAGCCTTGCGTTGCAAACATATAAAGTTTTTATCAGTTGTCTGAGCGATGAGTGAAATTAACAGCTATTGCTACATATTTGAAATAAAAAGTAGTAAAAGTTATCTCAGGTTAGAAGAAAATCTACTTCGATAATATATCCCATGTCAAACTATAAATAGTTGTTTAATTATATATATATCAAATCAAGATACATATTTTCATAATTCATCATCATGACCACACCACATGTCATATTCAAACAATTGTTTTTCTTTTGAAAATGTTAGTTTTTCTTCTTCCATCTGACACAGACACTAAAAAATGAAAGAATTTCCTGATAAAATGCACCAAAGATTCTTTCTTTCTTTCTGTTTTTTTTTTTTTTTTTTTTTTGTAATCCATTATTTAATTTTTTCCCCCTAATAAGATATTCATAAGCGGCAGGTAAAGATTTTTGAGATCAATAACGAAGTACTATTTATATACTGCATTACAGCTTTAATAAAAACACAAATACGCTTTATAATACTGAAATAAAATTTACATTTTCATTTTATGCGTTAGTTTTTATTTATTTTCTTTTCAATTACGAAGGGGATTATCTAAGTGCTATGCCAGAGTTGAGAGTTTCTTTATAAAGACGTATTTAGGTATTTAGATATAGCACAATATAATATACACAATCATGTTAGTAAAATATAACTGTTTATTGATTTTTTATGCAGTGGCGGTGATATTATAGAATTAGTTATTGAAGTATTTTCAGTGAGTGGAAAAACAACATTTCAAACATTTTAATGTTTGAAATAATTTCATGCTTGCAATATTTTTTCTTTTTAAGAAAATATTGCGTAAGACTAATGTGTTAAAACTTTTAAAACGGAACTATTAGATTGAATTTATAATAAACATACTAACATAATTACAATGAAACATTAATCTTGCATTGGCTACTCTTATTCGTATAAATTAAAGTTACAAAAATACCATTTTCTTTACCTTCAACTATTAAAATTATCGAAAAAATAAAATTTATTCGTATAAGTAATTAACAATATGTAATCAAGATAAGAAATTATCATGAAGTTATCAATTGAGACTCTGATCTTTTGTATTATGAAATGAAAAATCACACAAATACGTTACTTTGAGGCATTCATAGATTTTTTAAAAAATGAAACATAAATATAACGTCGTTTTTACCGTGGAATAATATGAATTACGTGCTTCCCATATTCATATTCTCTATTTGAAAAATGTTTTAATGCGGAATAAGTTATTAATAAATATATTTCCAAACTTGACATCTCGTTTGCTCCAGCTACAATTTTGCATGTGAACATTCGCACACTTAACTTGAGGTTCTAACATGAATATCAGCGACCAAAACCTTCAGAAGTATATTTCTTTTGGCATATTCTTAGTAAAACATTGTTTTTTTTTTGTTTTTTTTTTCAAAGAAAATGCTCGTTTCGTTTAAATATGGCGTCATTTTCAGGCGCTAAATAATTTCTCCTACCTCTGAGATTAATATATCAAATTCAGTATCAACAGTATAAAAATAATATTTACGGTAGACCGGGGCTAGTAGGCCCGCTAATAATATTTTCTTCTAATAATAATAATAATAAATTACAATTCAACATTTTAAATTTATTTTATGTTAACACTCTCAGTGTATTTTCAGGAAGAAGTCACAATAATAAAACTTGAAAATATTAGCTATAAGTATTAGTTTAAAATCTCAAATTGACACCAAGTCGCTTGAGCCAACCTGCACCGATTGCGGGGTAAGTTGTCCCACGTCACGTTTTAATGTTCTGATAGTGTAGAAGTTTAAGAAATGATCAAAATTTTACCAAATCTTAATTTTTATTTCTTGCGAACGAAAACAAAATATATCCTCCTAAATTAAAATAAAAATTTTAAATATTAAAACTGTGAGTTATTCACATTATTAACTTCGACCAAAAATTGCTTTAAAAATTGATTTTATTTTCTCATAAAAAAGTCTTTAATACATTAAGGAACCGTAATAAATTTTAATAAAGGCATGCTAGGTGTTAAAACACCGTAAATCTTAGAGTGCAATAATTTAAGAAATCATGCATCCTTAATTACGTGATTTATTATAAACACCAGATGATAAATAAATTGTATCAATGCCTCTGTACATCTGTTAAGTGCAATAATTCTTTTATTTCGTTTATTATGTTGTTCTAACGCATCATTCCCTTCAAATTTCTGTCAGTAAAATGTAATATTGCTTCATGATGCTTTGGGTAATGCCAGCTTCTTTGAAATAATGATAATTTTCGTTTGTATTAAACTTTAATTCCTAATCAAGTATAAAAAAATACCAGTTTGTTTATCAGGAAATATATATATTATTGATTACATTCATTATTTATTATTGGTATAATGAAATTTAGATAATCTAATAAGTTAGGATATAGCAATGTGCTTGGTATAATTATGTTGGGTGATATCATTTTTTTATATTTTTTGTTTGAACTGCTGATCTTTATTAACGGTTCAGGAAGTGTAGTTCTATTCTGTCCGTAGAAGGGACAACATGTCTCTTAAAGGAAAAGATATTTTTGATTAAAAAAAATTGCTTCCTGAAACTGTCTTTTTATTGATTATGAAGACAGAAAGTTTCAACGAATAACTACCCAGGTAAAAGGTTTTCACTTCATAAAATGTGATGTTATTAAAGCATTATTAGAGGCAAACTCTTCTCTGGACGGGGAAACAAGGGGATTTTATTAATAATTGAGAAATATCAGATTCGGGTAGATTTTGATTGTTAGATTTGTTACTTTTAGCGGTAATATGTAACATTAGAAGGCCGAATTTTTAAGTATATTTCCTTAGAAATACTGCCGACTGCAATCTCCCGTATGTTGGAATTTTTGAAAAACTTTTGCAGATGTACACCGATCATGACCCCTAGAACCCAAAACCATCCCCAGTTCAAAACTTTATCTATCTATCTATATACATATATCTTTCACTTTTCTATGGACACGATAACATATCCAATCAGTTTAAAGTTTTCAAAACTTCTAGGAAAAGGGCCAAGAAAATATGCATGACAGATTTTTGATATAAATAAAAATGGCTTCAAGGAGTGCAAAAAATAGGGTTTTCAGAAGAAAAAAAATCATAACTTCGTCAATTCACAAGATATCAAATTCACTTAAATTTATCATAAATCCTCTTAATATTATCTACAACTTTTGTATTGACAAGATTTTGATAGGAGCCTCTCTTACAGCCCCCCCCCCCAAAAAAAGTGGTTTGAAGAATAAAATAAATTCATAACTTCGTCAATTCACAAGATATCAAATCCATTTAAATTTATTATACATCTTCTCAATATTATCTACAACTTTTATATTGACAAGTTTTTGATAGGACCATCTATTGTTGCAAAAGAATTTAAAAACGAAAAAAGAGGATGGGTTGAAAAAAAAATTCATAACTTCGTCAATTCACAAGATATGAAATCCGTTTAAATGTATTATACATCTTCTTAATATTATCTACAACTTTCATATGGTCAAGTTTTTGATAGGACCAACTATTACCGCAAAAAGAAATTAAAAACAAAAAAAGTGTCTGCGTGTGTGTGTGGGGGGGGGGGGGGGGCGTTGTATAAGAAAAAAAAATCACATGTCCCTTCATCCGTTAAATTCTGGGTGGAATTAGTACTTAACTTCGAAATCTACCTGCGCCTGTAGGCCAACCCAACAGGGATTTTTCTATAATTATGAAAGTTATAAATGTTTTTGTACAACAGGAGCAGCTGATTTGATTTGGAGAGGAGGTAAGCAACATTATAACTTCATTTTTTAAAAAGATTGACTGGAATAACCAGGAATTCAATCAATAAAATAATTCCTTACTATTAATTAATAATAAAATAATTAAAATAATAGTAAATGTTTATTAAAATAATTCATTAAAACTATCAAAATTCCAATACCCCAGAGCTAAATTCCTACGGGGCATGTTGGCCCGCTGGGCGAACCTGCCCCGTGCCAAATGGGCCAACTAACCCCGTATCGCCATTTTTGTTTTTCATGACTGTAAGGAATTATTCTGAAAGTATTTCAATAAAAAAAAAAACATGCCCTACAATAACTACGAACAATTATTTTTCTGAATTATTATATATCAAAATCTAAAATGTAGTCTACAAACAAATAAAAAACGATTATTTATAAGAGAGGAAATTTACTCATCTTTGCAAAATTTAAAAAATTCTCTATAATTCTTTAACGGACGCTCCGACTTCAGTGGTGCTGATGTTGTAGGAGGAAAGCGAAGCAACACATACTTGGCTGGACTGACAAATGCCACCAAACGGAAAGTTTAAAAAATATCGCGACTGCGCCAACTTGCCCCTATGGCCAACTAGCCCCGCTCTACCCTACATGTAACAGCTTTATGAGTCAAAATGCATGTTTTTCTTAATAACATCATTTTCTGTTTAAAGTTTTTTACAAATTACTTTTAATTGTATGAAGACAATGGCATCAGTAAGGATGTAGAAATTCCTATTTATCAGTATTATCTGTAACTATCTAAGTAACCCAATTGCTACCATTTTGCAGAAAAACTTTTAAATTAAAAATAAACGTTGCTATTGAGGGCTCTTCTACCAATGAATATAGCTTTCAATAATATATATACATATAAATCTGTTCAATTGAAAACACACGACAGATGACGAAAAAATGTTTTAAATATATAAATTTTTACTTAAAATATATTAATTTTAATTGCTAAAAGACGTAAGTTAAAACTTTAAAACAATAAAAATAGGTTTTTTCGACTGTTTACATGTTTCCACTGTACCCGTTTTCAAAACAAATAAATAAAAATATTCTAAAATTGCACGGTCTATAAAACGCCATCATTTAAATTTTCACGTAATCTACATATTATGCACGTTATTATTTTTTTTATTATTTTTATTTTTTTTTACTTAGATGCTTAATTTTATATTCGTAACCATTGAGTAACTCTAGCCATAGTTTTGGTAAGTTAAATAATGCTGCATCGTTATATATTGAATTTTTGCGTGTTACAATCTCTATGGTTTCTTTTATAATGGATGGAGAGTGTAGACTGGAGAAAAAAATTATCTTACTCTCATTGAAATTTATTTGCATGGTTTCTTCTTGACATGATCTTGCTTGGGCTGTGGTTTTTATATTATATTTAATATCAGATGCATGCTCCTTTTTTCTATACTTAAATCTCCTACTAGTCATACCAATATAGTAATTCTTCGATCCGTCTGCTCTAATAAAAGGTATTTCATATACCCCTGAATAATTTCTAAATATGCTTTAATTTCGGAGGTGGTTTGGATACTAAGCAGATATTAAAAGGCTTATGATTGTATGTTAATTTCTCAAAAAAGCATAGAAAATATTGAGTAGTATAAAATTAGTATTTTTGTGAATTTTTGTTATATAGGGTTGTCCCACACTGGTTCTTTTTTGAACTATGAATATTTCATAGGTTATTTGTGTCAGCTGTCACGTGTCATGGATGTATAAATTGTCAAATGTATGACATTTATAATTACGGTCTCGTTGACAACACAACAACGGTGCAACGGCACACACTGCTTAGCAAACCATCAACTTATTGAAGGAGAAATTTCCAGATCGCGTAATTTCAAGTAATTCTGATGTGAATTGCCCGCCAAGATCGTACGATTTAACACCAATGGATTATGTTCTTTGGGGGTCTCTGGAAAGTAAAGTGTACACCATTGCGCCTCGCACAGTCCAAGACCTCAAACGTAACATCCGGGCTGAAAATTTGACTATAGATCCGTTCATTCTGGGAAAAGTCATCGGACATTTTGATTTTCGGATAGTGGGATGAAAGTGGAGCCGCGGTGGTCACATGTGCGCTATTGTATTCCACACATAAATGGCATAGACCCACCTCCCATGTTCAATAAAGAGTTTCGATTTTCACTCATAAAAAATGCATTTTCATTCATAATAAACAAGAAGGAAAAATCATGCGGTAAGCATAGATTATGAAACACTTTCCAACATTTCCTGAATGCTTTAACAAAACTTCGTTATTTAGGGAAATAAGGTAAATAAGATAACTAAGTAAACACTTTAGAAAACGCATAAAATATTTGAAAAACTGATTTCAGTAGTTACCGCCCATAGCCAAATATGTATTCCAATTCTTTTGAATAGCCCTGTATTTGATCTGTAGGTTGATATATATACTATATAATGGGAAAATTTATTTTAGCAAGAAAATGCATAACAGGTTGAAATTCATCTTTCAGCAATTTATACTAATAGATGGAAACATACTTGAATACTTTTGTACAACCCTGTAGTTTACCTAGTACCTTTATTACATGCCACTATTTAGCTAAAATTTAATTCAAACTAAAACACTCTTTAAACTACTGAAATTACATTTCCAGAAATTATCACCCATAGACGGCTATGTATCCAACTCTTTGCGTGGCCTTTTATATCATTTTATCTATATTCTACAAATATTTCTTAGTAAACTAAATTCAGTTCAGCGTAAAAATGCATAACTCCTTTAAAACCAACCTTTAAGCAATTTATCCTCATACTCAGTAACCTTTACGAATTCATTTCTGTAGCCCTGTATATGAAATATAGCATTTATACGCACTTTATAGTATGCATAAATATAGTGAAAAAAGCGCAAATCATAATTAAAAATGCATTACGAGCAATCATTACTAATATACAGTAATTCGGATAAAATATAGTATCCGAAATCTTTTCAAATACACCGCAAACAATTCCCCCTATACCATTATGAACGGAATTCTTTTGTGTGGCCCTGTAAATGAACAATAACTATTCTTTGCGCTACATATTCAACAGAATGCATATTTTAGTGCATTCATAAATGATTATCAATTTTACTATGTTTGAAAGAGTGTAACACCATTTAAAATCATTTGAAACGATTTTTCCCCCATTGGCCGTAATGTAACAGAATAATTTTGACTGTCTTTGTAAATGAACTAAACATGCTACAAACTTCATTTGAAATAGAGAACGTGCTATGGTAGAGGTCTCTAACATCCAAAAATTTCAGAACGATCCGAGCATATTTACGAGAGTTAGAGCGTGGCCAGACGGTCAGACGGACAGACAAACCGAAGTCAGAAACACTTTTCAACTTTGTTGGAAAGTGTTAAAAAAGGAACAAACAGATGGACCACTCTTTATATGTCTGTTAAAATATTTTGCAGTAGAAATGGTATTGTACAATTATACATTGGAGATTTTTACCTCATTGGAAATCGAATAAAGCTAGTTCTGTACAAAACTATCTAAAACCAACAAATTTTTGGAATCATGTTTTTATTAATTACTCTTTATCAGAAAATATTTCAGTTATTATATAAAAATTACCCTAAAAAACTATTTTTTCAAAGAATAATTAATTTAAGCAAAATATTCATACTTTAATTGAACAATATTTATTTTGAAAAGAAATATTTAAAAATAAGCTAAGGCTTTAAAAATACCCCAAACTACCGAAATTAAATTTTTACGTTTAAAAATGTTTTGTTATACGTGTGGAGGTTTTTAAGCTTTGACAAATTACCCTTACAGCACCAATCATGAATAAAATCAATATATTTCATCAGCTATTTATATAATTAGTGCATCCTTCAAACAGATTTTGCGATGTAAAGTTTTTTTGACAAATTATTTGAAATAACCCATAATATAAATTATATCAAACATTAGATGTAATCTATTTCCTCAAAATATTAACGGTCAATCTATGGATAGTTCATTAAATATATCTGCAACAGATACATATTTTCATAATTCATCATCCACTGCATGCCATACGCAAAAAAAGAATAACTTTCCTTTGGAAAATATTCCTTTTTCTCATTTGACGCAAAACTAAAAAATAAAAGAAAAACCTGATATAATTTATCCAAGATATATTTTTTGCAAGTTACTATTTCATTTCTCTCCTAACAAGATATTCAAATGCGGCTTGGAAAGATTTTTTAGATAGATAACTATTATTTACATGACAGCATCATAGCTTTAATGAGAATATAGGTATTATTTTGAAATACAGATATCTTGCCTACATTTTAATTTTTTTCTTTTATTTGTATAAAGGACTATATGTTAAACTTCATCTCAAGTTTGAGAACTATGTACGTAGATATTTAGATAAAGTAACAATGTAACCCTAACAAGGTGCTTAGTAAAACACAATTGTTTGTTGAAATATTTTGCAGTAGAATCGCTATTATAGAATTATGCATGGAAATATTTTCACTGACAAAAAATAAAAAAGAAAAAGTTCAACACGCAAGAATGAGATTATTCTTTAAAATTTTTAGGATCGTTTTACGTCTGAATTATGTTTCTGCTATGCTTCAAGAAAACATTTCAAATGATAGTTGTTAAATTTAAATTATCTTAATAAAATGCATTTCAGAGAATGAATAAAATAAATAAAAATAGCATAATTTTGTCTAACATTATATTTGGTAAAAGCAAATTTTCGTAAAATTCTAGGAATCCAATTGAAAATATCTTCAACTCTCTACATTAAATTTTTAGGATTATTTACTCAAGTGTTTGTGGATGTAATTTAAAAAATACGCTTGGCCAGTTCCATACGGAATAAACGTTCAACTGACAGCAATAAAAATATTTATAATAAGAAATTACTTTTCTCTATTACATGATATAATACTGTCACTTTCTGTCAGATATATTCTGATCAGCTATTTATATAATTAGCGAATATTTCAAGCATATTTTGTAGCAAAAAAATGTTTTTACAAGTTATTTTACAAGTTAGTTTCACTGTTAAAAATTTGCAGCATTCTGTGCAGTCATTCTTACCGTTTTTATCGAAAACGGTTACACAACCGTAATTTAACACTATTCTGACCATATTACTGGCCATTTTATGGTCAGAATATAGTTAAATTACAGTTATGAAACCGTTTTTCCAAAAACAAACGGTCGAATGACTGGACAGAATGCTGCAAATTTTTAACAGTGTTGTACTAAATAACCTATAATAGAAAATTAACATCAAACATAGAAAAAATCTCTTTTCTATAATAAATTCCCAGTCAATATATAGTTAATTCATTAATTATATCTGCATCAAACCAAGTTACGTATTTTCATAACTTGTCATCCACCGCATATCATACACGAAAAAAGCATAACTTCTTTTTCTTCTACCATTTGACGCAAAGCTAAAAAGTAAAAGAATAGCCTAATAAAATTCGTCCAAAATACATTTTTTGCAAGTCACTGTAAATTTTGCAAGTCACTAATAATATATTCAAATGAGGCTGAGAAAGATTGTTGAGATCAATAACTATTATTTATGTGACCGCATTATAGCTTTAATGATAACATTGGTATGCATTTCAATACAGATATTATAGATACATATTCATTTTCTATTTTATTTATTTCTTTCCTTTTATTTGTACATGGACTGCATGTTAAACTTCATCTCGTGGTTGAGAGCTTCTTCTTTATGCACGTAGATATTTAGATAAAGTAAAAATATAATCCTAACAAGGTTCTTAGTAAAACATAACTGTTTGTTAAAATATTTTGCAGTAGAATCGCTATTGTAGAATTATGCACTGAAATATTTTCACTGACTGTAAATAAAAAAGAAGTGGTTCAACACACAAGAATGATATTATTCTTGTTAAAGTTTTAGGATCGTTTAGTGTCTAAATTATGTTTTTGATACTCTTCAAGAAAACATTTCAAATGATACCTGTTAAATTTAAATTATCCAAATAAAATGCATTTCAGAGAATGAATAAAGTAAATGAAAATAGCATAATTTTGTCAAAAATTATTTTGGAAAAAGTAAATTTTCGTAAAATTCTAGGAATTCAATTAAAAAATACCTTCAACTATCTACATAAAATTTTTTGGATTATTTACTCAAGTGTTTGTGGACGTAATTTAAAAAATACATCTGGCCTGTTTTATATGGAATAAACGTTCAGCTGACAGCAATGAAAATATTTATAATAAGAAATTACTTTTCTGTATTATAATCATATAATACTGTCACATTCTGCCAGATATATTTTCATCGGCTATTTATATAATTATTGCATATTTCAAACACATTTTGTAGTGAGGAAAAAAATTGACAAATTATTTTAAATAACCTATAATACAAAATTTATCAAAAGTTAGAAAAAATCTCATTTCTATAATAAGTTCACAGTCAATCTATGGATAGTTCATTAATTATATCTGCATCAAACCAAGATACGTATTTTCATAATTCATCCTGTACCGCGCATGTCATACATGAAAAAAATAATAACTTATTTCTCTCAGGTAAAAATATTTATTTTTCTTCAACCATTTGTTGCAAAGCTAAAAAATAAAAGAATAGCCTACTAAAATTCATCCAAAATACCTTTTTTGCAAGCTATTATTTCATTTTTTTCTTTTAACAACATATTCAGATGAAGCTTGGAGAGATTGTTGAGATCAATAACTAAGTATTATTTATGTGACCGCATTATAGTTTTAATGAGAACACAGATATGCTTTTCGATATTATAGCTAAATTTTCATTTTCTGTTTTATTTCTTTCTTTCTTTGTACATGGACTATATGTTAAACTTCATCTCATGCTTGAGAGCTTCTTTATGTACGTAGATATTTAGATGAAGTAACAATATAATCCTAACAAGGTGCTTAGTAAAACATAATTGTTTGTTAAAATATCTTGTAGTAGAATCGCTATTGTAGAATTATGCATGGAAATATTTTCATCGACTGTAAATAAAAAAAGAAATAGTTCAACACACAAGAATGAGATTATGGTTATTAAATTTTTAGGATCGCTTCATGTCTAAATCATGTTTTTTATTCTTTTCAAGAAAACACTTCATATAATAGTTGCTAAATTTAAATTATCCCAATAAAATGCATTTCAGAGAATTAATAAAGTAAATAAAAATAGCATAATTTTGTCTAATATTATTTTTGGAAAGAAGTAAATTTTCGCAAGATTCTAGGAATTCAATTGAAAATATCTTCAGCTATCTACATTAATTTTTAAAGATTATTAACTCAAATGTTAGTGGACGTAATTAAAAAAATACTCTTGGTCGTTTTTATATGGAATAAACGTTCAACGGACAGCAACAAAAAATATTTATAATAAGTAATTACCTTTCTGTATTATATCATATAATACTGTCACATTCTGTCAGATATATTTTTTCAGCTATTTATATAATTAGTGTTAGTGCATATTTCAAGCATATTTTGTAGTAAAAAAAAAATACAAGTTATTTTAAAAACCCATAATACAAGGTATATCAAACATAGAAAAAATCTCTTTTCTATAATAAATTCACAGTCAATGTATAGATAGTTCATTAATTACATCTGCATCAAACCAAGATACGAATTTTCATAATTCATCATCCACCGCATACCATACACGAAAAAAAAAAACTTATTTTTCTTAGGAAAAATATTCCTTTTTCTTTTATCTTTTGACGCAAAGCTAAAAAGTAAAAGAATAGCCTAATAAAATTCATTCAAAATACATTTTTTTCAAGTTACTATTTCATTTTTCTTCTAATAACATATTCAAATGAGGCTTGTTGAGATCAATAAGTATTATTTATGTGAACGCATTATAGCTTTAATGGGAACATAGGTATGCTTTTCAATACAGATATTATAGATACATTTTATTTTCAGTTTTATTTATTTCTTTCCTTTTATTTGTATAAGGACTATATGTTAAACTTCATCTCACAGTGGAGAGCTTTTTTTATGCACATAGATATTTAGATAAAGTAAAATTATAATCCTAACAAGGTGCTTAGTAAGACATAATTGTTTGTTAAAATATCTTGTAGTAGAATCGCTATTGTAGAATTAAGCATTGAAAAATGTTCACTGACTGTAAATAAAAAAGAAATAGTTCAATACACAAGAATTAGATTATTCTTGTTAAATTTTTAGGATCGTTTCGTGTCTAAATTATGTTTTTTATTCTTTTCAAGAAAACATTTCAAATGATATTTGTTAAATTTAAAGTATCTTAATAAAATGCATTTCAGAGAATGAATAAGGTAAATAAAAATCGCATAATACTGTCTAATATTATTTATGGAAAAGGAATTTTTTCTTAAAATTCAAGGAATTCAATTGAAAATATCTTCAACTTTGTATATTAAATTTTTAGGATTATTAACTCAAATGTTTGTGGACGTAATTTATAAAAATGCTTCGCCATTTTTATGTGTAATAAATGTTGAACTGACTGTAATAAAAACATTTATAAGACATAACTTTTCTTTATTGTATCATATAATTGAAGAGCTGAGTGGAAGAACATGTTATGCTACATTTTCTTAAAAATTATTTTATCTTTTGGACGAAGGTGTTATCAAGTATTCTATTCCATGGTAAAGCTAAAAAACCAAAGTTCTATTTAGCCTTGAAGATTTAAGATATTATTCATTAATATTTAATATTTAATAATGCAAACTATATTAATATTTTTTTAATATTTAAAAATTAAATATGAATAAGTTTTTTTGATAGAGTTTAGTACCACATCTGTTAATATTTTAAACGCATGGTATCAAACAGAAAATAAATCATTAAAATTCACAACAAAAACTTTCACATCAAATTTCTTCAAATGTAATTTTTGTTACTTAACATGTTCTTACACTTAGCTCTTCAATTCTTTCACATTCTGTCGGTGTATTTTCATCAGCTATTTATATATTTAGTGCATATTTCAAATATATTTTGTATTGAAAAATTTTTTTGACAAATTATTTGAAATAACCCTTAACATAAAATTTCATTTCTATAACTAATTCACAGTCAATTTACGGATAGTTCGTTAATTATATCTGTATCAAACCAAGATACATATTTTCATAGTTGATCATCCATCGTATTTCATATATGAAACAAAGAATGACATTTTTTCCTTAGGAAAATATTCCTTTTTCTTCTATCATTTGACGCAAAGCTAAAAAAAAAAAAAAAAAAAAAAAAAAAAAAACTATAGCCTAATAAATTTCAGCGAAAATATATTTTTGAAAGTTGCAATTTCATTTTTCTTCTAATAAGATATTCAAATACGGATGTGATAGATTTTTTAGGTCTATAACTAAATATTATTTATATGCCCGTATTACAGCTTTAATGAGAACATAGGCTTTTCAATAGAGATATTATATCTAACATTTTCATTTTCTGTTTTGTTTTTTTTTTTGTATAAAGAACTATCTGTTAAACTTCATCTCATGGTTGAGAGCTTCTTATATGTAGATATTTAGAAAAAAGCAACAATGTAATCCTAACAAGGTGCTTAGTAAAGTATAATTGTTTGTCGAAATACTTTGTAGTAGAATCGCTATTATAGAATTATGCATTGAAAGATTTTCACTCACGGAAAATAAAAAAGGATTAGTTCAACAGAGAAGAATCAGATTATGGTTGTTAGATTTTTTAGGATCTTTTCATGTTTAAATCATGTTTTTTTATTCTTTTCAAGAAAAGATTTCAAACACTAGTTGTTAAATTTAAATTATCTTAATAAAATGAATTTCACATAATGAATAACGTAAATAAAAAGCGCATAATTATGTCTAATATTATTTATGGAACAGAACAATTTTCAAAAAATTGTAGTAATTCTATAGAAAACGTTTTGAACGCCCTAGATTAAATTTTTAAGCTTATTAACTCACATGTTTGTGAACATAATTAAAAAAAAAAATGCTTAGCAATTTTTATACAAAATAAACGTTGAACTGACAGCATTAAAAATATTTATAATAAGACATTACTTTTCTGTTTTATATCATATTGTTCTGTTACATATTTTTTCATTGGATATTTATATAAGTAGTGCATATTTGAAACATATTTTGTATAGAAAAAAAATTGTTTGACAAATTATTTTAAATAACCTATAATATAAAATATATCAAACGTACAATACAAAGTTTCACTACTATAATAAATTCAAACTCAATCTATTAATAATTAATTATATCTGTATCAAAGCTAGATACATATTTTCATAATTCATTATCCGCCGCATATCATACACGAAACAAAGAATAATTTATTTTTCTTAGGAAAATATTCCCTTTTCTTCTACCATTTGGCGCAAAGCTAAAAAAAATAAAAGAATAGCCTAATAAAATTCATCCAAAATATATTTTTTGGAAGTTACTATTTCATTTTTCTTTTAATAAGATATTCATATATGCGGTTGGAAAAGGTTTTTGAAATCAATAACTGAGCATTATTTATGTGGCCGCATTTTAGCTTTAATGAGAAGTTAGGTATGCTTTTCAAACATAGATATTTAGATAAAGTAACAATGTAAACCTAGCAAGATGCTTAGTAAGATATAATTGTTTGTTGAAATATTTGTCAGTAGATTCTCTGTTAAAGAATTATGCATGGAAATATTTTCACTGTGGTAAAATAAAAAATAAATTGTTGAACTCACAAGAATGAGATTATGATTGTATAATTTTTAGGACCTTTTCATTTCTAAATCATTTTTTTAATTCTTTTCAAGAAAACCTTTCAAATGATAGTTGTTAGATTTAAATTATCCTAATAAAATGCATTTCAGATAATAAATAAGTTAAATAAAAATAGCATAATTCTGTGTAGTATTATTTATGGAAAAGGAAAATTTTTGTAAAATGCTAGGATTTGAATTGATAATATCTTCAACTCCGTAGAGTAATTTTTTTGGATTATTAAATCAAATGTTTGTAAAGTAATTTAAAAAAATGCTTCGCCTTTTTTTAGGAAATAAATGTTGTACTAACTACAATATAATACTTATATTAAGGCATTACTTTTTTTTTTATTCTGCTATATTTACACATGATATTGACTTATTAAGCATGTAGTATAAATGTACACAATATTCATGTAATACATGTAATGTCACATTTATATTTTCTAAAAAAAATTGTTTTACTAGGAAATCAGAAATTAAAGTCTGGATTAAAATTAATATTGCAGAACATGCTACGATGTAAAAGCAAATCCTTTATCTTAAATTATGGATTTAAGATACAGTTTTTTTGTAACATTAACATTATCATGGATTTTCGTATAAGTTATAATGATAGTTGGGAGCTTCTAAATATTTAATCTAAATTTTAAAGGGCCTCTTAGTTGGCAATTCTAATTTATCGTCTTTAATACTTATTTTCTTATGTATTACGCCTATTTAGTAGTTCTAAGTAATGAAAAACAATTAGTACTTCCCATATTGATGACAATGGTTGCAAAAATCATAGAAGACAAAAAGTAAATGCTTCAATGTAAAAAAAAAAAAAAAGTTTTAAAAACTTACTATAGTGGCTTTATTGTAAAACAATTGCATAAATGTAGCCTGATATAAAAGAAATCATCATTATAACATCGTAGTTACCCACGATTCTTGAAATATTTTCTTATCTTCAAAACCTTTTAAGAGAAGAACCAACCAATCAGAAAACTCAAAATACAAATTGCTTGAGATTTTAACAGAAAAATATTTTCCGAAATTGGCTGCCACCAGAGGGGCATTTTAGGTAGCTTTCTTTACAAAAAAGCTGCCTATTGCAGCCGTTCGGAGGAAAGCGATTTCAAAAAATTTTGGTATATTTTCATCGATCATGACCCCCAGACCCCGAAACCACCCTCCGTTCAAAATTGATATATATATATATATATATATATATCTGACCTATGTCACACTGTAACTCCCGTAATTATGAACCGATTTCGATGTAATTCAATGTGTACATAGTACATACCAATGTCTCGACCGAGTTCGTTGGCCAGCTTCATCCGCCATTTTGTTTCAAAATGGCGGCCATTTAAAATTTTTAAAAAATTTTAAAACTTGAAATGTGGTACCAAAAAATTAAAAATGGAAAAATATTTTTTTCTTATGTATTTGACCTTTATACAAAGATTCCGGAGCAGTTTTTGTTTCGTCTATATCTTAAAAAATGGCTGAGTTAGAGCATTTTGAATTTCTACCGTGGCTGACATTTTGAAACGTCCTGAATTTTGTCACGCGATAAAAGGCGTATTTATGAACCGATTTGGATGTAATTCAGTGTGTACATAGTACATACCAATCTCTCGAACGAGTTCGTTGGCCAGCTTCATCCGCCATTTTGTTTCAAAATGGCGGCCATTTAAAATTTTTTTAAAAATTTTAAATTTGAAATGTGGTACCAAAAAATTGAAAATGGAAAAATATTTTTTCTTATGTATTTGACCTTTATACAAAGATTTCGGAGCAGTTTTTGTTTCGTCTATATCTTAAAAAATGGCTGAGTTATAGCATTTTGAATTTCTAGCGTGGCTGACATTTTGAAACGTCCTGAATTTTGTCACGCGATAAAAGGCGTATTTATGAACCGATTTGGATGTAACTTCGTTTATACATAGTACATACCAATGTCTCGACCGGGTTCGTTGGCCAGCTTCATCCGCCATCTTGTTTCAAAATGGCAGCTGTTTCAAAATTTCAGCAATTTAAAGAATTAAAATTTAAAATGACATACCAAAAAATTGGAAAATGAAAAAGATTTTTTTCGTATATGTTTGACCTTTATACAAAGATTTCGGAGCAGTTTTTGTTTCGTCTATATCTTAAAAAATGGCTGATTTATAGCATTTTGAATTTCTAGCGTGGCTGACATTTTGTAACGTCCTGAATTTTGTCACGCGATAAAAGGCGTATTTATGAACCGATTTGGATGTAACTTCGTTTATACATAGTACATACCAATGTCTCGACCGGGTTCGTTGGCCAGCTTCATCCGCCATCTTGTTTAAAAATGGTGGCCATTTAAATTTTTAAGAAAAATTTAAATTTGAAATGTGGTACCAAAAAATTAAAAATTGAAAAAATATTTTCTTCTTATGTGTTTGACCTTGATAAAAAGATTCGGGAGCAGTTTTTGTTTCGTCTATATCTTAAGAAATGGCTGAGTTATAGCATTTTGAATTTCTAGCGTGGCTGACATTTTGAAACGTCCTGATTTTTCTCACGTAATAACAGGCGTATTTATGAAGGGACTTGGATGTACCTTGGTGTGTACATAGTACATACAAATATCTCGACCGAGTTCATTGGCCGGCTTCATCCGCCATCTTGTTTCAAAATGGCGGCCATTTAAAAAAATAAAAAAATTTAAATGAGATACCAAAAAATTGGAAAGTGAAAAAGATTTTTTTTGTATGTGTTTGACCTTAATACAAAGATTCCGGAACAGTTTTTCTTTCGTCTATATCTAAAAAAAAAATGGCTGAGTAATAGCATTTTGAATTTCTCTTGTGGCTGACATTTTAAAACGACCTGATTTTTGTCACGCGATAACAGGCGTATTTATGAACCTATTTGGTTGTAACTTGGTCTGTACATAGTACATACCAATGTCTCAACCGAGTTCGTTGGCCAGCTTCATTCGCCATCTTGTTTCAAAAGGGTTGCCATTTAAAAAAAATTAAATTTAAAATTCAAAATGATGTATTAAACAATTGGAAAATGAAAAAGATTTTTTTATGTGTTTGGCCTTGATACAAAGATTCCGGAGCAGTTTTTGTTTCTGAAAATTTGTTCTTTTGTTTATATCTTAAAAAATGGTTGATTTATAGCACTTTGAATTTCTAGCATGGCTAACATTTTGAAACGATCTTGTATTTGTCACGCGATAACACACGTATTCGTCTATTTCGATGTAAGAAGGCATGTGGATAGTATACATCAACACCTCGACCAAGTTCGCTGGCCAGATTCATCAGCCATCTTGTTTCAAAATGGCGACCATTAAATTAAAAAATATATATATATATTTAAAGTGAGGTGCAAAAAAATTAGAAATTGAAAAAGGTTTCTTTCTTAAGTATTTGACCTTGATATAAGGATTCAGGAGCATTTTTTGTTTGTCTTTACCTTAAAAAATGGCTCAGATATAGCAGTTTCAATTTCTATTGTGGGTGACATTTTGAAAAATCTGATTTTTTGCATACGACAGCACCCCTATATATTAACCGATTCCGATGTGAGTGAGCATGTGCACAGCAATTACTAAGGTCTCGACCAAGTTCACTGCTTAGCCTCATCCACCATGTTGTCTTAAAATGACAGGCACTTTAAGAAATTGCCGAATTTGGCAGCCAAATATATGTTACTTTAAAGAAAAGCAGCTTGGATAAAGCTGACTAATTTCGCGAAATTCTCATTCATTATATTGATAAAAATTAGTATTGAATCTCCTATATTCGGTTTCCACTGAATTGAGCTTCGTGTGTTTGAATGATATAATTTGGCTTTTTTTAAATAAGGTTTATGAAAGCTACCTCTTCCTCCCGGCACTGGCCGGAAGGACTTTTTTATTTCAGAAATGGTTCCTTAAATAGTTCAGAAATTTTTGTATAATGTTGCTGTTATCCACTATTCTAGAAACCTTTTACTTATTTTCAGAAACATTCACAAGAAGAATCAACCAAAAATGCAGAACTATTGGGTCGTTCGGAAAGTCCTGTCCGTTTGGGAAAATCAATTCGTACTGGAAAATTCTGCCCGGCAATTATTAGATATTAGATATCGGAATCAATGTGTAATAATTAAATGATAGAATTTTCCGGTGCGAATTGATTTTCCCAAACGGACACGACTTTCCGAATGATCCAATATTTGGTTTGAGAAATTACTGAAAGATCTGCTCCAAAATTGACTGGCAATAAACAAGTTCATTTTTCTCTGCTAAAAACTACAATTTCAATACATTAACAAATCTATTATATATACTTCTGAACAGTTCTATGAAATTAGTAACTTCGTATGAAAGAAAAGGATAAAATCGGTATTAATACATGGAAATTATTCTAGAGAGAAACATTCGCCTTGCATACAATATTTCAAATGAAAATCAAATTTCAAATTTCAAAGTAATTGCTTAAATTAGAACATCAGTAAAGTAGAACGGTAGAACGTCAGTGCGCTATACTGATGGCCCGGGTTTGAGTCCCGGTTTGGAACCTTTTTCACTATGTTGGCCTTTGCGATTTTTAAGCAATTACTTTGAAATTTGAAATTTGATTTTCATTTGAAATATAGGATAAAATCGGGCTTTGCGGGCTGCAGAATATAGGCGAAAAACATTTCTTTATAACTCTAATAGATTTTTTACATTTAATATGTATATTTCAGAATGTCCAATAGCAATACCAAAAATCATATTTATATGAAAAATAGCAATAATATGACTTGTCAAACCCTTTTTCATACTTAAAAACATATTAGCCTTTTTTGGTGCTCGTCAGAGCATTTTTTAATACTAGTCATTTAATTTTTTTGATAATTATATATTGAATATTAATAAACCTGAGTTGCTTTTAAATATTCCCAATACTTATATCTTATTTCGCACAATAATGCACTATTTAACCAAGTGATACACACTGTTTTAAGAGTTTAAAAGTTTTTTAATCAAATTCACGTTATTTTTATTCATAATTTAATTTACTTGGGCTCCCTTAAATATGATTAATAGAATTCCTTAAACTTATATTAGTTTTTGTTGCATTAAAATATCTCAATTTGTTGATTCTCTCTAAACAAGTAAACACTATTGGTTTACAATGGAAGTCTATAGGTATTTGGTGATATATCGCCAAGTTGGCGACAAACTTGGCGGTATTTGGCCACAGAACAGGTTCCAGCGCATGACAACCCCCTTTATTTATTTATTTAACTGAATAAGAAACATACGATTTGTGTGCTTGACATAAAACCCGCTTATAAGTCGGAGACAAGATAGCACAAGGAAATATTACAACACAAGAGAAACACAATGGAACCCTGGGAGTTCCACACAAAGTGTGTGTGCAATGGAACCAGCGGGAATCAAACCCACAAACTCTTACGCACAAGCGATTAACTGACTGATGCTTTGGCCACTCAGTCGCAGAGCCCCCGGCAACCCCCTTATAGGTATAGAGATGCAATAAATGCTGTTATATAAACAATGAGATGCGTTTCATTCGAGCGTTGCCATTAAAAAATTAAAAAATAATCGCGATTTCTGTGATACATACGATAGTGTAATATATATACCGGGTATCCTAAAAAGGACTGACTGATTTTAAAATTCAATACCTTGCAAACGGTGACAGATATAAAAAAAAAAAATTTCTTGCAGCAGGGTTATGCATAAGGTCAAAAGTTTTTTTACAGTGATTTTCGATTTTAATTCGAATTACAAACAATAGATGGCGCTGTAAGCAATAGTCGCTAAATACAGACTCAATTTTTGGTCCTTTCGCTTGTTCCATGCAGGAAAAGGAGATGGAAATGTATTAAGTGGTCCACGCAGGACCAAAAATCGAGCCTGCTTTTAGCGCCTATTGATCGCAGCGCCATCTATTGTTTGTAATTCGAACTAAAATCGAAAATCACTGTAGAAAAACTTTTGACCTTATGCATAACCCTCCTGCAAGAATTTTTTTAATATCTGTCACCGTTTACAAGTTATTGAATTTTAAAATCAGTCAGTCCTTTTTAGGACACCCGATATATATATATATATATATATTATCGTGGAAATTGAAGGTTTAGGCCACATCGTATTGTTTAGCTAGAACGATTATACTAACATCGTTCTCATGTTTTGCTACAATTTCTTTTATTGAACAGTAATTCGCTTAAGCTTCTTACTACTGCTATCACTAAGCACTTTTTCATTGTTAGAAGCCATAATGAGAGCTAATATTAGCGCAAACCTGAGTAAAAGTTAAACAAAAAGTTAATTTTTTTACAGTAATAAAGGTACACAAAGCACTCTGATATGCACACCTTACTCCAAACTTGACTAATAACAACAGTTATGTGAGAGTTGCCAACTTAACTATTCGGCAGTTTTGGTCGTGAACCGAGATATTGTACGCCAACCGAGTCAAATTTTGATCATCGAAGTTGGACATAAACCGAACTGGTCGTAAACAGAGGTGGTCGTGAACCGAGGTTCCACTTTTGACCTATAAGATTGCAAATATGGCCTTATTTATATATTCAATGGCGATGATCATTAAGCATCTTGGCGATTTTGGCGATGAAACTCACCGATTTCAAAGTAACGTTCCGAAGTGTACTTGAACCGCCACAGATGTCATATGAACATCACGTTGACGCGATTTTTTTCTGACGCCAATGTCATATACGAAATCGGGGTACTTAACTGGTGCCAAAGTTTTGTCATTTTGCTTGAAATGGTAACCCGAATGTTGTTGTTTATTTATTAATAAATTGTTTATTTACTTTTATTTTCTTTTTTAAAATTATATAAATTGTTTTGTTTTATTGTTATTAATTAAACTTTTATAAATTTATTGTTAAACCCTTTTTAAAAATATATATGTAACTGGTATTCGAAAACGAGGTTTTCGCCAAATTGGCGTCAGAAAAAATATCACTCGACCGTCTGTACCATACTGACCGTCTGTACCATATGACATCTGTACCATACTTGGTACAACTTGATTATCCTGTCGACCAAAAAATTATCGCCAAACTATAAGATTAAATGACAATAATGGACATAGTAAATGTTACATTCACTTGACATTAAACATGATACACGTGTTTGTTACGTCATCAAGTGATTTTTAATTCAAGTTTTGGCACAGATGTCATATATTATTGGCGCGATTTTTTTGACGCCGCCAATGTCATATACGCACCGTGTACTTAACTGGCGCCAAAGTGTTGTTATTTTACTTGATGTGATAACCCGGATATAAATGATATATTAACGAGGTTTTCGCCAAATTGGCGTCGGAAAAAATTGCGCCAATATGGAGCAACTATTTGTTTCTTGGATTTCTAAAGATAGCGGAACGCTTTTTAGTGTCATGGCTTATTCGGAACGGGTTATATTATATCCATTATATATATAGGTCCGTGGTTAATTCATTATTTCGTACATTTGAAAGCTTTATTTATATGTTTTTATTTTATCTTTATTTTTTTATACCTTTCACACGCTGAAATTCGGAGACTGGTTTTAGTGTTTTTAATTCATGTTTGATTGAAGTATTGGAAGAAATAAAAGATATATAGAAATAGAAATTGCCCGATTCATTAAAAATGTAACATGGACTTAGTTTGTGAACTTAATGTGAACATAGGATTTGTTCTTTGAGAAGGTTTTTTTTTTTACTTATCTTTGTGAACATATGCTACGCTTCTTATATATAGATATATATTTGACTATTTTGACGTTCGAAAGAAAAAATAATCACACATAAGGTAAATAATATACTAAACATAAACTAAACTGAACATATATCATACATTTTGGGTAAAAACATTGGTCAATATGAATTTCTTATTCCCTCACTCTCTCTGCCCCTCCCACCCCCTTCCCATTTTTTTTAAAATAAAAAACCAATCTAAGAAACATAGAAAAGATTAAATTCATTCATGAGCAAATATATGCTGTTTCATAACTAGACTTTTCCTTGTTATTTGGATAAAATCAGAAGATTGAAAAACTACGATTTTTTTTCTCTTCTAGTATAACGATGCAAAACCACATGATTTTAAACTATATTGATAGAAGTATTCAATGTAGCTCTCTAGGGATACATTGTGATTTAAAATTTATTTCTGGAAAGTTTTGTAGAAATAATGATGAATACAAATAATATACGAAACATGATAAGACGGTAAATGTATAGCATACATTTTTCGTACAGTGGTTGATTGATACGAAAAACTTCTTCAGTCATCCAGTTCTTCAATTAAAAAAATAATAATAATAATTTAAGATAAACAGATATGCTGTTATGTTTAAATTTCATTAATGCATTCGTTAAAAACACACAAACTTGCTCAGTGGTACACAAAAAAATAAGAACTTTAATACAAACTTGTACAATTAAAAATAAAAACATAAAATCTATGTTTCGAGCTGGTTCTGCAGTCATACTCGGGATGATGGTTAAATGACTAAAAGTTCAGAGATGAAGGCTTCCTGTGCTAGAGACAATTTGTCGAGCTTTGACCAAAGGTCTGATTATAAAAATGCAGTGGCGCCATCCAGTAAGTACACCAGAATATTTTTAATGAAATGAGTGCAAAATGAATCATAAGTGCGATTGAAGAACAACGAGTGTCGCCATCTATACCCGAGGGAACGAACCACATTTAAACAAGTCCTTGGCAAAAAGAAGTATAAGCTGAAATATATCATTAATATTTTGAAATTTTTCCAGAGAGAAACATTCGCCTTGCATATAATATTTCAAATGAAAATCAAGTTTCAAAGTAATTGCTTAAAAGGCGCAAAGGCCAACCTAGTGAAAAAGTATATTATACACTAGTATAAGTATACCTAGTGTATTCCATCTTGTGCTGCGTTTGTACCCTGGTCAACCTGTAATAGTGAGAAGTTCCCGGCTGGTTATCGTTCCACGTGGTTTAGTCGGTAGAACGTCAGTGCGCTATACTGATGACCCGGGTTCGTGTCCCGGCATGGAATCTTTATCACTAAGTTGGCCTATATGCTTTCAAAGCAATTACTTTGAAACTTGATTTTCATTTGAAATATATCAAACAGATACAGAATTAGGACTTTATGATATTATGCCAGATATTTCAATATTTATTATATTTTAAAATTTATTCTTATTTATTATATTTTATGGTGCAATTGTCCAGTATGTGTTAATGTTTAAATTTCTTTCTTCATAAAGAGAGGCTGTTGCATGTTTAATCCATCGGGCCCAAGCTATTTCCCTAGTGGTTCAGGCACTGGCTGCTGGACAGGAAATGCTCGGTTTGATTCACAGTCAGGCATGGACGTGTGTAGTGGGTCGCTTTCAATTTTAAACGAAGATCCTAGTCTGTTTAGCCTTCGTATACAAAATATGACCTAGCGCCCCCAATCAGTGTTCTGAAGACTCGTTATTTTGAACTATATTCATGCCAAATAATCAAATTTGATTTTGGATATAAACTGGTACATAAATTTTTCTTTCTAGAAAGTTTTGGAGAACTGATAAAAAATCTATTAAATATAATACAGTAAACTCTGTCTAAGGTGGAATCTATCGGGACCGAGAAAATTCTTCATAGTAGACAATATTCCGCCTTAGATAATTTTTACTCTATGTCTGTAGATTCCAGGGACTTGAAAATCTTTCCGAGTTACACAGATCTCCGTCTTACACAGAGTCCGCCTTAGAGAGAGTTTACTCTATATATATATTTTTTCGTATCTCTAGGCAGTAAGTTTGGTAATTTGTCGTATATTCCAGGGAATAAAACTCACCTAAGCTTTCAGAGTTAATTTTCCATTTAATAGCTGCGGTAGCAGTCTTACCGACTTATGTGAGTGAGGGATGCCGTGCTGGGCATCGTCCTCGTGTCTTAGTGGTAGAGCACTAGAGCGCTATTCCAGGGGCCCTGGTTCGATTCCCGGCTTGGACATTTTTCACTCTGTTGGTTTACGCTTAGTTAGCGATGTGATAATTCACGTCTTTAATATTCAATAATTTCAAGCGTAATTTCACTGCTGAAAAGTTGTTTAAAAATTGATTAAAATTATTTACATTATAATATTAAAAAAAAGGTTTTTTTTTTTTTTTTTATCATCTGATTTTGTCCAAAGTATACGGAAAGGGCTCATTGTGTAAAACCACTGCTTTACTCCAGGAACAAAATAATCATAATCTATTTTTATAATTAATTATTTTTTCATAGCAGTAGGTGCGGGGGGGATTTGCATATTAATTAACAATTGCGCTTAAAGTGCATATTTTATATTCATTTTTTAATATACTACTTAAAGCATGTACAATCCTTTTTCATCCTTCCAAATAATAATAAGAAAAAAAGATGCGATTAAATTTGTTCCGGAGTAAAGATATTCTTCTACATAACTAGACCTTTCGTTATGGTTTGGATAACATCAAAAGATTGAGAAACCACGAATATTATTTTCTTCAATATTACATTGTAAAAACATATGATTTTAATCTACATTGATGAAAGTAGTCAAAGCATCTTTAGAGATACATTGTTATATAAATTGCCTTTCTGAAAGATTTGAAGAAATAATGATGAACAGAAAATGTATGAAATAAAATAAACCCTTTTCCATATTGTAGGGCGAAAATGAAGATAACAATTAAACTTTAACTCTTCTCATCAATAAAACTGTAATGTCTTCCAACTTAAAAATCTTTAATTTTAAAAATTCAAATCTTTTGTTGATTGTTTTTAAATTCAAATGACAATTTGTAATAATTAATGTTTAAATATAACTATCATATTTTGCTGATTCACTTTTGTATATAAATAATGAATAAGTCTAGAGTATAAGCTCTGATAATTTCTAATATGTTTTAAATTTTATAATCGTTCCTTAACATAAATGCCAACTTTTTAGAACTATTTTATAATATGCGTGCAAAGAATTGAGTTTTTTATCAGGAAATCTTAACAATATTTGTGTGTAATTAAATTATTGTGTAGTATTAAATATAATTTAATATGTATCATTTTCTACTTTCTAAGATGGGCGAAAATCTAAATTTCTACAGCAGTTCTAGGCGAAATTCTAGGCGTGAATGCCTAGGCTGGAAATGTCTAGGCGAAATTCTGGCATTGCATTGTAAACTAACATTTCCTTCATCTGTGAACGCTATCTGACAATAGAAATTTCGTCATTTTCATTTGTTAATTGATATGTGTAATGAAATATCCTAACACTTATTAGAATAATTCATTAAATATGAAAATCTATTGTTAATTGTGCTTGAAAAATGTCACGGTATTGTATTACTGTCATTGTTTATTGTTTTAATTGACATTGTTTCATAATAAGGGTAAAAATATACCTTCTTTCGCAATTATGAATGAATAAGATAAAGCGGAAAACTAGCTTAATTTTACTTTTTGAATGAATATTTTGTTAGAAAGAGAAAGCGCTTATAAAGAAGCCCACGGTGCATTGGTAAGAAATCAAGAGATTTAATTAACCCCTTGTGGTCCAACAACTCCGATTTGAAAAAAAAGTATTTACTCAGATGTTAGAATTCATCATTTCAAAATAAAAAAAAAGGTTATTGATTTAATTAATAATAATTACATAATAATTAAAAATAACTGGTCGAATATGCCAATCCCAAATCTCCCTTCTTTCTCATACATGTTAATGTTTCAAAATGTTGTTTACTTCAATACTATACCAACTTTGATTTTCATCTTAAGTTTCTGCTTCATTTTAGTAATGGGAGTA
Source organism: Maratus speciosus (assembly GCA_963932465.1). NCBI lineage: Eukaryota > Metazoa > Arthropoda > Arachnida > Araneae > Salticidae > Maratus > Maratus speciosus. The sequence continues at coordinate 31,835,698 of OZ010789.1, read as the reverse complement.
AAAACTTGTTAATCTCGATCTCAATATTTAATGAAATCAATATTTTTCGTTATTCTGTTTTATATCAGCTGCTTGAGAATCTCCGGGTTAGCTGAATGCGAATTGCAGAAGAGAACTATGACAAATCGATAAATTAAAAGTTCGCTATTATAGCGCCCCTTCTCGCAGATTATTCACAAATTCACGTGGGACTTGCTAATTATTGCCAAAAACACATACAAAAAAATTGGTTCAATTCTATGCACAACTTCATACACTTTTTAATGGTACTATAATGAAAATGGCACAAATATCGCTATTACAGTGCCCCTTCCGGCGGAATATTTTCAAATTCAAGGAGAACCTGCTGGCTGTAAAAACATACACAAAAATTTGGTTCAGTTCTATTCATAACGTCATAAACTTTTTAATGGTACTACAATGAAAATGGCACAAATATCGCTATTGCAGTGCCCCTTCCGGCGGAATATTTTCAAATTCAAGGAGAACCTGCTGACCGTAAAACATGCACAAAAATCTGGTTCAATTCTGTTCATAACTTCATAAAGTTTTTAATGGTACTACAATGAACATGGCACAAATATCGCTATTACAGTGCCCCTTCCGGCGGAATATTTTCAAATTCAAGGAGAACCTGCTGGCTATAAAAACATACAGAAAAATTTGGTTCAATTCTATTCATAACTTCATACACTTTTTAATGGTACTACAATGAACATGGCACAAATATCGCTATTACAGTGCCCCTTCCGGCGGAATATTTTCAAATTCAAGGAGAACCTGCTGGCTATAAAAACATACACAAAAATTTGGTTCAATTCTATTCATAACTTCATACACTTTTTAATGGTACTACAATGAACATGGCACAAATATCGCTATTACAGTGCCCCTTCCGGCGGAATATTTTCAAATTCAAGGAGAACTTGCTGGCCGTAAAAACATACACAAAAATTTGGTTCAATTCTATTCATAACTTCATACACTTTTTGATGGTACAAAGCGCACATACGGGCACACGGATAGATGAACATTTAGTATAAACATGTTTTGGGGGATCTCTGATCCACTAAAACGTGTAATATTATATAGTTACTAACGTGTTTGTTTCTTTTGTGAAGTCAAATGAAATGTTTTGTAACAGAAATGTTGCAAAATAAATGAAAAATAAGAAGTATACCATATAAGCAACATGCATTTTATTGATTACATTTTTTATGTTTTTTCGAATAAAAAATAAATAATTAATTAATTAAAAGAAAAAACTGGTTAGCAGTTATGGTAATTTGTATTTAACAGATAAATAAAAAAATGTGTAAATAAGATGAAAGAATTAAATTTGCAAAAAAAGTGAAATAGATTGCAGAAATCGTTGACACTGTCAAGATGACAGCAGCGTTACTCACCAACGTGTTTTTTGCTTTGTAATATAGATTTTTCATATATTGTGAAGGGCTTATCTTCTCTACCAAGAAAACCTGGTCATCATCAAATGATCTTAAAAAAAAAAAAAAAATACTTCCCTCACCCCCAATACACACACACACAAAAAAAAATACGCAGAGAAGTATTGCCTTAACTTAACCACAGCAGAATAATTCGGATGCTTTTCCCTGCTGCTATTTAATTTATTTCACTATAATACCATTCATTAGAATAATTTAATTAAAAATATGTATTTCCTCTATTATTTCTTTTGAGTCTTGCACGATTTTATTACAATAAATTATTTTATACACAATATATATTTGTTTTTTCGTTGCTTGACGTTAAATGATAAATAATAATTATAATATTTACTTTACCATATAAATTCCAGTGATTTTCCATAATTTTTCTTAAAAGGTGCATATTTTTTCTATATAAATGTCCCATTTGTATACAAGCATCATTAGCTTCCTTTTTAGTGCATTCACTAGGAAAGGTTTATAAAATTTAGCATATGCTTCTAATCCATTTTCCGGTCATAAGGGAAGAAATACAAGGCAAATGTCAGTCCTAATAACATAAAACATGCATTACATAATCTTGTTCTTTTGTTATAAGTGTCTCTTCTTTTTATATTCATTGCAACATTAATGATATTTATCTTACTTAGCTTCACGACAAGTGCTATAGGCTTTTAATACGAACGACAGTTTAACTGTGTCCTATTCTTTTGTGCTTTAGAAATGATTAATAATGAAAACAACAGTCCTAATATGATAAAAGTTAAACTCTGTTCGCTATTGTTTTATGTTTTATTTTCGAAAAAATGAAATAAAAAAAAGATTTTTTTATATAGAACAAGTCATAAATTGTACATCAAACGAGGCAAATGAGGTGCGTCCGCACTACAGCTAGTTTTGTAATTATTCTGATCTTGGTGCAATAGCTGTTGCACTCTTATGCTAAAATGCATGAATACAAAATTTATTACTGTCATATATATATATATATATATATTATATTCAACAATACGGAAATAATATGACTCCATCTTAAATGGAACGTAATTATCATGTCAATTACGTATGATAGGATTTAATACCACGAAGAAAACTTTCAATGATATCTTTTTAAGCTTTGATTCGATTTTCATAAAATTTGAAATGATTCGATAAAATTCTGCAACGGTTCTATTATATTAAATTTAAAACCACTCGGTTGGGTAGTTTTTGCGTTGTTATAGGCGAACAGACGGAAATGTGGACAGACGGACAGAAGGACAAAGCAGACAACGACTATAGGTGCTACGTATTTATATAATTACGAACGCGCCTAAAAGAAAACTCCTGCTTTCGTCGCCGAGTATAACATAGACGTTGATAAATCTGTGGATTTTACAATGTATGCAGGTGTCATGTGTCTGCAAGTAGTGTAACTAGTAAGTGCAAATTAATATAGAATTAAATCAATGCTTAATTAATTTATATTAATGCAAAATTATCGTAAATTATTGCATAATAATCGAAAGTATTATTTTTTTTTTAAATATAAGAAAATGCTTCATCCTTTTCAAAATCTTGCGCACGGGAATGATACGAACAATTGTGTCACTCTATCGTAATTTTTTGTAGTAAAATGTATGAGTAATGAGTCTTTAGAGTAATGTATGTACACATTTGTGCAAGAAATTTATTTCAACATACATTTTCTTGATTTAATTTTATGAGACAAAACATAGTGATGTATTCACGGTTTATCGTAATATTGTGGTGATGTACACACTGCAACACACAAACTTATTCAAAGCTATCGAAAAGTAATTTTCTTGATGCCATACATTGTTTTAAAATTTCCAGGTAATCAAGATGTTCGCATTTTGATCATAGTGTGACGGAATATATTTGACTTGCAATGTCGTCACGGTGCCCATGCTTGAAATACGGTATAGGGGTCTTCAACTCTTCAGTTTTATTTTTCATGGTGTACGAAGTACATACGTATCAGTCCAAAACCCGACAGAACAATAACTTATGTTAACAAGCACAAGAAAAAAAATCTTTATTTTATGGAAGAGTAGAAGTAGAAGAATTTAATTATCCATGTCTGACGGAAGTGAAGTGGTGCATAAGCCAAAAATTAATACCACCGGTGGCTGACTCTTAGTTTTATCATTGTGTTTTTCCTACAAACTAGGTATGCAAACATGGAGTATAGTTGTAGGACAAACACAATGATAAACCTAAGAGTCAGCCACCGGTGGTATTAATTTTTGGCTTATGCACCACTTCACTTCCGGCAGACATGAATCATTAGATTCCCCTACTTCTACTCTCACATAAAATAAAGGATTTTTCCTGTGCTTGATAATATAGGTTTTTGTGCTGTCGGCTCTTGGACTATATGTGTTTGTAACAAAATCTCGATTTTGTCAAGGTATTTCAACAAATGCTGAATTCCATATAAAAATGTTTGTTATATGTTGGCACAAATTGGTCAACTGTGCTTTCTTGTTAGGTGTCTTAAAATTATTATTTTTTTTGTTACTTTTATAACGCTTGCTATATACATTGAATATAAAGGAGAATGTCTTACTGCAACGTCATTTTGTTGTTAAGAAATGATATGTATGATAAACACCATAATAAAAAGCTAAGCCATGCATTCCATCACTACGCTTTGTTCTGTAAAATTATGTCATGAAAGAATAGCCCATTACGTTTAAAGTTTTTTATAAATGTTTCTCATCGTCTATTGCAAATTACTTTATCAAACTCTATCTCTTATTTTTGGAAGAAAATGTACTTAATCGTTATTTGGCGCTAAATCTAATGACACTATCTCTTCGATGCAGTTTTTTGTCCTTAAGAAATAATTTGACTTATGAAAACAACGAAAAGCCCTACATTATATCGATACATCTTTATCCGTAAAATGAAATGAATTCTTGAAATGCGCTCGTTAAAAATATCTGTTTCTTGTCACGAATTTTCAACAAATGAACAATAACGTTTAAAATCTTTACAAAAAATGCTTTGCACCTTATATTTATACAACTTAATCAAATATTTTTCTTTCAGAAAATATTTTTTTCCGCCATAATTTCGTAAAATGTAAGGTCATTATCCGTATTGTCCAATTCTTTTTTACTTCTTTTTTTTTCCTCTTTATATCCCCAATTTTGTTTTCCTTTAGAGCAAAAAGGTCTGTCTCAAAGTATTATAAACCCTCAAAAATTAAACAAATACTTCATATTATTTATTCCATACAGCTATATCAAAGTTATATTAATGTTTGCTATATAAAATATATTTAGTCATTATTTCACATACATTTTAGACTTACTTGTATAGCACATAAATATCTTTTTGGTCTCAAAAAAATCATTTGTAAAATACGCAAAACTATCGTATTATAATCCGTATATTATATCCTTATATCTAATGACAAAAAATAAATAAATAAATAAATAAATAAAAATAAATAAATAAATAAATAATGAAAGTTATTTCTAGTCACGAATACACCATAAAGTTTAAAAGATTTATAAAAATGTTTAGCAGGGTATTTCTATACAACTTAATCAAAGATACTCTATTATTTGCGGGAAAAAAATATATTTCCATCATCATTTCGCAAAAGATTTGGGCTTTATCCGCATTGTCCAATTCTTTCTTCCCCTTATTCCTTCATCTTTTTTTTCCTTTTTTCTCTTTTTAGACGAAGCGATTCCCCTCAAAGAATTATAAACCCAGAACGAGTCGAAAAAGAACGTTTTCTGTTCAGGTAATCCTTATACATCTGTTACCGATTGAGACCTTTACCTCATCGACAGATGGTTTTTGAAGAATAAAACAAAAAAAGGGGGGTACTAAAATATCTCTAAAAAACAGAAAGAAAGAACAAATTTCCAAACAAAAAAGGTCCACAATCAACTGTTAAAACTTTCTCCTATAAAAATAGGTTGGGATTAAAATAAAATACATTTAATCCTTGGATATTGTAGTCAATGCGATTTTTTGTTCTTTTCCAATTCAAACTGTATGCCGAAGAACTACTTTCGGTTCAATTTGAAAAAGAATGATCTTTGCCTCTGAGATATTTGTATGATGTTTGCAGCATTGCTTAGAATTATTCTTTTCCTTTTTTTTACTTCTTTTTCGTTCGTTGAAAGATCAACTTGATTCGAGAAATAAGATAGGACAAACCCTTTGACTCTTTTTTCGTTTTTCGGGTACAGAAGGAGCCAATTTATATTATTGCTTTTGTTTCGAATAAACTTTGACTAGTTTTTCGTGATGTTTTCTTTTTTGTAAATAGGGATCTTTGTATCACCTATTTTTAGTTGGATCACGGAGTTTTAAAGTGGCTGCGAGATTACGATTGAATGGATTGTCGTAATTGTTACAAACTTATATAAATGCCTGCTGTATAACAACAATTCTAAATTGCATCATAAAAAATAAGCTGATATGTCTTTAGTGATAACATGAAATTCATTGTTTCAATATCCATGAGGTTTTAATCGTAAAGCATTGTTGGAGATGAAATGAGACTTTATTGAGGTAAAAATAAGGTATAATTTTTACCATATCATTTTATAAAGTTTTATAAACGTCTAACTTACGTTATTGCTGTGTTAAATACAAATCATTATAATGCTCTTCAAGCAATAACCGACTAATGATAATAATACATTCGATATTGTTTTTCTATGCGATTCTCTATAAGCTACAATTATTAAAGTAACCATTTCAATAGTCGATACATTGTAATCTTTAGAATCTAATATAAATTTCTTCACTTAAATAACCTATTTTTATTTCGGTAACAGACTTATAAAGTGTCGGGAAGATTATTAATATCAAAATCTTTACAAACTTATATAAAATGTATTGCTCAATAACAACAGTTCTAAATTGTATCCGAAAAAATAAGTTGATATGTCTTCAGTGATGACATGAAATTCATTGTTATATCATCCATGAGGTTTTAATCGTAAAGCATTGTTGGAGATAAAATTAGACTTTATTGAAGTAAAACAAAGTATAATAATTTTTACCATACCATTTTATAAAGTTTTATAAAACTATAGTTTCTGTTACGGCTTTATTAAGTATAAATGATTATAACACCCTTCAAGCAATAACCGACTAACAATAATAATAATATATTCGATGTTTTTTTCTGTGCTTTTCTTTATAAGTTACATTTTCTCTAGTAATCATTTCAATAGTCAGATCATTGTAATCTTTAAAATCTAATATAAATTTCTTAACTAAAATCTTCAATTTTTATTCGATAACATAGGTTTAAAAAGCCTGAAAGATTATTACTACCTAAATTGTTACAAACTTGCATAAAATGTATTGCTCTATAACAATAATTCTAAATTGTATCATAAACAAGTAATATAAAAATTTCGTTTTTAAAGTCAATTCCTACTTAAGACATCAAAGAAAAATTTAATATAATCTCTTAAGCTAATATTAGTTTTTGTTGCATTAAAATATCTCAATTTGTTGATTTTCTATAAGCAAGTTGGTTTACAATGGTACTCTATGGGAATTTGGCGAAATATTAGAGATATCGCCAAGTTGGCATCACTTTTGGCGACTCATTTTTTCCATCGCCAAGTTGGCGACAAACTTGGTGGTATTTGGCGACAGAACAGGGTCCCCCCCTATGGTAATTGGTTATACGATACATAATATGGTAATTGGTTATGGTTATTGAAAATACTTTCAGTGATTTTCAATAACCAATGGCTGCCATTTTGTTTCCCATGCAAAACTAAAATTAATTAATTAAAATTTAATTAATTAATTAATATTTGAAAAAACTGTATTATCATCAATTGTCATCCAGTACAAGTTTAAAAAAAAAAATTATTTCAACTCGATAGGATGAATAATAAGTATTTTATTAACGATTCAAAATTTGAACAAGATATATAAATATATAAAAATATATATAAATGAGGGGGCTCTTACCCCTGCAAGCTACGCTCGCCAACCCGCGTTCAGACACCGCAGAATCTAAAAACACGCTAATCTGTTGGGTTTTAAAAATATTAGAGAAGATTGGATTATACTGAAAAAAGCTGTGCGGATCTCCCTGTAAACTGGTTTCCATTCAATTCCCTTTGATTGCAAAAAATTTAAGGGCGAATCAGTTGCTGTGAAGGCATCCAATGGTTGTTTTCGTTTTTGATTAAAGAGGATCAGTTAAACGTTTGAAAAGAAGCTAAAATAAAATAAATTAAGTATAAGAGTCTTTGTATCCCGGTATTTTAAAACAATCTCTATCACAAAAGCCTAAGTCATGTGATTATCATCAACAATTCCATGCGGACCACTTCGCTTTTTATACTCTAGGTGTCATTTTGGTACTTTTATGTTAGCCAGGCACAGGTGATAAGTCGCCAAACATTATTCTATCGCCATCATTTCATCTATATTATAATAGTTCAAGTCATCAACTGCCATAAACAAATATGGTCTGATCCCTTCGCCGTTCATATGAAAGTTTGACAAAGATGTCATATACGTCCCATATTGGAGTGATTTTTTAACGACGCCAATTTGGGGAACGCTTCAACAGCATAAACAGCAACGTCTGGTTTACCATATGAAGCAAAATAACGATACTTTGGCACCAGTTATGTGCCCGTTCCGTATATGACATTGGCGTCAGAAAAAAATCGCGCCAATATGGGACCGTAAGTTTTCCATTTTGATTAAAAAATCAATTTTTTTTTCGAATAAAACTACATAAAAGTTGCCATGGTCGCAAAGAATTTAGGTACTCTTATGCTAGTAGGATGCAAATCTCACCAATTTTTTTTTTCAACTCGCCAGTTGGCAATTTTTTTTTGGAGTGGTAATATTTGGCCAGATACGGTTATACAGGTTACAGATATACACGGTTACAGATATACAGGTGTGGCGCAATTTTTATTTTTTTACGAAAATTGGCGAAAACCTCGTTTTCAAATACCAGTTACATATGCATTTTTGGTATTCCTTAGATACCCCGACGACCAAAAATCTATCGCCAAACTATAAGATATAATAAGAAGCCAATAATGGTTGATCTTAAATGTCACATTCACTTGACTTTAAGCAAGTTACACGTCTTTACGTCATCAAGTGATTTTTATTTCGACGTTTTATTTGTATGTTTATTAATGTTATACTAATTTATTTGTTCTTTCGTTATTTAAAATAAAAATTATGTGAATTTGTATAATTTGGCGAGTGTTTTGGCGATTTATATAATTTGGCGAAATTCGTCGACGGAATAACTAAGTAGTACTGTATTTCTTAATTATTTTCTATTATTTTCCAAAGGAAATATCAAAAAAATAATTAATAATCATAGAACAAAATAATTTATATAATTTGTAAAAAGAAATAAAAGTAAATAAACATTTATTATCAAATAAACAACAATAGCCGGGTTACCATGTCAACCTTTTCTGAAATATATAAAAAAAATATATCTGTTTGATTAAAATTTGAGTTGTCATCATTAGAAAAATGTATATAAAATTAGAAAAAAATAATATTTCGAAAACTAATTCGAATTTAAAAATTCTAATACCAGTTTTGAAATCTGATGATCAATATTGATTTTTGGTGTTAATTTCATCGCAAAGTATTCCATATTTTAGGAGAAATCGCCGTGAAACATAATCAGTTGTTTAATCAGTCGATTCATACTTCCGTTTCATAAATTCGTTTCATTAGGATTTTATATATATATAGGGTAGATAAATATAGGGAGAGTGTGAACTAATAGTAGGAATTGAAAAACAAGTTGATATGTCTTTAGTAATGACATGAAATTCATTGTTATAACATCCGTGATGTTTTATTCGTAAAGAATTGTTGGAGGTGAAATGAGACCTTTATTGAAGTAAAAAAAGAAGATATAATTTTTACCATTTTATTTTATAAAGTTTTATAAAAATATAACTTCTGTTATTGCTTTATTAAGTGTAAATCATTATAACGCATTTAAAGCAATAACCAACTAACAATAATAATAAATTAGATATTGTTTTTCTATGTGATTCTCTATAAATTACAATTATTAAAGTAACTATTTCAATAGTCAATACATTGTAATATTTAGAACCTAATATAAATTTCTTCACTAAAATAATCTATTTTTATTTCGATAACAGAGGTTTAATGTTCCTGGAAGGTTACTGCTAACTAAATTTTTACAAACTTGTATAAAATGTATTGCTCAATAACAACAATTCTAAATTGCATCATAAAAAATAAGTTGATATGTCTTTAGAGATAACATGAAATTTATTGTTATAACCTCCATGAACTCTTAATCGTAAAGAATCATTGGAGATGAAATGAGACTTTATTGAGGAAAAATGTATAATATTTACCATCCATTTTATAAAGTTTTATAAACGTATAACTTCTCTTATTTCTGTAGTAAGTAATAACAAGTAATTACAAGTAATAACAGACTAATAATAATAATACATTCTATATTCAGGATTCTCGCTGCCGTTCGCCATTGAGCCAAATCGCTACAAAATTCTTCATTTGGCGAGTAAACCAACAGTCAAATTCGCCAAATTGCGTGCGCTTAGTTTGTGTGTTTGTGTTTGTGTGGTGTGCCAATACAGTCGAGAATCTTAGGTGCGTTATTGAACGATTGATGTGGCTTTACATGTTTAATCGCACCGTACCATTTACATTGTTCTATTTATAGAGATACTGACTCTACACCAATTTAGTTTAACAACAGACAAAGACACAGAAAGGATTATGCGATAGGTATATTTCTATTTCCAGTTAATCACTATCTATGCTCCAGCGTCGCGGCAGTAAAAACGCAAACAAAATGACACGCATAAAGTGCCAAATAGAGAAAAATTTTGCTGAAATGCGGTGTTGAAATTAGCCTTTTACCAGGCTATTTAGTAAATGTATTCAAAGTATCAGTGGCCGGTCAAGTTTTTTCAATTGGTTAAGAGTCGAAATCTCATAGACATTTTTGGTATGTATTTTCACAACGGTAAATTAAAGATAGCAGCTGTTTTCAATTTTTATTTAGACTGCTAAAAGAATATCTGAAACATTTACACATTTAGGAGACATTTGGAATGTACTTATTTTTAATAGTTTCTGTAGCGGATACTCAATTTTCTATTGTATAAGCAATTACAAAAACTTAGGTGATTTTAGAACAAATTGAAACTAGTCGTTGGGTGTCACCGTAATACTTACCCCTCATGAATATACATAATATAAAATATGAAAATAAAACACGTGATACATATGTTACTTTTATTCATAATTTAATTTACTTGGACTCTCTTAAATATAATTAATATAATCCGTTAAGCTAATATTACTTTTTGTTGCATTAAAATATCTCAATTTGTTGATTTTCTGTAAGCAAATAAACACTATTGGTTTACAGTGGAAGTCTATGAGAATTTGGCGAAATATTAGAGATACCGTCAATTTGGCGTCACTTTTGGCGACTGATTTTGGTCGCCAAATTTCGTTGTATATCGCCAAGGTGATAAAAACTTGGCGGCATTTGGCGACAGAACAAGTTCCCTCCTATGGTAACCCCCCCCCCCCTATAGGTATGGAGATGCATTAAATGCTTGACATTTACGATAAGCTATTAACGACATTTAATCTTATAGTTCGGCGATAGTTTTTTGGTTGGCAAGATAATCGAGTAGTATCGAATTGCGTAAAAGAAACATCCTTGTGACTCAAAAAATTATAATCATATAAACTTACAGTTTACTACGTTGGATTAAACGTCTCATTTCCAATTAAATATATATCTTTGAATTGAAATTTGAATGAAATACAGGGTCATGAAAAATCGAAGAATGTGAAAAATAAGTTTGCAAATATCTCGGCAACTAATTATCCGATAGACTTCATTCTTTATGCAAAATGTATGTTTTGTTACTGTCTTTTATACTCATTCCTTCAAATAAACAATTTCGAAAATTTTTGTATACTTTTTATCAGAATGAATATTTTGAGAGTCCAAAAAAAATAGTTCCGGATAATAGAGGTTATTGATATTCAATAGGCTTCTTTCCATTATTACTCGCTAAGTACACACCAAATTTCAAGTCTCTATCTCAATTTGTTCGGGAGATAGAGTGATTACAGACACACACACCGACACACACCCAGACGGACGGCAAAAGTTTTTTTTTTCTAAAAATATGTTTTTCGGAATCCCCAGTATCTAAAATGTGTAAATTCGAAAAAAAAAAAAAAAAAAAAATCGATTTTTAAAACGATTACAAGATTTATCCTATACTACGTATGATGGGTAAGTGAAAAAGGAATACAATAAAGGGTTAAAGGTAGATTTTTCAAGCCGAATCTATTTTGCTAACACCTCTGTTCATTTGGCTACTGTTTTACTTACCCATCATACGTAGTATAGGGTAAGTCTTGTAATCGTTTTAAAAATCGAAAAAAAAAAAAAATTGACGGATTTACACGTTTCAGACACTGGAGATTCCGAAAAACATATTTTTAGAAAAAAAAAAAATGTCCGTCCGTCTGTATATCTGTGTGTCTGTAATCGCTCTATCTCCCGAAAAAATTGAGATAGAGACTTGAAATTCGGTGTGTACTTAGGGAGTAATAATGGGAAGAAGCCTATTGAATATCCGTAACCTCGATAAACCGGAACTATTTTTTCGGACTCTTGAAATATTCGTTCTGATAAAAGGTATACATTTTTTTTTAATTGTTTATTTGAAGGAGTGAATATAAAAGACAATTAAAAAACATAAATTTTGCATCATGAATGAACTCGATCAGATAATTAGTTGCCAAGATATTTGTAATTCTATTTTTCACACTGTTCGATTTTTCATGACATTTATTTCATTCAAATTTCAATTCAAAGATATATTTTAATTGGAAATGAGACGCTTAATCCGACGCAGTAAACTGTTAGTTAATAAGATTATAATTTTTCGAGTTATAAGGATGTTTCTTTTACGCAATTCGGTGCTATTCGATTATCCCGCCGACCAAAAAACTATCGCCAAACTATGCCAATAATGGCCTATCGTAAATATCAAGCATTTAATGCCTCTCCATACCTATAAGGGAGTTACCGTAGGGGGACACACAGTTCTGTCGCCAAATACCGCCAAGTTTGTCGCCAACTTGGCGGTATATTGCCAAATTTGGCGGCCAAAATAAGTCGCCAAAAGTGACGCCAACTTGGCGATATCTCTAATATTTTGCCAAATTCCCATAGGCTTCCATTGTAAATCTATCGGGATTACTTGCTTACAGAAAATCAAGAAATTGAGATATTTTAATGCAACAAAAAGTAATATAAAAATAGCAAATAAAGCCTTTGTGCAACAATATTAAAAATCAGAAAAACCAACGTTTAAAATGCACAAATAATATATGAAAGCAGCAAACAGCTGTTTCGAATCTACTAGCGAGATTCTTCTTCAGTGCAAAAGGAACAGCGTGCTAGAAAAAGCAAGGCTGAGCAAAATCATAGACAGAGACGCGCTGGCTTTTATACCCTATGCGGGTGGCGAAGGCGCCGAAACAACCAATGAGAGAGAAGCAGTGGAAACGACTGGGTGGACAAGTAGCGACATCTACCGGAGAAGTAGATGTCGCTACTTAATTAATTAATGATGGTCCGTATGTGGATATCCGCAAAGACCCTTCCACTAGTGAAATTAACTCTATTAAGTCTGCCATTAAGTCTTCTTCCATTATTCCTGCTAAATTTAAGAAATTATTCCGTCTATTGCGCATTGTGCCAGGTTTTATGCTTTACCTAAGGTCCATAAACTTGACATTCCTTTTAGACCTATTGTCTCTAGAATCGGTACAGCTTCTTATAAGCTTGCCAAATATTTAGTTTCTGTTTTTTCCCCACTTTTGAGCAGTAACTGTTTCACTGTTAAGAATTCTTTTGATTTTGTTAAAAAACTTCATAATTTTAAGCCGCAGGGTCACATGATGGTTTCTTTTGATGTTAAATCATTATTTACAAACGTTCCGGTTGAGGGGGCTTTAGAGAGAAAGGAAATACCTCAAGAAAAGGCTTTGTGAATTCCATTTCTCTTATTTTGAAATCGAGGAACTTATACTTCTCACTCGCGCTTGCTTGTCGCAAAATACTTTTGTTTTCAATGGTAATTTCTTCCGTATGATTGACGGTTTGGCTATGGGTAATCCTCTTAGTCCAATTTTATGCGATATTTATATGACTATTTTGAGGTCAAGCTTTTTGAAATCTTAAAATTTCCGTTCTATGTTCGTTATGTTGATGATGTTTATGTCCTGATTGAAATGAATTCGGATATTAATCATATTCTCTCTATTATGAATTCCATTGATCCCTGCATGCAATTTACCTCTGAAATTGAGACCAATAACTGTCTTTCTTTCCTGGATGTCCTTGTTATTCGTTGTGAAAATGGCTTTCAGACTACCGTCTTTCGTAAACCTTTTGCTGTCAGTCTCCCACCTCACAGGTATTCTTCTCATCCCCCTAACCAGAAATTCGCTGCTTTCAATACTTTTGTTTTTCGGGCTACTAATATTTGTTCCACTTCTCAGTTACTTAGTGCTGAACTTAATTACCTCAAAGCTATTGCTGTCGATCGTGGTTATTCCTCTAATATTATCGATTCTATTTATAAGAAATTGACGAAATCCGTCCATTCTGAAAAGCATTCTAATTCCAACTCTAATACTTCAGTTGTATTACCATTTTTTTCCTAAAATCAGTCAGCAAGTTGCTAAAATCCTAAGAAGGTTTGCTTTTAAAGTTATTATTTCTCCTGTTAATAAAATCCCTTTTTCAAATCTCAAACACCCCGTTGATCGCCTAGATAATTGGGGCATTTACCAGATCTCTTGTCAGTGTGGTCTTTCTTATATTGGTCAGACTAAACGTGCTCTTAGATTTCGTTTAAAAGAGCATGAAGGTTATGTTAAAAATCAGGAGCTCAAACGTTCTTCTATTGCTCAACATTCTTGGTCTTCTCAACATAGGTTCGATTTTTCCTCAGCCATCATTATCCAAAAGTGTTCTTCTAACCTTGATCTTGATTTTTGGGAAGCTTACCATATCATTAAAAATTCTCACTCTTTAGTCAATGACTTATCTAGTACTCCAGATTTTCCAACTATTTGGAAAGCGTTAATTTAATTCCCCTTTTTTGGTTTCTTTTCTCTACTTCTCCGGTAGATGTCGCTACTTGTCCACCCAGTCGTTTCCACTGCTTCTCTCTCATTGGTTGTTTCGGCGCCTTCGCCACCCGCATAGGGTATAAAAGCCAGCGCGTCTCTGTCTATGATTTTGCTCAGCCTTGCTTTTTCTAGCACGCTGTTCCTTTTGCACTGAAGAAGAATCTCGCTAGTAGATTCGAAACAGCTGTTTGCTGCTTTTCATATATTATTTGTGCATTTTAAACGTTGGTTTTTCTGATTTTTAAAAAAGTAATATTTCCTTAATGGTTTATATTAATTATATTTAAGGGAGTCCAAATAAATTAAATTATGAATAAAAGTAACATGGTACAATGCTTAGCGAATATCACATGTTTTATTTTCATATTTTATATTATCTTTATCAATGATGGGTAAGTACGAGTATTACGGTGGCCCCCAACGACTAGTTTTATTTCTTATTCGCCAAATTGCTAACGTTGGTCAAAAGCCAGTTTCTTATAGACTTCACTGTCTATATTGTTTGTCTATGCGATTATCTAATTAAATTTCTTCGCTAAAATCATCTATTTTTATTTCGACAACATACGTTTAAAGTAAGCCTAGAACATTACTTATCTAAAATGTTGCAAACTATATAAAATGTATTGCTCAATAATAACAATTCTAAATTGTATCATAAAAAATAAATTGGCAGACCGTTGGTGATAACATGGGATTCATTGTTATAACATCCATGGGTTTTTAATCATAAAGCATTGTTAGAGATGAAATTTTATTGAGGTTATTATTGAGGTAAAACTGGTATAACTTTTACCATACCATTTTACAAAATTTTATAAATTTATAATTTCTGTTATTGCTTTATTAAGTATAATAAGCAGTAACAGACTAATAATAATAATACTGTTGATAGTTTTTTCTGTGCTTTTTTCTATGAGTTACAATTATTACATTAACCATTTCAATAAGCACACACATTGTAATCCTTAGAAGTTAATAGAAATTTCTTCACTAAAATCATCTATTTTTAGTCCAATCACGAACGATTAATGTGACTGTAAGATTATTACTTACTAACACTACTGCTACAAACTTACATAAAATCACTTGTCCAATAACAATAGTCCTAAATTGCAAGATTAAAATAAGTAGACATGCCTTAAGTGGTCACATGAAATGCATTGTTATGTTATCAAAAATATTTTAATATATTTTAATCAAGAATCTATTTGAACGAAAAAAATTGGATGATATTGAAAGATAGGATTATAATTTTTGCAAAAACTTTTCGCTATGTTTAATAAAAGTTTCAAGAAATGTAGTATTAATCCTTGATAAAGCATATATCATTAAAACGCACTTCAAATAATACCTTCCTGAAAATAGTCGAATTTTTTCACACGTCTCTCCCTGGAGGAGTTATAACGATAAAAGCGATCGATTATTATCAGTAGAAAACAGATTTAACAGAAAACTTAAATTTCTTTACTTTTTTTACTTCAATCTCGAAACTATAAAGTGACTGAAAGATTAAGTTTAAATGTATTGTCATAATTCTTAGAAACCTTTATTAAATTTATAGCTCAATAAACAATTATATGAAATGTAAAATGTATGAAATGTGCTATTGTAAATTTCATCATAAATATACGTTTATATTTCTTAAGCGATATCAAGAGAAGCTTCATTATAATACTAATAAAGTTGTCAACAATAATACCACAAAGCTTTTTCAAGGATAACAGAAATTTTTTGAGAACTTTTGGGTTGTTTTAACCCTTAAATGCCGGAATTTAAAAAAATCATTGTAAAAATGTTTTTCGGATTTCATTTTTTAAATAAATCATGGGAAAAATACTTTAAAAAATCATATTTTGTTTTAAGTATGGTTTACGGCTAAAAAACAGTTTGTTACTAATCGGCAATACTGGTGTTTAATTGAAAAAATAATTTTCCTTGATAAATTCTATAATATTAAACACACAGGAATGTTAGAAACTATAATAAGAAATAAATTTTACTTGCTCACTGCAGAACAAAATAGGGTATTTTGCAAACTTCCAAACAAAACAAAAAGAACAAGTATAGCAACAATTGAAAAAATAAATCTATCTTTATTCTTAAACAGCACAAGTGTTGCCATCTACATGTTGAAAATCAATTTAATAATATTTTTAGAATGTATTTTATTGGCAAGATTACGCATTATAGCTTTAATATTATTCTGATAGTACTTTAGAGCCTAAATTGGGTATGTTGCCGAAAAGCAACAACCGGCATTTAAGGGTTAAATAACATTCCATTTTTTTGTGTATGTGTATGTGTGCAAATGACTTTTTTATTAGAATATTATTAGAATATTCGGTATTAGAATATTATTAGAATATTCGGTATTAGAATATTCCTTATTAGAATATAACACTGTATTTTTAGTTACCACTAAAGATATAGCATATGATCATTGCTATTACTCCTTTTTATTAGGTGCGTACGTAATTATATAAATACGTAGCACCTACAGTCGTCTTCTGGTACGTCCGTCTGTCCACGTAAAAACTACTCCACCGAATGGTTTGAAATTTAACATATAGAATGGTTGCTGAATTTTGTCGAGCCATTTCAAATTTTATGAAAATCGAGTCAAAACTTAAAAAGATATTAATAAAAGTTTTCTTCATTCTATTAAATCCTATCATACGTAATTAGTTCAATGATATCCTACGATAGGTACTGATTCTAAGTTGCCATGGTAATGACGTCCTATTTATGATAGAGTCTTTATTATTCCCGTATGACCGAATTGAATCTATAATATAGTAATAAATTTTGTATTCATGCCATTTTGCATATGTGTGCATCCGCTACTAGACCATGATCTGACTATTTATAAAGCTAGTTATGCTACGAACGCACCTCATTTGCCACGTTTGACGTACAATTTCCGACTTGTTTATATCAGCCTTGTTTTTGTATGTAAAGATAGAATTTTGCAATCAATTTTTTACCCAATTCCTTATAGGCTAGAATTATACAAATTTCTTAGATACAAATTCGTAGAAATATACAAATTATACAAATATGTACAACTAGCTAAAGTAAAGATGGTATAATCATTAAGGTTAGCTGGGTGAAATAGTTCCACCAGATTCGTCCGGGATAGCTCAGATGGTAAAGCACTGGTTGATTCAGCCAGGAGATCCCTAGTTCGAATCCTGGTCTGGACATTTTTCGCCCAGTTGGAAATTTACATCTAATATGATTTATTTACTAATTAGAATAATTGTATTAAAATTAATCTAGTGTAATTACGCTTCCAGCGATTTCTGGAGTTCCATTACCTGTGATTTTTTCTGTTGAGCTGAACCAGGTTTCAGACCAGATGCTATAATCATTAAGGTTAGCTGGGTGAAAAAGCTCCGCCAGTTTCGTCCGGGATAGCTCAGATGGTAGAACACTGGCGGCTTCAGCCAGGAGATCCCTGGTTCGAATCCTGGTCCGGTCATTTTTCGCCCAGTTGGAAATTTACATCTAATAACCCGACATTGCCCAGAATTTTAATAATGTTTGTTTTGAAAAACCAATTTCCAAAATTTAACATACAACATTAAAAAAAAAAAAAAAAAAAAAAAAAAAAAAAATAGTCGAAGTGTTGTACACATGAATTAAATGAAAACCCAATATAAAAATGTATAAATTTATATAACAAACGCAAAATAATACAGCTATAAATGAACTTATTTCCATTCATCATTGGAGCAATAATGTTAAAATACTACAATATTTCCATAATTGAGTTTTTATCATGCTTCAATATACTTTTTCACCCTTATATGACGTTGAAGTCATTTTTTCAATTTTTATATGACGTTACATATTCACCACGTCCTTTATATTTCCAGTATGACGTAATATTCCATTTTTTCGTCAAATTAATTAAATAATTATAATTTTTCACATGGAAATCATAAAAAAGAAAAATTATGACGTAACATTCTTACAACTTAATTATTAAATAATCTGTTAATTTTAAGGTATTTTACAACTAGCCCGCCACAGGTGATAAATCGAAAGTATTCGTTGTAAGTCCTACAATTGTGTGAGAGTTGAAAAAACAATAGATTTAACAATGAAAGTGTAAAAAAATGAAGTGAAATTTTCATAAACAAGTTCACTGCTCATACCATATTAATGTATCGTAATATATCGTTTTCTTGGAAAAAACATGAGTTGCAGTCAAACATTGATGAATGATTTTCACAATTATCATTGAATGCTTATGAAACAATGTTTTATCGAAAACTATTTTTCTTTTTTTATTACGTGATATTATGTGTTTATCAGTTTTAGTAAATGTCTGATTTTATATATCTTTTCCAATTTTAATGAAAATTAATCAATTTTTCTTTAAACAAGAAGTGTCAATAAGAAAATAAAAACAGATAATGCAGTAACAAGAAATGTATTTTTTTTTCCTTTTATAGCGTAAACAAAGAAAACATTTTAAATATTTTGATAATATATTATTTATTTCAACTCGTTGTTCGTATGTGAGATGTAACGTCAATTCCATTACTTTTAGAAATTCAACATTTTTAATTACTGTTTCTTTTATATCTAATGTTATTTAATTTCTATGCGAACAATTCCCACTAATTTATTTTTAAGTATTGCAGCTTCTTCTAATACCATGGAAAAGCACCAAAATAGGACCATACCAAATTAAGTTTAGAAACCCGAGCTGCCTTGAAATGAGTGTTACGGAAAAAAAGGCAAACAGAAATAAAATAAAAGTCTCTCGTACTAATAATTAAATCAAAGAGCTCTGCATTCAGCTTTTGTTTTAGTTTCCTGTCCGGCCATTGTGATCTTCATTAACAAGCAAGAGGAGTATATTCGAAAATAAAAGCCTCGAACAATCAAACAGAAAGCTAGAAAAGTGTCCAGAATAATTATTTTGCTTTTTCCGCCCTTACTATGTGTACAAAAAAAAAATAAGTAAATAAATAAATAAATCGCATCCCGCTCTTTTAAAAGAGATGAACCATGAAATAGAAGTCAAATACTGATAAATTAACGCTTTTTATTTTATCTTATGCAAATGTCAATAACCATGCAAAAAATTTTATAGCTGTTCCGTCAATGCATGACAAAGAAATGTATGTACATAACATAATTTTACGTTTCGTAGATTACAATGGTCCATAATTACAAAAACATTCGGTACTTGTACGCGTGAACCGAGTCAGGTCGTATTTACTGCTCCAAAAATATTAATTACAGTAACCTTATTTTTATTTTATTTTATTTTACTTGCTTTCTTTATTTTAACTGCATTGTTAATATTATATAGTTGCCATATTAAAGGCAGAGGCAGGAATATTTATATAATTACAACTATATAATATGCTATAGCATAGATATAGATATACAGTAGAACTTCTTTTATCCAAAACTCTTTTAACCGAAACTCTCTGTTAACCGAAATCCATTTTTAAAGCCCCCCCCCCTTTTTTTTTTTTCCTATCACATTCCTTGTGTGCAAAATCCATTTTGAAACCCTTTTTTGTTTTAAGTGTCATATTCCTTCTGTGCAAGCGGTCCTTTCCGAACTACGAGTACATATAAATATTTTCGATCCTTTTTCTTAGAGTTCTTTTGAATTTAACTTGAGCTCCCGTAATCTGCGGAGTGGAACGAAGAAAACGAACAAATTAGCAATTCTGAAGCTTTTTAATTTTGAAAAATGTTTAGCAGAAAGACTGTGATACTGGTGAACTAATAATATTAAAAAAACTCAGTGAAAGAGCTTCAAAGCAAAGTCAATCGAAACTGCGGCAAACAAATCATTGTTTCAAACCCTTGTGATACAATTAAAAGGTACTTAATTTCAAAATTAAAATTCAGGTAATTTATTCTTGTTTCGCTTTTTCTATTGCTTTATTTTTATTAAGCACTTGTAACCATAATATGAAATATTGCATATATTTCTCCTTAATCTTAAAATGGAAGCAGTCTCGATTATCCGGAAGTTTCGATTTTCCGAAAGAGGGTCGGTCCCAGTTACTTCGGATAATCGAGGTTCTACTGTATTATATTATATTCATTGATGAAGATATTTTTGTCATATTCATTCTGATGGGCATAGCAAAACTACATGGAACTAAAACTACAAATGTTAACATAG
Source organism: Maratus speciosus (assembly GCA_963932465.1). Taxonomy (NCBI): domain Eukaryota; kingdom Metazoa; phylum Arthropoda; class Arachnida; order Araneae; family Salticidae; genus Maratus; species Maratus speciosus. The sequence continues at coordinate 31,814,842 of OZ010789.1, read as the reverse complement.
TTTATCGCTAAAAGTCGTAAAATTATGTTATGTAGTTAATTATGTGTATAACTGAATTACTGTTTTGTATTATGTTAGTTCGCTTTTATATTATTTATCATTTTTAACACTTTCATGTATTTATTAAATATACATTAAATTACCGTTTTGAACATGATTGGCGATTGACAAAGATAAATAAAATTAGCGATTGTCAAATATTTTCGGCGATCTATCTATCTGGCCCGGATGATATGTAAGTGCCAAATAATCACATAGTAGTTTTTTTTTTTTTTTTTTTGAAATATGGTAAACATTTCATAACGTCACATTGTTCACTGTTCCGTCAATGCATGACAAGAAATAGATAAATAATAATTATAATTAGTTTTATGTAAATGTTAACGTTTGTGTAGTCAATAGATTACAAAAACATTCGTTACTTATGTATGAACCGGGCCAGGTCATATCCACTGCGTTAACAAAGACTCCAAAAATATTAAATACAGTAACTCTTATTTTTTATTTTATTTTACTTGCTTCCTTTATTTTAACTGAATAGTGAATATTGTATAGTTGCTATATTAAAGGAATTTGCAGAAGTATTTATATAACTATATAATATGCCATAGCATTTATTATATTACATTCATTGATGAAGAACATTTATGTTATATTCATTCTGGTAGGCATAAGAAACCGCTGGAAATAAAACTACAAATGTTAATATCATTTATTGCTAAAAGCCGTCAAATTATGTTCTGTATTTAATAAATGTATACTTAATTACTGTTTGCATTATTTTATTTTATTTTACATTATTTATCATTTTGAATACTGTTTTGTATTGATTAAATATACATTAAATTGCCGTTTTGAACATGATTGGCAATTGACAAAAATAAATAAGATTAGCGATTGTGAAATAGTTTTCGTGATCTATCTACTTGGCCCTGATGATACGTAAGTAACAAATAATCACATTAGTTTTTTTTTTTTTTTTTTTTTTTTTTTTTAACTATGGTAAACATTTCATAACGTCACATTAAAATATTGAACGAACTGGTATGATACATAAATAATAGCAAAACAATTTATTAATAACACCAGAAAGTTAAGAAAATGCTCGAGGCCTTTCGAAAAATGTGTATCTTTTTTTTTAGGCGCTACCACTTTGAAGGCAGGAGCAAGACTTGAATCTGAATCTTGCTCCTGCCTTGAAAGTGGTAGCCCGTCTTCTTTGCGCCTTGAGAAGAAAGACACAGTTCTTTCGAAAGTCCTTGAACATTTTCTCAATTTTATGGTGTTATTTAAAAAACCTTTCGCCTTTATTTCAGAATATATGTGATGTAACTAGCAACAGTTATACAGACACCAGATGTATAAAATCATATAGAAGCTGTATCGAAATGTGACATGATTTTTAAACAAAAACTCATCCAAGTTATAGCTATAAACAAAAGAAAAGAATAAACTGCAAAATGTAAATACTAAAGTTTGGTATGTTTTATATCAGATGCATCTAAACTTGAAACTTTACAAAATAAAAAAGAAAAGCGCCCAGTTATATTGATGGCATTGAGCTCTTAGGCTATTCACACTAATTGAATATTATACTCTCATTTCAAAGAATAATGCCCCTCGAAAAATGAATAAAGGGGGGTACCCCCCGTTTCTCCTCTTTATGCTTAACCAATGAGCCTCCAAATGTCATCAGGGAAACGCCTTATCAGAATAAACCGGTATACCAAATTCGAAGCAAATCTGATAGAAAAACCCATTTATCTAAATTAAGGGGATATTAGCCCCCCATCCCCCCTTTAGACTTAATGAACCTTCAAATTCAATCAAGGAAACTCGCTATCAGAATTAACCGATATACTAAAATTTGAAGAAAATCTGATAATTCTGCATTAAAAACCCATTTATCTAAGTAAAGGGGGATTAGCCCCCCGTTCCCCATTTATGCTTAACCAATGAACCCCCAAAACTAATCAGAGAAGCGCCTTATCAGAATGAACCTAGAAAAAAATTCAAGCAAATCGGATATTTCTATCAAAAGTTATCGCATTACGTACATACATACATGAACTGGCGGGCACATATGCTCTCAGGCTTTGATAGCCTGTGAGCTAAAAAGCACTTATTATATCTCACTAAACGTATTTGAGTTCATATGAGTATATATATTGCGAAACAGCACCGAAAACTGGCGATATGAAGCAATTAAAATAATAAAACTTTGTAAAAAATCACCATAAAATTAAAACAAAACACAGGACGCGTTTCGAGCTAAAAACATAACAGCTCGTCATCAGCTAAGCATACACGTGTCCGAAAACGAACAAGTTCAAAAATGAACTGAAGAAAAAGAATGTATATATATTGCATTTGAACTTTTAAAAAAGCAATGTAAACTGTTCAAATTGAATGTATACAGGGGAGATAAATTTGTTGTTAAAGTTTAAAGATTATTATTATTTTTTTTTAATTAGAAATGAATAGACCTTATAGATAACAGAATTACATTTGTATAATTTTTTGTTCACTATTTGAGAATAGTATGCCTTATAATAATCAGAATTCTTAAATTTGTTCTACATATTTTACAAGAATTTTCTAGTCGATAATGAAATAACCTATAGAATTAAGCTAAAATTATGTACCCATTTTGCTCGAGCATTTCATGTTTATTAAAAAAAGTTACTTCGAATGGAAAACATCACAATACACCAATAAAAAAAGTGTATACTGCGTTTCCTTTAAATTTCTATGAAAGTTTTTGAAAATAATTTAAAAATATTCCATGAGATATATAAAAAAAAAAAAAATCTCATAGTACATTATTTCAACTCATCATCTTTTTTAACGTTTTGAATTAAAGTTGATTCTGCTAAGTGCGAATTAGAGTCCAGCTTCGGGTTGGGTTATCCGATTTTTTCGAAATCCGACCCAACCCGCGGTTTGGGTTGACGCTAATTCTTTTCGGTGCTGTTTAGGATAGGATTGGAGTGAACTTAAACATTTGAGGTCCCGGTCGGTTAGAGTTTTGATTCATTCGGATCTGGAGTTAACCTGGAATTTTAGAAAAAAGTCCTAAATATGATTTTTTATTAATATATATATATATATATATATATATATATATATATATATACTTGAATATTAAGGAGCTTATATGTGTTAACTTTTTACTAAAATGATAAAGTTAATATTATATATATATACATACATAATTGTAGACTACTTTTCCTTAAGTATAATAAAATATGGATTAACTTTATTTCGCTTCTGGTTCGGGTCGAGTTTCGACTTGACTTTAAGCAGAATTTTCGGGTTCGAGTCAAGTAGATTCTAGTTCGAATCACTACTCTGTCTGCAGTAATTCGTAAGTTACATTGGCATGCTTAATCCAGTGAAGCAAAAAAGAAAAATAATAATCATCATATCTCACAAAGAAAAAAAAATCATACTTGTTGTTTGCAGCAGCTTTAATAAAGCATGAATAATTTTGTTACAGAATTCAATAACAATGTTTCAATTCCAAACGAAAAGAAACTCTTCTCTTAAGTCAAGGGAAAAACAAAAAAAGAAAAAAGGAAGAAGAAAAGAAAGAAAGCAGATTAGGTAGAGTTTCTGCTGTTTCAATCATTTATCACATGTACGTGATGGTTTGAGTGTTAGTAAAACTCTAAGCTAGATAAATTTGATATTCTTACGCCTTTATTAGTAAAAAAAAAAAAAAAAAAAAAAAAAAAAAAAAAAAAAACTTGCATTTTTTATTGATGGATATTTTTACACACTAAACACGAAAACAAGTTTATTGGTTCCTTCTTCTCAACGAAAGAAAGAAAGAAAAAAAAATAGATATCAAAATAAAATCAGTGAAGTACTGCACTTCAAAGTGAAGATGAGTATAAATAATTACTTCTGACATTGTTCAACTGAAAAAAAGAGAACTTGTCTAATATCTGTAGTCAGACAAACAGTAAGAATGAGTACCAGCAAAACTGACGAGTTTTTGGCATTTTGCCTGACTTTAGTATCAACTTTTGTATTGTAAACAGAGATAATGCATAACACTTGCTGTTTTTCAACCTTTCGAGAGTGTGAGACGTTTTAAAAATATAAAAGAAAGAAAGAAAAATCGTGCACTAATAATTGATTTAGAACGTTTATTCGTAAGTCATATATAGGTATATTTACTTACGTTAACCCTTTAATACATGATTTTTTATTTTGATCGGAAAAAATTATATTCGAGTCTATTTTTACCCGGCTGCCGAGAATGGTTATGTGTTTCCCGCGTATCTGGGTGTGTGGATTTCTTTATACCCTCGAAGCATCCCAACGGCTGGATGGATTTTAATGAATGAGGTCTCTATCGATTCGTCTTAACTGTCCGATGGTCATACGCTAGTTTTGTTTTCATATATTCAAAATGGTGGCCGTAAAATACAAAATGGCGGTAGACACGAAAAAAAAATGTATGCACCATATTGAGTGACCTATCATTGGATAGATCTTTCAAAATGAAGGCGATGTTTCATTGACTATTTTACAGTCAGAAGCTCCGTTTAAATATTACACAACCTGGAAGTTGTGTAGGTAGGATCTCTAGCTTTGCTGCAACTCTAACCATAATAGACATCTATACTCTTCATCAAAACAGTGTTTATAGATAAAAAATAACAATTAAACACAACTTAAAAGTCATCAATACAAATAAATAAAAAAATAATTAAATAATATAAAAAATAGCTTAACATTGATGAGAAATAATTAATTAGTTCGCTTTTTACACAGTAGGTTTTTTTGATTTTTTAAATTTAATGTTTACTTGTTGTTAATTATTCACTAGGAATGTAGTGAAAAAAATATTTATGTTTGTATGACATTAGACATAATGTCATAATGTCATTCCTGCGTTACATATAAAAAATTGTTCAAATAATGATAATTTTAAATTATATAGTACAGTAGAACCTCGATTATCCGAAGTAATTGGGGCCGACCCTCTTTCGGAAAATCGAAATTTTCGGATGATCGAGAATGCTTCAGTTTTAAGATAAGGAGAAATATATGCAATATTTCTTATTATGGTAACAAGTGCTTAATAAAAATAAAGCAATAGCAATATAGAAACAAGAATAAATTACCTGAATTTTAATTTTGAAATTATGCAACCTTTCACATATATCACAAGGGTTTGAAAAAAAGTTTTGTTTGTCGCAATTTCGGTTGCCTTTACTTTGAATCTCTATCACGGAGTTTTTTAATAGTATTAGTTCCCCAGTATCACTGTCTTTCTGCTTCTCCAGCCATGCCAAACCTTTTGCAAAACATTCAAAAGCTTCAGAATTGCTAATTTGTTCGCTTTCTTCGTTCCACTCCGCAGCTTACGGGAGTTCAAGTTAAATTCAAGGGAACTGTAAGAAAGGGGATCGAAAATATTTATATGTACTCGTAGTTCGGAAAGGATTGCTTGCACCCAAAGAATATTATAGTTTTTTAAAAAAAAAAAAGCTTTAAAAATGGATTTTGCACACAAGGAATATGATAGTAAAAATAAAAAAAGCTTTAAAAATGGATTTCGGTTAACCGAGAATTTCGGTTAAAAGAGTTTTGGATAAAAGAGGTCCTACTATACTTACTTTAAAGTGTTTACCCTGCACAATAACAACTTTTCAATGATATAATAATTTTTATAATACTTTTAATAGTTTGTAGAATTAAAAATGCCTACCTTATAAAGGTAGAGAAAAAATGCCAGTCGAGCACACTGCAAGCAGTATCAATAAATATATGTTATAACTTCCCCATGATAACAAATCAGAACAAAAACAGACTTCACGACATTAAATGCACGTAAGTAACATATAATAGTACACCAAAATACCAATAAAAACGCTATCTGACAAAAATAAATAAATAAATAAATAAATAAATAAATAAAAATAAATAAATAAAAGATCATGTGGCTCCTAATTTACACTATGCATTTAAGGGCTAAGGTATTATTTTTTTTATTACTAGGGGGATCTGCCCCCTACGAGCTACGCTCGCCAACCCCCGTTCAGACACCGCAGTCTCTAAAAGCACGCTAATTTGATCGGCTTTAAACAGATTTTGAAAGATTGAATTATAGTCGCTCGAAAGCAGTCTAAACGTGTTCAATAAAATTAATATTAATCTTATTAATATAATCTCAAAACATCAAAATAATGTCTCGCGCAATTTTTAAATTTCAACTGTTTTGCAATATTACTTTTTGTTCATTTTACGTAATAAGTGTAATGTGACGTAAATGTGACGTAATTTCTCCTATTTAAGACATCTAACACATGTTAATGAATTTATTATTTTACAATATCCTTTCTCTTTTAAAATTCACGTGTAAGTATAGTTTTTATGAAGTATTTTCAATAAGTTCCTGCTTTTCATGCGTAATTATTTAATCCTAATTTGAAAGTTTTTTTTCTGTTAATTATAGTCATGTGTAAAATAAATTTTTAATTTGAAGCAAACATTATTATTTGCGCTGTTTATACAGTTGGCGCAACAGTTTAAATTAATACCAGTTTCTAAAATAAGTAAAAAATATCTCTCGAAATGCTGAAAATTTGGATTTAAAATAGAAATAAAACCTCAAAAAATGAGTCAAATTAAAAAAGTGAATGCAGTCTGCACACCGGGAAATTCTAACGTATAAAATGATCTAAAAATGAATTAATTCCCCTATATAGTTATTGCTCCTATAATACTTTTTTAATGGAACGATTTTGTCCAATTTTAGCATTAAATATCTCTTAAAATAATTATTCTATTTGAAAACTGTCTGCACCAGCGTGTTTATCAAACATTTCACCGATTTTCATATTTTTGCATGCACTATTTTTCTTAATATTAACGGAGAAAGACCTCCGGTCACAAAAAATTCAAAACCGGCGGTGACGGCGGTGACAGCGTAAGTACTTTTTTTGGTATAGAGAGATTTTTATTTATTTTACAATTGGAACTCAGTAACACTGAAGAAAACTAGTAGAAAAGTATTACATTATGTTTGGTACACTGCAAAAAAAAAAAAAAAAAAAAAAAAAAAAATCTTTCAAATCTCAAATTGACAGGAAAAACTGTCAATTTTGGCGCCAGTGAAAAACCGTTTAATTTACAGAAAATATCAGTAATTTTTCCTTAAAACAGATTTTTTCTGTAAAAATTACAAAATCCACCCTTTTTTACAGAAAAAAACTGTTTTTCTTTGAAACAGTGTTTTTCTGTAAAAAATACAGTTTTTTTCTGTAAAAATTACATATTTTTTACAGCGTAGAAACATTGTCATTTGTACTGGATGTATTTAGTGCAGTAAAATAGAGGTTTAACGTACGTTTCAACTATTTTTTGATATTTAATTATTAAGTCTTATATAATATGCATTAAAATAATTAGACTTTGCCTGCAATATAAATATGTTTTCCATTCTATTAGAAGAAATAATAATGTAAAAAAGAATACAATTTTAACGAACAATATTATCTTTAGTTGTACGTTGAATTCAGTAAAGTTTCAATAAATGAAAGTGAAAATGATAGAGCTAAATTCACCTTGAGTAAATAATTAAAATTCATATAAAACTAGTATGTTGTGGCCATCACAAAACTTTCTTCTATCTCATACTTGTCAATACTTCAAAATTCATTATCATAGTGCATCTATGCTCATCATGAGGATTCTATAAAGATGAAATTCCGTGCATTAGTTCTTGAGATATTACTGTCCATGAAATCGTGTAAATCCATCAAAATGCAGCATAGCAGCGCCACCTATTGGGTGATTTACACCAGAACCTAATTATCATCAACATATGTCAATGTCTAACTGAATATGAAGTTTGGGGAAAATCCGTGCATTAGTTCCTAAGATAGAACTATTGCGCAAATCATGACAAATGCAGCATAACAGCGTCACCTGTTGAGCGATTTACACAACCACATAATCAATATCAACATTTATCAAGGTGTACTTGAATCTGAAGTTTGATGAAAATTCGTGCATTAGTTCTTGCGATAGAGCTATTGAGGAAATAGTGCAAAATGCAGCATAGCAGCGCCACCTATTGGGCGATATTAACCAACACGTAGTCAGCATCATTTCATATCAAAGAGTAATTGAATCTGAAGTTTGATGAAAATATGTCCATTAGTTCTTGAGATACAGCGATTGCAGAAATCGTGAAAAATGCTGTATAGCAGCGCCACCTGTTGAGCGATTTACACCAAAATGTACAAAATGTCAATTCATATCAAGGATTAACTGATTCTGAAGTTTAGTGAAAATTGTTGCATTAGTTCTTCAGATACCGCTATAATGGAAATTCTGAAAAGTGCAGCATAGCAGCGCCACCTGTTGAGCTATTTGCACCAAAACACAAACAGCACTAATTCATATCAAAGTATACATGAATCTGAAGTTTGTTGAAAATCCAAGCATTAGTTGTTGAGAAAGAGCTATTGCGGAAATTGTAAAAAAAGCAGTATAGCAGCGCCACCTGTTGAGCGATTTACACCAAACTGTACAAAACATCAATTCATGTCAAGGATTAACTGAATCTGAAGTTTGATGAAAATCCGTGCATTAGTTCTTGAGATAGAGCCACTGCGGAAATTGTAAAAAATGCAGCATAGCAGCGCCACCTGTTGAGCGATTTGCACCAACACGTAATCAGCATCAAGTCTTATCAAGGTCTAACTGAATCTGAAGTTTCATGAAAATTCGTGCTTTAGTTCTTGAGATAGAGCCATTGCGGAAATCATAAAAAATGCAACATAGCAGCGCCACTTGTTGAGCGATTTACACCAACACGTAATCAGCATCAAGTCATATTAAGGACTAACTGAATCTGAAGTTTCATGAAAATCCGTGCATTAGTTCTTGAGATAGAGCCATTTCGGAAATCATAAAAAATGCAGCATAGCAGCGCCACCTGTTGAGCGATTTGCCCCAAAAACTAATCAGCATCAATTTGTATTAGGGACTAACTGAATATGAATTTTTATTAAATTCCGTGCATTAGTTCTTGAGATAGAGCGCCCACAAAATTTATGTCACACACAGACACACAGACAGACAGACAGACAGACTCACAGACAGACATTTTGTAAAAACATGTTTTTCGGGTTCTCTGACCTCTAAAACGTGTAAATCCATCGAAAACCGGAATTCGAAAATTTTCATGAATCCAATACTTTCTTGTAAAGATAGAAGAAAGTAAAAAGCACAAATAAATGTACTAAAATTACTTGTAGGTGCATACATATATAAAATTATTATATATATATATAATAATATAAAATCAATAGAAATACAGTAAAACCTCCCTAAAACGACCACGTTTCGCTCCAATAAAATTTGGTCGTTCCGAGAGGCAGTCTCTTAATGGAGGCCATGTTTAAATATGGATTTTATTTGTTGAAAAAAGGTAATAATTAATGTTATTAAAATTTATTTTTCCCATTAGGAAAAAATATGAAAATTTAAATATCAAAACAATTACATAAGTTAATTACTATAGAGCTTAAAAAGTGAATACATTGACGTTTGCTTTGATTTTACTGTTTTATCTTTTATAACTTTTATTTCCAAGTCCTTTCGAAGTTAAGTCAATAAATGCATTTTTTTTTTTTTTTTTTTTTTTTTTTTTTTTTTGGCCGGGAACAAATAATAACGATTTCATTAATATATCTATTTCTTTCAGAGTTTCCTGACAGGATAGGGCAAGGGGTTTATTGATAATCATTGTTAATTTGTCATCATAATTAAATTCATTGCCTAAAAAGGCACAAAGGGGTTTAAACACTTAAAAGTTTCCGGAATAATAATAATAATAAATTTAAACTTAGTTTAGAAGTTTGACGAATAATGCGCACTCCAGAATTATTTTTCTAATAAAGCCTTCTTCAAGTGATCAGGAAAAAGTCGAATTTGTTTCATTTTCTTCAAAGAAATGGGTCGCTCATGGAGGGCGTTCAACTGGGTTGATCTCTGAATGGAGGTAAAATTAGTATTGAGTCTATGAGAATAATTTTCGTTCTATGAAAAAATGGTCCGTCAGAGAGATGGTCGCACAGGGAGGTTTCACTGTATATTAAAAATACATTAAAAACCATGTAAAATCCAAAGCGTTTTCAGCCATTACATGGCCGTCTTCAGTGGTTATTTGAATGTTGTTATTTTTCTTTGCATTTTTTCGAGAATCGTCTAGAATTGATCATTATAATTTAAACGCATCTTGTCTGCCGTACCACTTTTAAATTACAATGATATCTTCTAGATCAGGGGTTCCCGAACTTTTTTGACCGAAGTACCACTAAATAGAAGTTCATACTTCAGCATACCATCAGGTGACAAACTCAAAGCTAATACAGAAAAACCTATGTAAACGGAATATGTCTAAAACGAAATATTTTTCCGGTCTTTTGTGCTTTGGTCTAAGGAGATTTTACTGATTTACATGATTACATTATTAAATTGGTGCTTATCTTGACTTTAATATTTTTTAGTGTACATAAAGTGTATATTTTTTGGGTGACAAATAAAGATATATTTAAATATAAAATTACTGCATAACTTTGTTAAGCATAAAAAAAAAAAAAAAAAAAAAAAAAAAAAAAAAAAAAAAGGATACACAATTGAAGTTACCTTGGTCGCATTTTTTTTTTTTTTTTTTTAACCATTTGGGAAAATGGTTATTGTCCTCTGTCAGGGTAGGAAATGAAAAACATATCTGAAGCGTTTTATTTGTTGAATCCGCATTTTAATCGTTTTCTGATGGGTTTATACAGTAATCTGTATTTTTCCTTTACTTTCAACAGAGATGAATACTTCTGTTGCCACTATGACAAAAAAGTAATAAAAACTACATGAAAAAAAAAAAAAAAAGGATACACAATTGAAGTCGCCTTGATCGCAATTTTTTTTTTAACCATTTGGGAAAATGGTTATTGTCCTCTGTCAGGGTAGGAAAGGAAAAACATATCTGAAGCATTTTGTTGGTTGAATCCGCATTTTAATCATTTTCTGATGGGTCTATACAGTAATCTGTATTTTCCCATTACTTTCAACAGAGATGGATACTTCTGTTGTCACTATGACAAAAAAGCAATAACAACTACCTGGAAAAAAAAGGATACACAATTGAAGTCGCCTTGATCGCATTTTTTTTTTTAACCATTTGGGAAAATGGTTATTTTTCTCGGTCAGGGTAGGAAATGAAAAACATATCTGAAGCGTTTTATTGGTTGAATCCGTATTTTATTCGTTTTCTGATGGGTCTATACAGTAATCTGTATTTCCCCTTTACTTTCAACAGAGATGGATACTTCTGTTGCCACTATGACAAAAAAGTAATAAAAACTACAAAAAAAAAAGAATAACTCAGAATCAAATTGAGATACAGCTTTCAAACAAATTGCATTTAAAAGTACATTTTTTTCTCTATACGACGGTGTAAAAAGTAATATTGTGGGATGGTTAGAAGTTTAAGAATGAAATTTCATTTAGAATGGGTCCAGGAATATTAATGTTTAATCCATGGCGTACGCAATGTATCATCAGCTCCGTAGAAGTTAAAAAATTTGCAGTATCGAAAAATGTAATGCATGGCGTACGTAATGTATGATCAACTCCGTGCGATTTTTTATGTATTAAATTTTAGTCTTTGAAAAAATCATTTTCCAAATGGTCGTTGTAATTTGTTAAATTGCATTTATTATACATTTACTTTCTTTCTTTTGAAAAATTGAAAATATTTTTTATTTTATTTATTTATTTTTTTGTTTGTTTATATGAATACTATGTTTATATGTGTAGTGAAATACACAAGAAAATTTAATAATTGAATAACCTACATAAAAATTACATATCGTCTGAAAATAAACGGCTTATTAATGCGAGGTCGAAGTTCGTTGAAATAAGTAATATACACACATAAAATATAATAATAGAAGAAAACTGTTTTAGAAATAGACTTTTTTTTCGGGGTGTATGAAAGGTCAACTCAACATCTACATTGTTGAAAATTGTTGCATTAGTTCTTCAGATACCGCTATAATGGAAATTCTGAAAAGTGCAGCATAGCAGCGCCACCTGTTGAGCTATTTGCACCAAAACACAAACAGCACTAATTCATATCAAAGTATACATGAATCTGAAGTTTGTTGAAAATCCAAGCATTAGTTGTTGAGAAAGAGCTATTGCGGAAATTGTAAAAAAAGCAGTATAGCAGCGCCACCTGTTGAGCGATTTACACCAAACTGTACAAAACATCAATTCATGTCAAGGATTAACTGAATCTGAAGTTTGATGAAAATCCGTGCATTAGTTCTTGAGATAGAGCCACTGCGGAAATTGTAAAAAATGCAGCATAGCAGCGCCACCTGTTGAGCGATTTGCACCAACACGTAATCAGCATCAAGTCTTATCAAGGTCTAACTGAATCTGAAGTTTCATGAAAATTCGTGCTTTAGTTCTTGAGATAGAGCCATTGCGGAAATCATAAAAAATGCAACATAGCAGCGCCACTTGTTGAGCGATTTACACCAACACGTAATCAGCATCAAGTCATATTAAGGACTAACTGAATCTGAAGTTTCATGAAAATCCGTGCATTAGTTCTTGAGATAGAGCCATTTCGGAAATCATAAAAAATGCAGCATAGCAGCGCCACCTGTTGAGCGATTTGCCCCAAAAACTAATCAGCATCAATTTGTATTAGGGACTAACTGAATATGAATTTTTATTAAATTCCGTGCATTAGTTCTTGAGATAGAGCGCCCACAAAATTTATGTCACACACAGACACACAGACAGACAGACAGACAGACTCACAGACAGACATTTTGTAAAAACATGTTTTTCGGGTTCTCTGACCTCTAAAACGTGTAAATCCATCGAAAACCGGAATTCGAAAATTTTCATGAATCCAATACTTTCTTGTAAAGATAGAAGAAAGTAAAAAGCACAAATAAATGTACTAAAATTACTTGTAGGTGCATACATATATAAAATTATTATATATATATATAATAATATAAAATCAATAGAAATACAGTAAAACCTCCCTAAAACGACCACGTTTCGCTCCAATAAAATTTGGTCGTTCCGAGAGGCAGTCTCTTAATGGAGGCCATGTTTAAATATGGATTTTATTTGTTGAAAAAAGGTAATAATTAATGTTATTAAAATTTATTTTTCCCATTAGGAAAAAATATGAAAATTTAAATATCAAAACAATTACATAAGTTAATTACTATAGAGCTTAAAAAGTGAATACATTGACGTTTGCTTTGATTTTACTGTTTTATCTTTTATAACTTTTATTTCCAAGTCCTTTCGAAGTTAAGTCAATAAATGCATTTTTTTTTTTTTTTTTTTTTTTTTTTTTTTTTTGGCCGGGAACAAATAATAACGATTTCATTAATATATCTATTTCTTTCAGAGTTTCCTGACAGGATAGGGCAAGGGGTTTATTGATAATCATTGTTAATTTGTCATCATAATTAAATTCATTGCCTAAAAAGGCACAAAGGGGTTTAAACACTTAAAAGTTTCCGGAATAATAATAATAATAAATTTAAACTTAGTTTAGAAGTTTGACGAATAATGCGCACTCCAGAATTATTTTTCTAATAAAGCCTTCTTCAAGTGATCAGGAAAAAGTCGAATTTGTTTCATTTTCTTCAAAGAAATGGGTCGCTCATGGAGGGCGTTCAACTGGGTTGATCTCTGAATGGAGGTAAAATTAGTATTGAGTCTATGAGAATAATTTTCGTTCTATGAAAAAATGGTCCGTCAGAGAGATGGTCGCACAGGGAGGTTTCACTGTATATTAAAAATACATTAAAAACCATGTAAAATCCAAAGCGTTTTCAGCCATTACATGGCCGTCTTCAGTGGTTATTTGAATGTTGTTATTTTTCTTTGCATTTTTTCGAGAATCGTCTAGAATTGATCATTATAATTTAAACGCATCTTGTCTGCCGTACCACTTTTAAATTACAATGATATCTTCTAGATCAGGGGTTCCCGAACTTTTTTGACCGAAGTACCACTAAATAGAAGTTCATACTTCAGCATACCATCAGGTGACAAACTCAAAGCTAATACAGAAAAACCTATGTAAACGGAATATGTCTAAAACGAAATATTTTTCCGGTCTTTTGTGCTTTGGTCTAAGGAGATTTTACTGATTTACATGATTACATTATTAAATTGGTGCTTATCTTGACTTTAATATTTTTTAGTGTACATAAAGTGTATATTTTTTGGGTGACAAATAAAGATATATTTAAATATAAAATTACTGCATAACTTTGTTAAGCATAAAAAAAAAAAAAAAAAAAAAAAAAAAAAAAAAAAAAAGGATACACAATTGAAGTTACCTTGGTCGCATTTTTTTTTTTTTTTTTTTAACCATTTGGGAAAATGGTTATTGTCCTCTGTCAGGGTAGGAAATGAAAAACATATCTGAAGCGTTTTATTTGTTGAATCCGCATTTTAATCGTTTTCTGATGGGTTTATACAGTAATCTGTATTTTTCCTTTACTTTCAACAGAGATGAATACTTCTGTTGCCACTATGACAAAAAAGTAATAAAAACTACATGAAAAAAAAAAAAAAAAGGATACACAATTGAAGTCGCCTTGATCGCAATTTTTTTTTTAACCATTTGGGAAAATGGTTATTGTCCTCTGTCAGGGTAGGAAAGGAAAAACATATCTGAAGCATTTTGTTGGTTGAATCCGCATTTTAATCATTTTCTGATGGGTCTATACAGTAATCTGTATTTTCCCATTACTTTCAACAGAGATGGATACTTCTGTTGTCACTATGACAAAAAAGCAATAACAACTACCTGGAAAAAAAAGGATACACAATTGAAGTCGCCTTGATCGCATTTTTTTTTTTAACCATTTGGGAAAATGGTTATTTTTCTCGGTCAGGGTAGGAAATGAAAAACATATCTGAAGCGTTTTATTGGTTGAATCCGTATTTTATTCGTTTTCTGATGGGTCTATACAGTAATCTGTATTTCCCCTTTACTTTCAACAGAGATGGATACTTCTGTTGCCACTATGACAAAAAAGTAATAAAAACTACAAAAAAAAAAGAATAACTCAGAATCAAATTGAGATACAGCTTTCAAACAAATTGCATTTAAAAGTACATTTTTTTCTCTATACGACGGTGTAAAAAGTAATATTGTGGGATGGTTAGAAGTTTAAGAATGAAATTTCATTTAGAATGGGTCCAGGAATATTAATGTTTAATCCATGGCGTACGCAATGTATCATCAGCTCCGTAGAAGTTAAAAAATTTGCAGTATCGAAAAATGTAATGCATGGCGTACGTAATGTATGATCAACTCCGTGCGATTTTTTATGTATTAAATTTTAGTCTTTGAAAAAATCATTTTCCAAATGGTCGTTGTAATTTGTTAAATTGCATTTATTATACATTTACTTTCTTTCTTTTGAAAAATTGAAAATATTTTTTATTTTATTTATTTATTTTTTTGTTTGTTTATATGAATACTATGTTTATATGTGTAGTGAAATACACAAGAAAATTTAATAATTGAATAACCTACATAAAAATTACATATCGTCTGAAAATAAACGGCTTATTAATGCGAGGTCGAAGTTCGTTGAAATAAGTAATATACACACATAAAATATAATAATAGAAGAAAACTGTTTTAGAAATAGACTTTTTTTTCGGGGTGTATGAAAGGTCAACTCAACATCTACCGAATATTAGTTCCATTTATCTAAAAATTATAATCCAAATTACATGCAAAACGCTGCCAAAGCAGAACAAACGCCACGTAGACGGTGAACTGACACTTCAAGAAAGAGGAGGGAGGGAGGTGGGATTGAGCTGCTTTTTGATTTCACATGCTGTAATTTTTATTTCATTTCACATACCAGTATCAAATTCTCACGTACCAGTAAACAGAGCTGCACGTACCGGTACTGGTATGCGTACCATAGTTTGAAAACCCCTGTTCTAGACAATTTTCGAATAACCACTGAAGACGGTCGTGTGATGGCTGAAAAAGTTTTGGATTTTTAATGGTTTTTAATGCTTTTTTTTTTTTTTTTTTTTTTAGATATTTCTAATGCATTTTAAATGATTTTGCATTATATGTATGCACCTACAAGTAATTTTAGTACATTTGTTTGTACTTTTTTTACATGAATTTTAAAATAAAGTTTGTTTTGTTAATTATCTAAACATACATTAACATTGTATCTTTATCTAATATTTAACATGCATTAAGGGGCCTCAAGATTCTTAAAGTTTTAAAATTTTCGAAATTTTAATTTTATTAGACGTTAAACTCCTATCTTTTCTGAACATTATGATATAATTTTTCCTTGAAGTTCCCATAAGAACAGACATTATGGCTTTTAGAATTATACCCGATGAATAGCTGAAGCGGCGTTTGCGAAACTTTGAAGTCATTTTTCTCCAAATGACGTTTTGGGCCATAACGCGCAGGATATCTCAAAAACTTCTGAATATTTTTTCATGAAATTTTCAAAACGTATGTTTCATGTTAGTCTGTATTTAACGGAACCTAAAATTTCCTTTTTATTGTTCAAAAAAATATTTTTTAGGTGATTATACTTTCGAAATTTTCTAAATTTTGCATTAGCTAAATACAACATTGTATTAAAAATATAAAAATGCTTTCAATACAGATTTATTTAGGTTCAGGGTAATTATTATAATCTGAAGTATGATTAGGCAGCAAAATTTTCATTCTAGTTGCAAAATTTATTTTGTAATCCTGCGCGTAATCTGTTATGCCGATTTTCTGCTCATCAAATGTCTGACAGTTTGGAGCCCCTGTAAATGCTAATTCTGCATTTTGCAATTTTTTAAATAGATGAAATGAAAGAACATATTTATATCTTTCATCCCAATTATGATTGTATCTTAAAATCAAATACATTTTAAGATATTAAATGTTAAAAATGGTCTTTTTTTTCATTTTTTTCAATTTAAAGAGTCTTGAGACCCTTTAAAACAATTAAAACATTTTCCCCTAAATAACAAGGTTTTGCTTCTTATACCTTTATTTATTTATCACTTTTCCACATTGTTTTGGATTGTTATTTAATAGTTTTTATTACAATTTATGAAAGACGTCTAATTTTTTTTCCACCGTAAAGTAAACGACAAAATTTAATTTCTACACAGATTGTTTTTATAATAAATTATAATTACTATTCTTTTTTAGCAAAATGTAGTATTTTAACAATAAGATATATCTTTTCTCAAGGGACGTGTATAATTTTAATTCTTTAAAATCAAGTAAGCAGAATTATTGTTTTAAAAATATTTTTTGCTACAAATTAAACATTATGAAAAATTCTAACCAGACTAAAAAAGAATTATGCATCGCAAAAACATAATAATTATACAAAAAGAAAAGGTCCACTTGGTGTTTCTTTGTTTACCTAAGTGGCTTTATTTGTTTAGCTAGTAACTTCTGTTAACAAATATTTTTTTTGCTGACATTTTAAATGCTCTTAAAATATTTTGATCAAGTAAATAAATACACTTTTTGCATGTTTAAATTTTCATTCATTCCATAAATGACCATTTTTAATATAAAAAAATGGAAAAATTAAGCTGCTTTTTTTAAGATCTCGGAAACATATTAATGTAAGCGTAATAATATAAAACTTTCTCTGTTGTATTATTTATCCAGAGTTCGGAGGCATTCGCATTTTCAGTCTTATTTTAATTTAAGAAACGTAGTTTTTCAATAGAGAATGTTTACAAACAAAGGAGTTTCTGAAATGAAAACACTACTATATTAAAATTGAGTTGCAGATTAAAGTAAAAGTTTTCTCATTTCAATTTTAATTAAAACTTACTCATGTGAGTATTACTGAGTATAGTTATTTATAATGTAACTGATTTCAATTGTGTATTATTGAATTAGTACTTAAAAAATAAGCACATTCACATTAAGTTTATTAAAGCGTAGGAAATTCCAAGGCATAAAAATGTTATCTTTGTTTCAGAAATAAAAAAAATATATTTTCTTTTCTCTCAGATGCATGCATTATCTGATCACTCAGATGCATTAGTGCTTAAGTATTATTTTAAGGTTTGACGCAAACGAAATGAATGCGTTAAAATGGATTTTAATTGTGCATTATTAAATTAGTACTTAAGAAATAAGCACATTCATATTAAGTTTATTACAGTGTAGGGAATTCCAAGGCATAAAATTGTTATCGTTTCAGAAAAAAAAAAATATTTTCCCTCAGATACATAGTGTATAGTGCTCAAGTATTATTTTAAGTTTTAGTGTAAGAGAAATGAAATAATTTTAATATTTCCTGTATGCATTAAAAATGATTTCATTGAATTAGTATTCAAAAAATAGGCACATGCATATTAAGTTTATTAAAGTGTAGGAAATTCTAAAGTATAAAAATGTTATCTCTGTTTCACAAAAAAAAGAAAAAAAAAAATTCTCTCAGATACACAGCGTAGTGTTCAAGTAATATTTTAAGATTTAGCGTAAGAGAAATGAAATAACAATAGGTATGATAATCACTTATAATTAATTTCAAAAGAAGTGAAATATCTAAAATTTTAATTTTAATATTGCCTGTATGCATTAAAACTGATTTCAGTTGTGTATTATTGAATGAGTACTTAAAAAATAAGCACATGCACATTAAGTTTATTAAAGCGTAGGAAATTCTAAGGCATAAAAATGTTATCTTTGCTTAAAAAAAAAATTAAAATTAAAATTAAAAAAAAATTCTCAGATATATAGCATAGCGCTCAAGTATTACTTTAAGGTTTAGAGTAACAGAAATGAAATATATATTTAAAAAAATAATTTTAATATTTTCCATATGTATTTAATACCTGTAACACACAGTATCTTACTTGAAATTTGAACACCAGATCATATGTTTTATTATTTTACTGTTAATATTTATTATAGGAATTTTTCTATAAGTCTTTAAATTCAGATTTTAAATTCGCACTTTAAGCTTCGCAAGTTTCAGGTCAAACTTCGCAAAACTTCGCAAGTTTTTAAATTCGCACTTTAAAAACTTTATGAAAATTTATACATGTAAAAGTAAATTTTCATCTCAATTTTTATATATGAAGTCTTTAACAGAATAATTGATTTTTATTGTAATATAATGTAAAGTAACTTACTATTTACTATACATATTCGTCAAATGTAAGCTTATTTTATTTTATTTTATTTTATTATTAATTGTTTTTATAAAAGAAGATACATCATATCTTATTCTTTTTTTTTTCTTTTTTTTTTTAGCCATCGAAGCAATTTTTTTTTCTTTTCAACCATTCCCATTTGGGAATTTTTCCATAATTTTCTTTGTAAAAGCGATTAGTTATTAGTTTGTTTTTTTTAAATTTGAAAAACTTAATTGTACGAATAAAAAAGTTTATATACACACTGTAAAAAACCGGACTAAAATACGGAAATTGTACTGACAAGCGAGACGTCAGTACTATTTCCGTGTTTTAACGGAAAATTTCCTTCGTAAATTCCAGAAAAAAATTCCGTTTTTCTGGAATTTACGGTGAAAAATGTCCGATAAATGTCCGATATTTTGGGGGTAAAAAAACCTCGAACTGCGTCCATTGATTTTCACTGTAAACGAAAATTTTACAATGACGGAAATGCAGAATAAAACTAATTGTTTTTTTTTCTGGTTTTTTTTTTTTTTTTTTTTTTTTTTTTTTTTTTTTTTTTTTTCAGGTTGCAGTGTTTTCTTTGGTGTAGATTTACAAAATAGAATAGATTGATATAGAAAAAACAACGATTTCTTTTCTTTCTTTTCTTCTTTTTTCTTTCTTTCTTTCTTTTTTTTTTTTTTTTTTTTTGGATAAGGATAATTTTGAAATCCATGTCCTCATACATTATAAAACCATTATAAACCATTACAAATGATCATCTACAATTGTGAATATAGAAATTATAAGGGAAGTTTTATGCAAATTAAAAAGGAAAATGAAGTTTTATCCAATATATATGTTACCGGCCAAACCCGATTTTAGGCCAAACTAGATTGGCCTAGGCCAAACTAGTTTATCCTAACGCGCATCGGATAAACTAGTTTTTCCTAGGCCAAACTAGTTTATCCTAACGCCCATAGGATAAACTAGTTTTTCCTAGGCCAAACTAGTTTATCCTAACGCCCATAGGATAAACTAGTTTTTCCTAGGCCAAACTAGTTTGGCCTAACGCTCATAGGATAAACTAGTTTAGCCTGCTATTCATTGGTCTGAACTAGTTTGTCCTAGACCGATCTAGTTTATCCTAGGCCATTTCAATTTGGCGTGATTTTATTCATCCTAAAGACCGCAACGGCGCCAACTTTCTAGTTTATCCTGAGCCGATCTAGCTTATCGTAGGCCAATGCAATTTGACGTGCTTTTATTGATCCCAACTACCGCTCCGGTGCCTGTGCAAAGTAGTATTGCCGTCACTCCCCGTATAATAAAATTTATTTGATGAGGAGTGGGATATTGCCCCCCTATCTTCCCCATTTCACTGCCGCCGCGGTAGTTGCAAAATATGTTCCATATAACAAATTGTGTGCTGGAGTACCAAAGAATGGGATGAGAGGTTATCATAAAATTTAGGAGAGGAACAATTTACAGATTTTTTTTCACATAAATATCACTTGGCTTTGAATTATTTATGAATAAATGCATGATTAAGAATATAAGAAGTACATTTGATATTCTTTCAGAAATCTGGAATTTTCAGAAATCCGGCGAAGTCCCGCCTCCAGTTTGCCCTAAAATACATATATTTTTAAGTTACCATTATTTTACAATTAAAATTATCTTTAAAGAATAGTACATATACGTTTATACGGATGGGGGTACAATACTGTAAAACCTGTTAGAAGAATCTGTGTATGACGAAATTCTGTATTAAACACAATTTTTTTTAATCGGTGCAAATTGGATACAATAATCCGTTTGAAAAAAACATAACACATTTGCTAGAGACGATGGGCCTGCTAAAAAAGGAACTTAACTATAACGAAGTTTTTTTTCTTTTCTATGTGATTCCGACTTTGAAGGTTTTTCTATATAATTTTTTTTAGATTTTCAAGTCTCCAAGCCGTGAAAAAAAATTAGTAGTAAGTATTCAGATATTTACACACAAATAGATATTCATTAAAAAATCATTATAGTTTACAATAGAATCATTAATATCGTTAATACACATTCTGTGGCTTGCAGATTTAAAAAAATTTAAAAATCCTATACAATAAAATCATCTAAGACGGAATTGCACAGGGAAGAAGAAAATCCGTTATAGGCAGGCTCCCTTATTAGAAGGTTCATCGTCTGTTGTAAATGCATTATATTCTTTTTACAAGTAACTTATATACTCATTTTACAGAGATCAAAATATTTTTTTAGTTAAACACGGGATTCCTTCATACGCTGGTTATTTTTTCTCAGGTTTTACCGTACTTTAATTGTATTACCTAAAAATGCATCTACTCATGTTAAAACTAGTAGGATGTACGAATGCCAAAATTTTTTTCTATCTCAAACATGTTAATACTTCAAAATTCGCTATCACAGTGAAAAATTAAATGGCAATCTATGCACATCTTGAGGATTCTAAAGATATAAAATTCCATTCATGAGTTCTTGAGATATGACTATCGCTGAAATCTTGTAAATCCAGCAAAGTGCAGCATAGCAGTCTGTGGAGTAATTTTTACCAAAACCTATCCAGAAACAACTTATGTTAACGTCTAATTGAACCTGAAGTTTGGTGAAAATCCGTGTATTAGTTTTTGAGATACAGATACTGCGAAAATCGTGAAAAATCCAGCCTAGCAGCGTCACCTGTTGAGCGATTTACACCAAAACATAATCAGCCGCAATATTAATCAAGGTAAGTAAGTAAGTAAGCAAGCACCCACCCTGGGAACCCGCTTTTGGCTTATGGTTGGGTGTAACCCCCAAGCCCAGGGTAGGGAAAAGTTTTACTACCTGCGGAACCCTTTGTAAACAAATAAGTTTTAAGATTAATTATAACTATTCTAAATATTGTTATGTACAAACGAGGGTTTATAGATTACCCACAACTTTTTAAAGTTAAGTGTTCATATAAGTGATCAAGGTATACTTGAATCTGAAGTTTTATGAAAAATCCGTGCATTAATTCTTGAAATAGAGCTATTGAAGAAATCGTGAAAAATACAGAACAGCAACGCCACCTATTAGGCTATTTACACCAACACCGAATAAACATCAATTCATATCAAGGACTAACTGAATATGAACTTTGTTGAAAATCTGTGCATTAGTTCTTGAGATAGAGCTATTGCAGAAATCGTGTAAATCCTGCAAAATGCAGCATAACAGCACCACCTGTTGGAACCAAATATGCGCCAAAACGTAAGCATCACCACTTCATATCTTGGACTAACTGAATCTGAAGTTTCATGAAAATCCGTGCTTTAGCTCTTAAGATAGAGCTATTGCGTAAATCGTCAAAAATGCAGCATAGCAGCGCCACTTGTTGGGTGATTTACATCAAAAAGTAATCAGCACAATTTATATCAGGGACTACCTGAATGTAAATTTTATTAAATTACTTGGATTAGTTCTTGCGATAGAGCGCCCACAAAATTTGTGTCACATACATACAGACAGACAGATATTTTGTAAAAACATGTTTTTAGGAATCTCTGACCCTTAAAACGTGTAAATCTGTCTAAAATTTTCACGAATCCAATATTTTAATCTTGTAAAGATAGAAGAAAGTAAAAAAAAAAAAAAATAATAAATATATAAATTTTAATTGTGGAATAAAAGCGATTTAAAAAAACGTGCATAAAAAGAAAAAAAGTTTGGACGTGCCAAATGTTACTGATATTTTCACTGAACAGACCAGAGATGGGTCCAAATGATTTTCATATGAGCTGGGTTGGAAACTGAACTTAACATTTCTGCCTGTGCAGACATCAAGAAGAATGCAGTCCAGTCCCTACTTTAGCCGGAAAAAAAATCACGGAAGTCATGGTCTATCTCGGTCTGAACCTCTCGAAAAAAGTAATCCCAAACCAAGCCCGGACCGAGTGTCGGGAAGGAAAATTTAGCGGGCCAGTAGAGACCTTTACATCTAATAACCAAAGACTAGCTTACAAAATTTTGTAAATTTGGTCGCTAAGCTTCTATTATATTTAAAAATAATAATTAAAAATACGAGTTTTTAGTGGACTTCCATAGATGTGTTTGAGTTGAGCGGATTCGTTTGAACAATTTTGAATTTGAGCATGACCTTGACTCATTTTTGAGAAATTGAATTTGAGTTTGAATTAGTTCGGTTCGGTTCTTTTTTTTTCTATTTTGTGGCATGAATATAAGAATGTCAAATTGAATTGGCGTAGGATAAACTAGATTAGCCTAGGATAAAATAGAAGGTTTGCGCGGAAGCGGATTTTGGGATCAATAAAAGCACGCCAAATTGAATTGGTCTAGGATAAACTAGATCGGTCTAGGACAAACTAGTTCAGACCAATAAATAGCAGGCTAAACTAGTTTATCCTATGAGCGTTAGGCCAAACTAGTTTGGCCTAGGAAAAACTAGTTTATCCTATGGGCGTTAGGATAAACTAGTTTGGCCTAGGAAAAACTAGTTTATCCTATGGGCCTTAGGATAAACTAGTTTGGCCTAAAATCGGGTTTGGCCGGTAACATACATATAAATATGTTTTATGTTATTTTTTTATTATTATTATTATTATTTTTTTTTTTTTTTTGTACTGACTGTCTTGAAAGTTTTATAAAAATGCTTATAAAACTAATGTTAATTTAAATTTTCTTTCCCCGTTTGTTTCTAAAATACACTTCAAGCCCCTTTATTTCACATACATCTTAAGATATAATTCTGTTAAAAAATTTTTTGTCTACAAGCGATTTTGCTTGTTGTGTGGAAACGGAAAAATGAGGGAAAACCGCTTAGAGAGTAAAATAATTTTATATATATATATATATATAAAAAATGAGTACTTTAAAAATACTAAATATTTGTTAATTCTAGGCTTTGGCTTATTTAACTGAACAACAACAACAACAAAAAAAAAATGTGTTTTTATGAAGGGAGATCTGATGAAATGATTTAAGTGCTAGCGAAATTTAGCCTAATGCTAACTCCCAATCGTATAGTTATCTTGTTACAGCATCATCCTGCTTTACTAGTGATTAGTGCACCAGTTTCTAGGGATGAAGATTAGAATTAGTGAATCACTAAGTTATAATACTAATAATAAATCAATTAAAACTAGACAAACTCAAATAATAATAATAAAAAAAACGAAAATAGTGAGTTTAAATAGTCTGTTTTAATTATTTTATTTTATTAATTACTCTTTTCTCTTTTATAGGTAAGTTCTGTCAATTTCTCTGAAGTGTTTTTTCTGTGATTATCGTATGCTGTAAGT
Organism: Maratus speciosus; assembly: GCA_963932465.1. Taxonomy (NCBI): domain Eukaryota; kingdom Metazoa; phylum Arthropoda; class Arachnida; order Araneae; family Salticidae; genus Maratus; species Maratus speciosus. The sequence goes on along the minus strand of OZ010789.1, from coordinate 31,790,309 downwards.
ATTCAAATATATTTTCCTGTTTTTGGTATTGCTGTCATCAGTTAATAAAATTTTATTTACTGTAAGGAAAAATTAAAATTATTTATTATGACATTATTAAATTAATTATTCATAATGAATTTTGAACAGTGAAGCTCATAGAATATTTTCATGCCGAAAATGCATTACAAAATTTTAACGTAAAACCTAAAAGATTTCTAAGAGAATTAAATTCAGAAATAAATCTCTAACTATGATTGTCTCTAATCTCCTTGAAAAGTTTTGTTACAGACCTATTAACCAATTTCTAACCATATCATTTTACTATAACTTTCTTTGTTTATCTAATTGTTAACAAAGATGAAACGTATCATCATTGTAGCACGTTGTTTTATACCTTTAAAACTAGAATTATAACGTGGATATTAAATCGGACAAGTAGTCAATGCTTGAAATAATGAAAACTAATGATACTCGAAAAGTGATGATAAGCAAGAATTGTAACTTACAAATTTTTGAAGCTTATTAAAAATTTCAAAAATTAAATTTCACTACTTAAAACTGATGAATTTCGCCTTTAGGGGAGGTTAAGCTTCTTTTGTCTTAAATTTACGCGATTTTTAGAGGATTAAATAAAGGTAAGAGATATTACTGTCAGACTTTTTTGTAATATATTTATTTACATTTCACTTATACATTTATGTAGTTTTCTTTTTAAAGGACAATATGTCATCACTATAGTTAGATTTTTAAGATAAAAATTACACTAGACATTTATAAATACACGTTTTTTAATGTCATAATCTTTAGCGCTAGAAATTTTAAGTCACAGGATGCTAAATACAATTATTTAAAATGTCCTGAAATTAAAATTGATGATCCTTTACCTGCTAAAACCTTAACTCTGTGTCGCACCAATCCCTTTAGAACTTTGCCTAATGTGCCCAACACTTTTTGCTTGTCCATGGGCTTTTGAGATGCTATACAGCAAAAGCCTCGGCCAGGTGTTCAACCTAACACAGGACTCTCAGTGCTTAGATCCCAAGCAAGTTTGGTACCCGTTTTATAGATCCCGAAGGAATGAAAGGTAGAGTGAATCTACCTTAGTCCGGAGTCGAGGTTTGTACATGTAGTGTGGTAGCTCGACGTGCTGATCACTCAACTACTGGGCTTCCCTCTAATTACTAATAGAGCAATAATTTCCAGTCACCGTAAAGAAAGAACCATTACCTTCTGGAAAACAAAAAATAAATTCACGAGTTTTAACCCCTTCGGGACGATCGTCTTTTCCAGATTTTTTTATCTTTTTATCACCGGTTTTTAAAAACAAAATATTTTGCCTCATTGAATCGAGAAAAGGCTCCAATTAAATAAGGCAAAATTTACAATAAAAATTCACTGGTGAGAATAATCACTGATTCTGAGCACCTTATGCGGCAGGAATACCGGTCGCTCGTCCCCAAGGGGTTAACAAAGCAAGAATCATCCCTTTCAATAAAACACAAATAATTAATATTAATGAAGCAAGAAATACAAACATTGTAATAAGATAAAAATCATAAGTTGTAATACATTGAACCTTATTAATTAAAACGCTAATAATAAAATTTCAAATAGTTAATTGCTCATTTTTTAATATTTAATTGAAAAGTTTTCATTGAAAACGGTACGTGAAGCTCATCGGTATGAAAAAAAAGAAAGAAAAAGAAAAAAAAAAAGAAGAGAAAAACCGAATCTATTATCTGATAAACATAAGACACGCATTCCTAACCGCAAAGAAAAATTATCTAAATGTCTAAACTTTTTATCTAAAAACATAAGTTCAAATAGTACCGCACTGTAATTACACGTTATTTCATGTCATATTCTTTAACGCTAGAAAATATAACTCCACAGTCTGAATACTAAATACGATTTCAACTGTTCTATCTATTTTACTAGCACCCACGCAATCTAGAAGAAATGTCTCCGCCAAACAATTCATACTCGTCGCCATTCTGTTTTCTACTGTAAAAGTTTTGTTCAACTCGTCACCATTACCGTTACATTTTTAGATCCGAAATACACCAGCTGCTTGTTCACATGGGTGCATCAGCCTTTGTCTCTAATTTCCCCATGCATAGAGGGTAGAGAAAAAAAAATACATATCTCTAAGTCAGAATGAGTATATTTTTAAACTCCTCTCTGTTGCATGTAAAATAGAAGAAGTGTGTTTTATTTTAAGCAGGTTCTTTTATGTTCTTCGATATGAGTTATGCAGGCACTTTTGTGTTCTGTTAATTATAAACTTCTGGAAGCGATGGTGCAAAAAATTAAAGTTTGGATTTATGAGCGGCCGCAGTGGAACTGTTAATTCGGAAAATTTTTAAAAGTGTGTCAAAAAAGGAAGATTTATGAGGGCAATGTAGCTTAAATTTTTTTTGTACTAAGCATCGTTTTCTTGTTTTATGAGGTAGTTTAGGAAATAAGAAATTATGCTAAGCGTAGAATGGAATTTTTAAATTTTTTACACGTTTTAAAGGAGTTTTTATTTCTACGCGAAATACATTCATTTGCATGTTGTTAAAAGTAGCTTAAAAATGAAATCAGTGAACTGAAGTTAATATCGCTAAATTACGTAACTTTTTGAACCGCATTTATTGCAGTGTATTTTGTAATAGAATTTGTATAAATGAAGTTTCAATCATTATTGAAATTGTGATTGTTAAATTAAATTGAAATAAATAAAATTTCCATTTATAATACATCAATTTGCACATAGGTAAAAGTAACTTTAAGGGGAGTTGGGAGACCTACTATGTTAAAATAACGTACATTTTTCTCAGAAGCTAACCAAAGATATTCACTTGAAATTTTTTATCTGCATAATATAAATAATTTCTAATAAGGTGAAGTCAAATATTTAAAAATATATTCTTTACTTAAAAAAAAAATTAGAATAAAAGCCGCTTTTAAATAACAAAAAACTTGCATTATTCCAAAGAAAACTTTTTAATAAAAATTTCGTACATATGTTTGTAACAAGAGTTCGCTTCAGATTGATCAGGAGTATATGTAAAATATTCAGGCAAGTCATGTTGTATAGTTTCTATAAAAAAGATACATTAAATTAAAAAAAAAAAACATTTCGAGAAAATTGAATTTAAAGTTTATGTATGTAATGTTTATGTATGATTTGAACAAACTGAATTACTTTAAAATTTTTCCCTTCTCGTTGTCAATGAAACAAACGTAATTTACCATTCGAAAGAGGAAAAATAAAATATTCAAAATATTAAAAAAAAAAAAAAAAAAAAAAAAAAGTTCAAGGATTTGCCTTCCAATTGCCCTTAAAAAAAAAAAAAAAAAAAAAAAAAAAAAAAAAAAAAAAAAGAATAACGTGATTATATTTTAGATGTTTACATATATGGGGGTGGCATATTTTCTGTAGAATTCTTTACAACTGAGTAAATGATAACTGAAATTTCAATTTATAATTAATATCATATTTGATAAATTGATTCAAAACATTTATCAAAATAAAGATAATATTTTAGAAAACAAAAGTAGAACAGCGAGTGGTTTTTTTTTTTATTATTCATTTATTTTTTATATTTTATTTTTATAAAATTGTTATTTTTATATTTTATGAAGAAGCCCAGGAAATAGGAAATTATGCACATCATGGGAAATTTTTGAATTTTTTGCACATTTTAAACGAGTGTTTATTTCCATGCGAAATTCATTCATATGCAAATTGTTAAAAGTAGTTCAAAAATGAAATCAGTTAAGCTAATTCCGATAAATAACGTAACTTTTTGAACTTCATTTATTGCAGTATATATTGCAATAGAATTTGTATAAATAAAATTTCAATTTCAGTTATGGTTGATATTGTGATTGTTAGATTATATTAAAATAGATATAATTTCCGTGGATAATACATCCATTTGCACACAGGTAAAAGTAACCAAAAAAAAAAAAAAAATAATAATAATAACGTGATTATATTTCAGATGTTTACCTATATGGGGGCATATTTTCTGCAGAACTATTTACAACTGAGTTTCTTTAACTGAAATTTTTAACTTATTATTAAAATTACATTTGATACATTAAATCAAAAAAATATGAAAACAGAGATCATTATTTAATGGAAAAAATTAGAGCAGTGTAGTGTTTTTTTTTTAATTAATTATTTATTTTCTATTTTACTAAAGTATTATTTTTATATTTTATGAAAAAGCCAGGAAATAAAACATCATGCTGAGCATGGGGAATTTTTTTATTTTTTTACGTTTTGAAATGTTTTCACGCAAAATGCATACATTTCCATGTAATTTAAAATAACTAACTACGAAAATAAAAAAGTCAGGTTATTTTAACGAAATGCATTTTATGAATCCATATTTATTGCAGTATTTGTTGGAATGGAATTTGCATAATTGTAATATTAATTTGTAATTAATATTTTGGATGATAGATTAAATTGCTTCATAAATAATTTCAACGCAAAATGCATCAATTTGTACGTTATTAAGTGTACGTTTTAAGATATCGTTATGCAAAATTATTTTTCGCACGTGAAATTTTGAAATTTTTACACATTTTAAATTTTAATTTCACTCAAAATGCATTCATTTGCATGTAAATATTAAATAACTTAAAGAAAAAATAGAAGAAACAGAAAACCCGAAGTTGTCTGAGAAAATTACATTTTTGAAATCCACATAAATTGCAGTATCTATTATAATGGAATGCATCCTATATATGAATTCTGAATTTATGGTTATTATTATGATTGATAAATTAAATTAAAGCACATATCAAAACGAATACTATATTATATCTATTTGCAAAATATATATCTGCAAATATATCTACTTAAAATACTTCTATTTGCATACAGATTAAAGTATCTTAAGAAATGAAAACGAATGCTTTATATTTTTTCATTTATGTTTATTGTAGATTCCATTTCAATCGAGATTCTATGATTGACTGATAAATTAAACCGAAACATATATCAATACGAAAAATTGTAATTTAATAAAGAAACAAATATGAAGTGACTGCACTCGAATTTCTGAACATATACGAGTATATATATGTATATATATAACCATTAATAAATATTACAAATTATCATCTATATAAAATATAAAATATTATAAATTAAGTTTCAAGACAAGAATCAAACATTATGAATTTTAAATTAGGACCAACAAATTATTAAATGACATGAACAAAAAAGGAACAAAATATGAACAGTGGAAGCCATTAATGTGTAACAAGTAACTATGAATAACCTGCAGAATCATCAGAGGAGCTTGAAGGTTTAATTCATAGTGAAGATATGTTATTTCATCCAATTTTATCAGCATTAGGTCTAATACCGATTGTTTGAAAAGTTCGGTGTGGAATTAAAACGCGATTAAATAAAAAAAAAAAAAAAAAAAAAAAGATCTATGTGTCAGATAGACATGCGGTTTGCAGATTAATATTTAGAATGGTACGGGATTTTATATGACTCCAACCAAAAAAATAGTTTAAAATCTCTGCAATAGAGGGCGCTATTCAAATAATTCCATATTGCTCACCCAGTGCAAGATTTGGATTAAAAAAAAGTGTAGATGCAGTATTATCTAATGCTTTTGAATCCAGATCTTGCGTTGTGTAAGTAATATGGAAGTATTATGTGGAATTTCCTGCAGTAGCGCCCTCTATTGTCGAGATTTTTTATTATTTTTTGCTAGTGTCATACAGAATTCCGTATCACGCTGAATGTTTATCTACAAACCGGGTGTCCCTCCGAGATCTTTTTCTTTTAATCGCGTTTTACCTTCGCACCGAACTTTTGAAACACCCGGTATACATATATATATATATTACTGACATAATGACATCGGTTGAATTCGAACGTAGAATTTACCGTTTTGAACTTTGACCTCTGTTTTAATAAAGCTTGATTACATCTCCGCAATATTAATTATTATACACTTTCACAATTTTTTGGTGATTTATCCTATAGTATCGGCCCCAAAATGATATGAAAATTATTTAAAAAGGAATTAAATACCTAATCCATTGGTCGAATTTTACGAATATCTATACAGTTCTCGCGCCAAAAAGGAACTTGCAAATTATGATTATAATACTTTCCGAAATCGACAGGAAGCTTTCATCTCTAGATTTTTAAGCATATCAACATCATATTTATCCTGAAGATGACTGCGGAAGCAGTTCGAAACATCGATATTATGATTTATCAATAATTTTATTTATACAAGTTCATATAAAAGTTCTTGTTTAGGTGTATCTTTGAAAAAGTGTATGTGTTTTGACGCATAAATTTTATTTATTTTACTTTAATGGTACAATCGTCTTACATATGTTAATAATACTTTCCTTTCATTATTTGTTCGGTAAGTAAAAAGGTATAAAGGGAAAAAATGTCCTTTAATTTAAAGTAATGTTAGAACGAAAAAGAAATTACTTGTGTTCCTTTCTTTGTAAGAAATATTAAAGGCACAAATTCTTGGGGAACAAAAAAAAAAAAAAAAAAAAAAAAACCGTATTAAACGCATAAAGTTAAATAAATTTTTAAAATCACTGTAGCATGATTTATTGCTTCATATATTTGTACCGTTATAGACGAACGTATAGTGCTTGTTTGAATTATTTATGGTGTGAAAATTTTTTCTTTAATGTTGCATTATGAACCGCATATTAAATCGATTATTCTCAAATAATATTTGTTTGACAGAAAGTACATGGTTTTATTTTCATGGCCCATTTCTACTAAAATATAAAACAGATTTTGATATATTTGATAAATACAATGCTACTGAATGACTTCAAGTTATTAACATGAGTAAAATTTTCACAACGTTTATAAAAGCTCTTACATTGTTGAAAATTTTGTGCTGTGTTGAATCAACTTTTGGTGTTACAGTAGCTGCAACCATAAGATGATGAAATCTCGTTCCAATATTTGGAGTTTTGGTTTAACCGCTGCTACAAATGTTGGAACGAGATTTCACCATCTTATGGATGCAGGTACTGCAACACCAAAAAATTGGTTCAACCCAGCACAAAATCTTTAAAGTTGCCCATGCAAAATTGGTCCCTTTCGTATAGTTAACATTTATTAAAGCTTTTACATTGTTGAAAATTTTGTGCTGTGTTGAACCAACTTTTGTTTCTATAGTAGCTGCAAGCATAAGATGATGAAATCTCATTCCAATATTTGGAGCTTTGGTTCAACCGGGGCTGCAAATGTTGGAACGAGATTTTACCATCTTATGGATATTTTTCCATAATTTTACTGCAGCACCATAAGTTGGTTCAACACAGCACAAAATCTTTAAAGTTGTCCATGCAAAATTGGTCCCTTTCGTATAGTTAACTCACAAGAGCAGCACTGAGTACGGGATACTCAGGGGTGAATTAAATGCGTTTCTCCCTCATAAATGGTAATGTTGAGGTGATGACTGTAGGCCAGGGAATAAAGTTTACTATCCCCACTACAGATCCCCCCACTATATCCATCTTGAGATGTGAATACTAACTGAAATATAGACAAGCATATTTTGTCTACGGGTATACGGCACCCAGTGCTTTTGTAACGTCAGTATTTTGTCAATTTATCTGAATAAATTTTTTACATAAATCATGTGTTTTATTTTTGGTTTCAATTTTCTATATCATCTGAACGCTGAAAAAAACTTTTAAAACATAAACCTGAAATATTTTTAACATCATTATTTAGTTTTATTCCATTGTTTAGTTCTAGTGTATTACTTTAAAAATCTAAGTTAAAACTTTGCAGCCTGCTACACAGTTAAGTAAATCATAAATATTACATTTTTTATAGTGTTTTTATTGAAATATTTGATTTTTAACACTCTTAACATTTATTTACTATTCTTTCATTTATAAGTATTTCTATCATTAAAAAAATAATGACTTTATATGGTCAATTAAGTATATTATTTTAAAACCACTGAATTTTACCTAACCAATTTTTTTTTAAGTTAAAGCTAAATGACCTAATAAGTATTTAAAATACCGTGTGAGCCAAAAGTTCGTTAAAATTTTAAAAACTCATAAAAAAGGAAGACATGATAAAGGAGTGCGGTTTGCAAGAAAGAGCTCACAAGGTAGTCGGATTTTTTTTTGGCAGCAAAAAAATAAATTACTTAAAAAATCATATGTAGAGGCCGCTGACGATCCGAAACTCAATGGACAGGACAACAGTTGTGTCGTAGAATGTTCTGGAGTTCATGTTGAACATTTGTTATTGGGAGAACAAATGAATGGAGCATATTGTTGTTCTGTTCATTGTGTTTCGGGTCGTCAGCGCTCTCTACAAAGGATTTTTTTTAACTATTTTTTTCTGTTAAAAAAAAAATCCGACTACCTTGTGACCCTTTCTTGCAAACCGCACCCCTTTTTCACAATTTCTTCCTTTTTTATGAGTTTTTAAAGTTTTACCGAATTTTTGGCTCACCCGGTATATTAAATTCTCTTTTAGTTGGTAGGAGTTTTTTATCTACTAATTTCGCCAAGATATGACCGTTTGAATAAGACACAATATTTTTTGCATTTTTTAAGACCTTTTGCTTATTTTTTCGATTATTTTAAAAATACACTTGTGTTTATAACCATTCTATAAACATAATCTTTTTTTACACTGTCTGAGGTTTGGATTGAAAAAAAAATCTTTTAAATCGGATAATTTAATCTTGAGATATTAATGGTTAAAGACACACGGGTATGGCATACCCATTGACTTGAAAGTGATTTGACCAGAATTCGTGGAACGCGGCGTTCCGCGTGTCCGTCCAATGTCCCTGCCCGCGTCCCTCTAGGCGAGACTCTTGCGAGAGCCAGGTTAAAAAAAAATCGGAAAATTGATACCGGACAAATTTAAAAGTCAAATTGATTAAATTAAAGACATCGAAAAGAGGAAAGGGTGGGTCCGACCGCTGCTGCTTCGAGCTTATTATTCGTCTCAGACCGCCGCAGAAATGACATCACGCTCCTGAATCGGGAAGCCGTGATAGTGCCTCTTTTGAGGGTTAACCACTTCACCGGCCGCCACGAGATGCCTCGGGGGTAGGGTGCCTTATCTTTTTCGGCAGCCACGAGAGAACTCGGGGCTAGAATAGTGGTTTAAAATCGGCAGTCCCGAGTCAAGATGCCGTTATTTGAGCTTCCTTGCAGATCAACTGCTCTTTTTCCCCCTCTATCGGAGGAGATTCAAAGGAAAGTGATTGATTACTTTCAGGGGTCTTTTACAATGAAAGAAGATCCCCTACAGTTTATGTCCGAGGGGATATCTCACACTTTTTTCTTACAAAAGCGAAATTAGAGTTCTTTCGATTGCAAATGTTTCAATGTAAAAATGTTTTATTTTTCCTTATTTACTCAAATAAAAAGAAATATTGTAATTTAATGTAGAAAAAAATTGTTATAACTTAAAATCATCTTTATGAAAAAAAATCGTCTTTAAAATTTATTTATTTATTTATTTATTTGTAAATTCGCATACCAATACAATTTCAAAATTCCTTTTCTCTCTTGCACACGTATTAAGATTTTGCGTTTCATTTAAATTATCAAAGAATCTTATTGCATTCTGGAATTCGACTAATTCATAAACGGAATGTTTAACTGAAAGCAGAAAATGCCTTCAATTTAGCTTTTTACTTATACAAACCAGGGCTTAGTTTGCGCCGGAACCCAGCCCCGATACTTCTCTGTTTTTAGTAATTTTTTAAATAATGTTCTATTTTTACTTATTTACTCAAAAGAAATATTGTAATTTAATGCAGAAAAAATTTGTTATAGATTAAAATCTTTTTTATGAAAAAATATCGTCTTTAAAATTTACTTATTTATTTATTTATTTATTTGTAAATTTACATATAAATACAATTTCAAAATTCCTTTTCTCTCTTTCACACGTATTAAGATTTTGTGTTTCATTTAAATTATCAAAGAATCTTATTGCATTCTGGAATTTGACTAATTCATAAACGGAATGTTTAACTGAAAGCAGAAATGTTATAAATGTCTTCAATTTAGCTTTTATTTATACAAACCAGGGATTAGTTTGCGCCGGAGCCCAGCTCCGGTACTTCTCTGTCTTTAGTAATTTTTTAAATATTGGTCTGAATTCACCGGAGCCCGGTGCAATAGCGCTTCCGAAAAAACGGAGTCTGAATTGTCTTTTCCTTTCCTTTCCATCTAATTCTTTTTTATCAAAACCAGTGTTGTAGTCGTAAAAAACCAAGAGGGTATACGCTATCGGCAGACGCTAGAATCATGAAACTCATGGCTAAAATATACGCTATATCTTTATTTGAGAAACAGAGCGTATACGAAGCTTCTTTAATAAATCAAGAAGGTGTATACGGCGTATACCTCCGTATACCCTCCACTACACCCCTGATAAGCATATATATGTGACGTAACGTGTCGCACACGTAGAGGAGGTGGAGATAAAAAGGACTCAATTTTTATATCAGTTTTTGGGCTTAGACTGACTCAAGCTCAATCTGTCTTGCATCCAAAATTTTATTTATTCATGTATAGAAAAAGAAAAAAAAAACTGTTCCTTCTTCAAAATTACGTTTTTTATTCTATTTAAAATCATTTTAATGCTATTTTGATCAGAATGAAGGGAAAACAGAAATCGAGTTTTTTTTCTATTCTACTGATATTTGCAAATTTATCTCGGCGACGTGTTGATACGGCGCCACTCAAGAGACTGAACAATGAATTTGCTTTCAGTTTGATTTTCTTTTGTGACAGTAGAATAATTTTTAATTGGATGGGGTTTTTTTCTTTAGATAGCTAACTTGAAAATAATATTTTCTGTTTTTAGCCAACGAGCATTAGCTTGAGGTTTTTTATTTTCCATTGCGTATGATTATAAAAATCACGATATGGATTTTTCTATTTATTTTGTATCATGAACGCTGCCCATTCTAAGGCTCTGCTCTTCGCATTTACGAAGTCACTTTCAATTCTGAGTAGATATAATTTCCAACACTATTCTGATAGAAAGTAATCGATCTGTGTTTCCCCTTTTTCTATATAAGCATTGAATCTTTCCGATGACTGTGTGTAATTTTAAATTTAATCTGATTTTCAGTGACTCACCACAAAAGATTGTTAATGCGGAAAGAATCGATTATAGATTAAGTTATGCACCTTTTATAGGAAATTGAAAAACATTGTTCCGATTTTCAGCATATAAATATTAATTTCTGTAAATTTCATTCATTTTTTAATAAAAATACATAGCTGCGAACTATCTCTTTTTTGTGCTAACACTATTTCCGAATCATAATCCTTACCACATTAAATCACAGAATTCTGCAATTAATTAACATTAAAATTAGGAAAAGATTACTATTCAGAAGGAGTGATAACTAAAAAGTGGAATAGTTGACAGCTAAGTATATGCCAATAGATATATTTAAAATTTTTATTTTGCTAAAGAAAAAAAAAAAAAAAAGGCTTTTAATTTTGCAAATAATGTATGAAATATAAATATGCAGATTGGAGTAACAGGGGGTGGGGAAGGGGAAGGGTGGAACGATACAGTTGTTATTACCGGTACCGCAGAATATTGGGGCTCCGGTATATATATATATATATATATATATTTAGAAATTAAGCCCTGATACAAACTACTTTTTTAACATTGCATATAAATCTTCTTCTTGCTAATTATTTTTTTAAACAAAAAATAATCCGTGTTTTTGATGATCCGTAAAATTATTTAAAATCATTATAACATACCCATCTGACGTTGTCCGCAACTGTGAAATTAACCTTAATTACGCATAAAATATTTTTGAAGGATTTTGTATCAATAAACAAAAATCTTCCTAAAGTTGGGACCCCCAGTCCTTTCAGTAGCGTTCACCTTCGATTTTGTATGATTTTTTTTTTTTTTTTTTTCAAATGGAAAATTTATTTAACTTTATAGTTGGGATGCTGCCTTCAGCTGCTCACAACGGGCGTCCTATACACACTTCTCTTAGATTTGAATTTATATATTTAAGCGAAAGTACGGCGAGTCCTACGCTTTAAATTTTAAATGTATCGAAAATCGGTACTGAATGAACTTATATATTTAACATAGTTCTTAAATCGCCTGTTCAAGAACGCAAAACTTTCTTACACAATTTATGACTCATTTTTAAACATAATGGCAAAAAATTGGCAGGCCTGATTATTGAACTAAATAGGAATCAAAATGAGTTTTCATGTTTTGATAAATAAATTACTTATATCGAATTATAAGTAATTGTTGTCACATAACGACAGGTTTTTCTGTTGTCTCGCGGTGTTGTGTGTGGAAATCCTGTTTAAAACCCCCACTTTCATACCATTTTCTGAAAGATCCTTTGCGTGTACCAAAAAATAATAAACATCTTTCGATGATATATTTTCTGATTTGCAACACCTATCAATTTCACGCTTTTTCGAACAAAAGTCATTTAAAAAAATTATCGGAAAATAGATCCTTTGGAGCTGAAAACAGAAACGAAATGAGAACGAAAATATTTCCAAACAAACCTAATAATACTGTCTTCGGCAGCTAAAAGGTGTTTCTTTCTTTCTTTTTTTTAACATCGGGTCATTTAAAATTTAAAAAAAAAGTTCTTATTGTCCAAACGTTTTGAAAGTTTTAGCAATTATAAATTTATATTTATAACCGAAGCCTTGTGCACTACAAAGTTGAGATTTAGTTGCAAAAGTTAATGTTTGTCTTCGATTTAGTTGTAATAGTTAGTGTTTGTCTTCTATTTTCTCTTTTTTTACATCTAAAAATCCTGCAGGAAAAAAAAAATTATTTTCAAACTGATTATTTTACCCTAAATTTTATTATATCTACCTAGAAATTTCCTTGGTAAAACAGCCGAAAATCTAGATTAAGGTATTAATATTTTAAAGCAGTAGTGTAAAAAAAAAAAAAAAAATTGTGTTATTGGTGTAAATAAGACAAGCAATGCTATAAATATAATTTTTTTTCTGACTTATTATTTCCGTGCTAATCGAAAAATTACTGATCCAAATTTATACTCCACATACTAGGAAGACATACTAGGATGGTTGGTTGATTTTTGACGGCCAATTATCTGCACAAGGGATATAGGCCCAGGGAGGGAGTGCCCTTCGTGGGGGTCTTTCTAAGGGAACCTAACCCGCATTTACGCATGGAAATCCATGGCTCGAAGAAAGCCACGAAAACTCCGAGAGATTAGGCCGACGGGCGCAATTGGGTTCGAACTCAGCACCTCCCGTCTACCAGCTTCGAGAGCAGAACCTCTCAGCCACTGGTGGGGCAGATATACTAGGAAGACTGTATAAGATAAAGTGCTAACGGTAATTCGGATCACTTTCCCGTCAAAAGTATTCTAAAGGTATCCATCATATTGCAATTGCCACATCAGATTGGTACTCCACAACATCCCTCCCTCCATAATTTGAGTACAATGAGATTTTAGTATTTAACAGCTTTAACAATATTTTTCGTAGATAAATTGTGTGATTATATAATCATAGTAAGGTGATCATAATCACAGTATAAGTATCATTATTTTCAATGCAAAAAAATGGTCATTTAATTTCAATTGACTTACTTAAAGCTTTCACGAGGAAGCGTGTGAAAAACTTTTGGTGAGAATAATTTTGATTGACAATATTTCCTAAAATATAACTTATTTCAGTTTTAAGAATTTAACCTAAGGAAAATATTATGTGTTATAAAAGTCAACAGCTGTATCTGAAACTTTTATGCAGCATTGAATGAAAATTGTTTCGCAGAGTCATTTACGTAATTATTTTTCGCATTTTTGCTTATTCCTTATCATACAATGAATATATATTTGAGAGTGTTTTCTAAAAGACATTCATTTATTTTGTAAAAAAAAAAAAAAGACAGTGAGAGGGATTTTGGTGTATATGTGTGCATTACTAAATATATTGGTTTTTTTTTTATATATATATATATACATATTATAATTTCGCAGTTTTTGTAGGTGGTCGGTAATGTTTATTTAATGGTTTTATATATATATACAGGGTTGCCACAAGCGACTATTTTTAATTCTGTCTCGCACCGTTTTTTAAAAACAAAATTTTTTCACATACACTTTGACCACATCTGCAACAGAAGTATGCTACAAAATTAATTTTTTTGAAATAGTATTGCCAATAGAATATAAAAATAGTCTCTTGTGACAGCCCTATATATACGTTTAATCATGCCTTTTCTCGTAACAAAAAAAAAAAAAAAAAAAAAAAAAAAAAGAAAAGTAAGTAAGTAAGTAGATATCGATAAATATGTTGGGTCTGGAGAAATTTCGCATCCCTCTAGATAGGACTTCCTCTAAAGCAGGAAATCGGAGTATAATAGTACAGAGCAATTAAGCAGGTAGTCTAATCGCCAGATAATGATTGATTCCTGTGGTGAAAGGAACTTTTCTTGAGTTTAGACATACAATGGCCTTTCTATTAGACTGCAGTCTTATTAGCAGATTTTAAATAGTAAGCAACAGTTAAGATAGATAAGTGTCTATGGGGTGTCCGTTTACATAAAGCTTGTTTATTTGTACTGTACACTAAGGAAACTATTATAAGCACATAAATAAAGGGAAATTTGAAAAGAGTTCTTTTTTTCCTTTCCGTTTCTTTTCTCTTCTTCTCTTCTATAATTCTTTATAATTAATGTTTTTTATCGTGAAAAAACCATCGAAAATTTTCTTTGACGTTGAAAGGTTCCTATTAAGAGACGCTATTTAGCTTTTACATGTAATTTCTTAATTATTATCACCCGTTTAAACATTTTACATGAAAATAATTATCTAAATGTTAATCCATTGACTTTTTAAATTGTCTGAGAATAATAATAATAATAATAATAAAAAAAAAACTAAGAAATTTTGCAGATTTGTTGTGTGTGCATGGAGAATGATATATTTTTAATGTTTTAAGATGACAAACTCTACAATTTGCAGTTATATGATTAATTAGCAAAAAAGAAATTTTTTCCTTCTCTTTTACACTTAAAATACACATCTCACATTTTCACATTTTTGTATATACTTAGAAAAGCTGATATGTTTTACCAATAATAAATGTGTTCAGAACCATAACAAGATCTATATTACTTATTCTATAGTTCTATTCAATACAATATTTTTCGAATGAAAAATCCCAGCCGGATCGGCCTACAGGCGCAGGTAGATTTCGAAGTTAAGTACTAATTTCACCAGCAAAAACTAAATCAAAATTAGAGATAAAACTAGAAAACAGGAATTCTGTTTTCCCAGAATTTAGCGTCGCTCCTATGAAAAGAAAAATGTGTATAGAATTATAGATAGTACAAAGCATAATTCAATTTTAACCCTTGAAACACATGCTTTTATTTTATATAAAATGACGTCATTCTGAAATATTCCACCTCTACGATCTAGTCTTATATAACATACACAGTAAAGTATGCATATAACGTCACTATCGCTGAATAATACACAAATACAGCAAAAAGCGATGTTGTTATTCAAGAAGCTCGATAAAAAATTGGCTATCTAATGATTCATATGCCTTCATTTGTTTGTAACATTAATATAGATATTTAAAATTAAATATCGTTTAAAATAGCTCCATATTTTATCAGAAATCATCCAAATATATTTTTTTCAAAATAGAAAGTATTTTAATTACATTTTTTTTTCAGTTGTTATGGGAAAATCGCAAGAAAAAGTTTATTACTATTTTCCAACTATCTTTTTCTTTTACTTTCTACAGAAAGGGAGTACTTGAGTTTCCAACTTTAAACAAATGACGTTAAAAACTACAAAAAAATTAATATCTCAGAAATAAATTGAGATGTAGTTTTCAAACAAATTGCGATTAAAAGCACTCCTCCCCTCTCCCCGCCCAATACGACGGTATAAAAATTGAAAATGTGCGATGCTTAGAAGTTAAAAAATTGCAGTACACTATTTAACCGTACAATGATACATCTGCTTTGTTTTACGGCTGGCTTATAGAACGGAACGTTATTATTTAGAGACGACACTTTAATTGCTGGCCGAAAGAAATGGCATATTGGGGGCTCGAGTTTTTAAATTCCTTTTTCTGTAAGAGCTGCTTTTTTCAGAATCATGTTAAGCCGATGTTCAAAAAAAAAAAAATAAATAATAATAATAAAAATAAAATAAAAAATAAATAAATAAAAAATGGCCCCATTCAACAACTCGAAATTTTCGGACACATTTTCAAACTCATTTTTGAAGGTGAAAACATGAAATTTGCTGACGTGATTTTTGAAGAAATGTATGAGCGGTCTCGTTTTTTTCATTTTTCGAAATGGAAATTCTGGCAGCGTTTTTTTTCAGTATATATTCTGACTTTATCAAAAAAAAAAACGACAAGCACTGTACATTATGCAGTTTCTGAATAAGAGAATATGCCAGTTGATGCGTTTCAGAACTAAAATTAATTTAAAAATGAGTTCATAAAAAAGCAATTTGGATCTGAGTACATCTTTAATATAACATTTTTTTTTTTTTTTCAATCGCTATGTTTTTTTTTTTTTTTTTTTTTTTTTTTTTTTTTTTTTTTTTTTGCTGTAAGAACCTTTCAAAACTTATTGTCGCCCTATCAAAAACATGCCAATATTATAGTATTAAGAAGACCTATAACAAATTCAAGCTGATTTGATATCTTGTGAATTGACGAAGTTATGAAATTTTTTCTTCTTCAAACCCCCCTGCCCTTTTTTTGTTTTTGTTTTTATTTATGTATTTATTTGTTTGTTTGTTTGTTTTTTTCAGTAAGAGTTGGTCAGTAAGACTTGTCAGTATAAAAGTTGTAAAAAATATTAAGAAGATTTATAATAAATTTAATTAGTTTCAAATGAAAATCAAATTTCAAAGATTATTTTTGCTTAAAAGGCGCAAAGGCGAACCTAGTGAAAAAGATTCCATGCCGGGACTCGAACCCGTATTACACCGTATTATTTTATGAATAAAGCATCATGCAGCAGTATTTACTCGCGTATAAACTATAAAAATATGAAAACTTATAAAATTCGAACTAAAAGGATACTTTTCAAATAAAAAAACCTCTTATGGAATGAGCGATTTATAAATTTAGCATTAATGAATTAATTTTAACAATTTTCAATCTACATTAAACGAACAGGTGAAGCTAGAAGGTAAAAAAACGCAAAAAAAAAAACACTCCTTCCTCTTCATCGAAATTTTAAATTAGCTTTCGTTCTAAAATTACATTATATTTGTGGTTTTAAATCTGCATATTTTATTTATAAAATAATTATCAAAAGTATGCAAATGCATATCAAACACGCTAGTGTGTTCACAAATGTAATTTTCGAGATTTATTACGTAACTGCGAATTTACGTAAGTCGCATAATACGTAAGTCGGGGGATGCGTGTATATAGGTAGATAACGTTTTTAACTGGGGGGGGGGGGGGGTGTTTTGGGGTTCTAGTGGTTAAGATTGGCGTATATTTGCAAAAACTTTTCAGAAATTCCAACATATAAGAGAAGGTAGTAGGCAGTATTTCTTACGAAATCTACCTAAAAACAAGAAACAGCCTTTCTGGAGAGACATACATCCCCCCTTGCTAGGAGGGACTTTCTAGCTGAGATTTTTTCTCCAGATAAATCAGCACAAAAGCTGTTGACAGATGAATACAGGGGGAAAGAAAAGCCAAGCCGGGAAGCAAATATTCTTGTTTTTGGCCAGAGACGATTTTCGACCGCACAAATTCAGGGAAACAGACAGGACATGGGGTAGTTTTTTTATCAGAGGCTCGCCGTTGAAGTGGTTAAAAGTAATTTTTAAAAATAAAAAAAATTAAAGATCTTTTTAGCACTTCCCTGTACCACGTGCCATATCTGGCACATTCCTAAAACATCATAATTCTCATTATGTGGCATGAATTTAACTAATATGATAGCTGTAACAGATCAAGAATAACCCAAAGATTGGAATAACCTTTATTTTGTCCATGTCAAATGGCTGCATTATACAAAAAATTAGAATTTTTTCTTCGGAAACAACAACAACAACAACAACAACAAAAATAAATAAATAAATAAAAAATCGATCAAGCTATTAAGATTTACTTTAATTATTTTTTAAAAATATTAATATAATAAAAATTGCAAAGTCCTAAGCAGATAAAATGAATTAATTTAAGCTCATTTAGTTGCAAAATATACCAATACAATATTTTAAAATCCGTGTTCATATGGTATCTCCATAAAATATCAAATTTTAGCTGAAATTTTTAAATTTAATTTTTTTTTACTATTTTTCCCATTATTAGATCGATATATAGATTAAAAAAAAAAAAATCGTAAAGATAGAAAAATTCGTGCAGCGAAGAGTTGAAAAGTAGAATTTTCTAGACCAATATTTATTAGATAATCATTTGTACTAAACTTTGGGAACCAGAAGTTATGATTTAAGAATAATATCATGACTGATAAATTTAAATTGAAAAATATACCAACACAAAGATTAAAAAAAAAAAAAAAAAAAAAAAAACAGAAAAAAAAAGAATTGCTGGAAAGATTCGATTGAATTCAAAATAATCTTATGATTAAAAAAATATGTATTTGTTCTTATTTCTTTCGAAGAAAGAATAAATATGCAAGTTCTTAAAAGAGTACCATATTAAACGCATCAATTCAATAATTTTTTCAACATCTCCCCGAGCATGATTTATTGCTTCACATTTTGCATTTCATATATTTGTATGATTTTAGGAAACGTATTGCTTGTTTGAATTATTTATGGCGTTGCATATTGGAAAAGAAAACAATACGCTTTTATTTTTCCTTTAATTTTGTAATAAAATCCGCATGCAACATCAATTCTATTTAAATAGTATTTGGTTGACAGAAAATATGTGATTTCAATAACAATTAATTGAAAAATATGATTTTTATCTGATCATAAAATATCTTTTTATCTGATTATCTCTGATCTGTTTCTAAATTAATCACCTAGTAGGAAAATATGTAATAAAATTATTGTAAAGAAAAAATGAAATATTTTCAAGATATTTTTTAAATGATTGATTTTTTATAATTGGTTTTTAGTAAAAACTTTAAAAAAAATTACAGCTTCAAATTCTTGTTAAAGGAAATCCAAATGCAAAAGAAAAATTAAATAATAAGAAATATTTATCAGCTAATTAAAAATAATTACCTTTATTACTTAAAGTATCAGAATTTTTTTTTATAAATAAAGTAAAAATAACTCTCTGATACGAGATTTATTAAAGATTTATTTATAAAGAAAGTCACTGCGATCTCAATAAAGATCTACTGAAAAATATCATTTTTATGCGCTCCCTTATCAGTTTCTAAGTTAATCATCTACTATACCGTATTAAAAAAAAAAAAAAAAAAAAAAAAAAAAAAAAGTGTAATTATACAGATGTAAATTTACAGAAATATGTATGCTTACTAAAATTTTATCTGTACATCGTACAAAAAAACATGTAAAACTACAAAACTAGTCTTTGTAAAGATACAGAAACCTGTAGCCTTACAGAAGAATCTACTAAAATTACAGTAATCCTTCTAAAAATTTATCTGTAACCCGGGTTGCAATGACATATAAAGTTCTAGGCATTCCAGTTTCCTAAAAGATTCTTAGTAACTTTACAGGTTTTTTGATTTACAGTGCAAAAATGTATCTGTTACATGATTTTTTTTTTTTTTTTTTTTTTTTTTTTTTTTTTTTTTTTTTTTTTTGCCGTTGCGCAAAAAGTTCTAAGAATCCCAGTTTCCTAGATTTTTTTTTTGCAAATTTACAGATTCTTTTTCACAGTGTAGGAAAAAATGTAATGAAAATTATCGTAAAGGATAAGTGAAATATTTCCAATATGTTTTTTAAAATTATTGATATTTTATTGGTCTTATAATGCGTAGAAATTACTTTTATTTATCTTCAAATTCTTATAAAAATTATCCATGAAAATCACTTAAAATCTACCAAACTAAGCTCAAAATTGCGAGAAATGATAAAAAAAAAGAAAAAAAAAACACACTTAAAAGGCATACAAATACCTTTATTCAGATCAACATATGCATTATTGCTCAAACGGCGACATTGTCAAGATCTTTGTTGATATAAATATCTTCTCAAAAATTCTGAAAAACAAGAAATTGGTAAATAAAATCACAAGACCACATGTATAATGAAAAACAACGTACAAACATAAATTAAAATAAAATGGATATATGTGAACGTGAATTAACTTCTTCTATTGTTTCCTATTCTGCAGAGCATCTCTTTCCAAATTTTAGGCAACTCAATGGAGGCTGAATCATTCAAATATTCTGATTGCGTAAAAAGGTCTTTATTGATTCCTGGATAAAGGATGGTAAATAAATGTATAAATTAGTCAACTATTTTAAAAATCAATCCGTAAGGGTTATTTTCTACATAATCTCGCCAAAACTGTAGTTCTCTTGTTGTATTAGATGTCTGCTATATGTTCTTTGATTCCAGTTTTAAGTTTTTCTGCTTTTCATACCTATACAACAAAATTACATTGTTCAAATTCTTGTTAATAAAAATCAAATCGTAAAAGAATATACATAATGAGAAAATTTTCTCAGCAAATTAAAAATAATTACTTCTATTACTTAAAATATCAGATATTTTTTTTTATAATTAAAGTAAAACTAACTCTCTGTTATGAGGTTTCTTAAAGATTTATTATTATGAAAGTCACTGTTATTTAAATGAAGCAAATGTACACATAATTATGAAATTTTAAAACAGTATAGTTGCATGTTAATATAGTTTTAACAAATTACACGTTTCTTTTTTAGAATTAAATATTCAATAATTAAAAACATATTCTCCCCCTTTTTTTATCCTTTAATTCTCCACACTTTTTCCGTTAAGGAATTTTCTTCAAAAATAATTACGCAGCTTAGTAAAAATCGAGGAATTTATTATTAATAATTATAATATGTAAATTATAAAAAAATGATCACCATTTTCAATTAAATTTAAAGCAAAGTTTTATTGATATTATCAACAAATTATACGCGTTTCATTAAAGATATAAATTTTTAATTATAACTTTTATCGCGACTGTATCTTCCTCATTTCCAATAACAATTTAATTAAAAAAGCTAAACTATCAAGAGAAATTTAAAAATAAAAGTATGTTTGTTTTACTAGTTATAGAACTTTCTTTAGATAATCAGTTATTTTATTCTAGAATATAAGCTGAATAAATAATCTTTTACTTTATTTTTTTTATTATTTTTTTACACTGTATAACTTAAAATTTCCACTTTCACTTTATTGATAAAGAAATCGTGCCATATTTAAGAAGATGATTATTATTTAGCAAGAAAATTTAAAATGAACTTCTTTTAAAAATTCTATTAATATATTTTTATATATATATTTTTTTTAATTTTAAAACGTAAAACTAGATATAAAGTAGTTAAATATAGTTAGTATACTTAAAAAATTAATACAGGGTATCTATAAAGAATGTTTCATTTTCAAAAGGTATATTACAACAGTTTAATTTAGACTATTTACAACAAATTGAAGGTAAACTAACCCAGTTTTTCTTAGAGATGTTCTATATATGCACATTTTGTTTTGCGGCGCACATTCAACCTAAAGTCTAATTCTTCCCACACTTCGGTTAAGGCTATTCTCAAGTCCAAAAAGGGCAACATTATGACATAAGTTTTAATTTATTTTTGTTCGGAAATGCATGAAACGAGCAGGTGTTGTTGTTCAGAAACTAAGCAATCGAATTTTTTTTTTCCATTTTTTTAAAAACAGAATAGATCTTTCAGTAAATATAGTCACAGTGGTCGTTTTGAACCGAATTTCTGCGCGAAAGAAGAATAGCCACTCAAAAAAGGGTGAAAAGCGTCTTTGTCACGTGATCAAAATCACTAAAGGTGCACATATTGAACATTTGTAAGAAAAACTAGGTTAGTTTACCTTGAATTTGATGTATGATTTGTTATAAATAGTCTAAACTGAACTGTTGTAATATACCATTGAAGAGATGTAATAATCTTCGATTATAGAAAAGCTAGTACTAAAAATACTTATAAATGATTTATAAGCTATTAAAAATTGAAAATTTTATCAATTAAATTCTAAACGTGGTCTAAAATTATAAAAAAAAATTCTTTTTTAAATTAATAGTAAAAAAAAAATCCTTTAACATACCAGAATAAAGTTGATTAATCTGAAAGTACGAGTAAAAAATGTCTTTCCGTTCAAAAATTACGTATATATAAAGTTACTAATATATAAAATTAGATAGTCTGTCAGTGATTTTCCGAAAAACACAATTTTCTAAGGGCAGTCCACTATTTCGACAATGTATAGCTAAAAATAACATTAAAAAATGTTTTCTCTGTTTGTCGGGAATAGCCTCTGAAACTGTTGCTTTCCAAACTTTTAAATTATAAGCACTTAAATGATAGCAAACTCATGAGGGGAAGGCCTAGAATGTTCCCGGGTACAATCTTCAGTTTATCGCATTCCGATATCTATAATAGCTTTTTGAGAAATCAGGAAAAAACCGGGAGAATCGATCAATCAACCAATCTTTCAATACTTAAAACTTGGGAATTAATTGACCAATCTTAAGTTTCAATTGGAAGGTTTAATAAAGATTTATAAATGATAATTCTGTTTACAATCTGCAGTTTGTCGCATTCGGAATTCAAACAGTTTTTGGTTAAACCGAAAAAAACCGGCAGATTCAATCCTTCAATAGCCAAAAACTTAAGAAGTAATTGGTCATTTTAAAGCAAGCGATTGAAATGTCTATTTAGGATTTGTAAATGATAATTCTGTCTAAAATCGACAGTTTTCTTATTCCGATTTCTAAAAGAGTTTCCAAGAAAACAAGGAAAAAACTGGAGAATCAATCAATCAATCAATCTTTCAATACTTAAAACTCGGAAATTAATTGACCAATATTAAGTAGCAATTGAAAGGTTTAATAAAGATTTATAAATGATAATTCTATTTATAATCTGCAGTTTGTCGAATTTAGAATTCAAACAGTTTTTGGGTAAACCGGCAAATTTAACCAATCAACCAATCTTTCAACAGTCAAAAACTTAAGAAATAATTGATCAATTTTAAGAGGCGATTGAAATAGCTACACTCTAAATTAAAATGTCTGAAATTCAGACACTTAAGTGTCTGAAATGGAGTGTTCAATTTTCAGACATTTTAAAATGTCTGAATTTTTTCAGACACTTTTTGCGTCTGAATTTCAGACACTTCAAACGTCTGAATCGCATCCATTTTTTTGTAAGCATCATACGTAGCCATGTTTGACCACGTTGAATCCTGGAAAAATATTTGGCTGTGGTCCTGCCCCCCGCCCCCCCCCCCCAATATAGCCTGATTTTTTTGGTGCTCTCAGTTTTGGTATACAATTTTCGTTACGTTGATAATTTAAATCTTTTACGACATTGTACTGATTATAATCAATATCTTGAACTTCAGGAGTAGAACAAGATTAAAAAACAAAAAATATTTATCTAAATATTAGATTTTTTAAAATTTATTTTGTTTTTAACTTTATTTTACTTTAAAAGTTCAAAATATTGATTATAATCAGTACAATTTCGAAACAGATTTAAAATATAAGCTTTACAAATATTGCACATCAAATTTGGGGGCACTACAGTCGTAGGGGGACGGGGCACTTCCCAGTTTGCCCTTCCTTTAATCAAGAAGTACTTTTGCAAAAAACGCAACCCTGCATTATAGTTGTCTAAATTGAGATGTCCGATATTCGGGAGTATCCGTTGTGGAGGTTAATGGACATTCTCGAATAGCGAACACCTCTATTTAACGAATACTTTTTTAATCAGCAGACATACATATTTGTATATTTTTACCTCAAAAAAGTAGACATCTCCAATTATCGGACAAATTCCGCGGTCCCGAAGTGTTCGCTATTAAGGGCTTTTAAGGTACATAGATAAATATATATATATATTTTATAATCTTGTCCTACTCTAAAAGTTCAAAATATTTATTATACTCGGTTGAATGTGGAAAAAGATTTAAAATATCAGATGTACGAAAATTGCAAAAATCCCCCCCCCCCCCCAAAAAAAAAAAAATGAAAATATAAAAAAATATATTGCCACATAGGCAATTTTACATATACATCACTTGATAATCACAACAGCCATTTAACTATGAATAATGAAAATAAATAAATAAATATTATATTTTAATAACATTGGGGAAAAAATGACTTTGGTATTTTGTTAAATATATTTGCGTTTTTAAACTTGTCCTACTCTAAAAGTTCAAAATTTTCATTATAATCAGTGCAAGATTTAAGATATCAGCTTTACAAAAATTCATGCAAAATTCCCCCCCCCCCAAAAAAAAAAAAAATGAAAATACTTATATAAAAATTATGTTTTTAAAAAATTTATATTTCCACATGTGCAAGTTTTTATGTAGATCAGAGGGTACTCACAAAAGCTATTCAACTATCAATAAAAACAAATAAGTACATATTCTATATTAAAAACATGAGGAAAAAATAACTTATGATTTCCAAACTTCTTTCGTCTTAAATATATACAGTAACATCTGTCATTTTTGTATTTTTCGTATAAGTGCATATAAATAAAGTTACCACAATTTTAAATACGAAATCTAGTTAGAGGTTTTTACTTTTTCCCATTATAAATTTCAAATTACTTTTTTATTAAAAATAATAAAAAAATCAGTATTAGAGTTGATTGCAAATCAAATACATATGTATATTTTTACAGGCAGCTTCATATAATAGACGAGTCTCATTTACTTTATTTATCTTTTTTTAATCTGCGGTTTTATGCCAGGAAGTAAGAAAGCATTAGGTCATCTTTCAAAGTTTTTTTTTTTCTTTACTTCCTTGTGGCCGTCATTTACTGCGAGATAAAAATTATCCATTGAAACTAAGAACTGACATTGAATATATAATTCGTAATAAAAAAGAACGTCATAAGTTTAAAAATATATACTTCTAGAATTAGTGGGGTTTTTTGCGAACAGATTCAAAACTAATTAAATTTCATGCAGGATTTTGTTTAGTACAATAAATAAAATCATAAAATACACTAATTTTACTACTATAAAGAAACTTACTTGAGTTGCTGCAAGAGGTAAGAAATATTCCTCGATTTGAAATTTTAAAAACTACCACAACCACAGTGAGGGAGAAAGACTTTCATCAGTTTAAAAGGTAATCCCATAATACATCCGACTAGCCATATTTAAAGAATGAGATGTTTCATCCTAAAAACAGGACCCGCCAGACAAAAGTTTCTTTTTTTTTTGCCAGCTTCGACAGGACGAAGATGAATAACACAATATTATTGATATAAATTGATACGAGTTAACACTAAGCCCATTGCACACGCTTTGTAGAATTTCCGGGTGTAATCTTCAACCGTCGTCTACTTCTGTTCTGTGTCTATCCCGCCCTTGTATCGACGACAGCTTCTAAGAGACATTTGATGTCGAGCACACACGTCAGATGTATGTATTCAATAAATAAATAATCCATACGAATTAAAATCACAGTACTTCACATTTCGCAAAAAACGAATTAAAATACACGCGTACATAAAAACAAACTTTGTTTGAATTACAACGTATACCACTTCGAACGAAGACATCTAAAACGCATGCGCAACTGGGAGTGCTAGTGCCCCCTGGTGGTTATTGCGTCGGAAGAATCAAAACGTCTTAAATTAAGACACGTTTAAAGCAATGAAGTGTCTTAAAATAAGACGTTTGCGGATATTTTAGACATTATTCTCAGTTCGTTTACACCATGGTCATAGTAAGACGCTTATGTATCTTAAATTAAGACATCTATAGTGTCTTAATTTTCAGATTAAGACACTTAAGTGTCTAAAATTCTTTTTCAGTCACATATGTGTCTAAATTTAAGACGCTTCTATTTGCAGTGTATAGGTTTAATAAATGAAAATTTTGTCTAAAATCGGCAGTTTGCTTATTCCGATTCCAAAAAGAGTTCCTGAGAAATCAGGGAAAATCCCCAACATCAATCAATTAACCAATCTTTCAATACTCAAAACTCGGGAATTTATTGACCAATCTTAAACAGTGATTGGAAGGTTTAATACAGATTTATAAATGATAATTCTGTGTACAATCTGCAGTTTGTCGAATTCGAAATTCAAAAAGTTCTTGAGTGAACCGGGAAAAACCAGGAGATTCAATCAATCAACCGCCCCACTAGTGGCCAAGAAGTTCTACTCTCAAAGCTGGTAGACGGGTGGTACTGTGTTCAAGCCTAATCGCGCCTGTTGGCCTAATCGTTCGGAGTTTTCCGTGGTTTTCTTCTAACCTTGAATATCTTTGCGTAAATACGGGTTAGGTTCCCTAAGAAAGACCCACACAGAGGTCATTCTCCCCTTCATGCCTATATCCCTCGTGTAGATAACCATCCGTCATTAACAACATAACCATCAATCAATCAACCAATCTTTCAAAACTTAAAAACTGGGAAATTAATTGATCAGTTTTAGCGACGACTGAAATATTTGTAATTTAAGATTTATAGTAAAAGGTCTAAGATTTATAAATGCTAATAATTACATTTGTAGCTTTTGACTTATACATTTTAATTTAAAAACTGTATTTGTTTTACTTATAAGTTTTACCTCTAAATCTCGAAAAATCTTATAAAATACAAATTAATGCAACACAACGGTTTGCTACGCAGGTGCAAGTAGTTAATAAAATTGTTAGGTAGGTGATATGCAATTACATAAAAATTTACATAAAAGAGTTACGATAAAATTTTGAAATTCTAAAAGTACTTAAATCTTAACGTAGTTTTTGAAAATTACATGTTCTTGTTTTACTTAAATATTTATAATAAATTAAAAATTCGCTATTTTCTATTTCTTTTATAACTGCACTTTCCATTAATCCACTTTCATAAAAAAAATATTTAATTAGCTTTAATTCAGAAATTTATTATTAATAATTACAATAAGGAAGCAAAAAACAGGTTAATATTCCCAATTTATTTTCCATCATAATTTTATTGATATGTTCCTGAAATTATGAGTGTAATAGCCTTTTTAATTATAAATTTAATCTTTAATATATCTTGCTTTTTATTTTTTTACTAACATTTTCTGTGAAGAAGTGTGAAATTTTAGCTGAAAAAATAAAATAAAAATTCATATTTGATTTTATAATTACAGAAATTTCTTTCGATAATTGTTTATCGTATTTTGAATATACACTGAAAAAATAATACTTTATTTCACTTTTTTGTTCGGTCTCCTTTCGTTGTATAACTTTAAATTATCTCCTTTTTTTTTTTCGTTTTTTACATAATCTGTGTTAATTTTATTTTTTAAATAAGATTAATATTGTTTACAATTTAAAAAATCGTTTGAGCATTTATTTACAAGCTATCCTATAAAAAGGAAACTATGCCAAAAATTATTAAAATAGTTATCATAATCAGTAACCGAAATTAATTAACTTTGATTGCTAGATAATTATTAATTGAAAAATAGCTTAAAATTTTAGCCGTAGTTAATATACTAAAATGAAATTTTAAATAAAAATGTTAGTTGCTTATGTATAAATAGGGATTAATTTTATTTATATATGCACGTATTTTAACTTTTCAATATCTACTGGCAAAAAATTCGTTACATTTTTAATTATTCTTCTCATTTAATATAATGTTATGATATGAATAAAATTATTATTTAGTAACTATAATGATTATAATTTGATCAGGTTTTAATCATTTATGTAATGTGGTAAAATAAACTTGGTTGATGACTTAGACAACTACGAATTTTCTTTATTATTATTCGAGAATAAAACAGACTCGAGCAAAAAAAAAAAAAAAAAGTGCAAACGAAAATAGTCAAATATCGTGTATATAGCCAATAAGGAAAATACATGATTTTTTATTATTTCTTTGTTAGTTACCGACAAATTAAATAAAATCATTTGTTAATAGATAACAATGGCAAAAAAGCAAACATACTTTTAATTCAAACTTTAAGTTAAAATGAAACTTATATTCCTTTTAATAACTATAAATTAATCTTCTATTGTTCATTTACATTTGAATATTTTCTGAATAAATACTCTTTATTTAATACGTATGTTTTTGTCTTTTCGTGCCTGTGTGTGTATTTGTGTAAATTTCTGCCACAATAGATGTGGTTGAATTGGAATGCTGAGACCTCTCGCTTTCACAATATTTATCATTTATACTATATGTTACACTAGTGTTATTTATTCCCTATAGAATCGGTTGAAAATTGTTTCGAAAATGGTTTAAAAATGCTTAATTTGTGGTTGATTTTGTGGTAATTTATGACGTGTTAAACTAAAAGCATTCCGTAGAGAAATCGCGCTCTCTCATGAATAATCTAAATGGAAATTAAAATATCTTCTTGTGGCTTTTTATGCTGCACATGTAAAAAAAGGTAAGTAAAATTCGCTTACCTTTTATACATCATTTTCGCGTCGGCTCGGGAATCGTCGCTGTCTGCTTAGAGTATCCCAGGGATCCGTCACAGTCGCTCGTACACTGATTTATCCATTTGTTTTGTGCGAAGATGTATTTTTATTTGAAAGCAGTATTCTCTGAAAAATCATTTTTGTAAACGTTGTATGTATATCCATGTGAGACTCTGAAAAAATAGTTTAGATTAATATGTGTATTTACACGTAAAGAAGGACTCAATTATGTTTAAATAGAGATATATTGTTATGGAGAAACTCCGTCTTATGGGAGCAACTACATTTTAGAAACTGATAAAACAGAAGCGGCGTAAAACACGCCGCGAGATAAAAATATACAATCATTAAAAATATCTGTTGAAAGTCAAATACATCTATTTTGGAAAGTTACTTCTATGTTGCGCAATATTATTTATTAAAACAAGGAATAAACATAAAGTTCACCACTGTTTGTTAAAGTGTTTTTAGTTCACTAATTGAGTTCTTTTCTCATATAATTGGGTTTTGATGTTCCCGAAATATCTGGGTGATTAATTTCAAGAGATTTGAACGACGATCTATACAGCGTTATAACAGTGGTTTGTAACATATTCGACAAATAGCAACTCATTTAACGATGAAGCGTCCCATTAATAAGTAATTATGTAGGTTAATTAATAATTAATTTTATTCAGAATTAATACGGTATATGTGCATTATTTCAAAGTAAACATTAAGGAATAAATTAAGTTTTACAATTTTGTGAAATATGACAGTTGATTACGAAAGAAATATTTCATTAATAGAACCTTAAAAAAAATGCACTTACAAATTTTGGCATCATAACACAAGGTAAATGCGTTTCGCTGGCATTGTCTTCAAAATGGAATCGGCATCTAATTGTATTCCTAGATGAATGTTCACCAATGCAAGTCCAGAAAGCCTAAAATTAGGCAGAGCGCTCCTAAGATACTTTTTCAACCGTCTCAGTGTACACTGTTAAAAATATCGTGAAAAATTACCTCTGTTTTTCAAGGCTATCTATTTTCTGACCCATTAGAATGCTTCTTAGGTGTTTATGTAGCGTTCTCATTGGCCAGAAAATAGAGAGCCTTTAAAAACAGAGGTAATTTTTTACGATATTTTTAACAGTGTAGAGAATGTTCTTACCGGAGTAGTTGTTGAGACTTTCAACAGGATACCATACTATCAATTTAAGTGATAATCTTAGTAAATAAAAATATCGAATTTAGGTTACTGAGCAATTAGCAACACATACACACACCGTACACACCGTACACACATATGGAAGAAAAAGTCGGAAAATGTACGTCAAACATGGAAAATGAGGTGTTTTCATACTATAACTAGTTTTATAAATAATCAGATGTTTGGTAAAATAGCTGTTGCACTCTTATTCAAAAATGAAATGAATACAAAATTCATTACGATTCTATAAATAAAATTCTGTAATACGGAAACAATAGGACTCCAACTTAAAAAGGACGGAATCACTATGGCAACCTAGAATCATTACCTATCGTGGGATATCGTTGAATTCATATTCCGTATGATAGGATTTAATAGAATGAAGAAGACTTTTATGAATATTTTTTTAACTTTAGATTCGATTTTCATAAAGTTTGAAATGATTCGACAAACTTTTGCAATGATTATATATATTAAATTTCAAACCATTCGGTTGTGTAGTTTTTGCGCTGTTATATGCGGACAGATGGACGGATCAGATGACGACTACGAGATGTGCTACGTATTTATATACAAGTAATTACGAACGCACCTAAAAAGTTAACGTACACGTAATAATACCCAATAAGAAAATATAACTTTCGTTTCAATCCCAAATTTAAAATTGGCATAATTTCTTGTATAACAACAGATTTAATTTATTCATACAATAGTTTATCATTCTTCTAGATATCATCAGAATAATCTGTGATGTAATAATTCTGCGTTTCAAATATATTCTACATATCTTTTTTTTTTTTTTTTTTTTTTTTTTAGTGTAATTTCTGTCATCTGCTTCGTTAATATAATACTCGAGAAGTTCTTGGAATAACATTTTTGTTTAGAAAGAATATACAGGGTGCAAGTATAGTTATACTTAGTAAAAGTTTACTCATATCATAACAGATGTAATAAATAAAGTATTGATAACTGTGTCAATTTTTGTAGTACAGATGTCAAACTTTTTGTGTTATATCTGTTATGATATGTGTAAACTTTTACTAAATATAACTATAGGGACTGGGGGACGGTATAAAAAGTTAGATTTCGTAATTTTTATCAAATTGATTTTTGACTTTAAATAATACCACAACATGAATATTTACCTCATTTGAAATGTTTTTGTAATTGGAACTATATGTCTACGACCAACGGTTGTGAAATTAAAGGTCGGCGATAGATAACATATTGCACCCTGTATATAAAAAGAAATTCCCTTAACCATGTATCAACCATTTATCCGACCTTGCTAAAAAACAGAAAGTACAACGGAAAAAAAATAATATCGCGGAAATGTTGGCGGTTAACTTCTTTTTTTGACAACATACTAACGTTTTATAGGCTATTTCTTAACTTAAACAATGTACAAAATTGCATTGCATTTCCGAATTCTATGTGCATAATGTCTTGCCCTTGTTTATCGCCTGCTAAGGGAAAAGAAGTTAACATACAGATATCAATAACTAACAAGAAAGCGTAACTTTTGTTTCAAATCCGAATTTGAAATTGGCATGATTTCTTCTGTAACAACTGATTTAACTTATTTGAACAATAGTTTATCATTTTTACTTTCTTCTATCTTTACAAGAAGAAAGTATTGGTTTCATGAAAATTTTCGAATTCCAGTTGTCGACGGATTTACACGTTTTATGAGTCAGAGATTCCAAAAAACATGTTTTTACAAAATGTCTGTCTGTGAGTCTGTCTGTCTGTCTGTCCGTCTGTCTGTATGTGACACAAATTTTGTGGGCGCTCTATCTCAAGAACTAATGCACGAAATTTCACAAAACTTCATATTTAGTTAGACCTTGATATAAACTGGAACTGATTAGTTTTTGGTGAAAATCGCCCAACAGATGGCGGTGCTATGCGGCATTTTTAACGATTTCTGCAATAGCTGTATCTCAAGAACTACTGCACGGATTTTTATAAAACTTCAGATTCCGTTAGTCCAGGATATAGTTTGGTGCTGATTACTTTTTTGTGAAAATCGCCCAACAGGTGGCGCTGGTATGCTGCATTGTTCATGATTATCGTAATAGCTCTAACTCAAGAAAAAATGCACGAATTTTCATCAAACTTCAGATTCAGTTAGTCCCTGATATAAATTATTGCTGCTTAATTTTTGGTGCAAATCGCCTAACAGGTGGCGCTGCTGTGCTGCATTTTTCACGATTTCCACAAGAGGTGTATCTCAAGAACTATTGCACGGATTTTCATAAAACTTCAGATTTAGTTAGTCCTTGACATGAATTGATGTATAAATTAGTGCTGTTTAATTTTTGGTGTAAATCGCTCAACAGGTGGCGCTGCTATGCTGTATTTTTTTGCAATTTTCGCAATAGCTTTATCTCAAGAACTAATGCTTGGATTTTCAACAAACTTCAGATTCAGGTATACCTTGATATCGTTTAGTTCTGTTTACTTTGGGTGTAAATCGCTCAACAGGTGGCGCTGCTATGCTACATTTTTTTCAGAATTTCCGCTATAGCTCTATCTCAAGAACTAATGCACGAATTTTCATCCAACTTCAAATTCAGATATACTTTGATATGAATTGGTGCTAAATCGTTGTTATTTCTTGTACTATTTAAATGATTTAATTGATGTGATTTATATAGAAGAAAGTTTTGTGATGGCCACAACATACTAGTTTTAATATGAGTTTTTTTCAACAAATAGGCATCAAAAATGATGTTTTTAAAGAAATTAATAAATTTCGATTTTTACTTTCTTCTATCTTTACAAGAAGAAAGTATTTGTTTCATGAAAATTTTCGAATTCCAGTTTTCGACGGATTTATACGTTTTATGGGTCAGAGATTCCAAAAAACATGTTTTTACAAAATGTCTGTCTGTCTGTCTGTCTGTCTGTCTGTCCGTCCGTCTGTCTGTCTGTATGTGACACAAATTTTGTGGGCGCTCTATCTCAAGAACTAATGCACGGAATTTAATAAAAATTTATATTCAGTTAGTCCCTGATATAGACTGGTGCTGATTAGTTTTTGGTGTAAATCGCCCTGCAGGTGGCGCTGCAATGTAGCATTTTTCAGGATTTCCGAAAAAGCTCTATCTCAAGAACTAATGCACGGATTTTTATAAAACTTCAGATTCCGTTAATCCTTGATATGAATTGATGCTGGTAACGTTTCGGTGCAAATCGCCCAACAGATGGCGCTGCTATGCTGCATTTTGAAGCATTTACACGATTTTCGTAAAAGCTCAATCTCAAGAAATAATGCACGAATTTTCATCAAACTTCAGATTCAGTTAGTGCTTGACATGAATTGACGTTTTGTCCCTTGTGGAGTAAATCGCTCAACAGGTGGCCTGCTATGCTGCACTTTTTGAGATTTCCGCAATAGCTCTATCTCAAGAACTAATACTTGGGTTTTCAACAAACTTCAGATTCAGGTATACCTGGATATGAATTAGTGCTGTTTATGTTTTGGTGTAAATCGCTCAACAGGTGGCGCTGCTATGCAGCATTTTTCACGATTTCCACAATAGCTCAATGTCCAGAACTAATGCACGGATTTTCATCAAACTTCAGATTCAGTTAGTCCTTGACATGAAATGATGTTTTGTACCTTTTCGTGTAAATCGCTCAATAAGTGGCGCTGCTGTGCTGCATTTTTTGTGATTTCCACAATAGCTCTAGCTCCAGAACTAATGCATCGATTTTCATCAAACTTCAGATTCCAGTATACCTTAATATGAATTAGTGCTTTTTGTGTTTTGGTGCAAATCGTTCAACAGGTGGCGCTGCTATGCTGAATTTTTCAGAATTTCCCCTACAGCGCTATCTCAATAACTAATGCACGAATTTTCATCAAACTTCGAATTCAGGTATACTTTGATACGAATTGGTTCTAAATTGGTGTAATTTATTATACTATTTAAATGATTTAATTGATGTGATTTATATAGAAGAAAGTTTTGTGATGGCCACAACATACTAGTTCTAGATATCTTCAGAATTTATATTTCTGTACTTCAAACTACATAATATTTTCTTTTGTGTAACTTCTATCTTCCGCTTCGTTAATGTAATACTCGAAAAAACTTGGTATAAAATTATTGTTTAGGAAGAATATATAAAAAGAACTTCCCATAACCATTTATCCAACCTTGCCAAAGAACAGAAAGTATAACGAAAAAAAAAAAAAAAAATGGAGCGCGGAAATGTTGGCAATTAACTTCTTTTTTACAGCATACAAACGCTTTATAGGCAATTTTTTAACTCAAACAATGTACAAAATTCCATTGCATTTCCTTTCATATGGCCATTTTTCGAATTCTATGTACATAATTTCTTGCCCTCTTTTATCATCGGCTATAGGGGAAGAAAGTTAACCATAACTAATAAGAAAGCGCAACTTTTGTTTCAAATCCGAATTTAAAATTGGCATGATTTCTTCTGTAACAACTGATTTAACTTATTCATACAATAGTTTATCATTTTTCTATAGATATCTTCAGAACAAATATTTCTGTACTTCTAAATACATAATTTTTTTTGTTGTGTAACTTCTATCTTCCACTTCGTTAATATAATACTCGAGAAAAGCCTAGTATAAAATTATTGTTAAAGAACATATAAAAAGAACCTCTTTTAACCATTTATTAACCATTTATCCAACCTCGCCAAAGAACGAAAACTATAACGGAAAAAATAGTGCTGAAATGTTGGCAGAAACTTCTTTTTTTTACAGCGTACTAATGCTTTATAGCCGATTTTTTAACTGAAACAATATACAAAATTCCCTTGCATTTCCTTTAAAATGGCCATTTTCTGAATTCTATGTGCATAATTTCTTGCCCCCGTTTATCGTCTGCTAAAGGAAAAAAGTTAACCTACAGATAATAATAACTAATAAGAGAGGCACAACATTTGTTTCAAATCGAAATTTAAAATTGGTACATTTTTTTTCTGTAACAACTGATTTAACTTATTCATACAATAGTTTATCGTTCTCCTAGATATATTCAGATTAAATATTTCTGCACTTCAAATAAGTACTACATAATCTTTTTTTTTTGTGTGTAACTTCTATCTTCCGCTTCGTTAATATAATACTCGAGAAATACTCGGACTAAAATTATTGTTTAGAAAGAATATATAAAAAGAATCCTCTTAACCATTTATTAACCATTTATCCAACCTTACCAAAAACGGAAACTATAACGAAAAAAAAGAATAGTGCGGAAATGTTGGCAGTTAACTTCTTTTTTTTACAGCATACTAAAGCTTTATAGGCAATTTCTTAACTCAAACAATATACAAAATTCCATTGCATTTCCTTTCAAGTGGCCATTTTCCGCATTCTATGTGCATAATTTCTTGCCCTCGTTTATCGTCTGCCAAGGTCTACGACGGCATAAAGTTATCGCGCCCCCCCCCCCCCCTTCTGTTTACACCCTCTTCGAGCTGATGGTTTTTAATGTGGGAAGGGTGGGTAAAAGTGGGTGTTTGAATTGTTTTTCATCCGTGAAAACAGACGCGTCTAACAGCTGTTCGTTGTTGCTGCACGCTCGGTGGATTTACACGCAGAAAGGAACTAAAGACGGGGGAACTAAATGACTTCTATGACTGTAAAAAGTGTTACATTATGATGTCTTGTTTACATCCAATGGCAGTTGAATGTTTGCGGAAGCAAAGTAAAGAATCAGATCATGTTATTATTTTTTTTTACTTTCTAACTTTGGGAGATTATATTTCTTTCAGTTAGAGAAAATGTGCGTTTTTTAACCAATCGGATTAAAATTGGAATAAGTGAAATTTTAGGATTTATCGGGATTTATGCAATTTGGGAAGTTAATTAAATTATGAATTGTAATATTTTGTTTGCTTTGAATGGCAGCTGAATGCATACAATGGCAAATAAATTCTGAGCTGTAGAAAAAATATAATTTTACTATATTATTGTACTAAAATACTTTTTTTTCGGTTTTTTGTTTTTTGTTTTATCTTTCCATATTTTGGGAGATTTTATTTTCTTTCAGTTAGAGAAAATATGTGTTTTCTAACCAATAAGATTAAAATTGGAATAAGTTGAATTTTGGGATTTATAAAGATTTATACAATTTGAGAAATTAGTTAAATTATGAATTGCAATATATTTGTTTGTGTTGTAGGACAACTGAATGCATACAATAGTAAATAACCTATCTGCTCTACATAAAATATAATTTTCGGTATTATTATACTTTTCTTTCTTTCTTTTCCCCTTAAGCTAGGTTGAGAGATGTTTTATAACAATATGAATAAAATGACGATTAACGAAACATGAAAATTTCATTAAATTATAACGTTTTATTTATATCCAACGGTAGCTGAATGTATGCGAAGCACAATAAAGAATCAGTCGGTGATATGTTTTAATTTTTTTCGATATTTAGTATTTTTTTTCTTTTTTCTTTCGGTTAGAGAAAATATCGTTTCTCCAACCACTGAGATTAAAATTGAAGAGACAAGAAAACTACAGTTAATTGAAATCTACACATCTAGGTTAATTAATTGAGTTGTAATTGATATTTTGTTTATTTACAATGTCAGCAGAACATTTTTCAAACGAAATAATTATTTCTGAACCGAAAACAAAAGAAAATATGAGGCATAATATCGGAAAATTAAATTAAAGGGAATCAATCAGATATTACTATTTTTATTTATTTTTAACACACTATTTTTATTTCTTTTTAATTCCGATCATCTGTCTATCTGTACATCCGCCTGTTTGTCCGTGCTTTAACTCTCGTAAATATACTTCGATTTTTACATTATTGATATATGTTATTGAAATTCACTATGACATGTTCCCTATAGAAAAGAGAAAACTAACCGTGTAGCATTTTGTAGTTCCTTTACAGAGAAAAACAATAGAATTCCGTTACACGATGGTCAGAGGTGCAAAATCGTTTGCGTGCACTGTAAAAAAAAATCTGTAAAGTTACTAAAGTTTTTCTAGGAAACTGGGATTCCAAGAACTTTTCATGTAACGGCAACAACAAAAATTCCTGTAACAGCATCTGTTACAGGAATTTTTCTTGTTGCCGTTACATGAAAATTTCTTGGAATCCCAGTTTCCTAGAAAAACTTTAGTAACTTTACAGATTTTTTTTTACAGTGTGGAATTGTAACGATTTTACTTTGTTTAGAACATAATGAACTAGATAGTCATTTATGAGGTGCAGTAAAAAAACAGTTTCAAAAATAGTTTCTATCTTATAATCCAAAGTATGTACTGTAAATAATATTATCATTAGTAAAATTTGCTGGATTATGAAATCTCTTCAACGAAACTGAATAAAGAATATCAGTAAAACGGAGCGTCGCTATAAACGACTGTTTAAAAATTGCTGTGAACATTAAAAGAAATATAAGAAAAAAAAAACTTAGTCGATTATAAAACGTATCCTACAAAACAAAACAGTAAAGAGCAATCCCGAAATAAACAGGAGTTTAAAATTTTCTGTCAACAACTTTAACACGTCCCAACTTCCAAATATATTAAAATGAATATATGTACTGTAGTTAAAATTAACACTAGTGGCATTTGTTGGATTATGAAATCGCTCTCCAAAAATGAATAAATAGTACCAGTAAAAAGCAACATCGAAATAAACAACTGTTAAAAAATTGCTGTGAACGTTAAAAGAAATAAAAGAAAAAAAAATTGATTATAAAGCGTACACTAAAAAAAAAAAAAAAAAAAAAAAAAAAAAAAAAAAAAAAAAAAATCTGTAATTTTACAGATGTAAATCAACAGAAATCTGTGGCTTCACAAAAGAATCTACTAAAATGACAGTAATCTTACTAAAATTTTATCTGTAACCCGGGTTGCAGTTACATAAAAAGTTCTAGGCATCCCAGTTTCCTAATAAATTCTTAGTAACATTACAGATTTTTCGATTTACGGTGCAAAAGAGTATCTGTTACATGAATTTTTGCTGTTGCCGTTACATAAAAAGTTCTAGGAATCCCAGTTTCTTAGAAAATTCTTAGTAACGTTACAGATTTTTTGTACAGTGTATCAGACAAAACTAAATAGACAATAATATTAAAGTGCGCTCCCGAAATTAACTTGCGTTCAAAAATTTATGTTAACAACTTTACTACATCTCCAACTTCTAAATATATTAAAACGAATATACGTACTGTAGTTAAAATTAAACATCAGTAGCATTTGAGCTATTATCAAATCTCTTCAGTGAAACTGAATGAAGAATACTATTATAAAAGGAGCCTCGAAATAAACCACCGTTCAAAAATTGCTGTGAACATTAAAAGAAATAAAAGAAAAGTCTGAAAATAGGACAAGAGCCAAGATTTCATAATAGATAATTAAATGATTCGAATTTGTTGCGCGGCAAGCCCCCAGCTCTACATGTGAAGAAATAATTTCATGCTAGC
Source organism: Maratus speciosus (assembly GCA_963932465.1). Classification (NCBI taxonomy): domain Eukaryota; kingdom Metazoa; phylum Arthropoda; class Arachnida; order Araneae; family Salticidae; genus Maratus; species Maratus speciosus. Next base: position 31,752,072 of record OZ010789.1, on the reverse strand, counting down.
ACTTTCAGATAATGAATTTTCTGATGGTTGGCATTGAAAAGCTGCAGTTGATTAGCCCTGCCCCTATAGCATTATCTATAAAAATGAGAAAAGCTGAGGAGAGGTTATTATAAGTTATATTTAGAACAATGGTGAAAATGATATAAAAAAAGGTGTTTCAAATCAAATTAAAAAGATCTCTTTTTTTTTTTTTTTGTTATCGTGGTGAACATATGTAACTGAATAGATTTTTAATCATTTTAAAGACAATTAAAATTTTGAATAAATAAAAAATACCAACGCTTTTTTTTTATCGCTATAGGTTTGTTATTTGAAGCTGATTTTATTTATTTAAAAATTATCTATTGTGAGCACTTTCAGATAATTGATTTACGCTTAAAGGGTGTTGAAAACTTCAGTTGATTCGCCCTGCCCCTGTTGCATTATCTATAAAAATGAGGAAAGCTGAGGAGAGGTTATTATAGGTTATATTTAGAACAAAAGTGAAAATAATATAAAGAAAAGTGTTTCAAATCAAATTAAAAATATATCTTTTTTTAGTTACTGTGGTAAGCATATGTAACTCATTAGATTTTTAATCATTTTAATGACTATTAAAATTTTGAATAAATAAAAAATATTAACGCTTTTTTTAACAAAATCTTCATAGGTTTATTATTTGAAGCTGATTTTATTTATTTAATTATTATCTATTGTTAACACTTTGCTTAAAGGGTGTTGAAAGCGGCAGTTGATTAGACCTGCCCCCTGCGTATCTACAAAAATGAGAAAAGCTGAAGAGAGTTTATTACAGGTTATATTTAGAACAAAAGTGAAAATGATGTAAATAAAAGGGTTGTAACTCAAATTAAATAAAGATCTTTTACTAGTTTCTGTGATGAACCTATATGTAACTGAATAGATATTTAATCAGTTTAACGACTATAAAAATTTTGAATAAATAAAAAAATTTAACGCTTTTTTTTTTTACAAAATCTTTATAGGTTTATTATTTGAAGCTGATTTTATTTATTTAAAAAGTATCTATTCTGAGCACTTTGAGATAACTGATTTACGCTTAAAGGGTGTTGAAGGCTGCAGTTGATTAGACCTGCTCCTATAGTGTTATCTATAAAAATGAGAAAAGTTGAAGAGAGTTTATTATAGGTTATGTTTAGATCAAAACTGAAAATTATATAAAGAAAAGTGTTTTAAATCAAATAATAATAATAATAAAAAAACAGATCTTTTACTAGTTTCTGCGATGAACCTATGTAACTGAATACATATTTCATCATTTTAACGACTATTAAAATTTTGAATAAATTAAAAATATTAAAGCTTTTTTTTAACAAAATCTTTATAGGTTTATTATTTGAAGCTGATTTTATTTATTTATTTAATATCTATTGTTAGCACTTTGAGATAATTGATTTATGCTTAAAGGAGGTTGAAGGCTGCAGTTGATTAGACCTGCCCCTATAGTGTTATCTATAAAAATGAGAAAAGTTGAAGAGAGTTCATTACAGATTATATTTAGAACAAAAGTGAAAATGATATAAATAAAAGTGTTTTATTTATTTATTTATTTATTTTTAAGATCTTTTATTTCGTTTGTGTGGTGAGCCGATTTAGCTGATTAGATTTTTAGTCATTTTAACGACTGTTAAAATTTTGAATAAATAAAAATATTAACGCGATTATTTTTTTACAAAGAGTTTATAGAATTTATTAGTTGATGCTGTTTTTATTTATTTAAACATTAGGTATTGCTAGCACTTTGAGATAATTGATTTACGCTTAAATGGTGTTGGAAGCTGGCAGTTGATTCGCCCTGCCCCTATAAGGTTATCTACAAAAATGAGAAATGCTCAGGAGAGGTTATTATAGGTTATATTTAGAGCAGAAGTGAAAATGATACACAGAAAATTATTTTAAATCAAATTTAAAAAAAAAAAAATCTTTTTTTTTTTTTTTTTTTTTTTTTTTTTAGCTTCTTTAGTGAACGTAAGTAACTGAATAGATATTTAATCATTTTAAGGACTAATAAATTTGGAATAAATAAAAAATATTAAAGCGCTTCTTTTTAAAAAAAATTATAGATTTATTAGTTGATGCTGATTTTATTTATTTAAACATTAACAATTTGAGATAATTGTTTTTTGCTTGAAGGGTGTTGATGAAAACTGGATTTGATTAACCATGTCGTAGCATTACTCAAAACAATAAGAATATCTAAGAAGATTTATTATAGGTTATATTTAATACAAAAAATGATATAATGAATTGCTACTTAACTGAATATTTAAAAAAAAACTATTTTTTTAGTATAGTGTGGTGAATCAATGTATACAAATTCGAGTAGATCTTTAATCCTATGAAATGTTATGGGAAATTTTAATAAATAAAAAATATGAAAGCAATTTACTGTAGACTTTTTATTTAATGCTGATTGTATTAAAAAATAGCTATTTCTAGCACTTTGATATAATAAATTTGATTTAGGATGACATTAAAAGCTGATAATGATTAGCACAGACCATATCTTTATGTAAATGGGAAAAACTCAAGCCCCTTTAAGTGCAGGTCTGTTATCTGAAGCCAGTGGGTGTATACATAATATGCTCTTAATGAATCGTTTTTAAGTTACGATATTATATATTATTATAATTCTACGTTTATACTCTAATTATAAAAATGCGTAAAATATTCAAAATTAAACCCCCGCAACTCAGCATTTTTTGTAAAGACGCTATGCGCGTCATAATGCAGGGCTCACATTGGCGAATATTTTTTAATTCTTTTTCGCACCACTTTTTAAAATCAAAAGTGTTTTTATATATACTTTGACACTACGTGCAAGAGTTTTTATGTATGTATACGACAAAATTTATTTTTTTTAAATAGTGGTGCAAATAAAATATAAAAAAAGTCGCCAGTGTCAGTAACAGTGCCCTGTAATGACATGCAATTTGGACAATAGATACTTCAGAACATGCACTATTTATTTATTAACCCTTTATGTACTGAATTATGAATTCACGAAAATTTTATCTTCTAAAGCATTTTTCGTGAATTGTTTAAACTACATTAAAAGATATACATAATTATTTTATAAATTTTAGAAGGATTTTAGAAGGATTGAAGGATTTAGAAGGATTCATTAAATTTTAATTTATAGGGATTTTGTGCAATATTTATAACCTCACTCAAATCTTTTATTTTAAATATTTTTCTCAGTATTTTGTAGAATTAGGAGATGTACAAATATAATGTTCTTACAATAGAAATTTAGAAATATTTCCGAATTGAAAAATCCCCCCCCCCCCCCCCCAAACGCAAAGAAAGCTGAAAAGATGCAGATGCAAAAGAAATCATCCTTTTAAAAATATTTGTGTTTTGTGTAACCAATAATGCTTTTGGAACAATATAAAGCAATGTATCTATAACTCATTCTAAACTGTATTGCAACTAATCGATGCATTAAATGAATTTTATAACAACTTATTTTAATGGTATTTATAAGTTCCGTCAGTAGATAAACGGTAAAAAGTTGCATTAATTATAACTTTTGAGAGAGCACAATTTACTTAATGATTTTCAAAAATATAATATAGTTTATAATATATAATAATATGTTTTCATTTGTGCAAATCCAGGGAAGGATATTCTATTTAATTTTTAAAAACGCAATAAGTAATATTATAATAATATGAAAAGATAGTGAACATGTAAAATAAATTAGCATTATAAGCATGATAGATTATTGATTTGAAAGTGTTGCATTTTATTTAATATTATATAATTATTCTATACATGAATCTCACCATAAAAAATGTAGCAGATATTCTTTAGAAAATTTGTTCTACTATCCTAATGAAAACTATCTTCTTTGTACATTATTTTTTTCTAAAATAAAAAAATAAACATAATACACAATAATGTTTTTACTTAAGAAATTGCGCTTTAAAAAATAAAAGTATAATCTTAAGTAAAAAATAAATCCGTTTTAGTCTGTTGAATATATTTTAGAATTTTTTTTTAAACACGCATGTTTAAAAAAGGAATGCAAATTGAATTAAAGCGCTCAATTAATATCTTTTTATTTAAGAATCCTGGTTTTAAAAATATACGAAAAGATTCTACGAATATCTAGTTATAAAATTTACTAAAAGATTTTTTTTTTTTTTTTTTTTTTTTTTTTTTTTTACACACATGTATTTTTTTTTTTTTTTTTTTTTTTTTTTTCATCTATAGATTATGATTTTGCGTTGAATTTTTTTTTTAAATCTTTTCTTTTAAATGAAAGTAAAGAACAACGATTAACAAAAAACTACAGGCATTATTAATAACAATCACAAAAATATTATACTTAAGCCTTTTATTTATTCAGAAAAATAAAGGATGATGTAATCATTCCCCCTTTTTTTACACAGAAACGCAGCGAGTAAAAACTAAAAGTTAACTCAAAACTTTATATGCATGAAATATAATTATCATTATATGCATTTCGTAATCTAATAGAGTTCTTTTTACAATTTTGGAAAAGAAAAATAACGCATTACGCTATTCTATTATCACCGAATTGTCGCAAAGAGATACGAACGGTACCGTGTCTATTTTCTGATTATGATTGCGATTTTTGAAAAAGAGGTCTCCTACAAATTCAAAATTTTATTAACTTCGAATTTTCAAAGAGTGAAACGCAATTTTGATATTCTTTCTGTGTTCCTCGGTTTACTATAGCCCACATTGTAAAAAAAAAAAAAAAAAAAAAAAAAAAAAAACTGTAATTTTTACAGAAAAAAACTGTTTTGAAGAAAAACAGTTTTTTTTTCTGTAAAGGAAACTGAATTTCGTAACTTTTGCAGAACAAATGTGTATTTTTTACAGAAAAAAAACTGTTTTAAGGAAAAATTACAGTTTTTTTCTGTTTTCCACTGGCGCCAAAATTGACAGTTTTTTTTCCTGTCAATTTGACAGATTTTTTTTTTTTTTTTTTTTTTTTTTTTTTTTTTTTTTTACGGTGCAGAAAGGGGTATAGTTAATAAATTTTATCTTAAATAGTTATAGCATACGTCAAATTTCGAAGATGTTGATGCTAAATCCTCGTGACAAACAGAATAAAAGTAGATATGTATTCAAAAAGAGAGCTATTTTATTTTATTTTTTCAAAATTATGTCTTTCAATATTTAGAACTAGTTACAAAAGTTTGTACAGCGCGTGATCGGTTAACGAAGTGTTCATTTACGAACAGATCGGCTAACGAACACTTTCGCGACGGAGTATGTGTTCGGATAACGAAGAAATATTTGGTTAACGAACACCTCACCAAACAATGCCAAGAAGAAGCTATGCTGTGTTTCAGATTTGCTGAGATCTAATTGCCTAATTTGCCGACTTAGGGAACATTTTAACAGTTTTGTATGCCCTAATTAATTCATGGACTGTCGGGAGTTCGGTCCTTACATTTAACACTTTCATCGCGGCAATGGCGCGCCTTTGTCCCACCCTCTGCGCTAAAAGCCTGAGCCGCTCCTCGCAGCGCTAAAATTGAAACAAAACACAAATTCATTTAAAACTCATTTATTTTACTTTTAAAAATAATAATCAATAACATTTCTCACTCCAATGATTTGTTTGTCCTTACAAACATAAAAAAAAAATAGTAAAATGCCGTGTGGGAAAATCAATTCGCACCGGAAAATTCTGCCTGGTAATTATTAGACGTTAGATATCGGAATCAATGTTTAATAGTTAAATGACAGACTTTTCCGGTACGAATTGATTTTCCTTGATTGCTAGTTAATATTCCTAGAAGACGAGTTATCTCGTTCCCAGCGATGAAGGTGTTAAGGGTCCCCAAATTAGAATGAACAGATCAGAAACATTATTTTTTATATTTTGTATACTTTTTTAAAGAAATAATTTTAATTGCAAATTAATTATTTTAATTGAAATTTGTTTCACAAATTATTAACAGGCTCTAGGCTCTACTTGAGCTTTATCGGGCCCTGCAGTTAACACGATCTTTTAAAGAATTAACACTAGAAAGACCGAGAATTTTACTCAAATTTTAGAAAAATATTTCACACCAGAATTTTTATTTTAAATTATTAACTTATCCATTGAACCAGTTTCTTTTTTCTTTGTGTCTTTTAAAGTAGTTTTATAAAAAAAAATTCTGGTTACAGCTGAGATATATTCATTTGGTAGCAGTCAAAATGACTGCTCGCGGGCTTTCTAGTGTTAAAGAGTTTTTGAAAGGTCAAAAGGACAAATTGATATGATTTAAAACTGTAGATAATGAATATAATCCTAAAAGTTTTTACAAAAAACATGTCATTTATATATTTTTTAAATATGCCCACGACACGGACAAAGCCATCAAAATACGATCTGTCCATATTAAATAAGGACGTATATTAACCCTATTATAAAAGGGAAGATTTATAATATTTGTTATACATTATTTAGCTTTTAAGAACGAATTAACTGAATTCCCATACAAATCAATACAAAATCTATATGATGGGCTAAAGAACAATTCGGTTAAGGAACACTGTTTTGGAACGGATTAAGTTCGTTAACCGATCACCCACTGTACTTTAAAAGCAGTCAAAATACATAATAAATTAGCATTTTTTGCTTTTTTTAAAGCACTTTTTAATGTATCCAGAACATAGCTCTATTTAACTAAATGCTGAAATCTAAAAGTCTTCTTATTATAAATAAGGCAAAATATTCTGCATTATTTATATACACTAAATTATTTCTCTACATTAATAAAGAAAAAAATTAAAGCTATGTTTAATTTGTAGCTTAAAGTGCAGAAGGAGGAAAAAACTTAACCAGAAATAGCGTAACATTCCAAATCCTGACGGTATTAAAATATTTATAGGTCATAAAACGCTGTTCTCTAAAAATTACTTTTATGCTTTACAACACATAGTTTATTCAGAAAATTCATTTTCAGCGCTTTTCAAGTGTAGCCTTAGAGTAATTAAGATGGGTTGATACATTTAATATTATACCCTTTATGCAAACTGAATGGAAAAAGATACTCTCTTGCATTGGCTAAAGATGTCCTCCGATTTCTTTCTGTTATTTTTTGCTTTTGTGCAAATGTTAAAAATAAATTCAGAGATCTTTACTTTTTTATGACATAATATTTAAAAATGCATGGTATGAACTATTTATTATAGAAATACATTGCTTAGTTGCTATCAGTATAAGTAATTTCCAAATAATTTAAATATACGTATATCCCATTGTTTAAAAAGAAATCAACGTCAACCGATGATAAAAACATAAAAAAATGAAGTTTCCATGCATGTATAATCTAATTTTATTTATAACAATGTTAAGATGTATATTGTTTTAATTTGTGACATCGTGCTTTAGACACACAAAGACCGGGGGATAATCAGTAAATATTTCCGGGCAATATAATTATCCTTTTGTTGAATGGAATTCAGAATGAGGTTAACAAAGTTTATCTTTCACCTTGGAAATGTCGAAGGGTGTATGAAAGCGTAAATTTCCATATCTTGGAGGAATTGTGGGGCTTGGATGAAAACATGGGTGACCAATAGGAGAGAAGCTCTTCAGGTCCCTGGCTGGGGGCAAGGGAAAAAAAAAGATGAGAGTGAGTTTTAGCGAGGTAAGCTGGACAGTTAGACTCGGATGTTTGATAGTGATATGTGTAATGTCCAAATTGTGGATATGGAGTATGATAGCATACACTCATGTAGAGTGGGGTTTTTTTTACATAAGAATTTGTTAAGTAAAGTAAGAGTGCCTCACAATTCATTGTAATTTTATTTTTATTTTATCTAAAATTAATTCTCCTGATAAAGAACTAATAAGGATATCATGCTTTATATTTGGACTTTATTTATGTACGAGCTGAGAAGGGTGAAAGCATCGACCACATCACCACAAATTAATCTTTCAAAGTGGAATGTCTTAAATTCCGAGTAAACAAAGTCACAAAACCATAAAAAATATAGAATTTAAGTGTTTATTTAATTTAATGCTCAAAGAAAAAGTTCTGTTATCTTACATTCGTATTATTTATACATATTATACTATTCTGTTACATTAGCAATTTTTAAAACCCTGTTTAATTTGCAGTTTAAATGAGCACAGGTAATATATTCATTTTCCATTCACAAATAGTATCAGATTGCAATTCATGTGTAACGTTTACATGTCATTTACATGTCATTACATGTCACGTGTAACGTTTACATTACGCTTTAAAAAATAATAAATAAATAAAATAAATAAACTTTTTACTCTACATCTCATAATTAGTTTAAGATTTTCATTTTAACGGGTTTCCCAGCGCAGTCTTTTAGTAATTAAGATGAGTTTAAATATTTAATACCCATTTGTTGCTATGTATCATTTTCAAAAAATGCTATTTATTTCAATCATGTATTCACAGGGCTTTCAAAAAGTTCCAGGACTGATCGCACACAGTCCATATAACTCAGATATTATACTTATATTTTATATTATGCTTCTACGTAGTCTCGTCCTAATTCAATACAACACTGTAAAAAAAAAAAAAAAAAAAAAAAAAAAAAAAAAAAAAAAAAAAAAGAATTAAAATACTGTAATTGTACTGGCGTCTCGATTGCGACGGAATTTTTTTTTTTTACAATGTTGTATTGAATTGGGACGAGACTACGTAGAAGCTTAATATCAAATGAACGTCTCGATTGCCAGTACAGTTTCCGTATTTTAACGGATTTTTTTTTTCGTAAATTCCAGAAAAAAAATCCGTTTTTCACATAATTTGCAGAACAAAAATCCGTTAAAATACGGAAATAGTACTGGCGTCTCGATTGCCAGTACAATTTCCGTATTTTAACGGATTTTTTTTTTTTTTTTTTTTTCAACGAATGCTTGGAACGAGTGTACAGGCACGTAAACGCCTTCTGGAACGTATCTACTCCAACGCTATTGAGTTCTGATGTCACAGCCGCTTCACCTTATTTTAACGTTTTATTTTTATTTTTATTATTATTATTATTATTTTTTTTTTTACAGTGAATGCTTGGAACGAGTGTACAGGCACGTAAACGCTTCTGGAATGTATCTACTCCAACGCTATTGAGTTCTGGTGTCACAGTCGCTTCAATGTCACCTATCGACTCGTACCGCTGCCCCCTCATCTTCAATTTAATCTTGGGAAATAGAAAGTATCCTGGTGGCGAGAGATATGGTGAGTGGGGTGGGTGGTTGATGCACACAACCTGCCTTCTCGCCAACAATGCTGTACAAGGGTGGACTAATCACTAATCACCCACTCGTGCCAACCACAGCCAACCTTTCGGTATTGGAGCTGATTAGTCCACGAGGAGAAAACACATATCCACCTTCCCGTGGAGACCCCAGTACCCGCGAACGAGGCCGGAAGACACTGTTTAATGAAAATTATATGATTATTACAGGTAATTAACAATGGGCAAACCCGAGAAATTTTACAGTTATAGTTGATGATGAATAGCTAAAATAAAGTTAATATAGGTACTTAATTACAATAGCAAAATACGTTCAAAACACAATTCCTAGCATAGAGATAATAAATTTCAATTCCATTTAAATTAACTCAATTTAAATAAGATTAAATTTCCCCTCCAAAGTACCAAGATGAGAATTAATGAAAGTTAAATAGCCAAATAATACTAAAATAATGATATATGAGATAAATGAAAATCTTTGGTGGAGGAAATAAACAAAGAATAACTAAAGAAATAATATAGCACTAGTAATGAGATAATATTTATAGACAAGTTATCTTTACAGGTGAATGAATTCTTTACTGATTGGAACAAAACAGTGGATCAGTTAAATCAAATATAGTATTAGATGTATTTAAGTTTTTTGAAGATGTATGAATAGCATTATGTTTACAGGGATGGACATGTGAGCCAGTGCGTTGTCGTGCAAGAGGCATCAATTTCCACTGGTCATAAAACTAGGGCTCACACGCTGTATTCGTTTCAAAATCCTATGCAAGACTAGCAAGACTATTGTAGAATGTACCAGTCACAGTGAAACCTTGACAATGAAATTTTTGATGAATGATGCCCTGATCTCTCATCGTCTTTGGTCGATTCTCTTCCAGCTTGAAACGTCGAAAACGACCCAAATTGTTGCGAAAGATTCGTACCATCGTAACCATACGCAGATTTAATCATTTCGTACGTTGTTCCCTTTTTTTCGATGACAATGACGCACACACACTCTTTACGGAAATGAACGTTACCAAGTCGGAAGTACACAGAAATGAATGCAATCACTTGATACGCGTGGCAAAAGGTCGTTGATGAGTCATCCACCAGTTTCGCAGAGATAGCGCCATCTGGTTTTCTTTACGAGCGGGAGTGCTGGAACTTTTTGAATGTACTGTGTATATATATATACATTTCATATACAATGTTTATCAAGAAATATTGAGGCTTTTCTACTCCCTTATTATTCTGTTATTCACAATTATATGGCATTAATTATTTATCAAAGCAATATAATGCTTAATAACTTAAGACATAGAACTATTTTTTTTATTTGAATGTATGTCCCACTAACAAAAAAATATAACAGGTATGATTGATGGAAAAATATAAATAATTAAAAAATAGTTACTACGAAACTAAGTAAACTAACTTCACCATTCCTTGGTTACTTTTTAAATTTATCTCTAATTATGCTAAGTTGTTTGCTGTTTTATTTAATATTTTAAAGAAAGATGTTCCTTAGTATAATTGCATTAAGCAATGTTAAGATTTTTTTTCTTTTTTACTAAAAGCATACTATTAATTTAATTTTAAGCTCACAGCAAAGGGTTTCTTTTCATAAATGAGGTAAAATATTCTTTATCACTTAGTGGATTGTTTAAAGTACATAGACATTTTTAAACCTGTGTTCCATTTGTAATTTAAATAAAGCAAAAAAAACCCCCTCCAATTTCAAGCTAATGTTGCCTCAGATTGCATATCCTACGGGTTTTTAAATATTTACAGGTCATAAAATGCTCTTTTCAAAAAATGCTTTTTGATCTATAAATTATAATTTATTTAAGCGATTCATTTGAGATTTTTAAAAGTATATTTTCTCTGAGTAATTAAGAAAGAATGAGATATTTAACGTTTTAACCTTTATATAAAGTGAATGAAAAGAGGTACTTTAACCCATTCTCCTTTGATGTTACTAGTAAGTATTGCTTATGAAAATTTAAAATAAATCTTATTCAATCTATCTATTAATAAAAGTGGATTTTACTTTTCATGCAAATTTTCCCCCTATAACATGTAAAAGGTACAGCGAGATAGTCGAAGCTAAATAGTTATTTTTTTTTAATGAGGGTATTTTATCAAACATTTAAATAGGTGTAGTTTTTCGCTTATTATAGAACGTTACAACGGTAATTAATGCTTCTCAAACAATTAAATAGGGGTAGTTTTTCGCTTATTATAGTTACAAAGGAAAATAATGCGGTTATTTTCTCAAACACTTAAATGAATGTAGTCTTCTCAAACACTGAAATAGATGTAGTTTTTTACTTATTATAGAACCTTGCAACGGTAATCAATGCGGTTATTTTCTCAAACAATTAAATAGGTGTATTTTTTTTTTTTTTTTTTGCTTATTATAGAATGTAACAAAGAAGATTAATGAGGTTATTTTCTCAAACAATTAAATTGAAACAGTTTTTCGCTTATTATAGAATGTTACAGGGTAAATTAATGAGGTTATTTTCTCCATCGATAAAATTGGTGTAGTTTTTTGTTTATTATAGAATGTTAAAAAGAAAATTAATGCGGTTGTTTTCCCAAACAATTCAATCGGTGTATTTTTTTGCTTATTATAGAAAGTTACAAGGAAAATTAATGAGGTTATTTTCTCAAACAATTAGATAGAAGTAGTTTTTCGCTTATTATAGAATGTTACAAGGTAAATTAATGCGGTTATTTTCTCCATCGATAAAATTGATGTAGTTTTTTGTTTATTATAGAATGTTAAAAAGAAAATTAATGCGGTTGTTTTCCCAAACAATTCAATCTGTGTATTTTTTTGCTTATTATAGAAAGTTACAAGGAAAATTAATGCGGTTATTTTCTCAATCAATTAAATCGGTGTAACTTTCCGCTTATTATAGTATGTTACAAAGAAAGTTAATGCGGTTATTTTCTCAAACAATTCAATCAGAGTAATTTTTAGCTTATTATAGAATGTTACAAAGAAAATTAATGTAATTATTTTCTCAAATAATTAAATAGATGTACTTTTTCGCGATTCACAGTAGATTACAAAGCAAATTTTCAATTAAAAAAAAACTGTTCAGGATCACAATGCATTTATTTAGATTGTTTTCAGAAGAATTGCGAAATTTCCATAAAAATATTTTTTCTTAATTAATGTAAATATTCTTGTAAACCTTTTACAAAGAGATCTATAACTACTGATTCAGTAAGTCAGTTTTAATGACAAAACTTGTCTTATTTTCATATTATTATTACATATTTTTTAAATACAGGGTAAGTCAAAATGAATATAGCGATTACAAACAACTATAACTATTTAATGGAAAAGAATTTATCGATAAGATTAACAGAGAATGTAAACGAAACTTCAAAATTTTGTATACACACGTCATAGATGTTCTATGTGACATCCCTTGGTCACACGGACAACATCTAGGTGGCAGTTCATTTCACGCCATACATTCTGAAGCATTTCTTCAGTCACCGACACAAGCGCATTACAAATGCGTACTTTGAGTTCTTGAATTGTTTTGGCCATAGGAAGCACAAAATCGCAGGGTTTCAGGTCTGGAGATCTTAGTGGCCAAGAGTAGAAGACATCGTCGGCATCTCCACTTCGATCGATCCAACGCTTTGGAAGATGTTGGTTCAAAAATGTGCGAACCTCCGTACTCCAGTGTGAGGGTGCTCCATTTTGCTGCACTGTGATAACAAAATGACATTTGTTAAATTCTAACACGCAGAATGCTTTCTGCATGGGACTCACCATTTTTACTAATGAGACGCCTGCAATGAACAGGTTTCTTGTCGTTGCGAAGTTTCAACTCGCGCATGCGTAGGCTTCCGCTTCAATGCACCTGGCTTTACGTAAAGAAATTTTGAAGTTCCGCTTACATTCTGTATTAATCTGATCGATAAATTCTTTTCCGTTAAATAGTAATAGCCGTTTGTAATCGCTATATTCATTTTGACTTACTCTGTATACCTTCTGATTTTATGGAAGGTAATTATTGAGGAGGAACAATTTCTTGATTCATAAGCGTAAAGTGTTAATGAATTGTTAAAATTTACTTTTTATTGTCATTTTTTTGTGTGAAAAGCTTATAAAGGAAATTTCAGTTTTTTTTTTTTTTTTAAATATTACACAATGCTAAAATTTCAGTGGTGGGTTAAACAAACTTTTAGTGCTGTAGTAGCTGAAACCACAAGATGGTAAAATCTCGTTCTAATATTTGGAGTAAAATAAAATATAAAGCAAATAGCATTAAACAGTGGAAAGCAACTAAATAATTTAAGATTTTATAAAGAGAATATGGTTAAAATTACCAGATACATCCAAAGCACCACAAAAAATACAAATGCGAAAAACAAAATAAAAATAAAACTTTAGCGTTAAACAATGGAAAGTAAATAAATAATTTAAGGCACTAAAGAAAGAAAATGTAGTTAAAATTATAACGTTTCCTTTGAGCCATGGACTAACTTATGAATTTTTGAACAGTACTTCACCATCTTATGGTTACAGCTACTACAGAACTAAACGTTGTTTCCATTCACCACAACATTCTTAACTACTTAACAGTTTTGCCCGTAGCCCGTAAGTGCGAGAAAAGTTTGCGAGAAAAGTCCGAGAAAGTGTGAGAAAAGTCCTATTATTTCGTATTACTGAATTTAATTTACATAATCGTAATAATTTTTTTTATGCATCATTTGTTGGATTATGTAAAGCAAATATTTTAGTATGTTAAATGTGGTATTTAGTCCTATTTTTAGTCTACTGTGTGAAAGAAAAAGAAAACGAAACTATTAAGTAATTGACAGCGTAATCCAGCTATTCGCAAATATATAGTACAACTTTTAAGCGGTAAAAATACATTTAAATTCTTATGAAAGTACTTAAAATTGTAAAAAAAAAAAAAAAAAAAAAAAAAAAAAAAAAACTATTATATGTACCGGAATTGATAATGGCATATGAATATGTTTTAGAAACCAAATAAAGCAAATATGGAAGAAAGTAAAAAGTGGATTCCATTTACCAGCATAAGAGAACTTTGATACTATAAATATGAATTATAAATACGTTCCTAATTATATTAAGTTGTGTACTCTTTAACTAACCTTTAAAAGAAAGATATTCCTTATAATAGGGCGGAACAATTTTAAAAGCTTTGTAAAAAAATATATAAATAGAGTTTAATTTATTTGTATGCTCAAAACGAAAATTTTATTAACATAAGAAAGAGAGAATGTTTGTTTTATTTATATAGGCTAAATTATTCCATATCCATGACCAGAAATAAAAATCATGTTTAATTTACAGTTTAAATGAGAAAAGATAAAAAAATTCTTCTTAGAGCAGGAATAACTTCGAATGGCATAACCTATATATATTAAAATATTTCCAAATCATAAAACGACCTTTTTAAAAATATTTTTATTCTTTACAACTCATAACTTATTCACGAGATTCATTTTTATTGCTTTCAGAGTACAGATTTTGAGTAATTAAGACAGCTTGAAATATTTAGTATTTTGCCTTTTATTTTAACTGAATGAAAATATACACTTTTTTTTTGTTTCAACGAGTAAATTTACTCTTTCTATTTATTTTATTTTAATACAAATGTTTAAGCAACGCTTATACTAAAACCTTTTGGAATTTTAATGAAAAAACTTTTCACAAATATCTGGTATTAGTTATTTGTCTTAGGAAAATAAATAACTTGCAATTACTTAACAATTCCGACGAATTTCTTAAAAAATAAAATATGTGTCGCGTAATGGTAAATACATATAAAAGCAAAAAAAAAAAAAAACATACGCTAAAATATTAAGGGGGGGATTTGCCTTTAGAAGATCGAAAAAGGGTATTTTTTAGCATTTTGTTCTAGAATAGTAATGAAAGTCTTAGCTCCGGTTTTTTAATGTTATTTATTGACATTTGAATAACATTAAAAAAAATAATTCAAAATTGAATAAGTGGATCGTGTTACGTGGAGGTATGCCCTAGCATGCTCTTGTAAACGGAC
This sequence comes from Maratus speciosus, assembly GCA_963932465.1. Lineage (NCBI taxonomy): Eukaryota > Metazoa > Arthropoda > Arachnida > Araneae > Salticidae > Maratus > Maratus speciosus. The sequence continues at coordinate 31,736,785 of OZ010789.1, read as the reverse complement.
GTGATCCGATAGATTACCAGAGTCGTCTGCAATCAATTTTTGCTAAGGATTACGAAACTAGATAAGATTTTCGAGCTTCAAGCACATTGATGTCAAAAAGTTGTTGACTGATTTTATTTCGCACTTAGCCGTGCTTCTAATTATGTTGTGTTATTATTATATTTTTTTAATGACTGAAAGTAGCCCAGGCTCTAATAAATTATGTCCCCTTTAGTTAAAAGAATGAGCAAGATCGGTTTAATAGTTTTTGAGTTCTGATCCACGCAGTTTGAAAAAAGTCACTTTAGGTAAAATGCCTTTATTGTTTTACGCCATCTGTTTGATTGTTTTGAAACAAATTCCTAACGAGGTACCGGTAGTGCCCCTTATATAACATCAAGTTAAATCTCCATGTATCGGTGAAGTAAAAATCTCACGAGCGCATATGTGTTCCAAAACGCGGTGCTAAGGACTTCGAGTTTGGCCTAACCGTTTTACAGGATAATCTACAGACTACAGAGAATTAAAAAATGCAAATAGAAAAAAAATAATTTTTTTCAATCGAAAAAACAGCAAATCATCTTCTATAACATCAGGCCTCTTATATAACATATGCCCCTTATACAGGGTGTCCGGTCTCAACGGTGTCCAATGGCTAATTCCTAAATCGTTAGTCATAGACATATAGGTCCAATTAGAAAAATGCTAATCAGATAAAGAAATATTTTAAAAGCGATTTGGGTCAATAAAAACATTTCTTAAAAAAATACGAAATTTATATTTTTATACGGTCCCCAGGTCCTATAAGTTATCTTTAGTAAAATTTTCCTTTTACACTGACAAGTAAGACAAAAAAAGTCCCATTCATATGACACTAAAATTGTGCGAGTTATGAAACTTTAAAAATGCATGACTTATGCAACTTTTCTGCTCTGAAAACAAATGAGTTCGACTTGGCTTTGACGGCTCATATTCCAAGTGCTTAAAGTATTCGAAGATCTCATTTCATGTGTATTTGCGCTTTGAAAAAAATCGTACAAGTATTACGATTAAGTTAACATTTAATAAGTTTCAGATTGGCTGAAATAACATATGTTTTATTTTGTCAGGATTTGAGACTGTTTCTTTTATGATTTCTTTTAATAAAATTATGTTATTTTTATAAGTTTTTATGTTGCTTCAACGATCTTATGTATGTTTTTCCAGTTCAAAATTTGTATTCGAACTTTAACCCACTTTCAAATATCCGAACGAGATTACATTTTACATACTGGCGTAAATCCGATAACAATCTAATATTATTATGATTTTCGGTGGTTACCATTTATACTTATTTTATAGGATATCACAAAAAAATTCGGATAGATTACCGCCAAGAAGTTTATGAAAAAGTTTTAGATTAGATAATACAAGACGGAGATTGTTGGGTTTTTTAACTTTTATGTATTTTTTAGCACTGAATCCGAAAATTGCCTTAATTTTTAACCATCATGTCAGGATATTTCGCAAATCATAAATTTTCGAATTTAAAGAATAACAAAAATCGGATACTATAAAGTAGAGGAGATGGTTGTATTTTTTAACTTTTGATAATTGAATTTTACGTACTTTTTAGCACTAAATCTGAAAATGACTTTCATTTTTAACCATCACGTTAGAATTTTTTTGCAAACGTGTAAGTTAAAATATAGCGAAAATCTCATACTATAAAACATATGTAAAACGTTTTTTATTTTATTTGATTCAATAATTTATTCGATATTTTTGCTTATCTTGCTATTCTTACAGCTGGGTGGTGTGATGAGATTGGGGAGGAGATTAAATTTTAACTTTGAACTTTTTAACTTTGAAATTTACAATTTGCGAAAAATCTTGATGTGATGGCTAAAAATGAAGGTCAATTCCGGATTCAGCGTTACAGAATACATAAGAACCAATTATCAAAAGCTAAAAAACATGACATAACCCAACTATTGCAGGCTAGTGTAATCTAATAATATTTTAAAATACGTATAATTTTGTAAAGAATTGAGGCTGTTAATTTAGCATCATTTTATTTAAAAAAATTCTGTTTTTTTTCTTTCTTCTTAAATGTGTATTACAAATTTTATATTTTGCATTAATATGTCAGAATGACTAAAGATTTCAAATTTATATTGCAATGTTAATTTTACTTTCAACCATTTTTTAATGTATCTGACGAAATCATATTTCAGCTAAATTTGTGAATGACCCCCAATTTGCAGCAAAAAATATTCTCCAACTTTAAACAGGTATTACACGGTCAATTTTAATCGTAGAACAACGGGACTTTTTTTATATTACTTGTCAGTGTAAAAGGAAAATTTCACTAAATATAACTTATAGGACCGGGGGACCGTATAAAAATTTAAATTTCGTAATTTTTTAAGAAATGTTTTTATTGACCCAAATCGCTTTTAAAATGTTTCTTTACCTGATTAAAAACGTTTTTGTAATTGGAACTATATGTCTATGACTAACGGTTTAGGAATTAGCCATTGGACACCGTTGAGACCGGACACCCTGTATAACATATGCTGCTTGTCCTTATATAACATCAGGTTAAAATTCCATTTATCGGTAAAGTAAAAATCTTATGAACGTACACGTGTTCCAAAACACGGTGTGTAAGTCGGTGGGCGCGTTACGCTCAGCTATTAAGGGGGCTGGTCTCTCAGCTTCCGATTTTCCTTCACTAATGGGCATTGAATCCCCCCATTGAATGCATTCTATGGGCATTGAATGCATTCTATGGGCATTGCATTCAATGGGGTCTATGGGCATTGAATGCATTCGTATATTTAATATATCTCCTCGGGAAATAAATATTTTAAACTTTTATTTTTTGTGTACACTTCCTAAAAGATGCCTCTTTTTTACTTTGTTTTCAAAATATTGCTAAAGTATAGACTTAATTTTATGGGAAGTGTTAAGATCTTACTCACAGTTCGCCCGCTTTTAACAAATAAAATATTATATTCAGCATAGATTTTAGAAATATTTTGAAAACTAAGAAAAAAAGAGACATTCTTTAAGAAGAGCACACAGAAAATAGATGTTAAAAATATGAATTTTCCGAGAAGATATTTTAAATAGACGAATGCATCAAAAGTCCATAGATTTAACATTACGGAGGAGAATTCCGAAGCTAAGTGACCAGCCCCCTTAAACAACTACGAAAGAACTTCGAGTTCCGCCAAATCGTTTTACAGGATTAATCTACAGACTACAGTGAATAAAAAAATGCAGAGAAAAAAAAAATGATTTTTTTTTAACAAAAAATTGATTTTTTTTTTTAACCATAAAAAGCAAATCCGCCTTAAGACGTGCAAATATTTTTAGAGGAAAAATAGTTTAATTAAAAAATGATAATTTCTGCTATTAAATATACTACGGGATAAAAATCGAGCTTCTTGAGTTTAACAGAACATAGGTGAAAAACTTTTTTTTTAATTGAAAACATATACTTTTTATATTTAATAAATATTATTATTATTATTATTATTTCGGATTGCACACTAACATTATCAAAAAGCATTTTTATATGAAAAATATTAATAATGTATTTAAATTTATTAAATGTTATACTTTCGTATAAGCTGCATGTCAGGAGTTATTAGCTAAAGAAATCGCCAGAGGTTTTGATACTTACGGGAGTCTTTTGGATTAGGATAATTTTAGTAGTTTAAGCGCGTAGTTCGATTACATATCTCTTAAATTTGCTTTTTACTTATAATATTTTCTTATTTTGTTTATTTATTGATAAAGGTTCACTTTCATTGTGGAATATTAGCCGGAAGTGAGTACTTAACTAGTTACATTGTTTTTAGTACACACTTGTTAATCTTTTGTTATCGGACAGTACGCCAAAAAGATTGATAAAAAAAATCCTGATTGAAAATTATTTAAAAGCTACTTAAAATATGCTGTGCAACTTTTAGAGACGTAATTAAAAGTTTAAAAATAAATTTGTTAATTATTTTTAAAAAGGTTATTTTTTTCTTTTTGACATTGTCTAAAACATTGTGTTTGCCGAAACTGCTACGATGATTAATGCCTTTAAAAATCAGAAAATTAGTCAGAAAATATACACATATAATTAGCTATTCAAAACTAGAGGTTTATTATCAAAAATAAGGTGAAAATCTGAATTTTTATTGCATACTAAATAATAAAATTATATGGATAAGATTAATTTTTTAAAACTCTTTAATTTGTAGTTTAAATGAGCAAAGTATATTATTAAAATTACTCCCTTTTTTAGCCTCAGATTGCAAATTCTGAGGGCATTAAAATACTTACAGGCCACGAAACAATTTTTTTTCAAAAAATACTTTCGTAATCTACAGCTTATAATTTATTCAGGAGATTAACTTTTACTGTTTTACGAGTATAGTCTCTGAGTAATTAAGACGTTTTGAGATATTTCATATTTTGCCTTTCATGTAAACTCATTGAAAAGATAGATTCTTTATATATATATTATACTTTGTTACAACGACTGAATTAATTCTTCGCATTTATTTTTGATTTGCGTGTTTTTGATTTATGAAAAGAGTCTCTTTACTTCATATTGTGAATGCTACAGAATGAAAATGTTAGCATTACTATTAAACCCTCTTTTTTTAAAAGCTATTTCTCTATTTTATGTCTCATAATTTATTCGAGCAATTTATTTCAACTTATGCTGAATATATTCTTGGCGAAATTAATAGGAGTTGAGATATTTATTGCTTTACTATTCATGGTTACACAATTGCAAAAGCTGTTTTATTGCATTGTGAAATGTTAGTTTGTATCTAACATTTTCTATTTTTGTAAACCTGCAATGGTTAAAAAGAAATTTAAAATTTTTGAGCTTTTCCTATTATGCAGTTACTTAGGGTATGCATTATTTATCATACAAAAGTAATAATTAAATGCATCAAACAAGTAAATGGTCAAGTGCGAGTATTTCACGCGCACAGAGGGTTCCGTACAATAAATATATTAATTAGTAACTGTATTATTACAAAAAAGATCGTTGCTAACAGAATAATAAGACTTTGTAAAAAACTATATAGCGTAGGGTTGTGTATAGCTGCATACACTAGAAAAGTATAAATGGATTTACCATAAATGTTTAGAGAGATATGAAGCCTAAATAGTATCAAACATTGCTATTCTCTATAACTCTTTTTTTTTCTTTTAATATTATTCTAATTTGTTTATGATGAAATTAATTCGGTGCAACAATATTAGTGCATATTTAAACTTCATTTGGCATTTCATAAAACCAAATTCAGCGAAGTCATAATCTTTTCTTTTAACAGTTTGCCTTAAATAAAACTCTTGTTCAAAGTTTAAACTTGGCATTGTGAAAAGCGCGTTTCGAAAGGAGGTAGCAAAGTTGCATCGACGGAGTAAGTGCTTAAAAACTATCTGACCTAGGGTTATCTCTATAGTTTTCCTTTAAAGTTTAAAATAACTTCTACTTCCTCTAATGTTTTCGTAATTTTAGTTTAAGTAGATTCGGAAATAGAGAGGTGGGGGGACATATTTTTGCATTACATTTCCGACGATATCTCTGAAATATAATACCTAAATTTAAAATAAGTATATTTTTAAATTCATCGTTACGAACGCTTTCCCACGATATCCCACACGATATACAAATAAAAGATTTTTTATTTTCAATTAACTTAATTAGTCCCTGTACATTTTCCCAAAACACATTACTGAATAGTTAACAATCTATAAATATGTGGGTCCAACCAATTTGAACTTTCTTCGTTCCATAGTTAACGAGTAAAATGGCTGTAACAGACAGACAGAAAGACACAGGAGTGATCTTATAATGGTTCTGTTTTTACTTTTTAAGTACGGAACCCTAAAAATCAGAATGAAATGTAACCAAAATAAGAAAAAAAAATTTTGATTATTTTTTAAATAAGAGTATGAATTAAATAATAAATAATTAAAGAAATAATAGATATTTGCAATATACATTCTTTCCATGTAAAATTAAATATGCATAAGATGCCTTTAATAATTAGAAAATTAGTGGAAAATTACACACATTTAATTAACTATTCAAAACTAAAGGTTTATTATCATAAATAAGGCAAAATTCTGAAACATTAATGTATACTAAATAATAAAACTATATGGATAAAATAAATTTTTTAAAACTCTTTAATTTGTAGTTTAAATGAGCAAAGTATGACTAAAAATTACTCCTTTTTTTAGTCTCAGATTGCAAGTTCTGAAGGCTATTAAAATATTTAAAGGCCATGAAACACTTAAAAAAAAAAAAAAAAATATTTTTGTGAGCTCGTAATTTATTCAGGACATTTACTTTTACTGTTTTACGAATATAGTCTCTGAGTTGAGATATATATTTTGCCCTTTATGTAAAATCGTTGAAAAGAGAGATACTTTGTTACAACGACTGAATTAATTGTTTGCATTTATTTTTAATTTATGAAAAGAGTCTCTTTACATCATACACTCTCAAAAATAATTTACTTAAAAATGAGAACGTCCATATACTCGTATTTTTTTAAGTACAATTGTTTCAAAAAGAAGTACATTGTTAAAAATAATCTACTTAAAAATGAGCATTTCTATGTACTCATATTTTTTAAGTACAATTGCTTCAAAAAGGAGCATTAATCTACTTAAAAATGAAAATTTCTTTGTACTCGATTTTTTTTAAGTACAATTAATTCAGAAACGAGTGCATGATATTTTGAAGTTGTGTATACTCATACTTGATTTATAAATGTATGTAGAAATGAATACATATATTTTGTATTTTAAAGTCTTAATATTCATGTTTAAATCCTATGAGCTCAAAAATATGAGTTTTCTGATAAACCCTTTTCTTATACTGAATTGACAGTAGGGATTTCCAAGCTTTTATTTAAAGATATGTCTATCTTTGTTATAATTTTTAATTAATAATACACACTTTTCAAATTTATTTACAATTTCATTAGAAATGTTAAAGCAGAAAACTTAGTTTAAAAATTGTTTTATTAGAAATTAGAATATTTAAGAAAGGGAAAATTCATCTCTGCTGTTAGCGATCTTTCGTCGCTGATTCATAAAAGGTGTCATTTGGAAGCGATTGGTAACTGCTGTTATAGCACAGTCAGTACAATACTGATCTCCCACCTTGAGGACTCGGGTTCAAATCACGGGGCGGCTCATACACAAAATTTCAAAAATTAAGGTAGTAAATTCGTTGTTCTTTACTTCAAAGATTGTAGTTCTTTGCAATTAAAAATGGTGATTTGTCGGTTCTCTGTAATTTCGCTTTTTTTTTCTTATAGTGTATGTGTGTTTCTATACATACTTATTTTCGAGTCCCTGTATGTACTAAAAAAAAAATGAGTTCATGCGTATTTCAAATTTAAGAGTTAAGTACTCGGAGCTATTTTAAGATCGGGAAGTGCTGAATAGTTAGTACAATATACTTATTTTTAAGAATAGTGTTTTAATAGTGCATTGTGAATGCTACCGAATTAAAATGTTTACCTATCACTAAACGCTCTTTTTTTAATAGCTATTTCTACATTTTATGTCACAAAATCTATTCAGACGATTTATTTTAACTTATGTAGAATATACAGGGTGTTCCAAGAGTCCCTGACACATTTTAAAATTCAATATAAAATCAAGTAATTGTCATACAGGAATGCGGTTTGGACTAAAATGCTTCTAAAGAAGAAAATTTTTCTTCAAACAAAAACAAAAAAAAAAAAAAAAATTAGTTGCAAACTTCGATCAGAGATGGGGCCATTTGTCTGTATGCAAACATGCGTTTTTATTTTTCTGCCTTTCAGATTAACTTTGACAATTGTGTCACAGAAATAACGACTCCCAGCGGAAAAGCTAATTGCGTAAGTTGGTACTTTTTGAAACCAAATTGAAATTAATCTGAAAATCAGAAACAAAACATAAGGATAAGTGGTGTCATCTATGACCGAAGTTTGCAACTAATTTTTTATATGCTTGAAGAAAACTTTTTATCTTTAAGAAGCATATTAGTCCAAACTGCACTCCTGTACGGCAATTACTTTATTTTATATTGAATTTTAAAATATTTCAGGGACTTTTGGGATGCCCTGTACCCTTATTGAAATTAAAAGGAGTTGAGATGTTTATTGTCTGACTATTCACGGTTACAAATTTGAAAAAGCTGTTTTATTGCATTGTGAAATGTTCGTTTGTATCTAACATTTTCCCATTTTTATAACTGTGTATTTTTGATTTATGAAAAGAGTCTATTTTCTTTATATTGTGAATGCGGCTGAATTAAAATGTTTACAGATTATTAAAGGCTTTTTAATAAATTGACTTAATAAAATAGTCCAATCTTGAACGCCAGATTCACCTTTGTTTATTATATAAAAACATGGAAACATTTAAAATGCTTCATTTAAAACGCATTACTACATAGGTGTGATAAAAAATATACTAATGTTTTTTAAAATTAAAAACACTAGATGTTAAAATGATAAAAAGCTACTCCGAGCGCTTTCGGCTAACCTTAAGCCTTTGTCAAGGAGAAGAGTGTTGACTGATAAAAACACTCGACGCTCGATGTTCACTGCTACAGATTGACCGGAAACTCACTTCAGGAAGCCCGCAGGTGGTCGTATCCATTAAACTGAAGGAGGGGGAAGGTAAAGAAATCTCAATCCTCCGAGAGACCGAACTCTCCAGTAATATTAAGTAAATTAAACCAGATACGCGGAATTTGGTATGATAATACGTCATTACAACAATTTTCTGCTTGCGTTAAAATTTCCAAAGACTCTAAAATAGCACAACTATTAAAATCAGAAGCCTGGATAATGACTTTTGCTCTATTGAAAATGATGTCAATATCTTTAGTTTGAAACAGCCTTGAGCGGGCGGTAGCCGGTCTATTTTTATTAATATCCTGCATATGTTCTTTAACACTTGTTTGGAATTTTCTTGTGGTCATACCAATGTAATTGAATATTTTATTTGTTTCTTTACTTCTGTATGGATGATATAAACTCCTGACTTATTTTCCATACTAATAGGATCAACTCTTTTTTGCACAAGATTAATTAATTTGGTGTTATCTCTATCTATTAACGTTATACTAGCTATAACGTTATAGTTATTAACGTTTTAATTTAAAAAAACATTTGTATATTTTTTATCACACCTATGTAGTAATGTGTTTTAAAAGCATTTTAAATGTTTCCATGTTTTTTTAAAGGCTCTTTTTCTTAAAGCTATTTCTATATTTTATGCCATGTAATTTATTCAGGCAATTTATTTCAACTTATGCTGAATATATTCTTATCGATATTAAGAGTAATTAAGATATTTATTGCTTTACTATTCATGCTTACAAAATTGTAAAAGCTGTTTTATTGCATTGTGAAATGTTATTTCAAATGAAAATCAAATTTCAAAGTGATTGCTTAAAAGGCGCAAAGGCCAACATAGTGAAAAAGATTCCAAGCCGGGGCTCGAACCCGGGCCATCAGTATAGCGCACTGACGTTCTACCGACTAAACCACTTGGAACCATACCTATCTCGGAAAATTTCTCACTATTATATGTTGGCAAGGCTACAAACGTAGCAGAAGATGGAATATTTATCGTGAGCCACCGACCTGGGGCGAGCACGAAACATAATTAAATCCAGCATCGATAGAATCTATATTAATACCTAGAAATTATTCCAGAGAGAACATTAAGCAATCACTTTGAAATTTGATTTTCATTTGAAATATTGTATGCAAGGCGAATGTTTCTCTCTGGAATAATTTCCAGGTATTAATATAGATTCTATCGATGCTGGATTTAATTATGTTTCGTGCTCGCCCCAGGTCGGTGGCTCACGATAAATATTCCATCTTGTGCTACGTTTGTAGCCTTGCCAACATATAATAGTGAGAAATTTTCCGAGCTAGGTATCGTTCCAAGTGGTTTAGTCGGTAGAACGTCAGTGCGCTATACTGATGGCCCGGGTTCGAGCCCCGGCTTGGAATCTTTTTCACTATGTTGGCCTTTGCGCCTTTTAAGCAATCACTTTGAAATTTGATTTTCATTTGAAATATTGTATGCAAGGCGAATGTTTCTCTCTGGAATAATTTCCAGGTATTAATATAGATTCTATCGATGCTGGATTTAATTATGTTTCGTGCTCGCCCCAGGTCCGTGGCTCACGATAAATATTCCATCTTGTGCTACGTTTGTAGCCTTGCCAACATATAATAGTGAGAAATTTTCCGAGCTAGGTATCGTTCCAAGTGGTTTAGTCGGTAGAACGTCAGTGCGCTATACTGATGGCCCGGGTTCGAGCCCCGGCTTGGAGTCTTTTTCACTATGTTGGCCTTTGCGCCTTTTAAGCAATCACTTTGAAATTTGATTTTCATTTGAAATATTGTATGCAAGGCGAATGTTTCTCTCTGGAATAATTTCCAGGTATTAATATTGTGAAATGTTAGTTTCTTTCTTACATTTTTCTATTTTTGTAAACATGTAGTGGTTAAAAGGAAATTAAAAAAATTTGAGCTTCTCTTACTTTGCAGTTACACCCACACTTAGGCGATGCGTTATTTATCATACGAAAGTAATAATTAAATGAATAAAAGTAAAAATTAAATGCAAGAAACAAGTACTACATGCATCCAACAAGTAATTAAATGCATCAAACAAGTATTAAAGGTTGAAATATTAAGTGCTTCATAAAAGAAAATCTGATTGTGCTCGATAAATAAATAAAAAATCAGCATAAAATTTAACAGATAGAAATAAAAATCGCTGAATATGTTATAAATAAGAGTTCGTATTAAAGACCTATAGGAAGAAAAGAGATTTGCAACATACATTCTTCCATATAAAATTAAATATGCTTAAGATGTCATTAAAAATTAGAATATTAGTCAGAAATTACACGCATTTAATTTACTATTCAAAAGTAAAGCTTTGTATCATAAATAAGGCAAAATTTTGAAATTTTAATGCATGCTAATTAATAAAATTATATGGATAAGATGAATTTTTAAAAACTCTTTAATTTGTAGTTTAAATGAGGAAAGTGTGATTAAAAATTATTCCTTTTTAGACCCTCAGATGGCAAATTCTGAAGGCGTAATATTTATAGGTCATGAAACACTTTTTTCAAAAAATATTATCGTGAGATCATAATTTATTCTGCAGATTTACTTTTACTGGTTTATGAGTATAATCTCTGAGTAATTAAGATGTTTTGAGATATTTCATATTTTGCCCTTTTTGTACTTTTGTACTTTTAGAGAGATACTTTGTTACAGCGACTGAATTAATTCTTCGCATTTATTTTTGATTTGTGTAGTTTTGATTTATGAAAAGAGTCTGTTTACTTCATATTATTGTGAATGCTATTGAATTAAAGTGTTTAGATATCATTAAAGGCTCTTTTTTTTTTAAGCTATTTCTATATTTTATGTCTCGTAATTTATTCAGGCAATTTATTTTAACTTATGATGAATATATTCTTATAGATATTACAAGGAGTTGAGATATTTATTGTTTTACTATTCAAGGTTAAAAAATTGCAAAAGATGTTTTATTGCATTGTGAAATGTTAGTTTGTATCGAACATTTTTCTACTTTTGTAAACATGTAGTGGTTAAAAGGAAATTTAAAAATTTTGAGCTTCTCTTACTGTGCGGTATTTATCATACAAAAGTAATAATTAAATGCATCAAAGTAAAAATTAAATACATGAAACAAGTATTAAATCCATCCAACAAGTAATTAAATGCTTCAAACAAGTATTAAATGTTTAAATAAATATTAAATACTTCATAACAGAAAATCTGATTGTGCTCGATAAAGAAATAAAAAATCAGCATAAAATTAAAAAGAAAACACTGAATATTTTTTTAAATAAGATTTCGGATTAAAGATCTATAAGAAGAAAAGGGATTTGCAATATACATTCTTCCATATAAAATTAAATATGCATAATATACCTTTAAAAATTGGAAAATTAGTCAGAAATTACACATATTTAATTAACTATTGAAAACTAAAAGTTTGTATCATAAATAAGGCAAAATTTTGAAATTTTAATGTATACTAATTAATAAAATTATATGGATAAGATAATTTTTTTAAAACTCTTTAATTAGTAGTTTAAATAAGTAAAGTATGATTAAAAATTACTCATTTTTTTAACCTCAGATAGCAAATTCTGAAAGCATAATAGTTATAGGTCATGAAACACTTTTTTCAAAAAATATTTTTGTGAGCTCGTAATTTATTCAGGAGATTTACTTTTACTGCTTTATGAGTATAGTCTTTGAGTAATTAAGACTTTTGAGATATTTCATATTTTACCCTTTATGTAAACTCATTAAAAAGAGAGATACTTTGCTACAATGACTGAATTAATTCTTTGCATTTATTTTTTATTTGTATATCTTTGATTTATGAAAAGAATCTCTTTACTTCATATTGTGAATGCTACCTAATTAAAATGTTTACATATCATTTAACGCTCTTTTTTTTAAAAGGCTATTTCTATTATTTCATGTCTCATGATTTATTCAGGCGATTTATTTCAACTTATGCTGAATGTTTTCTTAACGAAATTAAGAGGAGTCGAGATATTTATTGTTTTACTATCCATGGTTACAAAATTGAAAAAGCTGCTTTATTGTATTCTGAAATGTTAGTTTGTATTTAATATTTTTCTATTTTTATAGGCATGCAATGTTTAAAAGGAAATTTAAGCATTTTGAACTTCTGTTACTATGCAGTTACTCACCCACTTAGGGTATACATTATGTATCATATAGAAGTAATTATTAAATGCTTCAAAGTAATAATTGAATGCTTCAAACAAGTATTAAATGTTTAAATATATGCTTCATAACAGAAAATCTGATTGTTCTAGATAAACAAGTAAAAAATTAGCACATAATTTAAGAAAAAAAAAAAAAACGCTGAATATTTTTCCAACAAGAGTTCGGATAAAATAATAAATACCTATAGAAAGAAAAGAGATTTGCAAAATACATTCTTCCATGTAAAATTAAATATGCATAAGATGCATTTGTGCATGTTATTATAAATGCTCCAATACTTCGGAACTAATTTTAAACAAATTTAAACTTTTAATTAGAACTCTTTAATTTTTTTTCTCCAATTTTCAGTTTTCGTGCTATGTTTGAATCAAAAGGAAAAATAGTTTATAAGATTATAAATTCTGGTTCATTGATAAGGCATTGTGTCAAATTTCTTTAAATTTCATTTCTCTATTGGTGGCTAAAGCATAACCTTGAAAATTTCGAGAGATGAAATTTTGCAAGGTATGGATCTAAAGAAGCATGTATGGTATAGCGAGGATATTTTCTAAATTCTACATCATGACCATCAAAAGGACCTAACGTATAAGAAAATCTGTCAGAGCCTTAAAAAAGAAGTATTGTAGGATTGCTAATCTTAAATGTTTACTCCTACCCCTCATTGTAACAAAATCATATCAAAGAAATTATAGAGGTTTTAGAGAAGAAATTATGCGTGATTGTAAACTTGCACGGTAAAAACCCTGATAAACTTTCCAAAATTTTAACCTGTATTTTTTGGAGTTAGAGGGCGATGCTTTCCCTTACCAGAGGAAATGAAAATACTCAAAGCTAATAAAATTATGGGAAAAAAGTCACATAACAGAGAAAAAAACAGAATCCTTTTCGCCATTTATGAAATATGAAATACCAAACAACCTGAGAAGCTGCAGGCAGATCAACTACTTTATACATAAAACAAATGTAACAATATCAATTCTTTAAACAACTGTAACAAAAAAAAAATGTTATTAAAACACGTTTTCATTTAAATTTATTCATTTTGAAGTTTTGAGGAATGAGTCAGCAGACTTGCAATTTTAAAATATAGTACTTAGCATCTAAATTTTCAAACTACTAATTTTACAACGATAAATATTAACTACTTCACTAAAGACTACTAGCTACTGACTCTATTTCTTTTAACGGTTTTGAAAAAAAATCTTTATGATTTTTAGCTCGTAGGATCTAAAATGTTGTTAGATTTTCAAATTTTGCATAAAATCGATAAATTGACATTATATGTAAACGAAGAATTATATATTCCACGTATTTAATTAAACCTTCAAATGCAAAAATTAAAAACCAGTTATTTTGTAAAAAAAAAAAAAAAAATATGAAATAGTATAAGCAAACTAATATATTCTAGTTAAAGTAAAGAAAAAAAAAACATTTAAAAAACCATATTAAATTTGAAGTTTAAATAGGCATAGTTTAAAAAGAAACTCTTCATTTAACATAAAGAACATCTCATTATAAATCCTAATGGTAATAAAATATTTACAACTCATAAAAATCTCCAGAAAAATATTTTTATGCGTTTTAACTCGTAAATTATTCAGACTATTCATTTTACATTTTTGCTGAATGTAAACTTTGAGTAATTAAGTGGGGTTTAGGAATTTAATATTACTCACTGTGAAAACATATTGCGAAACTTTCTTTTTATTTACTAAATTTGTTTCTCTTAAACCGAAAAAATACTTATTAAAAATTAACAGATGTAGACTTGTATAAGAATTCCACTATTTGTAATTCAGGTACATGATTTATTTATTAAAGAAAAATTGAGCTCAACTACATACCATTTATGACAAAAAATTAAGTATGACAAAAAATAAATTTTTAAAATGACAATTACTCAGATTATGCAGACTTAAAAGAAACAGCATATACGTATACACAGCTGCTTGATATGTGTTTTTTTTATTTGACTTTAGAGTAATAAAGTTGAGTGGAGATATATTAAATGTGATTATGGTATATACTGTGAATACATACTACAGAGCTTTGCTTCTATACATTACAATTTTTTTTCCTTTAACTGGAAAATTACTTATAAAAAATTCACAGAGGTAGAGTTATACCAGAATTCCACTACTTGTAATTCGGCGTTATGATTTATTTATTACAGAAAAATAAAGACAACTATATACCATTTATGACAAGAAAAAAAAGTATATGCTTAATGACAATTACTAGAATTATGCATCCATAAAAGTAACATAACTGCTTAATATTTATATTTTTCCATTTAACCTTAGTGTAATTAAATAAGAGTAGTGAAATTTAATATTATATTCACTGTGAAAATTTACTGGAAAGTGTTACCTTTACTGGCATTGTAAAATGTTTCTTTGTAAATTATATTTCAAATTTCTGTAGAAACGTTTTATAAGAAAATTGTTATATTTTATGCAATATAGAAAATATTCACAATTATTGGATATGCATTATTTATTACACAGAAATTATGTTAAATAGCGTAACAAGTGTTAAAAAAAAAAAATTAATTCTTTTTAAGCTAACTGTACAGTGTGTTCTCGAATTCATGAGCCAAACTGCACTATATATATGTATATATAATAATAAAAATAAAAATAAAACGGAAATTGTACTGGCAATCGAGACGTCAGTACTATTTTCATATTTTAACGGAAAATTTCCCCTGTAATTCCAGAAAAACGGACATTTTTCTGCAATTTACGGGGTAAAATTTCCGGTAAAATACGCAAATAGTACACTGTAAACTGAAATGTCTGAAATTCAGACACATAAGTGTCTGAAACGGATTGTTCAATTTTCAGACATTTTAAAGTGTCTAAATTTTTAAGACGCTTGTATGTGTCTAAATTTAAGACACTTCAAACGTCTGAATTGCATCCATGTTTGACCACCTTTAATTTCTCTGCAAAAGCATTTTCCACCTTTTTTTCGGTAAGCCTTAATACACAGAAAAAAAAAATCCTTTAAAATATAAAAACTGTACCGCCAATCAAAACGCCAGTACAATTTACGTATTTTAGTGGAAATTTTCTTCAATTACCAGAAATATTTAAATTTTTTTTTTGAAATTTCTATATTTAAAAAATAAAAATTATGCTCTCAAGGAAGGGACATTTCACCCACATTTCAATAGGTCTCAGAGATTTTACATGATTAACTCATCTAATTCATTTTACAACATTAGCAATATTACACTTACCCATCGCGGGATACGAACTCATGATCTTATGGTCCGTAGACTATGCGATAATCCGTCTCGGCCACGCCTCCACAGCTAGGAAGTTCAAATATTGTTAGTCATTTGTGACTCACAATTTATTTTACGGAAACTGTAAGTATTTTGTCAATCTGCTTATAATTCTGAAAGATTTCACACATCTTCTCTCTAGAATTTTGAATATTTTGCTTTTTAATTTCATGCGATGTAGAACCAGTAGAAAATTTTTTACTTCTACCGAAGAAATTTTCAGAACACAAATATTATTGGTTATCAGAAGACACGTTATTTTTGAAATATTAAAATATTTAAAATGTTTTAACAGTGCGTATGTATATATATATATATATATATATTTAATTCGGACTTGTTCCGTTTCAGTTGTGTGTGTGGGGGGGAGGGCAACCTTTAAAAATAAAATCAATTTTTCATTCAAAAATAAATGCATTTCTTATTGCCAAAAGCCTGTGTTTAATTTTAATGCGAAGGTATGTATATATGAAAGTGTGTGTAGGAATATAGTGTTCTGTTTTCTTTGATTATTTCTTCTTTTTTTTTTTCGTTTGATCAGTGAATGATATGGCAACATTTTTGAAATTGGACTCATTACTTCCTCCTATATGCTAAATATTCTGAACAAAATTTCTCAGTTATAAATATTATGTATAATTTTTCTGCAAAAATAATAAAAATCATTGGTTTATGCAAAAATTTTTTGTCTTCCTTTTTTCCCTCGATCAAAATACAGCGTAAAATTTTTTGATGAAACTAATTTTCCCACGGTGAAATCCTGAAATCACGGTGAAATCATACCTGGAGTAGATCGATACTGAATCATTAGCTAAAAAGTTACATAGTAAGAATTTTCAGAAATATTCCATTTAAAAAAAAAAAAAAAATACGTTTGACTTTTCAAAAACACGTTCTAATAAGAATATGTTCGACTAATAATAATACGTTCGACTCAAACTAGATGGCGCTACTGAATTTGGTGTATTCAAGTCATTTTTCTCTTGGGAAATTTTCGTAATTAAACTGGACATTTTCTATCCAGGATTGCGATTTGGAGAGGCATATTTTAGAGGAGTATATGTGCTCAGATCTGGCCGGGTCTTTCTCTCATTTGATTTGATGGGACATGCCAGATCAGGTCCTGACTTTTATTTTTCTGCAGACTGGAGCAAAGTCGTCAGTGTTGAATTCAGACACATTTCTTCGGGAGGGATTTCTGAGACTCCGGTGGGAGGGGGGGGGGGATTGCACTTTTTGACCATTGAAAACACAAAATCTCAAATTTTCCGGAGGGACATCTCTTTGCTCCGAGGGAAAATTTCTCTCCCCCGGGCCGCCCCCTGAATTCAACACTGATAAGTCGTAACCAGCCAGAGGAAGCTCTGGAAAGTTTTAGTGGGTGTAATTCTGAATGCTTTTAAGATTTTAAATAATGAAATACTGTGCTAAAATATATCTTAATTTTTGCGATTTTTTTGGTGTGTTTCTGTATTTGGATAATTTTAAAGTGTGTTTGCAATCAAATAATTTAAAGTTTTATTATTAAATTAGCAAAATATTATGAAGGTTAAAGTGAACAAGAGGTTACACCGTGTCTTAAATTTATAATTAAGTAAATTTCAAACATGCTATAATTTCGAATTTCATTATAAAATTTATAAAAGAGAAAAAAATTGTGTGACAAAATTAATATCTTTTCAAAAATTCCTATTTTTAAACCTATTAAAAAAATTAATAATAATCTTTCATAATTAAAAAAATAACAATATCTAGTCTAGTCTGGGAGGGGATTCAGCCTTCTTAGCTTCCCCCCCCCCCCCAATGCACTGGTTTGAATATAAATAAATAAATCATGTCTAATATACATGTTTTTAGAAAATGCTGATTGTGAAATATATGGATTTGTCCTTGAAAGAGTATATTTTACCTTTTAAATGGAAAATTTTAAATACAGAAATATGCAAAAAATGGAAAATTTTCTGGAATTTAAGAAAGAAAATTTGAATTAAAATACGTAAATTGCCAGTATAATTTCCATATTTTAACGGATTTTTTTTATATTGTATAAAGCTTACAAAAAAAAGTGAAAAATTGACTGCCTATTACCGAACTTCCAGATTGGTCAAAAATGGATGCGATTCAGATGTTTGAACTGTCTTAAATTCAGACGCATACACGTGTCTTAAAAAATAAGACACTTTAAAATGTCTGAAAATTGAACACTCCAGTTTCAGACACTTATGTGTCAGAATTTCAGACATTTCAAATTACAGTGTTTATACCATGATCATATAGTAAGACACTTAAGTGTCTAAATTTCAGACACCTATGATGTCTGAAATTCCATATTCAGACACTTAAGTGTTTGAATTACTTTTTCAGTCACATATGTGTCTGAATTTAAGACGCCCTTATTTGCAGTGTACTGGCGTCTCGATTGCCCGTACAATTTCCGTATTTTAGTTCGTTTCTTTTTACAGTGTGTAGAGAAGGTAGAGTTGACATGAAGAAGAAATTTTGGTACAGCAATATGGGGTCGGTAATGAAAAATTTTGGCAAAAAACAAGAAATGTGGAGGAAATAGAAACAAGGGCTTTATTGACAAAACAATTACAGTAAGTGCTCAAATGCGCCATCACCAATCTCGATACATACTTGGCAGCATCGAGCAAGTGATTGGCGTAACCTTTCGAAGGTTCCAGGTGTCTCATCTATCAGACACCAGTTCACTCTGATGAGGACCTCATTGCAAAACTTTCAGTCGTTGCTGCAAATGTTCGTGAACTGCGAAAAGGTTCGCCAGTCACTTGTTAGACGCTGCCAATGACACATTTGAGCCCTTACTGTAATTGTTATGTCAGTAAAACGCTCGTTTCCATTTCCTCCGCATTTCCTGTTTTCCGCCAAACCGTTTCATTTCTGACATCCCTGTACCAAAATTGTTTAATTGTCAGTACTTTACCTTCCCTTACAGTTTGGCCCATGAATTTGGGGACACCCTGTATATGTATAAACATATATAAGGGTTGTTTATAAAGTAAGAGCAGTTAGAAAATAAAAACCAAACGAATGAAAAATTAAAAACAAAAAACTTTCTTTTCAGATTCTCCATACATTTTTCTATCTTTTAATATATATGCCAAGTTTGTTTAAACATTATACCTTAAAACTAGATTTAGAAAACCCTTTTCATAGAAACTTGCCGCCTGCTCCGATAACCAAGAGGTATCAGTCGTTTTCAAGTTTTCGTCATCCTTGTAGTTGTTGACGCCGAGAAGATGTTTGAGATAGCGGAAAAGATGGAAATCGCTTGACACAAGTTCTGGGCTGTAGGGAGGCGGCGGGGTCCAAAACTTGCCAGCCTAAAGAGTCCAACAAAGCTCGGGTCTGAGCTGCGGTGTGAGGTCTTGCACTGTCATGGAGTAGCAAAATTCGCTTTGTCAGCATGCTGTTTCTTTTGTGTTGAATCGCTTTGCGACAAAAAACGTATCACTGACCGTAACTGCACGGGCCGGGTGATTCGATAATCTTGAACATTTTAAAGACATAGAGCAGACCGTATAAGCAACCTACGTAGCTGCAACTGAGCACAGTTATTCCCAAGGAATGTCGGGACACGACGCAAGTACTCGCTGTGGCGCACGAGCCACATATTAGTGTATACAACAAAACGCCCCTTACTTAAAAAGAAAAAAAAACAGCCCTCGTATATGCAGAAACGATAATTACTAATGTGTTAATGTTTAAGATTGGATAAAGAAAATTATATATAATAAAAAAAGGATCATACAATAAGTTGGTTTTCATGTACATGATCTGCCAAAAGTTCCACCTAGCCCTCTCTATCTCGGGAAAGCGTGAGAATTTCCAAACATTTATATAGTTTCGAAAATAATTATACTTCGAAAATAATATAATTTATTACCTTTGCATTTTTTTAATCAGAAATCAATTTCTAGAAGCTTTCAATATTCATATTCAAAATTACAGTTCATTCCGTCAAATAATTTTTGAGGTATAACTACGTGTCACCGTCACTAAGGTCGTTATTATGGCTACTCGCAATGCAGTCTGTTTTGAAACAATGAAAACATGAATTTAACTTTAGGAGTTCCAAACAATAAACCTGCATAATTCTTAAACTTTTTAATCTAATGACTTGCCGTTTGGTATCATAAGCTACAAATTACCAACATGTCCAAATATGATGCAAAAATTAAGTGTTAGGACAGTAAGTTTTAAAGTTCTACCTATCGGCGCTATCTATGGCTCTTGCACCAGATTTCTTTTAGCTAAATAAACCCCGCTGCCCTGAAATTATTGGACACATGTTTTACAGTTTTCCAGAATTCTGGCGTTTTCGTGTTTCTGAGATAAAGAAGAAGATGGAACTTTCGGTATAACTTATATGTAGTTAAAAATAAATGAAGAGTTGAAGAAATATGCCTCAATTAGACTGCCGCTTTGTAATAGTGCAACAGTAAACATCAACAATTAAAATGGCAATGTTTTGTGTAAATAAACTAACAATACCATTTCTAATTAAAATATACATAAAGCACAAATAATTATACTAAAATTACTTTTAGGTACAATTATTTGTGCTTTATGTATATTTTAATTATTTAACTCAAGCGGAATATAGCACTAGAATTTAAATTTTCATTTATTGAATACCATTTCTTTTTATGAACGAAAAGTTTACAATAATAATTACTTAAGGCTGTTCTTAACTGCTCCGCTGAACAAGCGCAAAACGTTCTGACACATTGACAAATTCATTTTTTAACGGAAGGATATAAAATTGGAAACCCTGGCAATGGAAGCGATTTGGAATTGAACTGTTTTTTTTCCATTTTTTGATCAATCCATTACCCATTGAGTTATAAGCGATATCGATCACGTGACAAGCCCGGTTTTCGCCCGCTCTTGAGTGATTTTTCTACTTTCGCGCGGAAATTCAGTTCAAAAGGTCCACTTTGACATTATTTTCTGAAAGATCTGTTGCGTTTGCCAAAAAAAAAAAAAAAAAAAAAAAAAAGGGAAAAAACAGCTTGATGGCATAGTTTCTGTACAACAACACCAGCTAGTTTCATGCATTTTCGAACAAAAATAAATTAAAACTTATGTCAGGAAGTTGCCCTTTTGGATTTGAGAACAGCCTTAAAGTGAACTATTTTTTATGAACTTCTTTAATTTTTTATTACGAATATTTTTAAATCGTAAAGTTTGCAATATATATACATTTAACGTCTGAATTTGAAATTGTTAAAAGACTAAATAAAATAAATAAAGTAACACAGACTTGAATACAAATAAAGTGTATAAAAAGTTTTAAAAAGTTCTAAAAACATTAAGAAACATTTATTATACGTTTCACTAAACGAAAAATAACTTTAACTTTAACTGTACTTGATTTGTCTTGTTGTTTGTTTTACAATGGTTAAATTTTACTGATGAGGTTTTGCGGTTGCTTGACGAAACGTATACTAAATGTATTTTTAATGCTTATAGAATATTTTAAAATAAATTTTATTTTAAAATGTATTCAAGTCTGTCTTAATTTATTTATTTTTAGTCTTTTAATCATAAAGTTGTTTAGAAATATATTGTTTTCTACATAAATTGCGAGTTGTGGTTATTTTAATTTCTCTTCTTAAAAAAAATATAAAATGTTCTAAACGTTACTACTAATATGAACTTTTCTGAAGTACAGAATCATAAATTTTTCTGAAAGAGGACAAAATTTTCCTTAAAACGCTCTAGGAGTAATTAATTTCCGCGGTGACATTATAGCTTTTTAATAATAATTAATTTAATTAAACATATTTTCAGCTTGTCAAACCTCGTCATACCTAGCTCAATTTGTTCGAATGAATTTTTACTATCTATTTACATAATTTTTTTCAATTCCGCGATGACGGAGAATTTGTTTCACTCTTTTTTTTTTTTTTTTTTTTTTTTTTTTTTTTTTGTGTGTGTGTGTGTGTGTGTGTGTGTCACATACCACTTTTATCATGGGACCTCTTCAATTGCTAAGTTTTAAAGAAAACTTTAGTTCTTTTTAATGATGTTATCTGTCATTCAGTGAGGCATTGTAATTGGAATATTCGGTAATTTAATTTTGTCTTTAAACAAATACGTATATATAAAACCCAATAATATCGATATAGTTTAAAGTTCTATTCAAATTTAAGGATTTTTCAACATTAAGTACTTAACAATTTATATGCAATTGTGTATTATCAATTTTAGATGCTATATATATATATTTTTTTCAAATAAACTATCAAATATTGTTTCAGATTGTAAAATAACTGCACATTTTAAAAAGAATTTTGCAATATCACGTTAAATTTATATAATGAGGCACTGTCGTCTTGCATAAAATACAACGAAGAGTTAAATTTATTATATTGTTTATTTAAAAATGAACTCCGATAACTTTATTCATTAATTTTATTTATTAATTTTGAAATAATTTAACATGCAAATTATGAATTAAATTCTAAAAAGATAAAGTTATTTAAATTGCACATACGCTTATACAATTTTGCAATTATGCTTATTATTTACTTGTCTAATGATCTGCATTATATATACCATCATTAAAATTTCTCTGAAAAATTTACTGATACGATTTTAGTTTATTAATTAATAATTCTAAAGAACACAAAGTAAGGATCAATAAAATAAAAATATAATAATCTACCATTACCCAAACTGCACTTACATTTATTACACAAATATAAAGAGATCACCTTACTTAATTGATACGTGAATACGAAATAGCTGCACACGAATACCTTTAAAGTGAATGTAAGTTATTCAGAATTGATTAACAATTACGTTACGTGCTTGAGTGAATATCCGGAATTTTGAAACGTTTTGTGGAACCTGTGCAATTACTCTAGTATCCTCTTCAGTTTGTTGTATTTATAGCAAAGTTGATTGAAATTCTTTATTTAGCATGCATTTACAAATTAAATGAACAACAAGGTATATTTTAAACTATTGAATGTTAAAATAAAGTTGAGAAAATTCTTAATATAAAATTAAGACGAATATTTCCACTTTTAAGAATGCTAATTATATTAAATCGGGAGATTTTACAATTTGAATATATTAGAATTAGCGAAATCCTTATTTTGGTCTTCTAAAAAATATTTATAAAAATATACCCAACATTAATAAAGCATAAAATTTTCTAAATAAGCATTTTATAAAATAAATTTTCGTAAAAATGTAATTCAAATTTAAGCAGTTTTCGACAGAAACTGCATAATAATTTACATATCATTGCTTCATATGAAAATTAACTAATTAAGACACGATACATTTTAAAAATTAAGTACCAAACATATTTTCAGATTAGGTAATACTATAAATCAATAAAGCAAAGGAATACATGCACCTTAAAATCAGTGGTGAGATTCAGTTGATTCGTACCGGTTCGTTAGAACCGCTACCTAATTTTTGTTCAGTTTGGTGAACTGGTTTTGAAGTTGAATTTGTAGTGTGGAAATCTCAAATTTAATTATTTTACTCTTTTTAAATGTTTATTTGCGCAACATTGTATTCTATAACAGCAACATTGTAATAAGTTCTTATTTTTTTCCTAACTTGTGTTAAGGGGGCTGGTCACTCAGCTTCGGATTTCCCTTCACTAATGTAAAGTCTATGGACATTCGATGCATTCGTCTATTTAAAATATCTCCTCGGGAAATTAATGCTTTAACTTCTATTTTTTGTATACACCTCATAAAAGATGTCTCTTTTTTTCTTAGTTCTCAAAATATTTCTAAAGTATAGACTTAATTTTATAGGAAGTGTTAAAATCTTACTCACAGTTCGCCCGCTTTTAACACGTAAAATATTAAATTCAGCATAGCTTTTAAAAATATTTTGAAAACTAAGAATAAAAGAGACGTCCTTTAAGAAGAGTACACAGAAAAAAGATGTTAAAAATATGAATTTTCCGAGAAAGTATTTTGAATAGACGAATGCATCAAAAGTCCATAGACGTAACATTACGGAGGAGAATTCCGAAGCTAAGTGACCAGCCGCTTTAAGTTCCCAATTTCTATTAAATAAATGTGCTGGTGTTTCACAAAATATATTTACGAGTACATAAGAGACATTCGGCAGCGAATCTTCAGATTAAAAAGAAATTTCCCATCCGTGGTTATCCACATTATAGACCCTCAGAAATACTTCACGTGCTGTATTATTTTTACTAAACTACATCATCCCAAAACTCGCCGTACGTTACTATGAATATCTAAAACATCTTGGACAAAACTCGAACATTTTCTGCTTTTCAGAAGCTTTTTCGAAATCAAGCTAACAGTTACATCAAAACTTTCGTTACTAAATAATTGTATGTGGGGCATTCTCACAAGCTTTTGACTTTTATGTCCCTGAATAATAGTTTTTATTTTTGTTCATTTTCTTTTTCCTTTCTTTTTTTTTTTTTTTTTTTTTCATATTCTGGGGAACATCCCATTGCATGATTGCATAACAATATTAACGAGGTAAATAAGTTTTGGACGATGTTGGGGGTCCAAATACCAGGAAAACGCCTATACCGTCCCGTGTCCCTGATGCTGATTTTTAAGTTTGGAGCTGTCTGTATAAAATTGTTTCAATAAAAGTAATTCAATGTAATATTTTTCCGAAACTGGGACAATTGTTTTATATAAATATGTAGCAAAAAATTATCTGCACACATTTTTATGGTAGATATTATTTTTTAACTCTGTCCCTGTTTTTTTTTATCCTTACCGTCCCTCTTGCTAAACTTATACAGAAAATTACTTCAGATGCAGCCACAGAATTATTTTCAAGTTTTTTCTCATATAGAAGTATGCTAGAAAAAGAATGTCTAAAATTCTTTGACAAGAAATTTACCGCAGAATTTAAATCAGCATTTAAATATCAATTTCAAGATCGTGGCTTTATTGGTAGTCTTACCGTCCCCAAGGTTTATTCCTGCATTTTTCGAGGTAAATTATTATTATTATTTTTAATTTAATCCAATGTAAATAACTGTTTCTAAAAATCAATGAACATTGTGGCTACCACTTAGTTTTAATATGATTTGCCTAAAATAGGGGCTAATTTTCCTTATCCATCCTTACCGTCCCTTTTTTCCTATACCGTCCCCCTTTTTTTACCTTACCGTCCCTTCTTTTAACACCTCTTTAAGACAATGTTATACGAAAATTTTGTACTAAAAATACTACATTGTTATTATTTTTTATTTGAATGTCTTGTGGGTACTATATGCAAATTCAAAAAAAAAAAATAAATAAAAAAAATAAAATTATTAAAAATTAAAAAAAAAAAAAAGTTTTAGTGGTAAAATCGTAAGGAAAATTAAACTCGCAAGTTTAACATAAACCTCAGTTAAATAAAACAATTTTCGCTGCTGACCGTTTTTTCTTTATTTTGAATCATTAAGGCATTCGTCTATTAGATTAAACTGTTATTTTAGCAAGATTAATTTCACCAGATTTTTATTCCCGAAAGTCAAAAGATTGTGAGAATGCCACATGTGTGTGTGTGGGGGGGGGGGGGGGTAGAAAGGGGATGAATGTGTATTTTATTAAAAGTAGAGTTCATGGCTATCATACTGTGTAATTTTATGAATCTCAGTGGAACTTAGAAGTCATTTTGAACATTTTGAACATAGCCAAAAAATCTTGGCCAAAACTCGAACATCTGCTGCTTTTCAGAGTCTTTTTCGAAATTCAGCTAACTGTTAGAATCAAAACTTGCGTTACTAAATAATTGTGGGGGTGGAGGGGAGGGATGAATATGTATTTTACTAAAAGTTGAGTTCGTGACTATCATACCGTGTAATTTTATGAATCTCAGTGGAATATCCAAGCCATTTTGAACATTTATTGAGTACTATAATTAAATAATGAAACACCAGTTTCCTCAAAATAGCAAAAAGTTACAATTAAAATGAATCATATTGTAAGGGTTAGATAACAAAAGACTTCTCTCATTTATTAACTTGTCAGTGTTCGATTGGTTTCAAACTTTTTTCATAAATATATGTAATGAAATATGAAATTTCCCATTTTTCGGTGGCTTTTTCAAAAGTTCTTAAACACTTACGGATGAAACATAGTCCATCATAAAATACTCAAAATTATCGATAGAAAAGTATAGCGTATCGTTTAGAACAATAAAAGTGACTAATTTACAAATCATTCAACATTACGATGATGTGGGCTAAAATAAAATATAATTCCTTTATTTTACTCATTAAAGTTAACTAAATTTATTGTCAGAACAATGATATATGTATTCGTCTTATTTTATGTGTAAATCAGTATAAAATTTAGTTACCAGTTTTAGCCAGCGTTTTGGGAATTTTCGATAATGTGCGGCGTTAGTTTAGTCTATTATCTCTCACCCAGTAAAATGTTACTGCCGGTATGTCTTTAAATACGGACATATTATAATTGCACTCTAATGTTACTCAATCGTAAAACATGACACATTCAGAGAAGAGAACTTTCCTAACTTATAATATATGAAACATAATAATGATTAATCTAATCGGTCTACTTTTAAAAGAACGAAATCCTACTTTGAACAGTTACTGCACGAAATGTTTTTGAAATATGTATATTTTTAAACTGGATTAAATTTTGTTATTTAAACAAAATGCCAAGATATAGTTTTCCCACGAACACACTACTGCTATTACAAAAAATATTTTTATAGGCAATTGCGACTAACTATATAAGTCGACAGTGAGAAGGATCTTAGCGAACTTCCAACTTTATTCACAAAACATTGGGACAAGCAAGTATGCCAAAAAAAAGTACAAAAATCAAGTCTCTATGATCTATAGCAGCCTTATCGAGATAATGCAAGATAAACTTTGAAAAAGCTACAAGTATTTCTTGCTAAAGAAGCCTATAAATAGGAATTTATGAAAATCATTATGTTAATAGTCTCACAATGTATAGAGAATTCAGCAATATCATCCATTCTGAGCCCAATTAGGGTTGTTAATAGCTAACTAAACTTGCTTGTCTAGGGCTTAAGGCGATAACTACTGGACAAAAGGTGAACAGTTTGAATTCCGACTTGGGCGTAAATGTTTGTAACGGGTCAAATCCTGCTTTAAACGAAGGTGTCTGGCTGTTTAACTTTAACGTGCAAAGTATGAACTTAGTGGTCCCAAGAAACCAATCAATGTAGACCGGCAGTCGGCAGCACAGACAATCACCTCATCGAGTTCACGGCTGAAATTCCAGAATTAGTTAAAACTCGATACGCATATTAAAACGCAATCGGTCTGCCAAGTTATATCTTGGTGGAAAACACCCGAAAATCTGATTTTAGCGGTCGACTCGTAGGCATTGTGTTTTCCTGCACCCAAAAGTATGAAAACATGGGGGACTGGAAGCAGGAAAACGCAATAGTAAATATTTTCCACCAAGATATGACTTGGCAGACCGATTGCGTTTTAATATGCGTATCGAGTTTTAACTAATTTTGGAATTTTAGCTGTGAACTCGTTGAGGCGATTGTCTATGCTGCCGACTGCCGGTCTAATAGCTAACCGCCTCCAATTTCAGAGAGCGAAGCTTAAATTTCTGCTATTTTTTGTATTATCTTGGACTATGTTGTTTCGACGCATTTTCTGACACAGTTTTGATCGTAGCATCGTGGTTGTCTATAATGAGTCATTTTACTGGGAAACAAAATGCACAAGTATAGTTTTTAGGTGCGTTAATTATATAAATATGTAGCACCTATAGTCGTCGTCTGGTCTGTCTGTATGTCCGCATATAACAACGCAAAATTTACCCAACCCAATGGTTTGAAATTTAATATATATAATCGTTGCAGAATTTTGTTAAATTATTTCAAATTTTATGAAAATTGAATCAAAACCTAAAAAGATTTCCTAAAAAGATTAATAAAAGTTTTCTTCATTATATTTAATCCCATCCTGCGTAATTAATTCAATGGTATCGCATGATAGGTAATAATTCTAGGTTGCTAAGGTGATGATATCTTATTTAAAATAGAGTCATATTATTTCCGTATTACTGAATTTAATATATATAAACGTAATAAATTTTGTATGCATGCATTTTTTCCTAAGAGTGTAACAGCTATTGCACCAAGATCTGAATATTTATAAAACTAGTTATAATACGAACGCACCTCATTTGCCACGTTCGACGTACAATTTCCAACTTGTTTTAATTGTATTACAAGATTAAAATTTTTTACAATGTTACTGTAATTTTGGAAAGTGTTTAATAATCCATGTGCTATGCATCATTCTTTTTTTCTTCATACTTGGAAAAAGCATTAGAGCAGAGAACCGATTGCTAAATTATTTGAGTCCCATTACTGCTTAAAATTATTGTAAGCATCCCATGCATAAAAAAGATCTAATAAAGAAGTATTTTTTTCCATTTTGCTTCTTTAAAAATAAACTTTACGCACACTTTATAACTATATTCTTCTATCTCATTAATTAACTGTTAAGTGCTTTAAAACTTACAATATCAATTAAATTCTTTAATAATAAAGCTATTCATCTGGTATACGATTAAAGTTGTTTCCGTAATAATCTGCACACCTAAAACCGTCATTAAAATTTCTCACAAAATTTGTACGATGGGATTTAGTTTATTAATTAGTATGCCTGTGAAATACATATAAAGAATCAATAAGGAAAAAATCGTAATTAATTCAGATTAAACATAAGCTTATTTGACAAATACAAAGAGATCACCGTAATTAATTGATACATGAATATGGACTAGTTGCAGATACTTACCTTAATGTGAATGCTATTCATCCAGTATTGATGCACAATTCCGTTACGTGCTTGAGTGAATATCCACAGTTTTGCATCGTTTTGTAGATTCTGCAATTATGGTAGTAACCTCTTAGGTTGTTGTGTTTATAGAAATTTTGAGTGAAATAGCCTATTTAGCAAACATTTACAAAATAAATGAACAACTAAATGCTTTTTGAATTAGCGTGTGTGTTGAAATGCAATTGTAAGAATTCATAATATAAGGTTACGGAGATTTATATTTTGTGTATACATCTAGGCTTAATTTTTGCTTAGAACTACATCAGTTCTACATACTTCATAGCTATAACAGTATTAATTTATTGAAATAGTACACATTTTTTAAGCTATATTATAATTTCATAGAATTATCACATAGGAATCTTATTTGTGTTAAGATTAATCTAATGAAACAATATATTTGTGTCTATATGTGCCATCTGATGGATACGCACCATGTAATACCATTAATCACAGTAAAAAATAACCATAAAATATGCATGGGAATACTGTAGTACATCCGTTTTATGGCTAAAAATATCTTTATCATTAGTTCAATGCAAGTAAATGAATGAATAAATAAATAAATAACAGAACTGCACAAAAGGTGTAAAATTGTAATGCAAGTACACGTGCACTTCCGATCTGAGATGTCCCTTAGTCTGATGTATCCCTCATTTTTAGTTGTTACCTATTACCATTGCAGAAAAAACTTCTTTACAGATGTTTTAAAATTAAATAAATATTAAATTTTTTCAAACTCTTCCAGTTTTTATGTTTAGTTTGCAGGTTGTGTATTAAAGGGGGGGGGGGGGGATTAGAAAAAAAAATCATGTTATACTGCAGTCATATTTATAAACAGTTAAATAAACATAATAGCTAATCGTTTTATTTTTTCTAACATCGTTTTTATACCATTTATCAATCACATTTATTAATAATTTACTTCATATAACAGTCAAAATAAACCCTAAAAATTTCTATAAGGGACAAAACAAATATTTCATCTCTCTGTTTAACGCCTTTGCAAACGGTGTGTCAATATATATAGAACAAGAATCCTATTTCGGCAGATAAATATCAGAAAATGTCATTACTGACCATGTTACGTATCGTATTTTTGTGCGATTCAGCAGGAAATTGTGATACTTAAAATGTCTTTCTGGTGTTGTCGGGAAAAGGGGTTCCTTTAGATATAGTAGATTACGCCAAAGTATAGTTTAGGATATATGTTGGATGTTTTATTCTCGGAAAAGTACCCTTTTGTGGGCGTTTATTTAAACAAAAGATTAGGTAGTAATGCATTTTAAGTTTATATTTTTGAGAAAGGTAATTCTTTTCTACCATTTGTACAGAATAAATTTCACGCTTGTCAAGTAGAAAAATTTATAATTTTGATTATGAAAATCATGAAATAATTTAAATGTTGCAAAAATTTTAAACAAAAGATTAGGTAGTAATGCATTTTAAGTTTATATTTTTGAGAAAGATAATTCTTTTCTAACATTTGTACAGAATAAATTTCACGCTTGTCAAGTAAAAAAATTTATAATTTTGATTATGAAAATCATGAAATAATTTAAATGTTGCAAAAAATAGGTAATTAATCTTTAATAAAAAATATGAAAACATTCAAAAAATGCTTCACTAAGATACATTACTAAAATAGGTGGGACGAAACATACAAATGGTTTACAAAACTAAAAACACCAGATGTTAAAAGTATAAACATATATAAAAAAGCCTTTTAATGAGCCTTTTTAAGAAGTGCCTTTTTATGTAAGAGGCATTGTCACAAAATTTTAACTTTCAGGAATAAAAATCTGGTGAAATTAAATTTAATAAAATAACATTTTAAACTGATAGACGAATACCTTAATGATTCAAAATAAAGAAAAAATGGTCAGCAACGAAATTTCAAAAATTCAAAAGGTTGTGACAATGCCTCATATACTTCTAACATCTAGTGTTTTTAATTTTGAATTTGTATATTTAACCACACCTATTTAAGTAATGTATTTTACTGAAGCATTTTTTGAATGTTTTCATATTTTTTTATATTTTAAACAAAGATGAATTTAACGTTTCAAATGTTCTACTTATAAAGTCAGTTTATTAATTAATCTTTTACTGCATTTTTTCCTGTTGTTACGGAAAATATATCTTTATAGTCATTGGATCTTCCAATAAAAGAAAAAAAAAATTTTTGAAAATATAACTACAGTTTTAAATTAGTATTTTGAACTTTAAAGTTGAAACTAAGTGGGAGAAAATACAGTTCATCTGTTAAAAACTGCTTGATAAATAACTAATAAAATCCACTTAAATTATTAAGGGACGTATATTAAGCATATATACAGGGTGCAATATGTTATCTATCGCCGACCTATAATTTCTCAACCGTTGGTCGTACACATATAGTTCCAATTACAAAAACGTTTCAAATGAGGTAAATATTCATGTTGTGGCATTATTTAAAGTAAAAACTCAATTTTATAAAAATTACGAAATCTAACTTTGTATACGGTCCCCCAGTCCCTGTAGTTATATTTAGTAAAAGTTTACACATATCATAACAGATATAACACAAAACGTTTGACATCTGTACCACAAAAATTGACACAGTTATTAAATTTCAAAGTTTGAGATTTTTGCTCATGATTTTGTCTTTCATTGAGGGAACAGTTAAAAGAGGAATTAAAGTAATTCGAGATCAAAATCAGGGTGCAATTCCGCTGCCATTAGTCCTCAGTGAGTATGTTTTATTTTCCGGTTGTCGGATCTACCTATTTTGACGTTTGAATGTTGTTCGACCCATAAAAGTTAGTTCAAATTTTTAGATACCGGCTAAAAGTGGTTTCGCCGTAAGAAGGACATTGCATCCTGAATTTGATCTCGAATTACTTTAATTCATCTTTTAACTGATCCCTCAATGAAAGACAAAATGATGTGCAAAAGTATCAAACTTTGAAATTTAATAACTGTGTCAATTTTTGCAATACAGATGTCAAACTTTTTGTGTTACATATGTTATGATATGTGTAAACTTTTACTAAACATAACTATAGGGACTGGGGGACCGTATAAAAAGTTAGATTTCGTAATTTTTATAAAATTGATTTTTTACTTTAAATAATGCCACAACATGAATATTTAGCTTATTTGAAACGTTTTTGCAAATGCAACTATATGTCTATGGCCAACCGTTGCGAAATTAAAGGTCGGCGATAGATAACATATTACACCCTGTATAAAAAATATTCTGATAATCTATATTATAAAGTAAACACATCTCTGTGAGTGACACTAACATAATTTCAGCAACACCTGATACATAAACTTCGGTTTTACTACAATTTTTTTAAACTTCTAATCATCAAATATTTTCAAATTTTGCTTTCTGGTGCTGAACAGGTGTTGAAGAGGTGAACAGTATTGAGGGGTTTTCTAGCTGATATCAGCTCAACACCCAGACTAAAAATGAGTGATCTTATGTATGTGTGAGCTATTGGGATAAGTATAACTGTAGTTTGAAACTACTTAAAGGATAAAAATAAGAAAAAGAAAAGTTGAAAGTAAAAAATAATGGGAGAATTTAAAAGTTAAAAATTAAGTTAAAACTTAAATGTTATAAATCTTAAAAATCGTAATAGATGGTATAGCTGTAGTTATAAAACTACTATAAAAAAGAAAAAGATGAAAAAAGAGATAAAAGTTAGCACTGTTCAGAATTATTCTCACCAAGCTTGGGCAGGAAAAGCTGTTAAAAGAGGCAGCAAAAGCCACATTAACAAAAAAAGGCACTAATCAATGTGATACTTTTTCCCTTAATATTTCAATATAGAGAAGATATAATTTATTTTTTAGTATAAGAAGATATAAAAAGGTTTTATATATAAGAAAAAAAAAGACATTTAGCAGTCTTGTAGTGGTGAAAACAGGGATCACTGGGTGTCCATAATAATGGAGAATCTGGGCGTTTACGGTGACTAGGGGGAAATTGCTTTTAAATGATTTTTTTTTCTGGTACTTTTTGACACACTTTTATATCGGAATTCACTGTCTGGCTCCTACCAAGTCTATATATTTATAAACATAAAATGAGGAAGATACACTCAGGAAGGTGTTAAAAAAAAGTACAAATGCAGTCGCGCACTTTTTAAACTATGACGACATTGATTTTTAAAAGTATGACTACACATATTTTATTACTATATGACTAGAAATTTGCTCATGTGAAATAAATCAATTCGAGCAATCCCATATAAAATAAAGACAACTTTTAAATTTACTTATTCTGTATCTTGAAAATGATGAAATATGTTCTCTAGTGTTAAGAAAAATTAAAAATTGAAATTTCGAAGAAAAAAAAATGATAAAAAAAATAAGGCACATCTTGAGATTTCAAGTGATTTAATTTACTTTTAATTAAAATGTGCTGAGCATTATATTTTACTTACTCTAATAACTAACACATATGATTCACAAAAAAGTATGAAGTACAATCAGAATTTAAAAGCAAAAATTAAATGTGATGAAAAAATATTAAAGATATCTTAGTTTCTGAACTATTGTAGTTCCGATTAATATGCTGCGAACATTTTATCAGCACTGTGACAATTACCATGTAAATATATATATACACGATTGCTGACATGCTTCTTTATTTGCATTTGTTCAATGGCTACAGATAAATATCAGATTTCATCAAAGGAATCTCAAAAAATATAGGTGCATTGTGTCGATTTTATCCCAATCACATCATATTCTCTGAATATTAGCCAGGAAATGAAGCAATTTCTTGCACTTGCTATTACGTTCCCTATCGCATTCGATATCTTGTTCCGACTTTCAGTACCATCGTAAAAGGAAATGATGAACATAGCAGCTACGTTTGGAAGTCATTTGTTTATAAGGACCTTTTCAGAATAATGCAAGTAATTAACATTTTTCTGGTGACTCATTCGTAATTTGTTGGGAATCAATATGCTATGAGAGCGTAGATTAAATGTGCGATAAATTTAAATAGGTAGAATTTGTAATAGAGACTTTCGTTTAGGGAAATTGGGTCATTTTGGCTTCAGTTACGATTTTTTTAGTGTATTTTTATTGTTTTTTACTTGTCCACCAATGTATAATACTGCATTATGAGTTTTTTTCTTTTCTTTTTTTTTTTTTCCCCTTCAAAATCTGTAATGTACGTAAGTTTGTATAATGATAAGTCCAGCACGCCTGGGATATAACTGGGATGCCACTTGTAACATTTCTGTATAATTTTGTAAGTTTTAATATATAGGGGTCTTTTTCAACGAAGGTATTTCCGGGCCCTGCCTCCGGCAGCGGCCCGTTATCATGGTAGTTATTCTGCTGGGTGGGGCTTGTTGAGCTAAAACCATATTGGTAGGCCTCCCCGCCTGGCCTGAAACTGAAACTGAAACTGTCAGTGTTTTTTTTTTTTTTTGAGTTAATTCTCATTTCCTTACGACATAATATATAGGGGTCTTTTTCAACGAAGGTATTTCCGGGCCCTGCCTCCGGCAGCGGCCCGTTATCGTGGTAGTTATTCTGCTGGGCGGGGCTTGTTGAGCTAAAACCACATTGGTAGGCCTCCCCGCTTGGCCTGAAACTGAAACTGAAACTGTCAGTGTTTTATTTTTTTTTTATTTATTTTTTTTTTTTGAGTTAATTCTCATTTTTTTTTTCCTTACGACATTAAATATATTTCGAGTTATTTTTAGTTAAGTTATTTTGTTGTTTAGTTAGTATCTATATTTCTTAAACAAAATGTTATAGAATATGTAAAAATTCAGCTTTGAATAACTTCAGCTGTCCATTTAACTAAACCCTCTATCAAACTAAATTAGACTAAACTATCTTATCTAGACCATCGAAACCAACTTGTCCATTTAACTAAACTATCTATCACGTTTTAACAGACGTCATAGATAATTTAGTTAAATGGACAAATTAAAAATGTCATCATCCTCTTCTGATTCAGGGCGCTACAGTTATCTTTTGCTCATAGAAGCTATAGCGTCCAGATCACATTTCAAACACGAATTCGACTCTGGTACTTCTTGACTAGGAGACAGCATCCACAGCAAGTGTTAACTCACGTTTGGAAAAGTATAGAATATTTAAATAATATAAATTCAATAATCACAAGTATGTTTTCTATAAATGAAACAATATCTGGCGGTTGCTTCAGTATGGTCCATACATTGCTCTTTTTTGAACTATGAATATTTCACAGGTTATTTCTGTCAGCTGTCATGTATCATGCATGTATGAACTGTCAAATGTATGTCATTTGTATGAAATGACGGTACAACGGCACACACTGCTTGCCAAATCATGAACTTATTGAACGAGAAATTACCAGATCACGTAATTTCAAGAAATTCTGATGTGAATTGGCTTCTAAGATCGTGCGATTTAATATCAATGGATTATTCTTTGGGGGTTTCTGAAAAGTAAAGTGTATACGCGAATGCCCCCGCACAATCCAAGACCTCAAAATTAAGATCCGGGCGGAAATTTTGATCATGAATCCGCTCACTCTGGGAAAAGTCATTGAAAATTTTGACATTCGGATGATGGCATGTAACCAGAGCCGCGGTAGCTACGTGTGTGATATTGTATTCCATACATAAATGGCATACATTAATAGCATAAATGGCATACATAAATGGAATTATGTATTCCATACATAATGGCATCCCATACATAAATGGTGGGACATGGAAATAACTCACCTTCCATGTTCAATAAAGAATTATCGATTTTCACTCATGAAAAATGCGTTTTCTTTCATAATAAAAAAATGAAACAACAGATGACTATCTTTTATTATGCTCACTATCACATTCAGTACCTTGTGTCAGCTTTCAGTATTGTCAGTAATGAAAGAAAATGGTGAATAGAGTGCCACGTTAGGATATATTTGAAGTAATTTGTTAAGGCTGTTCTTAACTGATCTGCTCAACAAGCGCAAAACGTTTTGACACATTTTCAAATTCATTTTTTAACGGAAAGGTATAAAATTGGAAAGCCTGACCATGAAAGCGATTTGGAATTGAACTTTTTTTCCCTTTTTTGACCAATGAATTACCTATTGAGTTATAAACAATTTTCATCACGTGACAAACATGTTTTTCGCCCGCTCTTGAGGCTCTTTCTTCCTTCGCGCGGAAATTCGGTTCAAAATGCCCACTTTGACACTAATTTTTGAACGATCTATTGCATTTGCAAAAAAAAAAATGGAAAAAACAGCTCAATTACATAGTTTCTGAGCAACAACACCAGCTAGTTTCATGCATTTTCGAACGAAAATAAATTAAAACTTATGTCAGAAAGTTGCCCTTTTGGATTTGAGAACACATTCAAGAATTAGCCTTTTACAGCATCGTACTTGGTTTGGGATGTACCTGTTCCTATTTCTGACTTATAGCTTAAGAAGGTAACTATTGAGACAATGTTTAAGCAAAAGCAAAAATGTCTCTTTGAAATAAATAAGAAATGAGGTTTGCAATGGAGAGGACAAAATACAACTACGATGATCAAATTTAGAATAGCTAATTCTAAAATAAAATTAAGGGGTCTTGTACCTTTTAAACTAGTCGAAAATCAAGAAAAATATTGAAAGTTTGAATTAGTGTACCTTCATTAATTTTTTATGTATAAACATGAAATTTTGAGTTTTGATTAAACACATTAATCTTTTTAATATAATATCACTAAAAACTGACTAGTCTTTTACAGAATTTGTGTATTGTTGAAATTAAAACAGCTCTTTTTTTTTTTTTTTTACTTCGTAAGTTGATATCTTGAGAATGTATGTATGGATTGTTATGAATTTTGATATATATAGGTATTTTTAAATGATCTACTCTTATTGCAAAATTATTTCATTAATTAGGTTAAAAAAAAGTGTAAAAACAAATCAAAAATTTACATTTTTTAATGAATAAAAATAATCATAACTAAAAATATTATTACTGTAAATGCTTAAAAGTAGTTCATTTTAAACACACATATGTGCTTAGTATCTACACCAGAATTCATAAAAATCCATATCTCAAGATATCATGCGTGCAATGACTTACGGAGAAAAAAAAAAGAGCTATTTTAATTTCAACAATTGAATAAATTCCATGAAAGGCTAACCACTTTATAATGGTAGCATATTATAAAGCACAATCTGTTTAATCAGTATTCAAAATTTCACTTTTGTACATAAAAAGGTCTTGCAGATAGACTAATTCAAACTTTGAAATTTTTTGTTCATTTTTGTCACGTTTAAAAGGTACAAGACCCCATAATGCAAGGTTACTAACTTTAAAACTCAACTTACGTCAAAAAACATGTTCACCAAATCGTATTCGAACAAGACTGCTACTTTGAGTTCCACTATCAGTGAAAACACGATAATCAATGGCACTTCAAAATGTATTTAATTTTTCTTACCCGTTTCTTTAAATCCTGTAGATTCCGCTATTCACTTTATTCAAGTACGCAGATTAACTTGTTATCGAAGGCAAACTCGACAGGTAACACGGAACGTCAATATCACGTAACAGCAATGCAAACGCAAAGTTTTAATGCGAGAAAC
The DNA here is from genome assembly GCA_963932465.1 of Maratus speciosus. Taxonomy (NCBI): domain Eukaryota; kingdom Metazoa; phylum Arthropoda; class Arachnida; order Araneae; family Salticidae; genus Maratus; species Maratus speciosus. The sequence continues at coordinate 31,699,223 of OZ010789.1, read as the reverse complement.
TTCAACCTGATTTCCTTGAAAGGCAAGACTTTTAATTCTAAAGGCAAGACATTTAATTCTAAACAGCCCTATATACTAGCCAGTTGACAATAGTGAGCTTAGCATTTAACCGCAAAAAAAAAAAAAAAAAAAAAAAATGACAGATAAGCTCATAATCAAAAAGGTACAATCACATTTGCTAAAAACGGAGAAACGACACAGACGTGGCTCTTTCACGAAAAGTTTTAGATGTCAGCCAACACGTTCATAAACTAAGATACCCTCACAAGTTAGTAGTCAGTTACTGCCATAAGTTTTCTGATCACTCAATTGTAATTTGCTGGGAACTAATATGGCAACAGAATGTGATATTTCATAGATTAAATGTACAATAAATTTTATAGTTATACTCTGAATTAATGACTTTTGTTTTGGAGAATAAATGTCATTTCAGCTTTCAGTTGTGCAAATATCTTTAGCTTGTAATTATTTCTATGGTAAATTCATTCATTGAAGCATGATATATATTTCACAGTGACGTATAAGTTATGAAGTATATTTCACATATCTTACCAGATTTTATGTGTAGATTTGCACTGGGTTGTCAACAATGTGTTTTAAAGGGTAGTTGAAATTCAACCTTGTAAATACGAGGGTAAGTCAGTAAGCAGGTCACAAAAGCCAATAAAAAAAGGGGAAACCAAGATGCCTACTTAAAAGGCATGTTTATTTCTCTATATAATCGTCATTTACATTGATTACATTGATGCCTCATCTTTCTAATACCTGCAGCATAAAAGTCTTTGGACTGCAATCTGAACCATCTGTATACTTCACATTCAACGTCTGCATCAGTCGGCTGTAGGCTAAACCATGTGAACATCCTGATGCAGTTACTAATGTTGTCTATTGTTGTTCGCCTGTCAGCTCTAACCATTTCCTCAAACTTCCGCACTGTATTCTTCTGCGGCAATCTCAACAGAACGACCACTTTGTTCTTCGTCAACAACTTTTGAACCCCCCTGCTCATATTGTACAACTGTTGTCTCATCAATTCGAAATTTACATCTTACAGTTGCACAGTGATGTCACATATTGGCATGTTTGGAAACAATTTACTACTGATTTCCGACCTCTCATATCGGTTTGTGACCTACTTTCCCTCGTATGATAGCTGTAAATAGTACTATTAATGACAATTAAATAATATTGTCATGGATTGCGTATATTTGCGTTCGTTTAAGCATACTATGATCATCGATTACACACTGTCACTTCACAAACCAGATCCCTCTTTTAAAGTGAAGCTTATTCACGACTTATATTCAACCCTGAATCTGGATTCGAACTTGAAACAGTTTGATCAATTTATTCCAATCTTATCATTACTCTGAATAATAGTTGGGAAATAAAGCAATTTCTGGCGTTTGCTATTATGCTCATTATCTCATTCGATATCTTATTGTTTCGGCTTTCACTACTATCGTAAAAGGAAATGACGAACATAGCTGCCACGGTAGAATACATTTGAAGTCATTTGTTTAGAAGGGTATTTTCAGAATAATGCAGGTAATTAACATTTTTCTGATGACTCATTCGTAATTTCTTGCGAATCGATATGCTAACAGAGTGTTATGTTTCATAGGTTTAATGTGCAATCTATTTAAATGGGTTGGCTCGGTGTTACTGGCTATTATTTGGGAAGCAAATGACATTTTGTCTTTTAGTAATAGTATTTTTATTGGTAATTTTTGTTATTGTTAATGCTCGGTCGCTCATCATATGAAGTATATTTCGTGTGATATTTTATCGCATAATATAAGAAGATTCACATATACTTTGACGAGATTTTATAAAGAGTGGTAGAATATCTATGTTGAAATTAAGATACTGGTACAGTGTAAAGAGACTGGTACTAGTGTAAAGAGACAGCTGAAAATACTATTAACAATTGTGTATGAACAGAACTCCATGAATCGAAACTAGATATAAAATAAAATATTTCAAAGTTCTGGTGCCAAGCTGTGGTTACTCAGCAAAAAAAGTCTTGATGCCTTTTCTCCTTTTATTTAACAAAAACTTAAACACAACAACTAAATATTTAACAGTTAAATAAGACTAAACTTATTCTTATAAAAATTTCCAGGAGAACACATCACATCGAAAAGCTCCATCTTCGTGATAAATTTTATTCCATACTGAAATACATAGTTTTCTCACCAGTTCGGGATTATTACGTAACGGCCTGAGCGATTGTTATAAACTCCGCCATCAGTCATCATGTGATCCATTCAATTTTTAATAGCGTATATTTCAGACAGGTTAAGGCACTACAAATATTTTTTTAATGCGGTCGATCAATATACTGATCATTCCGTTTATATCGAATTCTATCCTCTATTAACATCCATGCTTGAATAAGGAACCTAACTTGAAACTTCTTGACCAATTATTGCCAATCACATCATATTTTCTGAATATCTGTTTAACCCGTTCTACGCATGAGAGTTCATGAATTTAATTCTAAAACAAAAATTAAAAATAAAATTTTGCCGAGTTATCATGTTGCTATGGCAGCAGACGATAAAACGATATCTTTGGAATAAGGGAATAAATAGAATAAAAAGTTTTGTTTGTGATAAAATGTTTTCCTTTATTTATTTTTTTAAAGGGTAATAATTAATCGCAATTAAATAATCTCTAATTATTTGCATGTGAGGTAAAAGAATTATCGTAATACCCGCTACAGTTTCTTAGTATTGCAGCATGGTGTACGTAATATGTATACATCACATTACATTAAACATTTAGAACTGGTCAGAACTTGCGCGATTACGGGTTGAACATAAAAAAGGCAAAAATGCGTCAAAAACATAATTTTTTTTTTCGAAATTTTGCCCCAATTATTCATGGGCCCCCAACTAGCAGACCGTGTGCCAAATTTTGTAGCCCTGCGCCCTGTGGTTTCCCAGTTTTTGAGGTTACATAGATACCCGCACGGATTTTAATAGGGTAGATGCTAGTCAGGAAGTGAAGTAATTTCTGGGTCTTGCTCTTAGGCTCACCATTGCAGTTGGTTTCTTGTTTCAGTTTTCAGTACTGTCATAAAAGGGAATTACGAATCCAGGCTCCACGTTAGGATAAATTTGAAGTCATTTGTTTTGAAGGAACTTTTAAGAAAAATGTATATAATTAACATTTTTCAGGTGCGATTTGTAATTTTATTGGAATCAATATACTATCAGAGTGTTATATTTCAAAGGCGAGAAAAAATTAAATAAATAGACCTTTCATGAGAGTTATTTAGAACATAAATATAAATTTCCTTTTATTTATGAGGTATCGTTCTTAAGTTTCAATTCTTGTTACTGTTTTTTATTTATACAGTCGGACCTCTATTTAGCGAACCTCTATTTAGCAAATTTGTCTATTTTACGAACTGTTCCTAGGAACCAAGAACATTTTGCGAATTTCTTCGTAAAATAACCTCCAAATAGCGAAGTGCATTCTCTATTTAACGAATTTTTTCGTGGGATCTAAATTTTTTTTCTCCCTATTTCTCAAAACATTTCCTGGCATTTCAAACTTATTCTTTCTTTTAACATATTTTATGATGATCAATGACCAGGAACAGGTCTTACCAGGCACCTAACTCACCGATAACAGTAAAGTCGCTGTGATTCTTTGCTTTTCATCCAAGAAGTGCAAAATTTCAATATCCCCTTTTAATCCTCAATGGAGCTGCACCGTGTTCCTAAACTAGAGTCTCCCGTTTTATAGATTGTTGATCAGCCGTGCTGGTAATTTCGGTTCTTGTAGGTCGAAAATGTCAAAGCAAAAGTGCCTGAGCATAAAAAAATAAATAAATAAATAAATAAATAAAAATTAAATAAAAATTCTTGATGAGTTGGATAAAGACGCGAAGAAAAAGAATATTGCTTTAAAATTTGGTGTTCCTCCAAACAGCTTATCAACCATAATAAAAGACAGTGATTTTAATGTAAAATTACTTTTTTTAACTGAAAATACAATTTATTTTCAGACAATGTTTTTTTTTTTTTCTTATTTCCCTTGCAGATTTCTCTTTGATGGGTAAAACAAATAAAACAAATAGATATATACTATAAAAAAAAGTGTGATCAATTACTTTTTTAAATTATATTTAGTGTTTATGGACAATATGTTTATGTAGTTTAAAAAAATTTAAAAAGTGGCTCTCTAATTAACGAATTTTCCATATAACGAACTTTTTTTCGGTATTAAGGGTCTTCGTTTAATAGAGGTTTGACTGCATAATAAAATGTATTTCGGTGTATCATTAACTTATTTTGCCTGTAGTTTAGTATCTTTTTTTTAACAGAATATTATAAATAGTAGTAAAGAATCCACTTTGCTACTAACAAGGGAACCACTTTTGGTGCTGTTCGCATCTATCATTGAGACCTGGTATATTTTAAAGCCCTATATTACGAAGTATGATAATCGATAAAATTTCTCTGTTAAAATCATATTTTTTGATTTTACAGAAGCATAACGTTTTGAAAATGCAATTTTCGAAACCACTTATCGGACTACTAACATGGAATTTTTTGTAAGAAAAACATTTTGAAGTGTAAATTAGTTAATAATAAGTATAAAATATTGAAAAAAAGTTTACAAATTCCTTGAAGAACCAATGAATTTGATTTTCAAAAATTACAACATTATATTCACATTTTTGGCGGGGGAAAAGTGAGCGTTTTTTTTTTTTTTTTCAAAAATAGAACTTTCCGGCAACCTTAGTCGAATATCATGCCTGCTTGCCCTGTGGCAGCAGTGGTTTGGACTTCACTAGAAATTGTAACGTCCGACCTAATTAGGAACAGTAATTTTTCTAAATTGTATAAAATTTTATTTTACTTAAAGCAGGCGAAAAATTTGTAGCACTATATTTGGCGACTTAACCGAATTTGGCGTGAAATAAACAAATAAAAATCGAATAATAAAAAATTAGAAGTATAAATATATATATATATATATATATATATATAATATTATTTTAACAGAGAAATTTTATTGGTTCTCTAACTCTTAGGTATAGGGCTACAAAATGCACCAGGTCTCGATGCTAGGTGCGAGCAGCAGCAAAAGTGGTTCCCATGTAAGACATTCGTCAACAGAAGTATATTTAAAAAAAAAATTAAAAAATCCTAATCAACTGTCGAATGTTTGGTTAGTTTCTCTTGAGAGCTACCGCCATATTTTCCCATGGGGCTAAGCAGACAAAGCATGCTGCTAAAAAAAAAGAATCATACGTGAGTGGTTCAATATTTATTGTCCTTAGTGTATATAAAAAATTTGTACTGCGATGGTTGTTGTGGAATATAGAAATCTAATGTCTTAGATGCATATATGCTCAATTTCAGAACTGTAGATGCTATATTCACATAGTTTTAGAAGGAGGGGTGAAAGGAGAGGAGTGGGGGTGAAAGGCTGATTTTTAGCTTATGGGGCTAGATTTGTGACAGTGGATGAGACGTAACTACTGTCGTTCGGACTCGGGATCATAGTGATGTAGCCACACCTCATCCACGGTAACGAATGTAGCATCATTAGCTCCAAACCAGCATTTCGCCCTCACCCCCTCCTTAAAAACTCCCTCAAAAATAGGTCTTTAAAACTTCACCCCTCCCTCCAACGAAAACTATGTTAATATAGCAGCTACGGTTCTGAAATTGAGCATAATGACATTTAAGACATTAGGCTTCGATATTCCACAACAACCATCGCAGTACAAATATTTTATATACACTAGAGACAATAATTATTGAACTACCCACATAACTACTGACATCTATGCCGTAATCGAGGTTCATGACTCTCCTATTCGTATCAACCAAGGCAAGCAGATGACAGTCTATTTTTCTAGAAGAGTGCAATCATTATTTTGCACAAAGCAATAATTAGAAGCATAATACTGTTTTCTATAAAGATTAAAATTATTCGTGAAAAAGTTTGATTTTGTCATTAGTCAACTGTTAATATCTGGGATTCATGTTTTGAACTACTTTTTTGTAAGAATATAGATCAGTGCAGTTTAAAAAATTAAAGAACCCATAACTAAGATCACTGCTTTGGTCCTACACTATAAAACAAATCTCTAATTCTACAGATGTAAAGTTACAGAAATCTGTAAACTTACTTAGTTTTATCCGTACATTGTACAAAAAATTGTGTAAATTTACAAAATTAGTTTTTGTAAGGCTGCAGAAATTTGTAGTTTTACAAAAGAGTCAACTAAAATTACAGTAATCTTACTAAAATTTTATTTGTAACCCTGGTTGCTGTTACATAGAAAGTTCTAGGCATCCCAGTTTCCTAAAAATTCTTAGTAACCTTACAGATTTTTTTTATTTAAGGTGCAAAAGTGTATATGAGACATGAATCACTGTTGTTGCCGTTACATAATAAGTTTTAGGAATTCCAGTTTTCTAGAAAAATTTTAGTAACTCTGCAGATTTTTTTACAGTGTAGGGCTAACGACATTTATATTCAGTCGTACCATAATTTTCAAAATAAATAAATAAATAGATAAATAAATGTTGTAGATATCTCTTGAAAATATTCAATTATAATGGAGTTTCAAGTATAAATATTCAAGTGTATGGCAGAGATTATTTTTCATAAAGTAGTACGACTACCCCAATAGCTTAATGACAAGCGCGTGGCCTTAACACGCTACAAGTCTACAGTTCGATTGACGACTGTGGACGAAGCAAAGTTCATTGAACCTTGCATCCCGTGGGAGACATTAATAACAAGCTTGCTTGGGAGCTGAACACTAAGAGTCCCGCGTTAGGATGACCACCTGACCGGGACATATACAGTATAGCACTTCAGGCCCCATTATCAAGAAAACAGGATAGTCCCCATACACTGTAGTGAGATGGCGTTTAATGGATTGTAATGGCACATGTTTAGTTTAGTTTTAGGTACGAATAGCATAAAAGAAACAGTCATTAGGACCTACCATGACCCACCCCGTAATAAAAATTAATATTTATATCCTGAATATTTAGTTTAAAAATAATTAAAAGTTATTTTAGAAGAATATATCATTGTAAATGTATTCAGTTTGATTAAAATGCCGTTTTTAATTTTTTTTAAACATTAAACTTTCAGCTATAATGGCATGACAAAAGCTTTGACATTACAAAACATTTATATTTTCAAACTACTAAAAAGCATTTTGTTCTGCTCCTTTTTCAATGAGATTTTATATTCCAGAATAAATCTCTTCCCGGAACAGCCTATTTATTGAAAATCCTCTGCGCTATATTTGAGAGGCTGCTGAACGATCACAATTATTCTATTACAGTTAGACAGGTGCTGTTCAATAAAAGATTTCCTAATTAAATTTGATTTTTCATCCTGTGTGGCAAACGCGATAAATCTTTCAATTACCAAACATGAATTTCGCAAGTATCTAAGCAATTTTTCTATCCTGTAACGCTGCTGCCGTAAATGAATTTTTTGTGATCACTGGTCTTTCTCGCCTAATATTAAGAAAACTATTTCATATAAAAATATAAAATTGGTAGTTTTACAAAGAAATGTTCAACAATCACGCTAAAGCAGACAGTTTCTAAATAGAAGAATCATTTTGACAGCTATTTAATGTTGAAATCAGTCAAAATAATTCCTTTAAAAAAGTTTTATAGGAACAAAAATTATGTATTGCAATTTAATCATAATTTGCAAGGACATATTTGTCAAGCTTGGGGTGTACAGTATGTAATTTGTTTTTGATTTGACTAATTTTTTTAGCTCTTTTGTAAACTTTTTATTCAAAATTTTCTTATTTCAACAGAGATTTATTTATTTATTTATTGATCAACAAACATACGACTTGTGTGTTTGACATGAGAGCCAGCTTATAAGTCGGAGACAAGATAGCACAAGGAAATATTACAACACAAGAGAAATACACCCTGGGAGTTCCACACAAAGAGTGTGTGCAATAGAACCAGCGGGAATCGAACCCACAATCTCTTACTAATAATAAGCTAATAATAATTAGTCTCTCTTTCAATAGAGATTTATTTTATATTTAGAAAAAGTCATTTTTTTTTATACTGTTGACAAAACCTACAAAAACAGCGCAAATAATAATATTTCCTTTCAACAAAAAAAAATGTAGTTACACGTGACTATTAAAAAAGAACTGTAAATTTAAAATAGTAATATAATGATCATGTGTTAAAAGTCGGAAATTGGGAGAAATATAAAAAAAAAAAAAAATATTTACATGTGAAGATTAAAGAGAGAAAGAAAACTTCCAAATAATAATTAAATTATTATGCATTAAAAGCTGTAAATGGTGGAAAATTACATCATACTTCGACTATTTTAACCCTTAAATGCCGGGTGTTGCTTTTCGGCAACATATACAATTTAGGCTCTAAAATACTATTAGAATAATATTCAAGCTATAATGCTTAATGTTGCCAATAAAATATATTCTGAAAATATTACTAAATCGATTTTTAACATGTAGATGACAACACTTGTGCTGTTTAAGAATAAAGAGAGATTTATTTTTTCAATTGTTCTTACTTGTTCTTTTTGTTTTGTTTGGAAGCTTTCGAAATACCCTATTTTCTTCTGCAGTGAGCAAGTAAAATTTATTTCTTATTATAGTTCCAAAAATTTTTGTGTGTTTAATATTATAGAATTTTATCAAGGAAAATTATTTTTTCAATTAAAGACCAGTATTGCAGAATAGTAACAAACTTTTTTAGCCCTAAACCATACTTAAAACAAAATATGATTTTTTAAATTATTTTTTCCATGATTTATTTAAAAAATGAAAGCCGAAAAAATTATTACAATGCTTTATAAAAAAAAATCAGGCATTTAAGGGTTAAGTTCATGATAATAACATGAAATGAAAAAAAAACTGTATCTTTATGAATTTGTTTTTATTACCGAAATCCTGGATTTGACTTTTAAAAACAGATTTTTACACAAAAACAGATGTATGTTGATAGGATTAAATAGGTTAGATAAATACAATGTATTTTTATTGTTATGATCGTAAATAAATAAACGTATATTCCTCTTATAAAATTCGGATTGTTCTCCATTCCAAAACTTGTTTTCTTGATATACATTTTCTCGTCTTCCTATGAAAGAAGAGAATTTCCATGGAAATAACCTATAAAAGATTCCATATCATAGAATTATTTTATGGAAAATTCGCATGATACATGATCATTTCATTTCGTGTTGGTTCAGATTTTATTTTACTGTGTTTATTTTAAAAAGAAAAATAGAAGAACTTTATATCCTCAATGATAATGATACCAATGTCAATTTCTAGAATTTCTTCTTTGTTAGCTAAGTCTGTATTTTTATTTTTGAGATACCCTGTATTTCTACATCTGTATGGATAAGCAGATAAATAGACAGGTAGCCAGGTAAGGAGTGTGAGTGTTTATATTGTGCGTATTTATATATCATGCGACACTTGCTATATTTTTGATACTGTACTAAAACATTTTCTAATTCATTAATTGGTGTAATATCAAATGTTTTAATATGTCTTGCTTACATTCAAATACCATATATTTAAAGCAGAATCTTAGGTAAATACAAGGTATTTTTATTGTTACGATTGTAAATAAATAAACGTGTATTGATCTTGTAAAAATCGGATTATTCTCCATTCCAAAATATGTTTTCTTGATATACAATTTCTCGTCTCCCTACGAAATAATAGAATTTTCATGAAAATAGCCCATAAAAGATTCTATATCATAGAATTATATTATGGAAAATTCGCATCATATATGATCATTTCAATTTGTATTGGTTCAGATTTTATTTTACTTTGTTTATTTTAAGGACTCTTAAAATAGGGGAAAAAAGGACCATTTTCAACATTTAATACCTTAAAATGTATTTGATTTTTAAACACAATTTTAATTGGAATTAAAGATATAAGTATGTTCCTTCATTTCATGTATTTAAAAAATTGCAAGATGCAGAATTAGCATTTACAGGGGGCTCCAAACTGACAGACACTTGGCGAAACTCGGCATAACAGATTACGCGCGGGATTACAAAAAAAAAAAAAAAAAAAAAAAAAAAAAAACAATTTAACAAATTAGAACGACCATTTAGAAAAATGATTTTTTTCAAAGACTAAAATTTAAGACATAAAAAATCGTACCGAGTGGATCATACATTACGTACGCCATGAATTAAACATTAATAGCGTTATTACACGCAAAAATTCCAAGCGACAAAAATCGCCTGCGACTCGTATTTGGTGTGAAATATTTATATGAATTCATTCCTGTCCTATTTATCTCTTTTTTTTTTTTTTTTTTTTTTTTTTTTTTTTTAATTGGCTTATTCCATTTTTCTTTTGCACGTGAAAATCTTACAAATTAAAATTAACTCTTTGTCAGAAATTGTTATTCATTTTCTTTCATTTTCATTAGTTATTATCCACCTGAAACTTACGTATTATCCAAGCATTTCATTGGCTGTTCAGGAAAAGGCATTTCCATCGTCAGATTTCCAAGAAATCTGACTACCAATTTAAAATGAAATTCCATTCTTAAACTTCTAAACATCCGACAATATTACAAATACCGTCGGATAGAGAAAAAAATGTACTTTTAAATGCAATTTGTTTGAAAGCTGTATCTCAATTTGTTTCTGAGTTATTATTTTTTTTTTTTTTGTAGTTTTTATTACTTTTTTGTCATAGTGGCAACAGAAGGTATCCATCTCTGCTGAAATTTAAGGGAAATACACATTACTGTATAGGCCAATCAGGAAACGAATAAAATGCGGATTAAACCAATAAAAACCTTCAGATATGCTTTTGATTTCCTACCCTGACGAGAACAATAACCATTTTTCCAAATGGTAATTAAAAAAAAAAAAAAAAAAAAAAAAAAAAAAAAAAAACATATAAAACCTCATGGGTTTACGCTGAATCATCGGATCCGCGCGGAACTTTCATATTTCGTTTTGAACAAATTGTTTATGCATGATCTGTAGAGACTTGCTCACGAGAATAGAATAAAGAAATGTAATCTTTGGTCAGTCCGTGATCCTGCAATCGGGGTCGTCAAAGAAGTAATCTAATTCCGTCATTGATCAGTACAGTATTTTTCAGACATTAGATCAAATTTCTTGTAAATTTTTCCGACATATCTAATTATTCTGTGAAATGCATAATTAGACAGGAACACCTTACACAACAATATATATTAGTAATCAAAGCATTGAAATAAAATATACTCAAAATATTCTACACAAAAATAAATTAATGCATTATTTAACAACTGAAAAAACAAATCGGATTGGATTATTTTATTTTTGTTTTCTTTTCCAGTGAAAATACTTTCTGCTATGCATTTACTAATATCGGGATAACAAGTATGTATCTCAATGATCGTGTCATAGACTAAAATATTTACGACTTTGAAAACACATACATAAAAAAATAAAACATTGCACAAAAACTGCACAGCAAACTTTGAACTGAAAAAGAATTTCTTTCTTTATATTGACCCGCATAGATACATTACATAAAATAATTTAATATGCAACAGAATAAACAAAACGGGGTGCATTAATTTATGTTTTTTTTTTCTGTGAAAATAATTTATGCTATACATTGCTAATGGCGGACTAATAATTATGTAACTGAATGATTTCGTCATGGATTAAAATATACGTGACTTTGAAATTAAAAACAAACATTGCAAAAAATCTGTACAGCAAACTTTGGACTGAAAAAGAATTCATTTCTGCATATTGACCCACAGAGACACGTTACATAAAATAAATTAATAAGCAACAGAATAAACAAAACGTGCTGCATTAATGCTATTTATGTTTTTTTTTCCCTGTAAAAATATTTCATGCTATATACATTACTAATCGGATAACAATTCTGTAACTGAATGATCGTGTCCTAGAATAAAATATCATGACTTTGAAAACACATTACATAGAAAAATAAACATTGCACAAAAACTGCACAGCAAACTTCCGACTGAAAAAGAATTCATTTCTGCATATTGACCCACAGAGACACGTTACATAAAATAAATTACTAAGCAACAGAATAAACAAAACGTGCTGCATTAATGCTATTTATGTATTTTTTTTTCCAGTAAAAATATTTCATGCTATATACATAAATATTCGTGTCATATAATCGGATAACAATTCTGTAACTCAATGATCGTGTCCTAGAATAAAATATTCATGACTTTGAAAACACATTACATAGAAAAATAAACATTGCACAAAAACTGCACAGCCAACTTTGGACTGAAAAAGAATTTATTTCTATATATTGACCCACAGAGACACATTACATAAAAACCTCATGGGTTTACGCTGAATCATCGGATCTGCACGGAACCTTCATATTTCGTTTTGAACAAATTGTTTATGCATGACCTGCAGAGACTTGCTCACGAGAATAGAAAGTGATGTAATTTTAGGTCATTCAGTGATCGGGCAATCGGGGGGTCATCAAAGAAGTAATCTAATCCCGTCAGTGATCAGTATAGTATTTTAAAGTCATTAGATCAAGCTTCTTGTAGCGTTTTCCGACTTATCTAATTATTCCGTGAAATACATAATTAGACAGGAACACCTTATGCAACAATCTATATTAGAAACCAAAGCATTGAAATAAAATATACTCAAAACATTCTACACAAAAAATAAAATAATGCATTATTTAACAACTGAAAAAACAAAGCGCACTGGATTATTTTATTTTTGTTTTCTTTTTCTGTAAAAATAGTTTCTGCAATACATTAACTAATATCCGGATAACAATTATGTATCTCTGTATGTCAAAGGCTAAAATATTCACGACTTTGAAAAATATACATAGAAACATAAACGTTGCACAAAAACTGCACAGCAAACTTTGGACTGAAAAGAATTTCTTTCTATATATTGAGTTACAGAGATTCATTACATAAAATAAACTAATAAGCAACAGAATAAACAAAACACGCTGCATTGTTTTAATTTAGTTTTTCTTTGAAAAAACATTGTTATACTTCACTACTGGTCGGCTAATTATTCTGTAACTCAATGATATCGTCATAGACTAAAATATTCACGACTTTGAAAATAAATACATAGATAAACAAACATTGCACAAAAACAACATAGTAAACTTTGGACTAAAAAATAATTTTTTTCTATATAAAGAGCAAAAGATGCACATTGCATAAAATAAATTAATAAGCATCAGAGTAAACAAAACGTGCTACATTAATTTATGATTTTTTTTTCTTTTGTGAAAATACTTTCAGCTCTACATTTACTAATATCGAGATAACAATTATGTATCTTAATGATCGTGTCATAGACTAAAATATTCACGACTTTTGAAAACACATACATAGAAAAATAAACATTGCATAAAAACTGCACTGAAAAAGTATTTCTTTCTATATATTGACCCACAGAGACGCATTACACAAAACCTCATGGGTTTACGCTGAATCATCGGACCCGCACGAAACCTTCATATTTCGTTTTGAACAAATTGTTTATGCATGACCTGCAGAGACTTGCTCACGAGAATAGAAAGAAATGTAATTTTTGGTCATTCCGTGATCCGGCAATCGGGGGTCGTCAAACAAGTGGCCTCACCCCCTCAGGGACCAACACAGTACGTTTGAGTCACTAGAGTGATTAAATTTCTCCATTGAAGTTGCGCTCCCCGTCTAACCTTTCCAGCACCCCAAAGAATCGGAAGTGAATAAGATTGAAGTGGGATGGGGATTTTCTTAAGGGGCGATTGAAAATTTTATTTTGTAATTTTAGATCTATATTTCGATGTTTATGAATGAAATTGAAAATATGAAGTAAATGGGAATAAAATATTTAGATAGATATCGTAATAGGTAATGTGTCTTCTATATATTTTTACTAAATAATGTATTTTAATTACACCCCAAAGAATCGGAAGTGAATAAGATTGAAGTGGGACGTGGATTTTCTTAAGGGGCTATTAAAAATTTTCTTTTGTAATTTTAGATCTTTATTTTGCAGTTTATGCGAAAAAACAGAAGATATGAAGTGAATGGAAATAAAATATTTAGATAGGTATCGTAATAGGGAAATATGTCTTCTATATATTTTACTAAGTGGTATATTTTAATTGCATTCCATATTTTAATTGCATCTCAAAGAATCGGAAGAGAATAAGATTGCAGTGAGACGGGGATTTTCTTAAGGGGCGATTAAAAATTTTGTTTTGTCATTTTAGATCTTTATTTTGCAGTTAATACGAAAGAACAAAAGATATGAAGTGAATGGGAATAAAATATTTAGATAGGTATCGTAATACGGTAATGTATCTTCTATATATTTTCTCTAAATAATATATTTTCATTACATCTGCTTTTAGGTGTGTTCGTAATTATATAAATAAGCAGCAACAGTCGTCGGCTGGTCTGTCTATCCGTATGTAACAGCGCAGTCGAGTCACTTAAAATTTTATAAAAATCGAATCAAAACTTTAAAAATATTAATAAAGTTTTCCTCATTCTATTAAATTCTATCATACATAATTAATTCAGTGGTATCTAAAGATAGTTAATGCTTCTAAGTTGCCATTGTGATTATTCTTTAAAATCCTATCATACATAATTAAGTCGATGATATCCCATGATATGTAATGATTCTAGGTTGCCATTGTGATTACGCCCTATTTAAGATGGAGTCTTATTATTTCCGTATAACTGAGTTTAAGATACAGAATCGTAATAAATTTTGTATTCATGCATTTTTGCATAACAGTGTAACAGCTATTGCAGCAAGATCTGAATATTTATAAAGCTAGTTTTAGTACGAACGTACGAAGTATAATTTGCCAGGCTTGAAGTACAATTTTCGACTTGTTCCAGCACGATTAAGGGGCAAGGGTTTTCTTAATAGACCGGAAGCCGGCAGCACAGACAATCACCACATCGAGTTCACGGATGAAATTCTAGGATTAGTTAAATCTTGATTCGCATATTAAAACGCAATCGGTCTGCCAACTCCTGTCTTGGTGGAAAACACCCGACAACCCGATTTTAGCGGCTAACTCATAGGTTTACAATTGTGTTTTCCGGCGCCAAGTCCTCCATGTTTTCATAGCTTTTGGTGCAGGAATAGACAGTAGTAAACCTACGAGTCAGCCGATAAAATCGGGTTTTCCGGTGTTTTCTACAAAGATACCACCGAGTTCATGAGTTTGGCGTTTTAATATGCTAATCAAGATTTAACTAATCCTAGAATTTCATCCATGCACTCGATGAGGTGATTGTCTGTGCTACCGGCACCCGGTCTATAAGGGAGATAGAAATTTCATTTCAAGGTTTAAATCAAAATTTCATTGTTTTGAAGCAAAATTCGTAAGAGATTAACAGTTGTCCAAAAGTAAAGTATTTAAATACATACGATAATAATAGAATATTCGTATATATTTTTATTAAATTTTACAGTTTAATTATTACACCTCTTCTTTTTCGGCGGGCTAATTATTATTGTCGTCAGTGTAATACATAAGTTGATAAATGTTTTTACATGAACAAAATTAACGAGTTTCCTTTTTAGGTACGTTCGTA
This sequence comes from Maratus speciosus, assembly GCA_963932465.1. Lineage (NCBI taxonomy): Eukaryota > Metazoa > Arthropoda > Arachnida > Araneae > Salticidae > Maratus > Maratus speciosus. Next base: position 31,683,591 of record OZ010789.1, on the reverse strand, counting down.
ATTGTATAAATACGTAGCACGTATAGTCGTCGTTCAGTTCGTCTGTCTGTGCGTATATAAAAGCACAAAAACTACCCAACCGAATCGTTCGAAATTTAAAATATACAATTGTTGCATAATTTTGCCGAGTCGTTTCAAATTTTATGAAAATAGAATGTATAGTTTAATTACAGTGTCAGTCAAAAGTTTTCCATTACATTACGACCAATGGGGAAAAAAAATCAAGTGCATTTTAATGATGTTAGTTTCTTTCAAACAGAATAAAAATGGTATGCCCTTATGAAGTGCACTAAACTATACAATATACATTCAGTACAATATGAAGTGCACAAAATATATATAAAACTAGTAATAGTACGAACGCACCTCATTTGCCACGTTTGACGTGCAATTTCTAATTTGTTAAATTAGATATTGATTTTAAAAGACAATAGTTTACCTTTTTTTTGGTATGGTTCACCAAATATTTATTAAAATCACAAAAACTTAAATTTTAACACCCCAAAGAATCGGGAGTAAATAATATTGTAGTGGTACTGTGATTATCTTAAGCGGCGATTAAACATTTTCTGTTGTAATTTTAGATATTTAAACAACTTATTCTGTAACAGTTAAAAGAGGATTTCGTGTGCTTTTGGATATTTAAAGCATAAGATTTGATTTCATTTGGTAGAATCTAATTTCTATTGTTTTTCATACTTAAAAAAAAAATAAAAATGCTCCAGAATAATAATAATAATAACACTGCATCAAATTTCACTATTTAGACGAAAGAATTTCTCTAAGTTGAAACAGATTAAAACGCGAATAAATACGATTTCTTTAGGATATTTTCCCCATTCTTATTAAATGCCCATGGGAACAAATTTATTTGGCGATATTTTACATTTCATGAAATTCCACGAAACCTTTTTCTCAAAATTACATATTCTTCAAATTTACTTAAATTCCATTTTATTTCCAACATAAGATATTTTTTTCTGTTTATAATATCGAATTTGAAGCGAATTTTTAGTTACGCTTTCTGTAAAATGTTTCATTTTAACCACAATAAGAAAATTAGATATTGTATTTTGCAGGGTTAGGAAGAAATGGTTCATAAGAAATGTCTTAAGGCTCTAAAATATGATAGTTTCAATTTCGAAAAATAAAAGAAATATTTTTGCAGTGTTAGGAAGAATATGATAGTTTCAATTTCGAAGTAGAAGAAAATACTTTTGTCGAAATGTGCAGTTTTGATATTGTTTGGGGAAAATATTTTTGGAAGTTCTCTGAAGTGATTGAAGAAAAAAAAGTGAATTTTTGAACAGAGTGGTTTAAAAAGTGGAAATCAATTTTTAAGTAATACATGATGAAAAATATATAATGCTAACATTTTTTATAGTATTTTTTAAAATTAAAATTAAATTTTTATTATTACATGCAGATGAACGAAAATTACAATTTCCTTTTTAATGAAACAAGTCGGAAAATTATACGTCAAACGTGGCAAATGAAGTGCGTTCTTACTATATAGTTTTATAAATATTCAGATATCGGTGCAATAACTGTTGCACTCTTATACGAAAGCATGGGTATACAATTTACGATTATATGGATTAAATTCAGTAATACATCTTAAATAGGACATAATCACCATGCAAACTAGAATCGTTACTAAGCATGGAATATCATTGGATTATTTACGTATGGTAAATAATCAAATATATCGTATGGTAGGATTTAGTAGAATAATCACGATCTCAACCTAGATTCATTGCATATCATGGGATACCATTCAATTAACTGCACTCTTATGCAAAAGCATGAGTATAACATTTACGATTATATATATTAAATTCAGTCATACAGAAATAATAGGACTCCATCTTAAATAGGACATAATCACCATGACAACCTAGAATCATTACTGATCATGGGATATCCTTGGATTCATTATGTATGGTAGGATTTAATAGAATAAGCACCATCGCAACCCACAATTACTACCTATCATGGAGTATGATTGAATTAATTACGTTTGATAGGATTTAATAGAAGGAAGAAAACTATTATTCATATCTTATGAATATTTATAATCATATATTAATTCTTTTAATTATATCATATATCATATAATTATATATTTATAAGCTTTGATTCGATTTTCATGAAATTTTAAATGACCCGACAAAATTCTGCAAACATTAAATATATTAAATTTCAAACCATTCAACTGGGTAGTTTTTGTGCTGATATATGCAGACAGACGGACAGACGAACAGACCAGGCGACGACAGAAGGTGCTACGTTTCTGTATAAATACGAACTCTCCTAAAAACAATAAAAATAGTCTACAATAATAATAATGACACTTCAACGAATTTTACTATTTATAAGAAAAGATTTCCCTTAGTTGAAACAGATTAAAATGCGAATTAGTACGATTTTTTAAGGGTATTTTCCCCATTCCTATTAAATGCCCATGGGAACAAATTTATTTGGCGATATTTTATATTTCAATTTGAAGCGAATTTTTAGTTACGCTTCCTGTAAAATGTTTCATTTTAACCACAATAAGAAAATTAGGTATTGTATTTTGCAGGGTTAGGAAAAAATGGTTCATAAGAAATGTAAATTTAAATAACTTGTTCTGTAACGGTTAAAAAAGAAATCTCATGTGCTTTTGGTTATTTAAAACGTAAGATCTATTTTCATTTGATATAACGTAATTTCTGTAGCTTTTCATTCTTAAAAAAGTACAGAAATAATAACAACACTGCATCTAATTTCGCTATTTATAGGAAAGAATTTCCTCTAGTTGAAATAGATTAAAATGCGAATAAATACAATTTCTGTAGGATATTTTTCCTATTCCTATTAAATGCCCATGGGAACAAATTTATTTGGCGATATTTTACATTTCATGAAATTCCATGAAGGGATTTCTCAAAATTACATATTCTTTAAATTTTCTTAAATTTCATTTTATTTCGAACTCAAGATCTTTTTCCTCTGTTTATGATACTGCATTTGAAGAGAAATTTTAGTTACGCTTTCTGTAAAATGTTTCATTTTAACCACAATAAGAAAATCAGATATTGTATTTTGCAGGGTTAGGAAGAAATGATTCATAGAAGTGTCTTAAGGCTGTAAAATATGATAGTTTCAATTTCGAAGAAAATACTTTTGTAGAAATGCACAGTTTTGATATTATTTAGAGGGAAATGTTTTTGGAAGTTCTCTGAAGTGGTAGAAAAAAAATGAATTTTTTAATACAGTGGTTTAAACCTTGCAAATCCTTACTTAAATAATGCATGTGAAATATATACAATGCATATATTTGTTATTGCATTTTTTAAATTAAAATATTCTGTTTTTATTTAATGTAGATGCAATAAATGTCTTTAGAAAATCACAATTGCCTTTACTAATGAAAGAAATCGAAAATTGTACGTCAAACGTTGCATATGAAGTGCTTTGTACTATGACTAGCTTTATAAATATTTAGATCATGGTACAATAGCTGTTGCAGTCTTATGCAAAAATGCATGAATACAAAATTTATTACGATTATATATATTAAATTCAGTAAAACGTAAATAATATAATCCGTCTTAAATAGAACAAAATCATCATGGCAACCTAGAATCATTATCTATCATGGGATGTCATTGAATTAATTACGTTTGGTAGGATTTAATAGAATGAAGAAAACTATTATTAATATCTCTTAAGCTTTGATTCGATTTTCATAAAATTTGAAATGACTCGACAAAATTCAGCAACCATTATATATATATTAAATTTCAATGATTGGGTAGTTTTTGAGTTGTTATAAGCGGACAAACGGACAGATCAAATGACGATAATAGGTGCTACTTTTCTAATACGAACGCACTTAAAAACAATAAAAATACTCCATAATAATTATAATAACACTGCATCTAATTTCACTGTTTAGAGGAAAGAATTTTCCTTAGTTGAAATAGATTAAAATGCGAATAAATACAATTTCTTTAGGATATTTTCCCCATTCCTATTAAATGCCCATGGCAACAAATTTATTACATTTCATGAAATTCCACGAAACCATTTCTTAAAATTACACATTCTTTAAATTTTCTTAAATTTCATTTTATTTCCAGCTCAAGATATTTTTTTCTGCTTATAATATCGAATTTGATGAGAATTTTTAGTTACGCTTTCTGTAAAATGTTTCATTTTAACCACAATAAGAAAATTAGATATTGTATTTTGCAGGATTAGGAAGAAATGGTCCATAACAAATGTCTTAAGGCTCTAAAATTTGATAGTTTCAATTTCGAAGTTGAAGAAAATACTTTTGTAGAAATGTGCAGTTTTGATATTGTTTGGGAGAAATATTTTTGAAAGTTCTGTAAAGTGGTGGAAGGAAATAAAAAAAAATGAATTTTTGAACAGAGTAGTTTAAACCGTGCAAATCATAATGCATGTGAAATACATACAATTCATATATTTGTTACTGCCTTTTAAAATTAAAATTGTCCGTTTTTAGTTACTGTAAATTAAATAAATGTCATTAGAAAATTACAATTACCTTTACTAATGAAACAATTCGGAAATTGTACGTCAAATGTTGCAAATGAGGTGCTTTCGTACTGCAACTAGTTTTATAGATATTCAGATCTTGGTACAATAGCTGCTGCACTCTCATGCAAAAAAATGCAAGAATACAAAATTTATTACGATTATATATATATATTACATTCAGTAATACGGAAGTAATAGCACTCCATCTTAAATAGGACATATTCACCATGGCAACCCAGAAACATTATCTAGCACGGATATCATTGAATTAATTACGTTTGATAGGATTTAATACAATGAAGAAACCTTTTATCATTTTTTTTTAAACTGATAGTTTTTGATACTACTTTCATGAAATATGAAATGACTCGACAAAATTCTACAATAATTCTGTATATTAAATTCCAAACCATTCGGTTTGCTAGTTTTTGCGCTAGACAACGACTATAGGTGCAACGTATTTATATATTTACGAACGACATAAAACAATAAAAATACTCCATAAAAATAATAAAAACACTGCATGAGCGGTGATTTAACATTTTTTGTGGTAATTTTAAATATTTAAATAACTTGTTCTGTAACGTTTAAAAAAGAAATCTCATGCACTGTAAAAAAAAAAAGGAAATACTATTTCCAATCTTAACGCCAGTACTATTTCCGTTTTTTTACGGGAATTTTTAGCCATAAATTACAGAAAAATTTCCGTTTTTAATCAGAAAAACGGAATTTTCTGTAATTTATGGGTAAAAATTCCCGTAAAAAACGGAAATAGTACTGGCGTCTAGATTGCCAGTGGTATTTCCGGTTTTTTTTTTTTACAGTGTACGCTTTTTAGATATTTAAAACGTAATATTTATTTTCATTTGATATAACGTAATTTCTGTAGCTTTTCATACTTAAAAAAATACAGAAATAATAACAACACTGCATCTAATTTGGCTATTTATAGGATAGAATTTCCTTTAGTTGAAATAGTTTAAAATACGAATAAATACAATTTCTCTAGGATATTTTTCCTATTCCTATTAAATGCCCATGGAACAAATTTATTTGGCGATATTTTACATTTCATGAAATTCCATGAAGGGATTTCTCAAAATTGCATATTCTTTAAATTTTCTTAAATTTCATTTTATTTCGAACTCAAGATTTTTTTTCTCTGTTTATGATATAGCTTTTGAAGAGAAATTTTAGTTACGCTTTCTGTAAAATGTTTCATTTTAACCACAATAAGAAAATTAGATATTGTATTTTGCAGGGTTAGGAAGAAACGTTCATAGAAGTGTCTTAAGACTCTAAAATATGATACTTTCAATTTCGAAGAAAATACTTTTGTAGAAATGCATAGTTTTGCTATTATTTGGGGGGAAATATGTTTGGAAGTTCTCTAAAGAGGTTGTTGGGAAAAAAGAAAAAAAATCAATTTTTCAACAGAGTTGTTAAAAACCGCGCAAATCATTATTTCAATAATATCTCTCTATTCTAAAAAAAGTAACTACCGCTGTCACCGCCGCCGCCGCCGGTTTTGAATTTTTTGTAACAGGAGGACTTTCTTCGTTAATATTAAGAAAAATATTGTGTACAAAAATATAAAAATCGGTGGTATTATAGAGAAATGTTTGATAAACACGCTGATGCAGACAGTTTTCAAATCGAAGAATTATTTAAGAGATATTTACTGCTAAATTGGACAAAATCGTTCCATTAAAAAAGTTTTGTAGCAGCAAAAACTATACATGGGTATGTAATCATTTTTAGATAATTTTATGCGTTAGAATTTGCCGGTGTGCAGATTGCATTAATTTTTTTAATTTGACACATTTTTGGAGGTTTTATTTCTATTTTAAATTCAAATTTTCAGCATTTTGAGAGATATTTTTTACATTATTTTAGAAAATGGTATTAATTTATACTGATTCCAAATGTACAAACAGCGCAAACAATAATGTTTGCTTCAGATTAAAAATTTATTTACACGTGACTATTATAGACAGAAAAAATCATTTGGAATTAGAATTAAATAATTATGTACAAAAAGCAGGAACTTATAAAAAATTACGTCATAAAAAGTATACACGTGAATTTTACAAGAGAAAGGATATTGTAAAATAATAAATTCATTAACATGCGTTAGAAGTCTTAAATAGGAGAAATTACGTCATATTTACGTCACATTACAGTTATTAAATAAAATGAACACAAAATTTTGCAAAACGGTTTAAATTTAGAAATTGCGCTAGACATTTATTTGATATTTTGAGAGGATTTTTCAACTACTTTTGTTAGGAAAGCGCAAATAATATTTTATTTCTAACAAAAGTATTTTCACGTGAATATTTAAAAGAGAAAGAATAGCTTGGTCAAAATTACATCAGATTAAAAACGATTAATTTAAAATGTCTCATTTAAAAGACATTTCTTTTCGCTTTGTTAAAAAATACCAGGAGACAAAGACTGTTTACTTAATTCCTTTTATAATAGCTTATTTTGAAATGTTGTTACACGTGTCTACGTCATGAAGTTATTTTTATTTCGACGTTTTATTTGTATTTTTATTAATGTTGTATTAATTTATTTGTTCTTCCGTTATTTCAAATAAAAATTACGTCAATTTGTATAATTTGGCGAGTGGTTTGGCGATTTATATAATTTGGCAAAATTGATGGATGGGTTAATGAAGTAGTACCGCAGCGGATTTAGCGTTAAAATTCCCCAATCAAAGAGAAATGAATAGAAATCCGTTTATAGGGAGATCGCCACAGTTTTTTAAATTATAATTCAATCTTTCGATATCTTTTTAAAGCCGATCAAATTAGCGTGCATTTAGAGTCTGCGGAATTTGGACGGGGGTTGGCGAGCGTAGCTCGTAGGGGGCCGAGCCCCCTAGTATGTGAAAAAAATATATTGCATACATATTTATTATTGCATTTTTATGTTTTTTTTATTTAATGTAGTTGAAATAAATATCATCGGAAAATTACAATTTTTATTACTAGTGAAACAAGTATGAAATTGTACGTCAAACGTGGCAAATGAGGTGCATTCGTACTATAACTTGTGTTATAACCCAGCTAAAAATGAACTGCAGTGAAACTTTAAAAAAAATGTAGTTGGAAGACTGCGGTGATTTGGCACAAATCCCTGCAGTGTTTTTGAAGTCGACATAACTATAAATTAACCGCAGTAAATGTGTAGTTGATAACTACACACTCACCGCAGTCAATTTATAGTTATGTCGACTTCAAAAGAACTGCAGGGATTTGTGCCAAATCACCGCAGTCTCCCAACTACATTTTTTTTGCAGTTTGACTGTAGCCTTTTAAAAATTTATTAGAAAATATGGGGAGAAATGCCGGATGTGCATAACATAAATAAGTCGTATTAGGCCTTTCCAACAAAATGCCACATGATGGGTGACTCCAAAATTTAGAAAAAGTGCCCCATTGGGGGGGAGGGCAAAGTGGGGGGAGGGAAACCGGATGTGCATAACATGAATAAGTGGTATTAAGCCTTTCCAACAATATGTTACATGATGGGTGACGGCAAAATTTAGAAAAGTGCCCCCCTTAGGGGGGTGGGCAAAGTGGGGTGAGGGAAGTTGGATGTGTGCATAACATGAATAAGTGGTATTAGGCGTTTCCAACAATATGTCACATGATGGGTGACTGCAAAATTTAGAAAAGTGCCCCCCTTGGGGGGGAAGTGTGGGGAGGAAAGCCAAATGTGCATAACTTGAATAAGTAGCCATTGGCCTTTCCAGCAATGGGTCACACGAGGGGTGTCGGCAAAATTTAGAAAAGTGACCCCTCAGGGGGAGCAAAGTGTGGGTGGGGGAGAACCGGATGTGCATAACATGAATAAGTGGTATTAGGCCTTTCCAACAATATGTCACATGATGGGTGACTGCAAACTTTAGAAATGTGCCCCCCTTGGGGGGGTGGGCAAAGTGGGGTAAGGGAAGCCGGATGTGCATAACATGAATAAGTGGTATTAGACCTTTCCAACAATATGTCACATAATGGGTGACTGCAAAATTTAGAAAAGTGCCCCCCTTGAGGGGGGCAAAGTGGGGGGAGGGAAACCGGATATGCATAACATGAATAAGTGGTATTAGGCCTTTCCAACAATATGTCACATGATGGGAGACTGCAAACTTTAGAAATGTGCCCCCCTTGGGGGGGTGGGCAAAGTGGGGTAAGGGAAGCCGGATGTGCATAACATGAATAAGTGGTATTAGGCCTTTCCAACAATATGTCACATGATGGGTGACTTCAAAATTTAGAAAAGTGCCCCCCTTGAGGGGGGCAAAGTGGGGGGAGGGAAACCGGATATGCATAACATGAATAAGTGGTATTAGGCCTTTCCAACAATATGTCACATGATGGTGACTGCAAACTTTAGAAAAGTGCCCCCCTTGAGGGGGGCAAAGTGGGGTGAGGGAAGCCGGATGTGCATAACATGAATAAGTGGTATTAGACCTTTCCAACAATATGTCACATGATGGGTGACTGCAAAATTTAGAAAAGTGCCCCCCTAAGGGGGGGGGGGAACCGGATGTGCACAACATGAATAAGTGCTCACAGGGCTTTCCAACAGTATGTCACAAGGCATGATGGCAAAATTTAGAAAAGTTCCCCCTTGGAGGGGGGGGGGCAAAGCGGGTGAGGAAAGCCGGATGTGCATAACATAAATAAGAGGTGATGGGGCCTTTCTAACAAGTTACATGAGGGATGTCGGCAAAATTTTGAAAAGTGGGGGGTTGCACCACCTGGAATACATCCTCACTCCTCTATGAAATTTTTATATATTATAAATGACATTTATCGGAGGGCTCTGTAAAAAAATCCAATCTAAAAGGATGAAAATATTAAAAAAGTTCAAAAAGTAAGAGAAATAATTAAATTCTTCGATCGGCCGTGGTGAAAATCTGTGAAATTCATCCATCGACAATATGAAAAAAATCGCACGAGTTTTGCAAATCAATCGCAAGGAAGCTCCCGCACATTTCCCCGATCAGTAGAAATAAAATATTGCAAAACTCGAGAATTGGTACCGTGAAAAAAATTGCAAAAATCATTACTCACTCAATGAAAATATTTATGAAATTCCCCAGTCCATTATTGAAAAGCCCCACCAGTGGCCGAGAGGTTCTGCTCTCGAAGCTGGTAGACGGGAGGTGCTGTGTTCGATCCCAATAGCGCCCGTCGGCCTAATCTTTCAGAGTTTTCTTCGGACCTTGGTTTTCCAAGCATAAATACGGGTTAGGTTCCCTTAGAAAGACCACCCACGGAGGGCACTCCCCCCCGTTAGGGCCTATATCCCTCGTGCTGATAACTGGCCATCATAAACGCAACCAACAACCATTATTGAAAAAAAACAAAAACAAAAAAAAAACAGAACAATTCTTCAGTCGGCTGCTTTAAAATATTGTGAAACTTGTCAACCTGTTGCAGAAATCAATCGTGAAATTCATCAATCGAGACAAAACTCACAAGATTCTTCAGTTGGTGGCATTAAAAAATGTGAAATCTGTCGACCGATTGCAGCTGAAAAACTGCTAAATAAGTCACATTAACTGATAATTGAAAACTAGTTATTGCATATAATAATATTTAAAAAAAGGAATGCATAATAACATTAAATGGGGGGAAAATCGCAAAATTCAATCTGTCACAGGAAAACATTGCAAAATTTTATTGATAAAAAATAGAGCTGTACTGAGTACTCGGTAAATACTGAGTATTCGGCATACTCGGCGAAATTTTGGCCGAGCACTCGGCCAATATCGAGTAGTTGTAAGAATTTCAAACTGATCAGTAAAAAGTTATTCGAATATCAATGTATAATATATGTAATAATTCATAAAACTATTTACTCAGTATTTAACAATATGTGTACAAAATATAGAAAAAGTTAAGCAAAAACCCCTCATAAAATAATTCAAGATTAAAATTTAGTTTCACACATACAAATAAAAGTAAGTTTTTCTTATTACACAACTACTCGGTATTCGGTCGAGTAGTCAGTGGCCGAGTACTCGGTACTCGGCCAAAGTACTACTCGGTACACCACTAATAAAAAAGGAGTCTAAGCAAACCAATTCAAATTATTTTTTGTGAACAAGGTACACGAATGCAAGAAAAAAATTTAGGTGCCAATGGGCAGTCTCTCACCACTAAATTTTATTTGTTATTTTTTGTCTAATATTTCACCTAAATTTTTTGTAAGAATTTAAGTGAAGAGAACTAATAAAATTTAGTGGTGAGAAACTGCCTGCTGGCGCCTAGATTTTTATACTTCTGTTCTGCGAGTGCCCTTTTTTAAAAATTCGCACACAGCAGTCCTTTTTTCTAGAATCATCACTATCCTAGTGTTGATTCTAGATAAAAAGGGCCACTGAGCGGAAATGTTTAAAAAACAGCACACTTGTACCTTGTCGCTTGCAGGGAAAATCTGAAAAAGTGGTCTGAAAGTCTAAATTCATTCATCGACCATATGATAAAAATCCCACGAGTTTCACAAATCAGTATCAAGAAAAAACTACATTTTACCAGTGGGTAGAAATATAATATTGCAAAATTTGTCAATCAGTTGCATGAAAAAAAAACTGAAAATAGTCATTAAGTCGTCAGAAAATTTGTTGAAATTTGCCAGTTGATTGTTGGACAAAAAAGAGAAATCCTTTAGTTGGGGATTTTGATCAAAAATTTACCTTAACACTTTGGCTGCCCCCATTTTTCAAAATCTGTTCCCAGGCACCGAATGCGTGACTTAGAGATCTGCACGGGCAGTCCCGTGGCCCCAGAGTTGATTTCAGGGGGTGGACGGGGGGGGGGGGGGCTCTCATTGCTTTGGAAGGAATGTGTGTGTCCCCTCCCCGGACCACCCCCTGAAATCAACTCTGGGGCCACGGGTCTGCCCATGCAGATCTCTTAAGCCACGCATTCGGTGCCTGGGAACAGATTTTGAAAAATGGGCGGCAGCCAAAGTGTTAACGTAAATTTAAGGATATTGTCATTGGTTTAACATTAGCTTGTGAGTATTGTAACATGACAGTGTACTAAGCTCATTGAATATCCTCCTATGCAAAAAAAAAAAAAAAAAAAAAAAACATTTAAAAGAAAAATTAAGGATATTGTCATTGGTTTAACATTAGCTTGTGAGTATTATAACATGACAGTGTACTAAGCTCATTCAATATCCTCCTATGCACGAAAAACATTTAAAATAATTAAGGATATTTTCAGTGGTTTAACATTAGCTTGTGTGTATTGTAACATGACGGTGTACTAAGCTCACACAAATCAGTATCAAGAAAAAACTAAATTTTACCAGTGGGTAGAAATATAATATTGCAAAATTTGTCAATCAGTTGCATGAAAAAAAAACTGAAAATAGTCATTAAGTCGTCAGAAAATTTGGTGAAATTTGCCAGTTGATTGTTGGACAAAAAAGAGAAATCCTTTAGTGGGGATTTTGATCAAAAATTTACCTTAACACTTTGGCTGCCCCCATTTTTCAAAATCTGTTCCCAGGCACCGAATGCGTGACTTAGAGATCTACACGGGCAGTCCTGTGGCCCCAGAGTTGATTTCAGGGGGTGGACGGGGGGGGCTCTCATTGCTTTGGAAGGAATGTGTGTGTCCCCTCCCCGGACCACCCCCTGAAATCAACTCTGGGGCCACGGGTCTGCCCATGCAGATCTCTTAAGCCACGCATTCAATGCCTGGGAACAGATTTTGAAAAATGGGCAGCAGCCAAAGTGTTAACGTAAATTTAAGGATATTGTCATTGATTTAACATTAGCTTGTGAGTATTGTAACATGACAGTGTACTAAGCTCATTGAATATCCTCCTATAAAAAAATAAAAAAAAAATTTAAAAGAAAAATTAAGGATTTTGTCATTGGTTTAACATTAGCTTGTGAGTATTATAACATGACAGTGTACTAAGCTCATTCAATATCCTCCTATGCACAAAAAACATTTAAAATAATTAAGGATATTTTCAGTGGTTTAACATTAGCTTGTGTGTATTGTAACATGACTGTGTACTAAGCTCACACAAATCAGTATCAAGAAAAAACTAAATTTTACCAGTGGGTAGAAATATAATATTGCAAAATTTGTCAATCAGTTGCATGAAAAAAAACTGAAAATAGTCATTAAGTCATCAGAAAAATTTGTGAAATTTGCCAGTTGATTGTTGGACAAAAAAGAGAAATCCTTTAGTTGGGATTTTGATCAAAATTTTACCTTAACACTTTGGCTGCCGCCCATTTTTCAAAATCTGTTCCCAGGCACCGAATGCGTGACTTAGAGATCTGCACGGGCAGACCCGTGGCCCCAGAGTTGATTTCAGGGGATGGGCGGGAGGGGGGGGGGGATTCGGTGTCACGCATTCGGTGCCTGGGAACAGATTTTGAAAAATGGGCGGCAGCCAAAGTGTTAACGTAAATTTAAGGATATTGTCATTTGTTTAACATTAGCTTGTGAGTATTGTAACATGACAGTGTACTAAGCTCATTCAATGTCCTCCTATGCACAAAAAAAACATTTAAAATAATTAAGGATATTTTCAGTGGTTTAACATTAGCTTGTGTGTATTGTAACATGACGGTGTACCAAGCTCATTCCATATCCTTCTTAATAAATGAAAAAATCATTTAAAAAATTTAAACGCATATGAAAACTCTGTCATGTGGAAAAAAAAATAATTCTTCGATCGCTTGCAGGGAAAATCTGAAAAAGTGCTCTGAAAGTCTAAATTCATTCATCGACCATATGATAAAAATCCCACGAGTTTCACAAATCAGTATCAAGAAAAAACTAAATTTTAACAGTGGGTAGAAATATAATATTGCAAAATATTGCCTTTATTATTTGATTGTGAGAAGTGTCATAATTGACGAAAAAAACTAATTTGGCCCTATTACCATTCAGAAGTGTAAATTTTCTTTTTAAAATAACACAATTCATATGATAGTAAAAAAAGATTGCTTCATTTAAAAAATTTAATATTTTACATAATTAGTGAGTATGTACTCATTAAATAAAAATTATTATTAACACAATGTGTCTAACCTCTTTGTATTACATAAAACTGTTTCATTCCTAAAAAGAAAATAAGTTACTTACCTGTGAAATGTTATGCACTTATTGTAGGTATCCTAGGCAGGCATCAATTTATAATTTGAAGTTCAGTATTAATTTTTTGTGTAACTGAACATCAAAACATACTTTAATACAAAGCACAGATAAGTATCTGTGTAAGATATATAAAAATTCTGAAACTTTTAATCTAAAAGAACATACTGATTGAAGCAAGTGTAAATATGAAATAAAACATTGTTAATTACTATAAATAGATAAGTGCACTAAATCAAGTAAAATCGAACTATCTAGATAACTATCTGGATTGTCAGAAACAAAATTTTATCAAATGTTTTGGATGACATTTGAATTTAATTAATCCTGTTAATATGAAATGGACCTAATTTTTTTTTTTTTTTTTTTTTCGCATGCATTAACCGTTAATAGTACAATCTCATCTAGATTTGAAATACTAACGATGATTGTACAAAAATTGCGACGGTTTATAAATCGTTATCACTTTATTCAAATTAACTCAATCGTGTGGATCTGAAATTAATTTCTTTCGATTGAGAATGTAAAAATACCCATACAGCCACTTTATTTCAATAAACAGTGGTGATATTTTTCGCCAAACTGCAAAATAAATGAACTTCTTTTAGCAAATCAACGTGGTACTCCGCGCCGATTTTCATAAACAAGCCGGCGTTTCCGTGAGTTGAGGTGTTTCTTTAATGCTTCTCCTGCAGTTGCAACGAAACCATGGGGTTAGACATTCAGCTGTAAGGGGTTGAAATATAAATCATATGTCCAAATGAGAAATTTAAATAAAATAAAGGAAGAAAATTATACTATTTTTTTGTTGTTCTTCTTTGTTTTTATGAGGTAAAAGTGGAAAACTGGAAGTTATATGTATGTCCGATATGGAAGAAAGACAATTTATGCAATATGCAATGAGTAAACCCATCTGTGTTTCTAATTTCTAATCATGGGCGACATATAAAAGAATGGTTGGGCCACTGTCCCTCTCGATTTTGAAATTTATCTAATTAAATTTCCTTTTTCTTCGATTTTGAAAAACATAGTAAATTTTTTTCGAGTAATTTAAAATAAAAGAGGAACTAAAAACTAGTTATGAAGATAGTGGGGCAGTGAGCAAGGGAGACCTATTGCCCCTACCTTGATTTTAAAATTTAATTAATAAGAATTTCTTTTCTTCTGTTTTCAAAAACATTATGTAAATATTTTGAGTAACTTAAAATGAAAATAAATAAGAAATTTTCAGTTAAGGGGTGTTGGTGGTGTTGTTGGTGGTGGTGTGAGTGTGTGTGTGTGTGTGTGGGGGGGGGGTGAGACTCATTGCCCCTTCCTGGATTTTGAAATTTAATTAGCAATTTTTTTCTCCAATTTACAAAAACATAGTAAAATTTATTCTTTTCGAATAACTTAAAATAAAGGAACTAAGAACTTTCTGTTAGGGGAAGGGGGCATATGTGAGTCATTGCCCCTCCCTCGATTTTAAATTGTAACTATTTTTTTTCTCTGATTTTTGAAAAACATAGTGAAATTTGATCTTTTCTTTTATCTTAAAATAAAAGAATAACTAAGAATTTTCTCTTATGGGAACGAAGTTAGAAGAGAGCTATTGCCCCTCCCTAAATTTAAAAATTTAATTAATTAAATATTCTTTTTCTTTTGTTTTCAGAAACATAGTAAAGTTTATACTTTTCGAGTAACTCTGAATAGAAAAATGAGAAATTTTACATTAAGAGGGAGGGAGGGGGGGGGGGTTGAGAGGTTCATTGCCCTCCCCTCCCTGGATTTTAAAATGTAACTAATAAAAAAAATTTTCCACTTTTGAAAAGTAGTAAAATTTATTCTTTTCGACTAACTAAAAATAAAGAAACTAAGAATTTCCTGTTAGGGGAAGGGGCATAGCTGAGCGATTGCCCCTCCCTTGAATTTAAATGTTAACTATTTTCTTCGCTTTTGAAAAACATACTGAATTTTTTTTAATTATCTTAGAATAAAAGAGGAATTAAGAATTTTCAGTTAGGGATAGGGTAGGGGGTAGGAGAAACCTATTGCCCCTTCCTGGATTTCAAAAGTTAATTAATTAAAATTTCCTTTTCTTCTATTTCAAAAACATAGTAAAATGTATACTTTTCGAGTAATTTACAATAAAAAAAATGAAGAAATTTCTCATTCCCCCCCCCCCCCCCCTGGCTTTTGAAATTTAATTAATATTTTTTTTCTCCGATTTTGAAAAAAAAAAAAATAGCAAAATTTATTCGTTTAGAGTAAGTTAAAAAAAAAACTAAGAATTTTCCGTTGTGGGCAGGGGCACAGGTGGGTTGATGCCACTGCCCCTCCCTCGATTTTGAAATTTAACTAATTTTTTTTCTCTGATTTTGAAAATCATAGTGAAATTTAATTTTTTTTATCTTAGCTTAAAATGAAAGAGGAACTAAAAATTTTGCGTTAGGTAGGAATGTGACTTTCAATTAAGTCCTTAAAAGTCTTGGAAAGAGTATTAATTATCATTAGTATATAAAAAGTGTGTTTCATAACATGCAACTCTCACAAAATCAAAACAATTTTAAACACTTTAGAAAATTCGGGATATATCACACAATCATACAGCATTGTGTATTGCAAAAGTATCTTACAGTAACTGCTGTTATACTGTAGTTACTATTATAATAATCATACTTACAAAATTAAGACCTGTAAAGTTCTTCAGAAACTGCAGTCAGACTGCAGATACATCACCGAAAATTTTTGTGAATTAATTGCTATAAAATCACTTGAAATTCACTGCCGTTTTACTGTAGACATAAAGTCTTACTATTTTTTAAATTTTGGGTTGAAAAAATACTTGTCAATAACTGGAAAATAACTGAAGTTTTTTTACTGTTGATATTGCACTACAAAAAAAAACTACAGTTGACCGTAGAAAAACTTGAAAAATACATCATTTCTGTAAAAAAACTACAGTACATTTTTAGCTGGGAAATATTCAAGTCTTTGTGCAATAGCTGTTGCACACTTATGCAAAAGCATGGATACAAAATTTACGATTATATATACTAAATTCAGTAATACAGAAATAATAAGACTCCATCTTGAATAGGACGTAATCCCCATGGCAACCTAGAATCATTTCTTATCATGGGATATCATTGAATTAATATGCATACACTGTTAAAAATTTTGCAGCATTCTGGCAGGTCATTCGACCGTTTTTTTTCAAAGAACGGTTTCATAACCATAATTTAACTATATTTTGACCATAAAATGGCCAATAATATGGTCAGAATAGTGTTAAAATTACGTTTGTGTAACCGTTTTCGGAAAAAACGGTCAAATGACCTGCAAGAATGCTGCAAATTTTTAACAGTGTAGGGTTTAATTGAACGAAAAAACCTTTTTTAATATCTTTTTAGGTTTTGATTCGATTTTCATAAAATTTGAAATGTCTAGACAAAATTCTGCAACGATTATTTATATTAAATTTCAAACCATTCGATTTCGTAATTTTTGCGCCGTTATATTCGGACAGGCAGTCGGACGGGCCAGACGAAATCGTGAGAAATATTTCTGGAAGTTCTCTGAAGTGATTAAAAAAAAAAAAAGTTTTTGAACAGACTGATTCAAAACGTGCAAATCGTTAAATAATGCATGTAAAAAATATAATGCATACATTTGTTGTTGCGTTTTTAAAAATTAAAGTTGTTATTTTTATTTAATGTAGATGAAATAAATATCATCAGAAAATTACAATTTCCTTTACTAATTAAAAAATACTAGTGCGCACTTTTGAAAAGTATTCCACAATTTAAAAAATTACACATTTCTGAAACATAAAATGTCACTATGGAATTTAATTAGAAAACTTTAATATGTATATTTCTTGACTACATGACATATATCATTTACAATATGAACATATATGCAACTGGATTAATTCGAGAACAAATCCTGTTTGTTTAAACATTGTTCAGCGCGGGGGAAAAACAACACGCATAACAATCTTACAATAATACAATTTACAACCTCTACATCTTACCATGCAAAAACCATGACAGCGCACGTAATGACGGTAATGAGTAGGTGCCGATTGGTGCTGCTACCTATCGATCGAAAATAATGTTATAATGCTTAAATATTTTAATCTGTTACATCTGAATTTTTAAAAACAGTGGTTTAAGCTGTGCGAATTATTACTTAACTGATGCATGTTAAAAATATGTAATGAATACATTTGTTTTTACATTTATTATTATTATTATTATTATTACTATTATTATTATTATTATTTTATTTAATGTATATGAAATAAATATCATTAGAAAATTACAATTCTTTTTACTACTGAAAAAATACCTGCAACGTTAAGAAATAATTTTGTGCATCAATAAATTCCTATTATCAGAAAAAAAAAAAAAAAAAAAAAAAAAAAAATCAGAAATCAAGAATTATCTTTTTCCAAATCTGAAAAGGAGAAAAAATATTCTGCTTTATAAAATTCACACACACACATATATATATATATATTAAATATTTTATGTACTCTGGTGGTATGCTTATTATCTATTTTACATTTAAAAAAATCTATCTTTCATTGAATAATGTATGTTCTTTTTAAATAAGTACAGGTTATCCATAAAAATATCAACTGTAAGCCTTCTAGAGTGTTGGTTAAAGTTCACAAATAAGGAGTAACTCAAACAGTTTTAGATAAGCGCGCATGCGCGAGTACTGCTTTGTTATTGACTCGCTTGCAGTGCCACATACGCAAAATGGCGACTCCTGAGCGCAAAGCGTTATTACGGCACTGAAGATTTAAAAGACTTTAGAGCCATGCGATTTTTTCATTTTGGGGCTTTATAAAAGATTGTGTCTACGTTCCGCCGCTACGTAATGATTTGCCACAGTTGAGACACTGGATTGAAAAGGCTATTGCTTCCATTATTCCGGACTCGTTAACCGAAGATTGAGAAGAATTGGACTTTAGATTGGATGTGTGCTGTATAACTAAAAGCACACCTATTGAACATTTATAAGAAAAACTTGATTAGTTTGTAAATAGCCTAAATTAAACTCTTATAATATACCATTGAAGCTTGTATACAAATAATTCAGTTAAAGTATTGAAATTGTACTGGCAATTGAGACGCCAGTGTTATTTCCGTATTTTAACGGAATTGTTTTTTGTAAATTCCAGAAAAAATTCCGTTTTTTCACAAAACTAACGGAAAATATTCCATTAAAATATGGAAACTGTACCGGCAATTGAGACGCCAGTACTATTTCCGTTTTTTAAAGGAATTGTTTTTTATACATTCCGGAAAAAATTCCGTTTTTTCACAAAATTTACGGAAAATATTCCGTTAAAATATAGAAATTGTACCGGCAATTGAGATGCCAGTACTATTTCCGTATTTTAACGGAATTGTTTTTTGTAAATTCCAGAAAAAATTCCGTTTTTTCACAAAACTTACGGAAAAATACTCCGTTAAAATACGGAAATAGTACTGGCGTCTCGATTGCCAGTACAATTTCCGTATTCTAACGGAATTTTTTTTACAGTGTACATTCGTTTATTAATACCTTGTACTATATGTATATACTTAATCCCCCCCCCCCCCCAAAAAAAAAAAAAAAATATATATATATATATACATATTCAGAAACACGATATTTGTCATCGAAATGAGACTTTATTAATAAAAAAAGATCGAAATCTACTTCATTTATTTCATTTAAAAAACATATTTACCCACTGCTCTTATCACATTACGGGAAAAACACCAATATAATAAATGTTGTTCTTTAAAAAACTCGAATGATAAGTACACAATGACTAAATAACAAAGGAAACGTATCATGTGTACTCTTTCTATAAAGGTTTTCTTTAAAATTTTTTACTGTTCTTTAATCTGAACTAATTTGCTTAAAGATGATTTTGTTTGTTTATTTATTTTCCATAAAATAAGAATGCTTATTAATTTAAATACAGTTTAAAAAAATAATAAAGTTTTCAATCTGAATTTGATGTTTTATACAACAAAAATTTGTTTTCATAAAACTTTTTTCATAAGCACATTGTTATTTAAAGTTGAAAGAGAAAAAATAAAATTTCTTTTAAATAATCTTCTGTTTGCAAAAAATAAACAAAGAAACATATTTATAAAACCTGAAAATGGTGCTCGGAAATTTTTTAAAAAAGAGAGAAAGAAAAAAACAAACAAACAAAAAAAAAAAAAAAAAAAAAAAAAAGAAGTAGTTTTTCCAAAAACTTGTTAACCAAATTATCTTAATATGTTTAGAAAAAATAAAACTGAAGTAACTTGATATATTTAGAAAAAATAGAACAAAAGAATCTTAATAAATTTAGGTATAATATATCCGAGAGGGGGGGGGGGGCGATGATGGAAAGTATGAAGTAATTAGAATTCATGAAGTATTAAATATCGCAACAAAGAAACGAAAAACTGCATAAGTCAGACAGTAAAGCATTTGTAGTACTCATATGTTATTAAATTTTACAGAAATGTTTTTCTGGTTTTATTATTTTATGAAGATAGTAGCTTAGACGTCAGCGCGTTGTGTTGCTAAGCTACAGGTCAACAGTTCGATTCCGAATTAAACTCTGAACTACTCTCATTAGGCTTAACATGATCCGGGCTTTAACGGCACAGCACATCAGTTCTCATGTCAAGAAAACATGGCTGGGATTTGCAGGCGTAAATGGATTTTAGCACCGCGAATTTAGTTAAATTTGTATTATTTTATACCAATTTAAACTTTTCAATTAAACCTGTTCTCGAAAAATTATTTTTCACTTCACAGTTTCACCCTAAACATTTCTTGCATATTCAGAAGAACTTTTTGATATGCAAAATCATGCAATTTGAAGGGATAACTATAGAAATATTTTGAAATCGAATAATAATTCTTACATCTTCAATTATAATTGACTGCTCTCTGATGAGAACATTTTTCGCACTGTTATGCCTTATTATTCATAATTGGCTTAAAGCACCAACTTCGGCAAATTCTTTGTCCGCATGGAATAAAAGATTAGGATTGTTGCTGACAACAATCCTCATCAATAAACTTATCTATGAATTCAGTTTTCATGAAAATATCGTAAAAGAAAACCATAAAGAAATGATATACAAAAAATTTAACTATTTCCCTGGTCTGTACGAAAAATTAAGATATGCTCTACTGAAACACAATATAAATTTAATAGCCTGTCCACCAAGAAATTTAAAAGAGTTAATTTGTACGAAAATAGATCCAATACCGAAAGATGAATTAGCTGGTGTATAAACCATTCCTTTTAGAACTGACAGCAATAGACTAACGGAGTACATCGGAATGCCAAAAAGAAAAAAAACCCTCAAAGAAAGAATAAAAGTACATAAAGCAGAAATAAAATTTTGTCGTCAATCCACAGCTCTCTCTCGTTTAAGTTTCAATCAGAATATCGCTATAGATTTTGATCATGCAAAAATAATATTCCCAGCATCCAATTATTACGCATCCACTATAAGAGAATCCATAGAAATCCTATGTAAAAAGAATCAAGTATGTAACGACGCCCTGTCTTACAATATCCCCAGTTTATGGTTCAATATCCTGGAAATAAATCATGGAAACTTGAGCAAAGTGACGTATTAAAATTTAAAGTACGAGAGTTAAATATTTTCTTCTACCCATGAAAAGTGATGTATGTGAACAGAATGATGTCATAAAATAAATGGAACTGCAATTAATAATAATACCGCTAATTAATTTCAATCCAAGAAACTGCTACTGCTACTTCTACTTTCAACTTTAGTAATTATTGGCTCTCTCTTTTTAAAAACAAAGTGACGTATTTGTATAAATAAACAGTATTTAGTTATTGAAATATTCTCTGATGATGAGTTTATGGTTAGCTTGAAAGTACTAAGAAGTTTTAAATAAAATATTTTAAACTTGTAACATTTTCATTACTTTAGTCGCTATTTAAGTAAGACTGTGAATATTTAAAGGTCACATTATATATTTTAATACTGCAATTTTTAGCATTTCAAAATAGTTATCGGTTAGTGGGATTTATAACAATTTTTTGGCAAAGTCAGCACTTGTTTAACTGTTTAATTATTGTTTCAATTATTTTAAGTGGATATATAAAGTATTCCTCTGGATTCTGTTCCTAATGATAAATCAATAAATTGTAATAATCTTATTTAGCTTGTACATTTTGCTTTACATTTTTTGTTATTAAAAAATTTCGATCTCTTCTAAACCCATTCCAGCAAATCGTAATTCTTTGCATCATTTGTACTTTTTTGATGATTTTTTTAAATTTTAACGAATTTATGACGCATGCTGCATATTCCATAAATCTATGTAATAAAAAATAAATTTATTCTTATATGATAAAAATAACATGTATGTTAAATTTGAATTACTGCAGAATAATTGAAGAATAACAAATGTAAAAAAAAAAATAACCCTTTAAAAAAAATAAAATATCTTGTTTTCCACTTTTTAAAATATATTAGATTAATTATTTTAATTAGACAACATGATTTTGTTATACTGCTTCTATAGGGGAAAATATTTGAATGTCTTATTATTATAGTATTGTTTTGCTAATAATTATCAACTAATACTTTGTAAGTGCTCAGTAGGAACTAAACTTATATTTTAAATTTATTTTCGCAATTACTATTTCTAATACGCGTTTAACCACCATGAAGAGTGCAATACAGTTTAAAAAATTTCTTTGATAAATTTAATTTTTAGTTAATTGAAAAATTCTCTTCGCTTAAAATATGCTAAAATAAGGAAATGCGTTTCCACTATTTTTTTTTTTTATATTATTATACAAAAAAAAAGACACATTCCATATTTAATTAGAAATTTCGATTTATACATTTTACTAATTATATTTTAGCGCTTTAAAAAATGCTTTGAAGCAAATCTTTAAATATATTATATTTTAGGGTTAACATAATTACGAGAATGTAGTCTATAGCAAATCCGCATTTTTCTCTGTTTTCAAAATTTTGACGAAAATAAACGCAAAAAAAGTAAAATAATTAATGACTTTAAAATAGCTTGTTTGGACAGATGAATAATTTCAAAACTTAGCTTAGTAATTAAGAGCAAGAAAAAGAAAATATCCAAACTGCTTTCAAAATTTATTTAAAGAAAAATATATATAAATATGAAAAGTTTGTTCACAGTTTCTCATGGGCTGTTTAAAATTTACCACCAGAACTGTTATTTTCGAATGATTAAGCTTATAATAATATAAAAATAGATATTCCTAATTTTGACGTTGATGGATTAAGTAATCCATCATTACAATGTCTACAATTTGTGTGAAAGGGACGTACGTAACAAAATTTTGAGGGAAAAAAAATTATTATATTATTTCTAAAGTTATTCTTTCTAATACATAATAAATAATAAATAATAAAGGAGCTAACATTGACACCATGAAAAGTTCAATATTAACGTGAAAATAGAAAATCTCAAATTTACTAAATGGCATATAAAAATGTTGTAAAGTCAAAAACTAAACAAACATTAAAATAAAGTTAAATCATCAGGGGTCGATCCAGGCAAAATTTGGGGTCTATTTAAGGCCTTTTAACAAAAACCTATTTAATAAAATAGGCACCTTCACAAAAATAAATTTAATAAAATGGGCGCCTTCACAAAAATGAATGTAATAAAATGGACCCCTTCACAAAAAAGAATTTAATAAAAAGGGCTTCTTCACAAAAATGAACTTAATAAAACAGGCCCCTTCACGAAATTCCTTTTAATAAAATAGGCTCCCTTCGTAATTTTTTTTTCTTAAAAACTGTTTTAAACTGTGTAATTTGTAAATAAAACCAGTTCACGAAAAACAAATTTTTAGAAAGGGGATATAAAGAAGTTTTTATTAATAAATTCTTTGTTTGAATTTCAGTAACTAGATTTCAACTTTCGTTACAAAATGTTATTTTCCCCCAAAATATAATAAAATTCACAAAAACAACTTTCACTTTTCACAAAATGGTCCCCAAGAATAAAAATCTGCATCGACCCCAGATTATAACAATTGACGTTTCGGTCATTATCTGTGATCATCTTCAGGAAAGATCTCTTATATTGCTTGTTAAGTTTTAAAGAACAAAGTCAAGCCTTTATTTTTATTTAGTATGAAATTGAAATTTTGAAGATGCGTTATAGTACGGGAGCCCGTGACATCGAAATCGGAATTAAATTTCTTTTATTTAAATCGATAGTAAAAATTCATACGAACAAAATGAACTACGTATGACTAGGTTTGAATAGTCGGTTAATTAAATTAATTATTATTAAACAAACTATTATTTTAACACAATCAAACTGATTGGTAAAGTTATTATACGAACTGAATATTTCCAACTGAGCGAAAAAATACCCAGTCCGGGAATTGAACTTGAATCCTTGGCTTACAGGGCCAATGCTCTACCGTTTAAAATAACTGGGCGGACAACCGGCGAGCACATTTCGCTCAGATAACCTTATTGGTAATAACATCTGATCTGTCATGTAGACAGATCAACAGAATAGACCGCAGGTAAAGAAACTTCATATAGACGATGGGCACGTAGATAAACTATAATTTAAAAAATAATAATATTAGTTAAAATAAAATAATAGTTTATCTACGTACTCATCGTCTATATGGAGTTTCTTTACCTGCGGTTTATTCTGTTGAGCTGTCTACATGACAAACCAGATGTTATTATCAATAAGGTTATCTGAGCGAAAGTGCTCGCCGGTTGTCAGTCCAGTTAGTTTAAACGGTAGAGCATTGGCTCTGCAAGCCAAGGATCTGGGTTCGATTCCCGGCCCGGGAATTTTTTAGCTCAGTTAGAAATATTCAGTTCGTATTATTAAACAGCTATAACGTTTTACCGTTATCAAGTCCCCACACGCCTTTGCCGACAATTGACCAGCTTCCAGACACGAAATAAAGAATCCGCCAGGAAAAATTCGAAGCAAAATAACGGTGAAATTTTATCATCGTCCGCCTCCTTAAAATAGGTATATGACAGACTTTTCTGGCAGAATAAATTTTGTCATACCAAGTTTTTCTGAAAAAGCCCAAAATTTTCAAGAAAATGTTCTAATATCAATATCAGCGATAACGGTAAAACATTATAGCTTTTTAATTATAACTAATTTAACATTAAATTATATAATTTTGAGTGTGTTTTTGGAATATATATTTTTGAAACTAATTTAACATGTTTTCGGATTGTCATACATAGCTCATTTTGTTTGCATGACTTTTTGCTATCGATTTGCAGAAAAAAAATTCAATTCCGCGATCACCGAGATCACGATCATCGATGCCACCGGTTCTCTATCTATTATAAAATTATAGAAAATTGTTTTGAAAAATACGTCATTTGGCAATGTAAATCAAACTGAAACCACTATTAATAACAAAATATTTTAAAATTATGTTTTGAATATTGTGCAAACACCCTAGACCAGGGATCGCGAACCTTTTTAAATATGCGTGCTAAAAATTTAAATATTATTATGTACCAATATTCTAACGTGCTAGAAATATTTTAACCAATAATTAATCGAATAATTAATTTTATAGAATTTTTACTTAAATATTTTTACACTTATACTAAATTCGACTCCTAATTTATTTATTAAGCTGTATTTACTCAATGATATAGCCATGTCGCCTCGAATTCCGTATTAATAATCTATACATGAGTTTTTCTTTTATTGTATACTTCTGAATCAGATCCTTTTTAGTTCTTCAGGTAGAAGCAGGTTCAATTGATACATAATTATTTACAATAACAGTTAAAATTCAATTTTCAAAACTAAAAACTAAATATATTAAATCCTAAAGTAACTTAAAGCCCTAAACCCAAGTAAAACAAAACGTAATCTGAAGTAGAAGTGTGTCAATTAGGTGTATGTAAACTATCTCTCAAAATTCAATTTTCGAAAATAAAACCTTTGAAATTTGATAGAGAAGGAAAATTATTTAGAAAACACTATATGTTGAATGGTTTAGCGAGAAAATGAGGCTACAAGGCGCTTTCATTGAAATTTATAATACCTTAATTCATTCAAAATAATGGATTATTTTAAAGTAAATTATATAGCTGTTATACAAAACTATACAAAAGAAAAAAAAAACACACAAAGTGGATTGTTCTCCATAAGCTGAATATGATCTGTAAGTTTTTTTCGCGAGCCAGAGAAGTTTTCTTACGTGCCAAGTTCGGCACGCGTGCCATAGGTTCGCCATCTCTGCCCTAGACCCTACGTTCAGAATAGGTCACCATATTTTAGGATATTATTATTTCTTTGTTAAAAATTTTAATTTTTGTCAGTTAGTGACTTAATATTTACGGTAGCAATATTTTTAGAAAGTTACAGTTATAATAATTTAAATGCAGATCTTCCTATTTTTGACGATTACAGATGGAATAATTCGTCATTAAAAGGCCTATTATTAGTATCAAGGCAACTTACGAAGAAAAGTTTTAATGTATGAAAAACTTTCAAGGTAGAAGGTTATTTATTATTTATTTTTTTAAATGCGAACCTGAAAAAATGAAGTTGCGGGAGTTAAATTTTTTTTAAAGGACATTTTTGAATAGTTTGTATAATAACATGATTTAATAATAATAAAAAAAAAAACCCAACAAAAGTCTATACGTTGTAAAATTATGGCTCCTTTTATTGGTGAAGACAGCTTTTTTTTTTTCTTTCTTTTATTGATTTTTTTCTATTATAGCTATTCAATATTATACAATATTTAGGTTCACTACAATTTTAAACAGATATTGTTTGGTGACTACATATTTTTTTAAACATTTCAATTTTTTAAAATTCTTTATTCATTTATTCTACACAGAAAATATGAAGTTATTTTTTTTAAATTTCTGTTTATGCTAGAGGTATAAGGATTCGTTAAGTATTAAAATAAAATTTGTACCTTCAGTTCTGTAACGTATAAGATTTTCTTGTTCTATGTATTTATTTTATGTACTTTTATACATTTATAAAATAATATTTCTATAATATCAATAAATCAGTTACATATCTTTAGTGTCGATAAATAAATTATGCTACTTCGCACTGTAAAAAAAAAAAAAAAAAAAAAAAAAAAAACCGGACTAAAAAACGGAAATATTACTGACAATCTAGACGCCAGTACTACTTCCGTTTTTTTGCGGTAATTTTTACCATAAATTACAGAAAAATTTCCGTTTCTAATCAGAAAGACGGAAAATTTTCTGTAATTTGTGGTTAAAAAATTCCCGTAAAAAACGGAAATAGTACTGGCGTCTAGACTGCCAGTAGTATTTCCGTTTTTCAGTCCATTTTTTTTACAGTGCGGTATCAATTTATAGTCGTTTTTATAACCAATACATAAAAGAGTTTTTTATTCACAGGCAGTGTAGGCTACTGTTTTTTTTTTATTATTAAAATTGTTTGATTTCCACTTTTTTTTTTTTACATAGTGTAATTGGTTTTATTCTCGCATCATTTTATCTGCCATTAAACAACGGGAATATTACTACTTCAAAAAAGTGGTGGGAATCAAACAATCTGAATTTAAAAAAAAAAGTAGCCCACAGTTAACGGACATAAGAGGTTAAAATAAATTTTGATTGCACATTTTAAATTCATAATTGGGCTATGGTACACAGTAGAACCTCGATTATCCGAAGTAATTGGGACCGACCATCTTTCGGTAAATCAACATTTTCGGATAATCGAGATTAAGGAGAAATATATGCGATGTTTCTTATTATAATAACAAGTGCTTAATAAAAATAAAGCAATAGCGAAATAGAAACAAGAATAAATTACCTAAATTTTAATTTTTAAATTAAGTTCCTTTCACATATATCACCAGGGTTTGAAAAAAAATGTTTAGTTTGTCGCAGTTTCGGTGGTCTTTGCTTTAAAACTCTATCACGAAGTTTTTAAATATTATTAGTTCACCAGTATCGCAGTCTTTCTGCTGCTCCAGCCATGCCAAACCTTTTGCAAAACATTCAAAAGCTTCAGAAGTGCTAATATTTTTGTTTTATTCGTTCCACTCCGGAGATTACTGGAGCCCAAGTTAAATTCAAAGGATTTCTAAGAAAGGGGATCGAAAATATTTATATGTACTCATAGTTCGTAAAGGACTGCTTGCACACAAGGAATATAATAGTTAAAAAAAAAAAAAAAAAAAAAAAAAAAGCTTTTTAAATGGATTTACTCACAAGGAATGTTATAGTAGGGAAAAAAAAAAGCTTTAAAAATGGATTTTGGTTAACCGGGAGTGTCGGTTAAAAGAGTTTGGGATAAAATAGGTTCTACTGTACTTTAAAAATCACATAAAAGTCACACATTTTAAAGCCTACTCTTCTCCACTAAATTTTGAAACTTAAGTCTGAGATCATTTTGTAGGGTATCTTTATATCATCCTTTACCATCTATCTATTTTTTTTATAAATTTCTTTTGTCTCGTTACCGAGTTAACTTTTGACTACAAGAAATGTCATTCTTGAATGATTTCATTTATAATAATTTAAGAAATATATTTTCTTGATTCTGACGTTGATAAGTTGAATTATGCAGCATTAAAATGTCTACTATTAGTGTCAAAATGATGTATGAAGCAATTTTTTTTTTTATACATTTCCTTTTCCATCTATTTTTTTTTTTTTAATTTCATATATTTGTAAAGAGTACATACATTTCTTTTTTCATCTATTTTTTATAAATTTCCTTTTTCTCGTAACCAGTTTAATTTTTGAATGCAAGAAATGTCATTCTTGAATGAGTTCAGTTATAGTAATTTAAGAAATATATATTCGTGATTCTGAAGTTGATGGATTGAATTATGCATCATTAAAATGTCTACTATTAGTGTCAAAATGATCTATGAAGTGAAATTTTGACGTATGAAAACATATTATGGAGCTTCAATTTTTTTTGTAAAATTATTATTAATTTAATTATTTACGTATTTTTCTCATAAAATATGAAAATAAAAGTTTTATAATAGGTGAGTCTGAAAGTTGAAAAAAAAAATTGTTAAAAATATCTCTTCTAAGCATTTGATATCTGATTATGCTAGTGGTATAAAGATTCATTAAACATTAAAATAAAATTTCTACTCACAATTCGGTAATAATTGATTAAAAAAATTATTTAAAAGATAAATAGAGTTTATGATTTTCTTTTTCCATTTATTTATTTTATGTATATTTATACATTTATTAAGTAATATTTCTATATTATCAATTAATTAGTCATATTTCTTTTGGCGCCAATACATAAATTATGTTAATATGGTATCAATTTATAGTCGTTTTTACAACGAATACATAATATTTACATGGCGTTTTAAAAATAATTTTCGATTGTGTATTTTAAGTGAATAATTGATCGATGGTATACTTTAAAAATTACACGACAGTCACAGGGGCCAGTTTTGAATCCTTATCAATCCTGATCTTCTCTACAAAATTTTGAGTCTTAACTCGAAGACCATTTTGTAGGGTACCTTTATACCATACCAATCTCTTTTATATATATATATATATATCCCTTTGCTTTTTGAACTATGAGAAGTTTTATTCTTGAAATGATTTCATTAAAATAATTTTAAGAAATATATTTTCGTGATTCTGACATTGATGGATTGAATTATGCATAGTTAAAATGTCTACTATTGGTGTCAAAATGATGCATGAAGTGAAATTTTGATATATGAAAACATATTATGGTACTTCATTTTTTATTATAATATTTTTATCTATTATTAAATTTTGACAAAATATCAAATTGTAGATATGAGAGTCCGGAAATTGTAAAAAATGGTTTAAAACATCTTTTTAATTAAATTGATATATGTTTAGGATTCATTAAACATTAAAATAAAATTTGTACCCACAATTCGGTAAGGATTGATAAAAAAAAATAATTTATTTACAAGATAAATAAAGTTGATGATTTTCCTTTTCCATATATTTATTTTATGTATTTTTGGACATTTATAAAATAATATTTCTAGACTATCAATAAATTAGTCATTTGTTTGGTGTAATTTATGTTGTTATGGTATTAATTTATAGTCCTTTATAACGAATACATAATATTTACATAATGTTTGTAAAATCATTTTTGATTGTGTATTTTAATTGAATAATTGATAGGCAGTATACTTTAAAAATTTCATAAAAGTCACACATTTTAAAGTGTTATCAATTCTACTCTTCTCTAATAAATTTTGAAACTTAAGTCTAAGATCATTTTGTAGGATATCTTTATATCATCCTTTACCATCTATTTTTTTATAAGTTTCTTTTTTCTGGTAACCGGTTTAACTTTCGAATACAAGAAATGTCATTTTTGAATGATTTCAGTTATAGTAATTTAAGAAATATATTCGTGATTCTGACGTTGATGAATTGAATTATGCATCATTAAAATGTCTACTATTAGTGTCAAAATGATGTATGAAGTAAAATTTTGACGTATAAAACATATTATGGAGTTTCAATTTTTTTTTTTGGTAAATTTATTATTTATTTATTTATTTACTTATTTATTTTTGACAAAATATAAAAATAAAATTTTATGATAAGCGAGTCTAAAAGTTGGAAACAAAATGGTTAAAAATATCTCTTTAAGCATTTGATATCTGGTTATGCTAGAAGTATCAGGATTCATTAAACATTAAAATAAAATTTTCACCCATAATTCGGTAATAATTGATTATAATAAATTTTTTAAAAGATAAATAGAGTTTAAGATTTTATTTTTACATTTATTTATTTCATGTATTTTTATACATTTATTAAATAATATTTCCAATAGTATTAATTAATTAGTCATATTTCTTTGGCATGAATATTTAAATTATGTTACTGTGGCATCAATTTATAGTCGTTTTTATAACGAATACATAACATTTACATAGCGTTTTAAAAATAATTAACGATTGTTTATTTTAAGTGAATAATTGATGGATGGTATACTTTAAAATTACACGAGAGTCACAGGGACCAGTTTTTAAACCTCACCAATCCTTCACTTCTCTACAAAATTTTGAGACTTAACTCGAAGATCATTTTGAAAGGTATCTTTAAACCATACTTTACAATCTATTTTTTTTAACCCTCTTCTTTTTGAACTACGAGAAATTTTATTCTTGAATGATTGCAGTACACTGTAAAAAAAATACGACCAGTTTTCTCGTAGGAATCGGAAAAATAGTTGCCCTTATCGTACCGGAAAAATTTCCGACCCAGCTCGGAATAAAATCCGTGAAATCGGAATAAAATCCGTAAAATACCGTTTTATTGACTATTTCCTTTTTTTTTTACGGATTCTATTCTGAGCTGGGTCGGAAATTTTTCTGGTACGATAAGGGCAACAATTTTTCCGATTCCTACAGGAAAACTGGTCGGATTTTTTTTTTTTTTTTTTTACAGTGTACAATAATTTTAAAAATATATTTTCGTGAATCTGACATTGATGGGTTGAATTATGCATAATTAAAATGTCTGCTATTAGTGTCAAAAGGATGTATGAAGTAAAATTTTGACGTATTAAAACATATTATGGTACTTAATTTTATTATTATTATTTATTTATTTATTATTTATTTTTGTCAAAACATGAAATTGAAATTTTAACATATGTGAGTTTGAAAGTTGGAAAAAATGGTTAAAAATATCTTTTTAAGCATTTCATATATGTTTAGGATTCATTAAACATTAAAATAAAACTCGTACCCATAATTCGGTAATGACTGATAAGAAAAAATATTTTATTTACAAGATAAATAAAGTTTATGATTTTCCTTTTAAAATATATTTATTTTATGCATTTTTGTACATTTATAAAATAATATTTCTATGCTATTAATAAATTAGTCATATTTGTTTGGTATCAATATAGAAATTATGTTACTATGGTATCAATTTATAGTCCTTTATAACGAGTACATAATATTTACATACAGTTTTTAAAATAATTCTTGATTGCGCATTTTTAATAAATAATTGATCGACGGTATACGCTAAAAATTTCATAAAAGGCGCACATTTTCAAGCCTGATTGATCCTACTCTTCTCTATTAAATTTTGAAACTTAAGACTAAGATCATTTTGTATGATATCTTTATATCATCTTTTACCATCTATTTTTTTTTCCTTTTTATGCTAGCCGGTTTAACTTTTGACTACAAGAAACGTCATTCTTGAATGATTTCAGTTATAATAATTTAAGAAATGTATTTTCTTGATTCTGACGTTGATAAGTTGAATTATTATGCATCAATAAAATGTCTACTATTAGTGTCAAAATAATGTATGAAGCAAATTTTATTATATAAATTTCGTTTTCATCTATTTAAAAAAAAAAAAAAATCATCTATTAAAAAAAAATCATCTATTTTTAATTTTTTTATATATATTTATAATATTTTTATATAAATTTCCTTTTCATTTATTTTTTATAAATTTCCTTTTCTCGTAACCGATTTAACTTTTGAATACAATAAATGTTATTCTTGAATAATTTCACTTATAATAATTCAAGAAATATATTTTCTTGATTTTGACGTGGATAAACTGAATTATGCATCATCAAAATATCTACTATTAGTGTCAAAATAATGTATGAAGCAAATTGTTTTATAATTTTCGTTTTTCATCCATTTTTAAATTTTTTTTTCATCTATTTGTACATTTTTTTTTATATAAATTTCCTTTTCATCTATTTTTTTTATAAATTTCCCTTTTCTCGTAACCGATTTAACTTTTGAACACAATAAATGTTATTAATGAATGATTTCAGTTATAATAATTGAAGAAATAGATTCTCGTGATTCTGACGTTGATGGATTGAATTATGTATCATTAAAATATCTAATATTAGTGTCAAAATTATGTATGAAGCAAAATTTTTTATACATTTCTTTTTCCATCTACCTTTTAATTTTTTTCATATATTTGTAAAAAAAAATTAAAAATTTCTTTTTTCATCTGTTATTTATAAATTTCCATTTTCTCGTAACCGGTTTAACTTTTCAATACAAGAAATGCTATTCTTGATGATTTCAGTTATAATAGTTGAAAGAAATATGTTTTTGAGATTCTGACGTTGATGGATTCAATTATGCATCATTAAAATGCCTACTATTGGTGTCAAAATGATATATGAAGAGAATTTTGACGTATGAAAACACTTTATAGTACTTCATTTTTTTAATTAATATTTATTTATTTACTTATTATTTTTTGACAAAGTATGAAATTGAAATTTTAAGATATGGGGCATTCTCACAGTCTTTTGACTTTAATGTCCCTGAATAATAATTTTTATTTTAGTACATGTTCTTGTGTTTTTTTTTATTTCATATACTGGGGAACATCCCATTTCATGATTGCTCAACAATATTAACGAGATAAATAAGTTTTGGACGATGTTGGGAGTCCAAACACCTGGAAAACTCCTATACCGTCACGTGTCCTTGAAGCTGATTTTTAAGTTTGGAGCTGTCTGGATAAAATTGTTTCAATAAAAATAATTCGTTGTAATTTTTTTCTGAAACTGGAACTATTGTTTTATATAAATAAATAGCTAAAAATTAGTCTGCAAACATTTTTAGGGTTGTTATTATTTTTTAAACTCTGTCCCTAGGCTTTAGATTTTTTACCATCCCTCTTCTAAAATTATACAGAAAATCACTTCAGATGCAGCCACAGAATTTTTTTCAAGTTTTTTCTCATGCAGAAATATGCTAGAGAAATAATGTCTGAAATTCTTTGGCAGGAAATTTACTGTAGAATTTAAATCAGCATTTAAATATCAATTTCAAGCATCTTGGCTTTATTGGTAATATCACAGTCCCAAGGTTTATTCCTGCACTTTTTAAGGTAAATTAATTTTTTTTTTAATTTAATTCAATGTAAATAACTGTTTCTAAAATTCAATGAACATTTTGGCTACCACTTAGTCTTAACATGATCTGCCTAAAATAGGAAGTAATTTCCCTTGCTGTTCCATCCTAACCGTCCCTTTTTTCCGCATTTCGTCCCTTTTTTCCTATACCATCCCCTTTTTTTACATTACCGTCCCTTCTTTAACACCCCTTTAAGACAATGTTATACCAAAATTTTGTACTAAAAATACGACATTGTCATTATTTCTTATTTGAATGTGCTGTGGGTACTATGCAAATTCATTATAAGTAAATCTTTTAGAAGAAAATAAAACGTTTTTGTGGTAAAATGGTAAGGAAAATTAAACTCGCAAGAATAACTTAAACCTCAGTTAAATAAAAAATGTTTCGCTGCTGACCATTTTTACTTTATTTTGAATCATTAAGGCATTCGTCTATCAGATTAAAATTTTATTTTAGCAAATTTAATTTCGCCAGATTTTTATTCCCGAAAGTCAAAAGATTGTGAGAATGCCCCATATATGAATCTAAAAGTCCGAAAAAATGGTAAAAAATATTTATTATGTTTAATATGAAATTTTGAAATTTAAGTGGAGGATAATTTTATAGGGTATCTTTATATTATCCTTTGCCATCTTTTTTTTTTTTTTAATATCCTTTCTCTCGTAACCGATTGAACTTTTTATTACAAGAAATGCTATTCTTCTTGAATGATTTCAGTTATAATAATTGAAGAAATATATTTTCGTGATTCTGACGTTAATGGATTGAATTAAGGCATCATTAAAATATCTACTATTAGTGTCAAAATTATGTATGAAGCAAAAATTTTTATAAATTTCCTTTTCCATCTATTTTTTATTTTTTTAATATATTAAGTATATATATATATATATTTCTTTTAATTATTATTATTTTTTTTTTTTTGTAAAATTTTTATTTATTTATTTACTTATTTATTTTTGACAAAGTAAGAAATTGAAATTTTAAGATATGTTAGCATGAAAGTTACAAAAAATGGTTAAAAATACACTTTCAGAAATACTTTCAATTCATGTACATTTTTCTGTTTGCAGTGATATCAGGATTTTTCCGTTAACTGACGAGTATCCTATCTTTTTTTCTCCGTTACGGGAGGTAAAATATACATAATTGAAGAAAGTATGGATAAAACAAAAGTAATTGACATTGGAAATGAACCAGCTAACTTAATGCTATGAGCCAAGTACTTTAACACTGTGCTACAATTGTTCAGTAGTGAAATAGTTTAAAGTAAATATGTTTTCTTCAGACAGGTGTGACTTGATTAATTTCTTTAAAAAACATTGAAATTTGAAGTTAATTTCCGGAAGATTTCGTCTTTAATAACATTGTGGCTAGGGTTTTATTACTTTAGTATTACTATAGAAGAAAAATATGAATTATAAAGACTTTTCATTTGATTAGTAGATGTAAAATATGAATATTATATTTTTATTCAAAAAGATTTTTTTTTGACTAAAATTCTTTTATTTTTCTCATTTAATATTTTAATTACTATATCGATTTTAAAAGTGTGTGTAGAATATATTTTAAATAGTAATATATATATATATATATATATATATATATATATATATATATATTTACTTTTAAATATAAATTGTGAGTACTTTTAAATGAATGAGAAAATTAATTGTTATTTATTTTTTAATTGGAAAACACTTTTCGAATTTAAACTTTGATTAAACTTTAATTTAAGGAAAACAAATTTTACTCAGGCTATCAAAGCCTGAGAGCTAATGTGCCCGCGGGTTCTGTATGCACGTATGTACTTGTGTCGTATGTATGTACGTACGTAACGAGATAACGCTTGATAGAAATATCCGATTTGTTTCAAATACATTTTATAGGTTCATTCTAATTAGGTGCTTCTCTGATTCGTTTTGGGAGTTCATTGGTTAAGTATAAAGTGGGAAACTGGGGCTAACACCCCCTTAATTTAGATAAATGGGTTTTTCATGCAGAATTATCAGATTTGCTGAAATTTGGTATACAGGTTAATTTTGATAAGATGCTTCACTGATTGAATTTGGCGGTTCATTGTTTAAGTATAAAGGGGGGGGGGACGGGGGGCTAATACCCCCTTAACTTAATTAAATGGATTTGGTCTATCCGATTTGCTTCAAATTTAGTATTCCGGTTTATCCTCATAAGGCACTTCCCTGGTTAGATTTGGAGGTTTGTTGGTTAAGTATAAAGGGGGAAAGGGGGCCTAATATCCCACTTAATTTAAATAAATGTTTTTTCTATCCGATTTGCTTCAAATTTGGTATACCGTTTTATTCTATTAAAGCACTTACCTGATGAGATTTGGAGGCTCATTGGCTAAGTATACAAATGCGAAAAAAAGAGGGTGGGGGCTAATTCCCTTTAATTTAATTTTCGAGGGCATTGTTCTTTGAAATAAGTGTATAATATACAATTAGTGTAAATAGCCTGTGAGTTCAATGCCACCAGTTTAACTGGGTACTTTCCATTTTCTTTTTTCTTATTTTTAATGAGATTAGAAATCTTAATTTATAGAATTTTTGGGTTTTCATTTTTAAAATTAATTCGGATTTTAGTATTATTTGAGCCAGTACGCATGCGTACTAGGTATGAACGGAATTTATCTCTCTTTTTCTGACTTTTGGGAAGCATTCAATGATAAAACAATTTTTCTGGGAGTACGGAAATTATTTGTTACAAAATGAGGAATAATTTAATGTACCTATATAGACGATTTTTTCTGACAGTGTAATGATACGTTTTAATGATAACGATTTAATGATTTAATGACACTGATAAAAACCCTGAATTAAAAATTAAACAATTAAATTTACTTAAAAAAAAATAATACAGTTTAGTACCGGTTGTGTCAAAAATGACCAATGATTTTAAAATCCCATAACTTGCAAACGGTGACAGATATTAAAAAAATTCTTGCAGGAGTGTTATGTAAGATGTCAGGAATTTGCATGCTGTGATTCTGAGTTTTAGTTACAAATAGCATCGATAGATGGCGCTGTAAGCTATAGCCGCTAAATCCAGGCTCCATTTTTCGGCCTCTCTCTTCTTCCATGCGAAAAAAGGAGATTAAAATGTATTAAATGGATCCCGAAGTACCAAAAATCGGGTCTGGACTGAGCACCTATTGCTCTCAGCGCCATCTATTGTTAGAAATTCGAAATAAATTAAAGAAACACAGTAAAAAATCTTCTGACATCATACATAACCCTCCTGCAAGATTTTTTTTAATAGCTGTCACCGTTTGCAAGTTATTGAATTTTAAAATCTTTGATCTTTTTTGGGATACCCGGTATATGGAATCCCAGGATATACGGCAATTTTACCTGGTATTTTCTTTACCATGATTGATAGATTTATTATGAATTTTATGTTACTCGTAAGCGATTCAAATTTTACATTATCAGGGATAATATTCTCTAAATAATACAGTTGTAGTAATTTAAAAATTTACTTTCTTAATTCTGATGTTGAAACTTGAACTACTTTTTCATTAAAACGCCTTCTATTTGCGTTTAATATTACATCAACCAAACATTTATTGTATAAAAAACATATTAAACATACTATACATTAGTTTAAAGTTATTGTTTATGAAACTGAACTATTATTCTTAAAACATTACGCTTGTAATAGTTTAAAAATAGACTTTATTAATTTAAGCCCTGATGGATTGAACATTTCGCTGCTTAAAACTATTTTTGAACATACAGTTTAATGTTAAAATGTGTATTAAGATATTTCTATAGTCTATATTATTTTTCTAAAGAACGCATTTGAAATTTTGAAAATGCTTACGAGTTTTAAAATATAGAAATTCAGCTTCAAAAAGGAAATTGTTTTAAAGTAATTTAAAATAAGACTACAAAATTTTTTTTTTTTTTTTTTTATTGTTTACCAATTTTTTTCTGCCACTTTACTATACATTTTGTATTTGTCGTGACCGATTTAAGTTTTATATTATCAGAGCTATTACACTCAGAAGATTAGAGTTATAATAATTTAAGAAATAGGTATACATCATTCTGACATTGATGGATTGGACTACGCATCATTAAAACGTCTACTATTAGTACCAAAATAACGTAGGAAGCAACATTCTGACGTATGAAAACATCTTATGATAGATTTAAAGTTATTTTTTGCTATCGTAAACCATGAAATTGAAATTTTGACGGCACATGAGTTGAAATTACGGAGAACTGGGTTAAAATAGAAATTTTATGATGATAGTATCTGTGTAAAGCTACTGAATAAAAAATAAAATAGTGAAAAATATTTTCAAGAAATTGAATATTGTTCAGTAAATTTAAAATTGATGTTCAAGAAGCATTTCGTGTATTATATTTATGTCAGCATTATTCTTTCAGCTGTTATAACTCGCATGTAAGATTACATAAATGTTCGTTACTTTAAGGGTTTTTTAAACTCCAAAAATTGCGTGTGAAAATAAACACATGAGATATCTTTTAATATAATGTTTTGATTTTAAATTGTCGTATTTGTTACATTATTTAATTTAATTTAATTTGATTTTTGTATGTAAAGAGGTATTTTGTAATGGGAATTCACTTATTTCTTTATACACTAGGATTGTAAAAAATAGTTCGCAGTTGTGCTTCTCATAACAATACAGCATTGTGATATTTTTAGCAGCTGATTATAAGAAATTAAATCAATTTTGTACCAATGTACCAATGCAGTTTTTGTTGAGTTCCTACAGAAGTCGTGATTGTTCTGTTTATCTCAGTCGATGTTGATTAGTCGATTTGTCTGAGTGCTTCGATGTTTAAGCAAAATGGAATTCCTTACGAATTCTTGAGAAATGGGATGGTAGAAGTAGCCAGGGATCGTGGGAAAAGAGGTAAAGGCCCCAGAGCCATACATTTGTTTTCCTTATGTAAATTAGTTAAATCAAAACAAACTATGACAGGAATCGAAAAAGTTAATAAAAATAGAAAACATTTTAATGTTAACCGGCCATATGAGGTAAATCATCATATATTCTTTCTGGTTGTAATTTATATGAGTTACCATAACAATGGATTTAATTATGCGCAAAACCACGATCACAAAAATAGGTCAACTGCCAATGAAATACAATAACAAAATATTTTAAATACCAAAAAGTGAAAAATAAAAATAAAAATAATTAAGAGTGTAATATAATAAAAAATATACGCTTTAATCAATTTATAGTTTCGTATTAATTAAATTATGATTATACGTTTAGAAATCAGTTAAGAAATAATAAATAGATAGTTTAAATAATGCTTTTTTGTTCTTTCCCTCTTACTGTATCTTAAAAAGAAACAGAGCAAAAATTATATATTTTTTAATAAATTCACTAGTTCGCGCTTTCAACCAAATGTAAATAAAAGGTGAATTTTCTATAATCAGGTTCGGTGCCCAAGCTAAATAAATATATTGTAACGGAATTATTTTGGAAAAATAATGAATTGCAGTCATAAAATTAGGTGTGATTTTTAAGATAATGTTTATAAAAAGCGTGGAAAAACCCCTACTTTTATACTTATTTCTGTTGCTAACCTATTTAAAGACACATCAAACTGTTTCTGTATAGTAATCATTAGTAGACATATTGATTTTTGAATGCTTTTATATAAATTTATATATATATATTTTCATATACTTAATACAAAATTAATACTTGTAGATACTTTTTTATTTTCTCATACTGATCGTTTGGTTTCACTTCTTAAATAAATCTTTAATAGTCAATATATAGTGATTTTAATGTATTTTTGAAAAATTAAATGGAAATATATGTAAGTGATTCAGATGGAAGTATACATAAATGATACATAAATGAATTCGCACAAAATTACCAAAGCAAATCATACATTTATTTACGTCATTCCAGTTGAAAAAATTTCGTGATTTTTATTTTCATGCAGTTGTAGTTCAGAGCATTGAATATTTTCAGGATGACGTCTCAAAACAACAGAAGTTTAAAGGAATGCAAGCGAGTAATAGAAGAGTGTGGTGTATTCTCAATAGTAATTAATTTATTTTGCGTAAATGAAAAGTACATAAATTTACTTGGATAATAAATAAGAAGATGGAAATGGGGAATTTATTTTCCGGAAAACAATCCTTGAAGAACCCGTAAACAA
Organism: Maratus speciosus; assembly: GCA_963932465.1. Taxonomy (NCBI): domain Eukaryota; kingdom Metazoa; phylum Arthropoda; class Arachnida; order Araneae; family Salticidae; genus Maratus; species Maratus speciosus. The sequence continues at coordinate 31,643,755 of OZ010789.1, read as the reverse complement.
TATCTGAAGAAAAGACAGTCAAAACTAAATGGGAAAGAGTCATTATGACTTTTATAAAGCTGATAAAGAAGTTAATATATTTTGTGCAATTTCTAAGATTGTAACGAAGATAATTATCCTTTTGTCTTTAAATATTAAATCATTCGATTTGTATTTGAAACAGAATTAGCTCGTCTCCTTAATTAACGTTGAGAAATAAAATATTTTCTTCCTTTTCAAAGCAAAATCTAAACTTTTTCATTTCCTACATTGTTAACAATGCGTGCAGTGTTACCGCAAGGGCGAGCTATTGACGATTCGACATTTTTTAGAAAAACATTTATTAAGAAAAATATGATAAACAAGTATACTATGTTTACAATGATGTTATTATACAAGAGAAAGTGCAGACTATTTACTTAGAGTTTAATTATATTCTGTTCGACAAGAGTGATTGTGATTTTTATAAAGAGGTGAACTTCTTTTGTGCAATTTCTCAGATTGTAACGAAGATAATTATCCTTTTTTCTTTAAATATTAAATAAATATTTTTGCATTTGAAAAACTGTTAGCTTATCTCCTTAATTAAAGTTGGAAAAATAAAATATTTTCTTCTATTACAAACAAAATCTAAACTTTTTTATTGTCAATATCGTTAACAATGCATGCAGTGTTACCTCAATGGATTGGTGATTGATGATTCGACATTTTCTAGAAAAAATTTATTAAGAAATATATGATAAACAATTACTATATTTACAATGATGTTATTATACAAGGATAAGTGCAAACTATTTACTCAGAGTTTGATTATATTCTGTTCAACAAGAGCTATTGTGATTTTCATAAAGCTGATAAAGAGGTGAAAATATTTTGTGCAATTTCTCAGATTGTAACGAAGGTAATTATCCTTTTGTCTTTAAATATTAAATCATTAGATTTGTATTTGAAACATTGTTAGCTTATATGCTTAATTAAAGTTAAAAAATAACATATTTTCTTCCTTTTCAAAACAAAATCTAAACTTTTTCATTTCCTACAGTGTTAACAATGCATGCACTGTTACCACAATGATTTGTATGTATTGATGATTCGACCTTTTATAGAAAAGCAACTATTAATAAAAATATGATAAACAAATCATAAATTTACAATGATGTTATTATACAAGGATAAGTGCAGACTTTTCACTCAGAATTTCATTATATTCTGTTCAACAAGAGATATTGCGATTTTTATAAATCTGATAAAGAGGTAAACTTGTTTTGTGCAATTTCTCAGACATATTTTTGCATTATATTTTTGGCGATATCTCTGAAAATACATTACCTAAAATTAAAACAAATGTATCTTTAAGTTCGCTGTTATGAGAGCTTTCACACGATACCCCACGCGATATATGTAAAAAGATTTTTATTTTCAAATAACTTAATTAGCTCCCCTACATTTTTCCTAAATATATTTGTGAATGGTTAATAATCTATAAATATGTGGGTTAATTGCCTTTATTACTTGTGCCAAATTTGAACTTTCCACGTTTCATAGTTTACCAGAAAAACGGCTGTGACAGACGGACAGACAGACACACGAGTGATCTTATAATGGTTCCGGATTTTACTTTTTAAGAACGAAACCCTAAAAAACCATGCAAAATTGATATTGTTGTTATTTTTTACAAAGCAAATTGTAGCGAGTAAATATAAATACGTTTGTAATTTTAAGTGAGTTTAAACTGGCAATTAATAATTTACTAGCCTACGTAATTTCAATAAGTATAAAAAAAATTATGGCCAGTTAAATCAGAAAAATCGTTTTTCATGCATTTTGAATCCTTAAAATTTATGATACTTATTAAATATTTAAATATTATATTATTTCCTATGGGATGAATGTCATTAATTCACAGATTACACTTTGTTCAGCATATAATATAATTTTGTTCTTCAATTAGAACACTTCGACTTATTATTTCCATTTTGTTCGAATTTGAATTAATAAAGCATTAAGGTTGCAATAAGTTATATTTAGAAAAATTTATAAATAATACATGAAGTGAATAATTTTATTTTTCCGATAAAGCGGATTTCAAATCGTAAACAAAACTTTTATGTCATTTTGGCACGCTTGTAGTACATATTCATGAGACAAATATTATCATATTCCGGAAATAATGTGGATTTATTGCGCAATATTTAAGAATTGTTTATTAAATGAAAGCATTTAAGAAAAGGGGAAAAGTGTCACAGAATATTGTTCTGATTTGAAATAAAACAGATAATACGCAATATTTAGTTTTCTTTCTCAGAGTGAAATATAGGGTGTGCGAAAAACTGAAAAATCTTAAAAAAATTATTTAAAAATAGAAAGAACATAAATTGATACGAAAGTGCGTTTTGCATTAAAAACATTTTCAGTATACGGGATTTTTAAAAAACGAACATAAATAGTTTATTTTTAAAAAGTCGCCATTAAGGGGAGCTAACATGATTGTATGTTCTGTAAGTACGAACATGACAAAGATTTTAAAAGAACTGACTAATATGTGGAATCTTTTTCATTTGAATCACTAATTTGAACTATAGAACTTGTTACGATAGAGTGCCTTTATACGATAGAAGCGACACAAGTCATATAATGAGTGATAGTTTGAGATGATTTTAGATAAAAACGAAACGCCAAGCATCTTGGCGAGCATGCCCTTATCGATAAGCAAATGCGTGTTAAATTGTCTTAAATTGTCAAATCCACCTCACCCATGGGAGTATTGCCAAGTTCTAGAAGGTGGGTTAGCCGTACATTGGACAAAAAAGCCTGAATAAGCAAAGTCAGCTTACGCTCTGTGCGTATGTTTCCACTTTTATATAGAGGTACTCTAGTTAAGCGTTCGGGAATGCATTACCTTATTTAAATGTTTTTGTATTCAGTGGCGCTACCTTGTTTACAAAATTCACGCTCAAAATTCTTTCAGTTTGCCCTACATAATAAATTTATGATTGACTGAGAGGGACTGCTTAGGCGAGGAGACCAATTCTTTAGAGCATGTGGGTTTTTGGTTTGGTTTGGTTTGATTTTTGACGGCCAATTATCTGTACGAGGGATATAGGCCCAGGGGAGGAGTGCCCTTCGTAGCGGTCTTTCTAAGGGAACAAAAAAAAAATGCGGGGAGTTTAAATTAAATTGCGATGAGCTCGATTATATTGAACGGTTAATGTGTTCCAATGGGGATTTCTTCAAATTAGTCAGCTATCGCCAAGCTGGCTTCACATATGGCAACTTAATTTTGTCGCCAAATTTGGATGTATTTTGACAAGTTGGTCAGAATTTCGGGCTATTGTGGCAACCCTGCCATTGCTACATTTCAACAATTACTTATTGTTGAAGCTGATACCGATATCTCCATAGGAAGCCTAACATGGCCGCGATCAATGAGGCGGTCTAACCGGAATTGTGAGGGACACACATAGACTTGGATTTTATATAAATACATATAAATACTATTTTATTATTGTCACTGCCTTTTTCATTATTGTTAAAAAATATATAATAATAAACTTCGAATACATAAAACATTATGAATCTTGTTATACATTATAAATCTTCTAAAACACATAATTTATTTCGTATATATATAAATAATTGTATGATAGATTCCGCTTCTGAATCAAATAATTCTAATGAAATATATTCCAATGAGGGATGAAATATCCATATAATTACTTACAAACATTTGGGCATTGCATGAAATTTAAAGATGTTATTTCCCTTTTAAGCATTTAATACCATACTTTCATATTACTTTTCTCTTATAAAAAAGCTTTATTTTTGCAAGTAAATTTTTCAGAATGCATTTTCCGACAAAGGCACTTATCTGATATATATTCCAATATGGTTTCATCACGATTATTACCTTTACTCAATAGAGTATATAAATTTAAAACTACCATTTTCGATATTCATAATAATATATAAAATGAGTTGCCATAAACTTCCTTTATTATAGATATTTTTATTATTCTTATGACTATGAAAAGGAAGAAAAAAAATCAAATCCCTTCATCATTCACGTGTTTTTTGAATGGTGTTCCGCATGGGTCTTCTTCAAAATCTTTGAATTGTTATCTTCAAAATAATTCACTAAATAAATCACTGGAGCACATATCTTTGATCAAAAACTGAATTTCTTCTTTAATTTATTATTAATCTTTTATTTATGAGAAATGTTTATGCATATTATTTGACATTTTAAAGAAACTTAATTTAAATATTTTATGTTATTTAAGAGAAAAAAAAAATAAGGAATATGTTATTAAATAGTTACTTAAATAATAATTTAAATATACGATATAATATGGATATGGAAAATATATTTATACCATACACAAGGTGTTAAAAGAAGTTTACAAAATGAAATGGCAAATCAGACTTACAGCAAGGATAAAAAAATCACATAGGAACATCACATAGTTCTCAAGCCATTTAATTTGATCACAAATACAGGGTGTTTCATCTTATAACTGAACCCGGGTTGACGGTAATAATTTCGAGAGAAACAAAAACATTGTAATAAAAATGCGACCATATGTACCTTATTTTGTGTGAAACGTGATAACATCACGAAAAGATCTGGAAAACATGTTGCTCAAGCAATCGATGATACCATATGAATGCGTCAAGTGCATACTGCTGCCGCGTTTAATGCAAACTTCTACCACTTTTGTTTTGTGTTATCACATTTACAACAAAGGTGGGAATATCTGTTAAATGTTTTATTATAATATACTTCCTTTTTCTGAAAATTATTACCGTGAACCCAAATTGAGTTAGGATGAAACATATTTGTGACTAAATAAGTGGTTTGCGACCCTGTGTTCCTGTGTGATTTTTGATCCTCTTTGTATGCCTGATTTGCCATATGATTTCGTAAACGTTTTTTTTTTTTTAAATCACCCTGTATATACAGGGTGTCTCAAAAGGTCGTTTACAAACTTAACATGCTGGTCTGTCATATCATGATAAACAAGATTTACATAGGAACTTGTGTGCGAAAATGAAAACTGCGACCGCTAGAGGGCGATCAGGGCAGGCTTACGGGAGAGTGGGAAACGTAATCATTTCAGGCGAGGAAGTTGCAGGTGAAGGATGAATTGGTTCACTAACGCAGAATTGGCCGATAAGCATTACGTATATGTCGCTTCGAATGTAAATGCACGAGCCGCGGTACGGATGTACCTTGAGCGCTTCCCAAGCAGACGTGAGCCAAGACATATTTTGCTTGGACAATTGCACGGCAGATTGGTGAAGCAAGAGTTTTCCAAGTACGTAGCCACATCGGTCGAGAACGCACTACACGCACGCCTGTCGTACAGGAAATCGTGCTACGGGAATTTGACAGGAACCCGCAAACAAGTCTCCGAGCAAGCGAACGTGTCGTGGTTGTACATTGTTCCAGCATTATGCGCATACTGCAGGAGGACACGCAACACCCCTACCACTTACAAAGAATGCATGCATTGTGCGTTGACGATTATCCCCAAAGCCTTGCATTCGCACGCTGGTATTTCCAGCAACGCAACGGGTCGCACAGCCGGATTTTCCATCGTGAATTTTGTTTTCGGATGAATCCTGTTTTACACAGGACATTGTTCTGAACCTGCACAACATGCACATATGGGCGCATGAAAACCCAAAGTCTGCACGTGCCCATGCACGTCAACAAAATTTAACCGTAAACGTTTGGGCTGGTATTATCGGTGACATGCTAATTGGCCCTTACCTACTACCTCAGCGTCTCGACGGGAATACCTATCGCATATTCTTAGAAAGAGTCTTGCCGGATCTGATGGATGACATTCCAGCCGCTACACGCCGAAACATCTGGTTTCAGCATAATAGAGAGCCTGATCATTTTCACACTGTGCGAGAATACCTCAATCGGACATATCCTAATCGCTGGATTGGCGGAGTAGGACCAGTCACATGGTCATCGCGATCCCCCGACCTGACACCCCTGGATTCCTATCTGTGGGCACACATCAAATCCATGGTGTACGAGACGCACGTAACATCGGACATGGATCTCGTCGCCAGGATCATGGAAGCGGCGGCACGTGTCCGTGACACACCTGCCCATTTTGAACGGGTCGGTGAATCCATGCGTCGACGTTTTGAAGTATACATTGCGGCGAATGGAAGGAATTTTGAACTCCTTCTGTAAATTAAACCATGTTCTTTAATAGAAGTCATATTAATACCTCTTTCGATATCCTTCCTTTCTTCCCCTCTACAACTGCGCTCATAGTCCTCTAGCGGTTGCAGTTTGCCTTTTCGAACACAAGTTCCTATGTAAATCTTGTTCCTCATGGTATGACAGACCAGCATGTTAAGTTTTTAAGCGACCTGTTGAGATACCCCGTATATGTACAAACTTTCCGCAATTTCTAAACCATTTTAACAAATGAAAAATTGACCATAAAATGTAATCATTTATGATAACATAAAACTGAATATCCAAAATGCTGTGTATTAAAATGGAATAAATTGAAAATATATTACAAAAAAATACAAAAAGGAATGTAAAAAAACACGGATAAAAATTTAAACTTGTAAAACTCTCGTCAACTGAATTATTTGAAAATACGAGTAAAACACAGGTTATTTTTGATTGAGAATAGCAAGCTTAACTTTGACGGCTTATTCTCAGAATGCCCTATCAATTGTATCCAGGAGATTAAAATATAAACAAAACATAAAAAACGGAAATCAAACAAACCATGAAAGGGAGTAACTGAACATTTTTAAATATATGTATATACAGGGTGTCCCGTAAATAGTGCCCAAATTCTGCACAGCCAGATTCCTCGTTGGGAGTACATAAAAATGGCCAAAGAACTGTACCTGTACGATCCATTGTTTGCGAGATAAATACGAAAAACAAAGTATGACATCACAGTCGGTGCAAGGAAAAAAACACTTTATTTGACACACCAACAGCAATATTTGCAAATTATAAAGGTAGATGTTCAAAGTGTCAGCCGTACATATCGAGCCAGGCTTGAGCGGGGAATGGATGAGCGCATACGTCGCAGCAGCGCGGTGCCCATCAAAGTACAAGCAGCATGCAGACGAGCAGCTAACTCCGTTTGTGTAGTCATTAAGTTGTGATACACCAATGGACTTTATGCACGCGACCTGAGGTCGAGGCTAAAATTCGTCTACTGGCGGTATTTACCGGCGGTGTTTAGCATAGCAGTCTATGGTGTGTGAGTTATTAATGCTTGTTTGTTAAAAATACCGCAAAAAATTCTTTGTTGTAGCTGCATATACTTAATATATTCTAATATAAATTCAAAATGTTGTTCTGTATGTGAAAAAAATTCCCCAAGTTTGCAAATTTTCATATAAAATGTATGCACTCAACCTGGGTCAAGACTAAAGTCGTCTGCTAGCGGCGTTTGCGCCTGCGTATACTTGCATTCTGACGGTGCAGTGGCTGGAATAACAGACATACCGCCAGCTCTGGGGTCTGACGTCACCCACATAAGGTCCATTCCTTGAAATGGCCCCATTGCATGCGCGAATGCATGACGCGATATGCACAGCAAACGTTTTGAATGTTATCGCCTGGAAAGATATGCAAATACTGCTGTTGATGTGTCGAATACGGTGTTTTTTCTTTGCACCGGCTGTGACGTCATATTTTGTTTTTCGTGTTTTTCTGGTAAACTATGGATTCTACAGGCACAGTTCTTTGGGTATTTTTTATGTACTCCCAACTAGGAGTTTGGCGGTGCAGAATTTGGGTACTATATGTGGGACACCCTGTTTATATAACAATTATAAGGCAAAGCTGATACATGACAAATAAATAGTGGAGTAAAAATCAAAAATTGAAACCTCATACCTGTTACGAATAATATCAAGAAAAATAAAAAAAACAAACAAACAAAGAACAGGTGAATGAAATTATAAGACAGTGAAATATATTGAAATATCTGTGCTGGGCAACATATAACTATGATATGTTCCCGCACCCTGTTGGTTAAATCAAAGTAAAATTGCGTAATTTGTTATTTCTGTTTGTATAAATATTTTTTATAAAATATAATTATGAGTGTAAAATTATAATGTTTATATATTTAAGTAAAATAGGAGTGTAAGTTCATACAAAAATTATTAAGTTGATTTTAAATATTAAATATATATTTTTAAAAAATTGTTGTATTGTAAAATGAATGTATAATGTTGAATAGAGTCCGGATCTCAGACAACAACAATAGCCAGACGCCATGGTGTCGTTTTATGACAAGCCAATGGAAATTGGTGTATAATTAGAAATCGTAAAATAATAAAAACGTTGGAATAAATTTATGGCCTCAATAAAAGTGTTGGGATAAATTTATGGCTTTTCAGACCACCCAAACTTTAAGGCAGATAATAATATTAAAGTATATGTAAGGGGCCATTTGCAGACTGTTAGCTAATAGGCCTATCGAAGAATAATGCAAAATCTTCTCACATCCAATAACAGTGGACTAGACAAAATAGTTCCACCCACTGCAGGAGTTGGTGTGCAAGAAGAATAAGGTTTGAAAAAGGGAGTCTGAAAAAAGATGTAGAGGACGCAGGAGCTCTCCTGAAAGCCCGTGCAATGAAATCTGAAAGCCCTAGTAATGCCCAGGCGAAATGGACATATCGGAGCGAACCTAATCAAGCCTAATTGAGGATGTCTTCCTGATGTACATATCGGAGCGAGCCTAATCAAGCCTAATTGAGGATGTCTTCCTGATGTACATATCGGAGTGAGCCTAAGCAAGCCAAATTGAGGATGTCTTTCTGATGTTAAAATAAAGAGGATTGTTCTACAGAGGTCCGTAGCTATGCATCCTGCCATCCCGATGTTGCCGCTCTGATACGAAGCGAATTCCGGATGACATATGAATATGATCCTAAGCAACGCGACAACTCTGAATTTGATGAATAAAGGCCACCATCCCGTATATTAAAAAAAGGTACTACTTTAAACTTTTTCTTTTACCACTTAAGATCATATGAAAAATTATAAATATACTTTTCTGATATTTTATGGTAGAGAGTAATCTGAGATCCGACAAAACCAATAATTAAATAAAATTAAGGTAATTTTAAAAATGAAAGAGAATTATTCTTTTAGCAAAAAGAAACAAATATAATAATTAGAGTATATGAAAATATTGTCTTTTTTTAAAGATTAAATATACATAAAATAATGAGAAGCAAACAAAAGTATTGCTTTCTTTTTTTTGAATTAATATTATGTATTTCTGTATATAGTTGTGTTCAATGTAAATAAAATATTTAATCAAGTTTTAAAAAGTTTCTGTAATTATTTAATTGATAATGTTTAAGGTGTGTCAATTTATTTTTACAGCTTAAATTTTAGTTTAATTCATAAGTGGAAGAGTTCGTCTAAATAATTCACAACGCAAACTCTTAATTTTATTCGTAATTATTTAAATTTAATAATTACATTTTGACGCGAATTATAATTTAATTTTATTAATGCTTCGCGTTGCTCTTCTACTAGAATTATGTAATTACGATCACTTATATTATTTGAATTTATCTAAGGTATATAAAATTATATACCAATTTGCTATGAGGTTGCTTGGATGATTTGGACCAATTAACAATTTTGGATGTAAATTAAATAGAAAATAAACAGGTGTAACTATCTGTCCAGCAATCTGTGACTGAATCATCTGGCCAAGTTACCACAGATTACACAAGAAATGTACGATTTCAACTTTGTACTAGCTATATTAAGCTAAAAAAAAAAAAAAAAAAAAAGATTTGGGTAATCTTACCTTAAAAAAACATAAAAAATTAATGAAATATCACATGAAAAAAGCAAATGAGGAATCATTTTCTCATTAAAAATACCAGAAAAGCATGAATAATTTGGCACATGTTGCCATAGAATATTAACTGATTTAGGATAAGTGCAAAATTAGAAATGATCGACTCTCAAAAAATGCAAACCAAGGAGTCGCAGAAGTTTAAATACCATGATGAAGCCAGAAATAGTTAAATAAGATGATGTATAGTGATGTTATCTAGTAATAGAAAGTACGATCATGAAAATAACAGAATTGTTGAAATGAGGTGGATAAATCTTACAATTAAAATAATTGAACTGAATAATAAACATTTTGCAAATAAACTAACTCTTACAAAGATTTAAAAAAAATAATAATAATTCACCATAAGAAAAAATCGATGCGAGACAAATATGACCAAGTGTTAAATTACTTTAGAAATAATTCCAATCCAAAAATTCTAAACGCACTGTATCGTTAAAAATCCTAAAACAAACTGAAAGCACAGTGAAATAAAAAAGATCAGACGTCTTATATCGTATATTATATACATTAAAAACTGGTGAAAATTCGTGTAAATTGCATGTTTCTTTTAAAAATCAAATGAGCATAAAAGATAATCAAAAACATATGAAGAGAATGTTAATGTGTATAATGAAAATTAAAACGAAAGACAATACTGTAGTAGCAATTGTCAAGCCTGTAACACATATAAATGTTCTCAACATCAAGCAGAAAACTAAATATATAAAAAATAAATAAAAAAAATAAAGGCACGTAAATTATAATATTTGGATATGGATTAGGTATCTTTAAAAATGTATTTATTACTTTAAAAAATTAAAAAGGATATAATACAATACATTGTAAATAAGAAAATAAAATAACAATTCACAAATGATTTATAAATGAGTCTAATAATCAATATTTAGAAGAATTATCATAGAAAATAGGATTTAGATTGAACAATCTGGTGATAAACAAAAATGAAATGATCAATTAAAATCCTATCACATTAAATGAAGCAAATTCGAGTTAAATATTGTTCAAACATTCGTTCAAGAAATATAACTGCACAAGCATAAACATTTATTAATGCTGCTTTTGCAATTCGTAATACCCCAAAACGAGTGGTAATAAAACATACTTTTATATAGGAGCACTTATTTCCCCTTTTTGAAAATGAAAGTAGGGAAAAAAAATTGCAAATCTACTCATAAGTCAAGTGCTCTTTAAATCATACTATTTCGCATGGCTTGCCTTGAAAAACCCCTGAACGTTAATCCATCTCTCAATAGAATTCTCTGAATAAACTGCTGGGACTTGCACATTTCCCAAATTTGATTTTACTACTTATTTTATTTACATGGTTTCTTTTATTGAAAGAGAATGGGAATTTTTATTACTCTGTATTTAGAAAATTAATTTTGAAGGAATATGTTAAACATTGAATGTGTTAAACTTAGCTAAGCATTTAGCGTATTTTAAAAGAATGATTCAAAAAAAAAAAAAAAAAAAATGTGTTGAATTCGAAATGAAATTTTAAAATGCCTTCAGTAATATTTATTTTTGTGCTTATTTGATGATCTAATACAAATTACGCAATACCTGTAAAGAAAACACTATGCTTTATAGATGGTATTATGCTATTATAAAACAAGTAGGCGATACAATACTCATGAATGGAGTGCATTTAACAATGATTTAACTTATTTGAATCATATTGATTTAATAATGGTGATTTTCTTTAATGGTGATTTAAACAGTTTTAATTAGGAATTAACTTCGAAAATTTTGCACTGTAAAAAAAATACGACCAGTTTTCCTGTAGGAATCAGAAAAATAGTTGCCCTTATCGTACCGTAAAAACTTCCGACCCAGCTCGGAATAAAATCCGTAAAATACCGTTTCATTGACTATTTCCTTGTTTTTACGGATTTTACTCCGAGCTGGGTTGGAAAATTTTCCGGTACGATAAAGGCAACTATTTCTCCGATTCTACAGGAAAACTGGTCGGATTTTTTTTTTTTTTACAGTGTATCTTTAAGCAATGTATTTTTTATATTCTACATAAAAATGTGACTTAAACTTCGAAAGTTCCTAAACAGTATTTCTTCCATAAAATTATATAAAACTTGTAGTAGTGGGAGTTTTCTTTTTCTTCGTGGGGGGGGATTTTCCACACCTGCCCCACCACCTCCCTCTCCGTGTCAGTAATTAATTTATGCCACGTCATTTTACAAATAACAAAATTATATTGTGGAATATATAGCTAAAATATCTTCAGTATTGTTACAGTTACGAAAGAAAATCCGTGTTTGGCTGGTTGTGCGACAATCTGTATTCTTTTATTACAGTTTTATTTAACACACACTGTAAAAAAAATAATGCCAGTTTTCCGGTAGGAATCGAAAACATAGTTGCCCTAATCGTACCGGAATAATTCCCAACCCAGCTCGGAATAAAATCCGTAAAATCGGAATAAAATCCGTAAAATACCGTTTTACTGACTATTTCCTTATTTTTACGGATTTTTTTCCGAATTGGGTCGGAAATTAATCCGGTACGATAAGGGCAACTATTTTTCCGATTCCTATCGGGAAACTGGCAGTATTTTTTTACAGTGCAGCTAGTGCATCATTTGAATTATCTGTAACTTCAATTCCACCTAATACGAAGCAGTAGAACGCATTCCCCAGTTTTTTGAACTCATTAACTTATTTTATTCAAATCGTTTACAGTTTGAGAAAACAAAAATTATTAACAAAAAAAATTAGACTTAACTACAAGGAAATTATTATATATAATAAATGAAAAATTTACCCAAATTTAGATTTTATTATTATCGCAACTCATTTTACTCAATTTTTAAATTTATTACTATCGTTAGTTAGTTTAAAATTAAAAAAAAAATAAAAAAATAGATACTAAAGATTTATTGGTTCAACATAAATGTAATAAATATACACGGTGAACCAAAGTCTTGCCCTGATTATACATATTTATTGTTCTCAAACTATTATAATTAGACATATGTTTGTTTTGTAACATTGTAAATACTGTTATAATTTTTATTTTATAAGACCACGTGCCTCAGTAAATTTCAACGTTTGCCCCCTTGGTAACTTGGGGACTATCAAAGCGGTATTCTAGTTCCCACCAAATGTTCTTTTACATGTCTTCTGTTACAATACACACAGCAGCTTGTACCCTAGTCTTCAGTTCTTCGACGTCAGCAATTGGTGTGGCAAAGACTATGTCCTTGATATAGCTCCCAAAGAAAAAATCCAGAGGATTAATATCTGGAAAGCGCGGAGGCCGGGGTGCATGTTGGTTCATCCCTTCCAATCCACCGATCCGGAAATGTTTCGTTCTATTGCAAAAAAAAAAAAAGCAATTTATCAAATTACAACGACCATTTGGAAAACGATTTTTTTGAAGACTGAAATTTAAGACATAAAAAATCGCACGGAATTGATCATACTTTACGTACGCCATGAATTAAACATTAATAGTGTTATTACACGTAAAAATTGTAAGCCAAAAATATCACCTGCGACCCGTCAGATTTCAAGAAACTTAAGTATTATCCACCTGAAACTTACGTAAATATCCAAGCATTTCATTGGCTCTTCGGGAAAAGGCTTTTCCATCGTCAGATTTCCAAGAAATCTGACGGCCAATTTTAAATGAAATTTCATTCTTAAACTTCTAAACATCCGACAATATTACTTTTTACACCGTCGGATAGAGAAAAAAATCTACTTTTAAATGCAATTTGTTTGAAAGCTGTATCTCAATTTGTTTCTGAGTTATTATTTTTTTTTGTAGTTTTAATTACTTTTTTGTCATAGTGGCAACAGAAAGTATCCATCGTTGTTGAAATTAAAGGGAAGTACAGATTACTGTATAGACCGATCAGAAAACGAATAAATTGCAGATTAAACCAATGAAAACCTTCAGATATACTTTTGATTTCCCATCCTGACGAGAACAATAACCATTTTTCCAAATGGTTAAAAAAAAAAAAAAAAAAGCAATTTAAAAAATTACAACGACCATTTTGAAAATGATTTTTTCAAAGACTAAAATTTAAGACATAAAAAATCGCACGGAGTTGAACATACATTACGTACGCCATGAATTAAACATTAATAGTGTTATTACACGTAAAAATTGCAAGCGACAAAAATCGCCTGCGACTCGTCAGATTTCCTGAAACTTACGTATTATCCACCTGAAACTTACGTATTATCCAAGCATTTTATTGGCTGTTCGGGAAAAGGCTTTTCCATCGACCCATTTTAAATGAAATTTCATCCTTAAACTTCTAAACATCCCACAATATTACTTTTTACACCGTCGTATAGAAAAAAAAATGTACTTTTAAATGCAATTTGTTTGAAAGCTGTATCTCAATTTGTTTCTGATTTATTAATTTTTTTTGTTGTTTTTATTACTTTTTTCATAGTGGCAACAGGAGTATCCATCTCTGTTGAAAGTAAAGGGAAAATACAGATTACTTTATAGACCCATCACAAAACGAATAAAATGCGGGATTCAACTAATAAAACGCTTCAGATATGTTTTTGATTTCCTACCTTGACCGAGGACAATAACCATTTTCCCAAATGGTTAAAAAATACTAAAACTGGCCTATTCAATGATACAAGTTACATTATTATACAAACGGTTAATTTGTAATCAATTTTTATAATCAGGGCAAGACTTTTAGGTCACTCTGCATGTTCGAAATGAAGCATCTCTTGTATTGTAGTGACTTGCGAATTATTATTATTATTTTTTTTAATTATAAAAATAGCAGTTACTCGCTAAATATAGTAAAACCCTTCTATTTTGAAATTCTGGATAATTCAAAACAATTTATTCTTTTTTTTTATTCTTTTTTTTTCTCTAATGAATGAAGTTTTGGTGAAGAAAAAGAAATAACAATTAAAAATACATTACAAATACATAAAATTATATTTGTGTATTATTGTATTAAATAATAGTTAAAAAAATAGAAATAATTATTGTTTACTGTTAGTTCTTTCTCGCAATCTTTTTATTTTCTTCTATTTATAAAGAAATTTATGCTAATTTGATCTGGTAGCGCTTACTACTAATTACCAGAGTTCTACGCAATTTATCGTGAAATGCGTTGAATTAGTTACTACATTTAATTCACTTGCCGACTGAAACGTTAAAAAAATTAATATTACCATACTGAGAAGTATTACCTCTAACAAAGAAGATCGTAAAAGAAGTTTCATGACGACCTTACATAGTCGAAGTAAATTACCATTACAAAAATGGCGACAAATTTTGTTCTTCCCTTTCTATCCAATAATAGGCCTTTGTTGTAGCACACGCGAAACTTATATCCTTATGTCTTCGAAGAATTATTGGCTGAAACTTTATGACGTTTCAAGTCTTTTACATGGAATGAAAAACGATGTCAGTTTTTATTTCAACACCTCGAAATTTATTGCAGTAAAGATACGACAGAAAAGTTATAGGATATCACTTTAAAAACCGCGTTGGACATAAATTATAGGCCACGAGAGGAAGAAGTTTTATAAAAAGAGCTCCGAACGGGAGTGTGTAAATTATTAGAGAATTTTAATTCGATAACGATATATAAAAACATCATTTTTGCTGTAACAAAATTGGAAATTGTTGTTGTTGCTTACGAAACAGTTTGAGTACCTATTTGATTTTATATAATCGAAAAGATAACGGATTTAAGATTATGAAAAAATATATATACATCCCTGAAAATTTTAAACTAATAAGTGCTTCAAAAAAGAAAATGTATTTGAAATATATGTCAGATAAATTTGTTTTCACATTTTACTATAAAGGAGTTGGGTGTTGTTATTATTATTATTATTATTTTAATTCTATATATCAATGTTAAATCACTGTATCTATTTATGTTTTAATAAATTTTGCATAAAAGCTAAATATTTTAAAATTAATCTTCCTTTAAAAAAAATTATTTTACAGATTTATGCGAAATTTTATTTTATGATACATTTTTCAACCATAGAACATTTTGCTGGGACATTTTAAATATTATTCCCATAAATTTATTTTCGTATTTCATTATTTTCGTAATTTTATTGTTTTATTATTTCCACGAATTTATATATATATATATATATTGCGAAATTTTGCGGGTTTCTCCAGGCTTGGTGACAATTTTCCAAGTTTGTAATTGCGCTTGCGTATGAAAGAGTATATGTATGTACACAAATATTACTGCACAATCGGCCGTAAAAAAACTGAGAGAGAGAAAATAATCACCAAATTCTTCCCTAACAAAGTGAAAATAACCTTTGAACTTGCAGTTGTATTTTCTTTGAATTTATGCTCAAAAATAAGCATACAGGTTTGTAATCATACCAAAATTGTATTAAACTTACTATGTTTAATACAAACACCTAATTTTGGCATCATATTTGGAACTTTTGGAATAATTTACCCTTGTATTCCAAATGGGAAATCATTCTGCCGAGTAGTTTAGAAACGATGAGAGTTTGAAATTTGGGACTCTTAATGTTAAATTCATTTGCAATCGTTGAAAAACATAATGCAATGAGGGTAGTTTTTCAAACATAGTTCAAAAACTACTTGGTGAAATAAGATGTAATTTTGAATTTGCATATTTGAAGCTTCTAAAAATACATTTATGTGTAAAAAAGTTTACGTTATAGTTCAGATTTCTTTTCGAAATGCATTTCGAAAAAAATACATTTTTGTAAATTTATTTGAGAAAAAATATTAATTAGAACCAATAAACTTTTTACCAGATGTTAATTTTTAAAAGTTTCAAATATGCGAATCTAAAATCACAGATTATTCCACCAAGTTTGCTTCTGAGTTATGCTTAAAAAGCTGCACCAGTCGCAATCGGTTGTGCAACGGCAAAAAATGAACTTAACATTAAGAATTCGGAAATTTAAACGTGTACTATTTATAATCTGCTTGCCCGAATGATTTATAAATTTGTATCCTAGGATAACATTTTCTAAAAATATGTAAATTAGGTGTTCTCGTTGAAAATTGCACTTTGGTACAATTTCAGTATGGAGACAACGCCGAAGCTTATTCTTTAAACATAAATTGAAAAAAAAAAACACAATATTCTGTCGAGTGGATTTTTCTGTTATTTAATAATAATAATAATTATTATTATTATTTTCTGCTGATTTTACCTAACTGTTCATGGCAATGGGTTGTGACATTTCTCAAAATTCTCTAATTTAAAATCCTTATGTCATCCTCTACACTGAAAAAAATGAAGTACTCAAAAATGAGTAAACCGATGTGCGCATATCGAACTGAATATTTTTGGATCAAAAATGAACCTATGCTTTCTCTATTTTGAAACATCACATGTTATCAAACCGAAACAAACGAATAATTTTGTACCCGCAGTGGTTCTTTTCATTGATGGCGGCATAAATGATGTTTATTAATGTAAATATTATATTATGCACAGTATTTTAAAAATAATTTAAAAATGCTTCGAAATAATGCTCTTGTCATAAAAATATTCGATTTGAGTATCATGTTAAGAATTGTGCTATTTTTCTTAATAAATAATCAATTAAACATTTCTTGTTAATAACTTTGAACGGGAAATAAATGTTAGTACACTTTTACTTTAAATTTTAGGGGTTTTTTTTGTGTGTGTGTGTGTGTGGGGGGGGGGGGGGCAGTACATAACGATTCATATTTGATCACAACCATGGAATAAAAAATGAGTACATGTGTTTCTCAACTTTGAGTACATTTGGATCGGAGCTATTTTGAGTATGTGACGCATTTAAAATTGAGTACTTTTTACTCAATTTTGAGTACCCATTTTTTTTAAGTGTAACGACGTAAAACTATAGCGTCGCGTTAGTTACGAGCAAACTTTTTCTCAATAATATAGATTTAAAATTTTACAAAATTTTTAAAATATGCTTATTCAACGAATGCTTCAAGAGATAAATGCATTTTTTCAATTCCTACTATAAGATCACACTCTCCCTATATTTATTTATATATTTATATATCTTGTTCAAATTTTTAATCGTTAATAAAATACTCATTATTCATCTTATCAAGTTGAAATAAATTTTTTAAAACTTGTACTGGATGACAATTGATGTTAATACAGTCTTTTCAAACATTAATTCATTAATTAAATTTTAATTAATTAATTTTAATATTGCATGAGAAACAAAATGGCGGCTATTGGTTATTGAAGATCAATGAAAGTATTTTCAATAAGGGGTTACCATTGGGGGGGGGGGCTGTTCTGTCGCCAAATACCGCCAAGTTTATCGCCAACTTGGCGATATATCGCCAAATTTGGCGACCAAAATGAGTCGCCAATAGTGACACCAACTTGGCGATATCTCTAATATTTCGCCACATTCCCATAGACTTCCATTGTAAATCTACTTGCTTATAGAAAATCAACAAATTGAGATGCATTTTTAATGCAACAAAAACTCATATTAGCTTAATATTAAATTTTTCTTTGATGACCTAAGTAGGAATTGACTTTAAAAACAAATTTTTTATATTACTTGTTAAACAAATTAGCCTCTGTATATATATATAAAATGCATTACCAATTTCATATGATTTTCTTTATTTATTTCAATATATTTTTAAAAAATAAAGTGATAATGTATTGCTGACATAATTTAAATATGAAAAACTTACTATTGATGTTATAATATAATTGTTACATAAATCTATTTTTTATGTATTTTTTATTGTATGGCAGTTATTAAAATTTAAAATTAATTATTTAAAAATCAGTTTTGCTATTTTCGTGTTTATTTGTTTTTCTACTGAAAATTTATGGGGTTAACACTCCCCCCCCCCTTTTTTTAACCTAATTATCCATTGCGACTGATTGTTACATTTTTCACGACTCTCTGATTTAAAATCATTGTCACCGTCTGACGACGTAACACCATCAGTCGCGTTAGTTATAACAAGTATTTGATTTATAATATAGATTCTAAATTTTACTAAACTTTTAAAATATGCTTATTGAACGAATTCTTCAAGAGAAAAATGCAATCTAATATATAAAAATGAAAATTTGTCTGCATGTCTGTAATTCTAAACAAATCCACAGTTTGGAAGCCAGAATTATGAAATGTTACGTACATGTGTATTAAAACACGGCCGAGGCACTAAAAAGTAATCCGGAATCGAAATAATTTATAGTTATTTTTTAATTAATAAAAAACCGCCAAATTAACAGCAATTTCCTATCAAATTTAAACATTTTTCGTTATAGCAATTGCCAACAATTAAAAATCCACAATAAAATACTTACCACCACAATTACGTTTCTATTGCAAGATTTCCACGTGAAAAATAAAAAATGAAATAAACAGTTTGGCGAATAAAACTGAAAAGTGGATTTTACGTCATATTGGAAGTATAATGGGTTTCAGCAGGAGAATATATAACGTCATATGAGTTTGAAAAAACATATTGAAACACGATAAACACCCGATTATGGAAGTTTTTGCCAATTTTAACATTTTGAGGTTCTCTGAATTTGTTTTCTCCATTTTCTTAATCTATTTAATATACAAAGTGTGTGTATGCGTATGTATTAGAATTTGCACAAAGTTTTAGGTCCCTAGAGCTCATTTTTAGGGAAGAACAGAAATAAAGATGGTTTTACTGCATTTTTTATTGTTTGTTTTATATTGTATGTTTAATTTTGAAATTCATTTTTCAAAACAAACATTCTTAAAATTCCGGTCAACGCCGGGTTGTTTAGCTAATATTTAAATAAATTAGTCTTTCTCTCTATAAAAAAATGTATTACCAGTTTCATCTGATTTTCATTATTTATTTCAATATTTTTAA
This sequence comes from Maratus speciosus, assembly GCA_963932465.1. Taxonomy (NCBI): domain Eukaryota; kingdom Metazoa; phylum Arthropoda; class Arachnida; order Araneae; family Salticidae; genus Maratus; species Maratus speciosus. Next base: position 31,624,022 of record OZ010789.1, on the reverse strand, counting down.
AAATAAAATGATAATTTATTGCTGTAAAATTTAAATATGAGAAACTCACTATCTATGTTATAATACACTTATTTCATAAATGTATTTTTTATAGTTTTTTTTCATTTTATGGTAATTATTAAAATGGTTTTAAAAATCAATAGGAATTTAAAACCTTCAGTTGGCTTAATTCAAAATAAATGCGTTGTAATTAATCATTAAAGAGTAGAGTAAAAAACACGATCACATAAATGTTTTCTCTAAATAATGGAATATTTTTTTTTGAATAAACTAATGAATATCGAATAACGTAAATATATATTTGTAATACGATTTATCGCATTTTAAGTAAAAATAATTGAAATAGTATTTTTTTATAAAGATAATTTTTACTAAGAATTAATATATGTGTATATATATATAGAAAATTGTTTTGAACATCGATGTAAAATAAAACCTTCAATTGATTTAATGCGAAATAACAACATTTTATGAACTACTAAAGTACAGTTTATAAAAGCATTTTTACATGAAATCTCGCTAAATAATGGAAAAAATAAAATTTCATAATGTCATGCCGAGTGGCGTACAATGAAACCTAATATTTATAATGCGTTATGTGGCATTCCGAGGAAAAAATACAAATAAAGAAAAAACATTTTTAGGGACGTAGTTTTTGCTGCGAATTATTTTCTTTCTTTAGGCATTTAAGGTAATTAGTAAAATAATTTAAAAATCAATATAATTATTTGAAGATTCTTTTAAATGTTTCAATTCTAACTAACTCCATTTTAGGAATATTGAAGTACAGTTAAAATATTGTTATAATGCATAGATAAATTATATGTTACTTTAAATAATAGAGCAATGGATAAAGTAGAAAGCATTAAGTCATCGATGTAATTATATGCTTTTTGACCTCAAATTCTCCTCGCTAATGCTAAATCTATGAGTATAGGACGTAGAAGAAGAGTACAAGGAAAAAATGAAGTTAAAAATATTAATTTCATGAGGAGATTTAAATATAGATATATATTTAAATCTTCTCATTCAATTAACATTTTTAACTTCTTTTTTACCGTGTAGACTTCTTAACCTGTTTTGTCCCAAATTATGAATTCATGAAAAATTCATTTTCTAAAACACTTTTTTCGTGATTTTTTGAAACTACATTAGAAAATTTACACAATCATTTCATAAATGTTAGAAGGATTTTACCATTTAAAATTCATTAATTAAATTTGAATTTATAGGGGTTTTGTGCAATAACTCCACTCAATTTTTTTAAATCTGTTTTTTTTTTTTACTATTTTGTGGAATTAGGAAATGTAAAAATATAATGTTCTTATAATAGAAAGATAGAAATATTTTCTAACTGAAACTACCACTACCTTTCCCAAACTTCCAACACCAAGAAAGCTGAAAAAATGTAAAGGCAAAAGAAATCATCCCATTAAAAATGTTTTTGTTTTGTGCATCTAAAAACGTTTTTGGAACAAGATAAATTAATGTATCTATAACTCATTCTAAACTGTATTACTACTAATCGATGTATTAAATGAATTTTATAGCAAGTTATTTTAATGGTACTTTAACCCTTAAATGCCTGATTTTTCAAAAATCATTGTAATAATGTTTTTCGGCTTTCATTTTTTAAATAAATCAGGGGAAAAATACTTTAAAAAATCATATTTTGTTTTAAGTATGGTTTACGGTTAAAAAACAGTTTGTTACGAATCGTCAATACTGATCTTTAATTGAAAAAGTAATTTTCCTTGACAAAATTCTATAATATTAAGCACACAAGAATTTTAGGAACTATAATAAGAAATAAATTTTACTTGCTGACTGCAGAACAAAATAGGGTATTTTGCAAGCTTCCAAACGAAACAAAAAGAACAAGTAGCAACAATTGAAAAAATAAATCTATCTTTATTCTTAAAAAGCACAAGTGTCGCCATCTACTTGTTGAAAATCGATTTAATAATATTTTCAGAATGTATTTTATTGACAACCTGAGGCATTATATCTTCAATGTTATTCTAATAGTATTTAGAGCCTAAATTGGGTATGTTGCCGAAAAGCAACACCCGGCATTTAAGGGTTAAAGTACCGTGAGGGCTTAAAGGGTTAAAAGGTATCTTTTTTCTTTTCCTTGTTGTCAAAATGTCTAAAATATATATTCAATTTCATTTGAAGTGATTAATCTTTTCCACATCTCGTCCCTTTCGCTTAGTTTTAATACATAAAATGTTAAATTGGGCATATATTTTATGAATATTTTTTGTCAAATAATGTAAAAAGAGACATCCTTCAAAAAGTGTACACAGAAAAAATAAGTTTAAAATATTAATTACCTTAGGAGATATTTTAGAAATACGAATGGATTCCAAGACCACACGTTCAACATTATCCAGGTGAATTTAAGATTTCGCCGATGAACATCCCTAACGAAGATTTAAAAAAATTCCGGTTGATTTTACTGCATTGAGGCCACCTTACCAACAGTCTCATGTAGTTAGTCTACAAGGACGTAGGTTTAAATAAGTGCCGATCGCATATGTTAATAAAGGAGCATTTATAGGAGCCATTTAAATCTAATGCAGACATTCAATTATTTCAAACAAAATAACTTTTACGAAATGTTTGTATATACATATAATTTGTAGAAATATAGTGAGAAGTACCAGCCTGGATATCGTCCGGGTAGCTCAGTGGTAGAGCGTTGGCGCTCAATGCCAATGGACCTGGTGTGAATCCAGAACTTGACATTTTTTCACTCTGTTGGTTCCACGCCTTATATAGAAAAATAAATAAAAAATAAACAATTATATAAATTCAATTGTTTTTATGTATTTATTTTTAATGTGGAGTAAAACCTATATAAATATAATGTATGACGAATGTAAAAAAATAATGGGAATTTTCAAACAAGTCATGAATAAAATAAATAAATAAATAAATAAAATAAAGGTGATAACTTCCTTTTTAAATTCTTGAATACTGCAAATTATAGTCTTCTTCTCTAAAGTTTTAATTATACATGATAAAAAATAAATTAAAATATTCTAATGAATGAAAATATTCTAAGGAATTAAAAACAATTCTTATTTCTCATTCATCAGTGGATTCATTTTAATTATTCTAACGTAGTTTCAAATATATATGAATGCATGTAATTCACCAAAAAATATACCAATCCTTTAAAAAAAGCTATTTTACTTTTTAAATCATAACAGCTGAATAGGTATAATTTAATTAGCTGAACTACAGTTTTAAATGTGCTGATTACAGAACGCCTCTTTAAACTTGTGGGCTGAGCCAGCATTTTACATCGATATTTCAAATTATCGAATAGATCAGTGGTTTTCATCTCCATTCTACCAAATATGGGTCAAACGCTACAAATATCAAGCGAGCATTCCCGTGACCTTCAGAAAAACTATACTTTGGAAGTTACTAAATAATGAATTTTAAATAGATTTATTCGTAATACACTTGTATGTGATAAAATCGTTTTATTACAATGGATTATATTTGTGATTTCTCGATTGCAACAATTAATAGATAAAATATTCATAAGCAAAAAAATATTTTTAAATGTTTTTTATATGATATAAGTTGATGGGAGTTATTCATAAGAATATCACGCTTTTAATATTTTAGTACCGTTTATTTTCGATAATTTTCTCAGCCTTATTTAACCCCTTCATGGTCTAATTTTTTTTCTTACGAATTTCCCGATCCAAAGAAATTCATTTAAATTTATTGCTGAAAATTAATATACGTTCTATCTTGAATTCAAAAGTTCAAAATATTTTTGTTAGTAGGCAGTTTTTTGCTGACAAAAATATTTTATCGGACATGTAATATACAGTTCACAGAAGTTCAGGTTTTCCTGCAATGCAACCAAATTTAATTAAAAAATAGTCTGATGTTACATTTATTAAATCTATTGTCTTGAGGTAATTAAGATAAATATCTGCATAAAAAAGAATTGTTAAAAACACGTATAAAACGTTTTGTAAAAGAGTTTCGCAGCCTTACACTGTTAAAAATATCCCTGTAAAATTACCAGTAGAGGTCGGTAGCAGAGATTCCAGTCATATCCCGTAAAAAAAAAAAAAAAAAAAAAAAAAAAAAAAAAAAAAAAAAAAATATATATATATATATATATATATATCTATTCAGTATGTTTCGGGACACTGTATTGATGTAAATTCATTCATACTATCACAATTTTTGTTGGTGGTTTGTAATGTTTAATTAATGGTTATTTACATATATATAGTAAGTAGGTCGCAAACTGATTTGAAAGGTCGGAAATTAGTAATAAATTGTTTCCAAATATGCCAATATGTGGCAGCATAATCCAACTATAAGATGTTAATTTCGAATTTATGAGACAGCAGTTGGAAAAGATGAGCAGGGTCGTGTAAAAGTTGTTGAGGAAGAGCGTAGAGCGTAGTGGTCGTCCAGTTGAGATTGCGACAGAAGAATCAGTGCGGAAGTTTGAGGAAATGGTTAGAGCTGGCATGTGAACAACAGTGAATAGACAGCAGAGCAACAATTTCCTTAACGTTCCGCATTGATTCTTCCATCGCAATCCAACTGGACGGCCACTTCGCTCTTCGTCAACAACTTTTGAACGAACCTGCTCATCTTTTGCAACTGCTGTCTCATAAATTCGAAATTAACATCTTACAGTTAGATTATGCTGCCACCTATTGGCACATTTGGAAAAAAAATTACTACTAATTTCCGACCTCTCATATCAGTTTGTGACCTACTTACTGACTTACCCTCTTAAATTATAAATCAATATGAAACTATATCTAATAAATCGGAAAAATAATGCTTTATAACCACTTTTCTTGGATGAACCTTGTTCAGTCGGCCAAAAAAAAGGAGATCACATCATATATTTTAATCGCCAAATTGTTAAAAAACCACACGAAAATAGCCATACTAATGGAAATGATGCCTTCTTTCAATTTAGGATATAAAAAAAGGCTTTTAAAAAAGCGTCTTTATAAAGAAATTGCCGCAAAATAAAAATTTTGAATACGAACATTTATTGTAACTTCATTGAGTTATAGATAATATGTCTGTAAGTATGAATTTTGAAAAGAGAGAGGTTAAATGTAAAACATTTTTTTAGACTGTATAAAATATAATTATACACAATTTTATGCTAATCATGCATTAATTTAAATTAATAATCACATTGTTAAAAATCTGCAGTTTTAGCTTTATAGTCACTCGCTATTATAGAAAACGTTTACTTGAATATATTATGGAATATTCTCCTTATTTTCTATTATTCTCATTCTCATTCTCATTATACCTTGAAACAGGGGTGTAAAAATCTAGGCGCCAGCGGGCAGTCTCCCACCACTAAATTTTACTCGCTATTTTTCGTCTAATATTACGTCTACATTTTTTGTAGCAATGCTAATAAAATTTAAGCAAAGAAAAGTCATAAAATTTAGTGGTGGGAGACTGCCCCCAAGATTTTTATACCCCTGCCTTAAAAGTAACCACCATGTCAAAAACCAAGCTTTTATACCAACTACACTATATGGCCGAAGGTGACTGGTCACTTGCAATTTTAGACGTTTTGTTAAATATCTAGAAAAATACACGAGGAATTAACCTGAAACTGCATGTGCGTAAATAGTATATAGTATAGGTCATATATTTCCGCGAAGATTTTTATCCCGAAACCCCATAGGGGACCGTCAACAAATTGAAAAAGAACGAATATCTTTTGGATAACCCTGTAAAAACTAATGTAGCAAAAACGTTCAAACTCGAGATTATTAATAAGTGGATAATTGTAATATACTTGTGTTCATTTTTATGAGGATAGCATGTATACTCGTAGAGAAATTAAGGTTTTTTTAAAAAACAGTCCCAAATTTCACCAAGTTTTTTGCTTATAATTTGCAGATTTCTTATAAAAAAAGTTCTTTTCAGAAAATATGACAAACAACATTGTACATAATACCCTGCAATGAGAATTAAAAAATAATAAAAACTGAATGAAAAATGAGTAGGTTTACTAAAAAATGTTTCACTGCGCATACGCGAATGTAATCTATTTATATAAAATGCAAGTCTCTGTGTGTCCCTCGCAATTCCGGTAGGACCGCCTCATTGTAATGAGTAATTGTTGAAAAATACTAATGCACTGTTACCACAGTAGCGCCAAATGTTGACCAACTTGGCGAAATATCGCCAAATTTGGCGACAAAATAAGTTGTCATGTATGAAGCCAAATTGGCGATAGCTAGCTAATTCAGCGAAATTCCAATTAAAACCATTAATATTTCATAATCGAGGTCAACGCAATTTAATTTAAACTCCGTGCTTTAAACGTTTTTTTTTTTTTTTTTCAAAATCTATGGGTGAGAATTTAAAGTGTAATACACGAAAATGTACGTATTTACATCTTCATTTCGATGCTACTAATAACATAACAACCAATAGTCGGCGCTGTACTGTCTGAGCTCCCACTTGCTCGATTTTAATGTGCTTTAGGTACTTTTCCAGTATAGGGCCTTGGCGATATAGAGAAAATGAAATTTAGAAACATTTTCTAGCAACTTTTCACTGTTTCATATACACAAGTAATTTTTTCCTTTTTATACAATTTATTTAATATAAAGAAGCTATTTAACTATTTTTTACACAAACTGAAGTAAATTGTATATAAAGAAATAACAATAATATAGGTATAAATAAAATATTTATAGATTATATAAATAAATTTAAATGTTCATTAATTTTGTTTTCATAGCTGTTTATCATTTGGCAAAAAAATCTCACTTCTGAAGCCCAAATTATGACAAACTTTAAAAAGTACGCCAAAGTCCCTATACTGGAAAAGTACCGCACTTTTTTAGTCGGAAAGAAAAGTTAAATTCTCGGTACTTTTTCCACTTTTAGGGGCCTTGGAGAAGAAGGAAAATTGGCAACATATTTTCTGGCAACCTATTCGCTGTTTCATTTCATATACAAACGTATTTTTTTTTTCAATATTTATACAATTTATTTAGCATAAGGAACCATATATCTAATTTTATAATATAGACATGACCTGCAATCCGCAAAAAGTCTCAAATCTACACAGCAGCAGTGCGGATTAGTAGTCTTCTATTGTATTACAGTTTTTCATAATTGGGTTTCATTTTTAAAAATCTGTTATTTTCATCTATCACTGCGGAATAAGCGAGAAAAACTCATATTCTTGCATATGTGTTGTATATATCTTTATATTTCACATTCCGTCATTTTTGACGGGCTATCTTTCTAGTCAAAATATAATGTGCATAATGTATTAGCTAATTATATAGAGCAAGTTTTGTGAAAGTCTCAAAATCATAGCTTGAAAATTCTGAAAATTATCGTCAATAGAATAAGCTCGAAATCCGTTGTTCCCAAAAAGAAGCAAAAAGATGAGGGGTTGTATCCAAATATAGTAGTACGTGCAATATTGTGTACGCTATCTTGGCACTAATCAACAGATATTTGATATAACCCCTCATCTTTTTGCTTCTTTTTGGGAACAACGGATTTCGAGCTTATTCTATCGACGATAATTTTCAGAATTTTCATTCTATGCTTTTGAGACTATCACAAAACTTGCTCTATATAATTAGCTAATTCATTATGTACATTATATTTTGATTGCATTCGCGCATGCGCAGTGAAACATTTTTTAATAAACTTCCTCATTTGTCATCAAATGTTTATTATTTTTCAATTCTGATTGCAAAGTATTATGTACAATGTTGTTTGTCACATTTTCTGAAAAGAACTTTTTTTATATTAAGAACTCTGCAAATTATAAGCAAAAAACTTGGCAAAATATGGGACTGTTTTATAAAAACCTTAATTTCTCTACGAGTATACATGCTATCCTCCTAAAAATGAACACAGTATATTACAATAAGCCATTTATTAATAATCTCGAGTTTGAAGGTTGTTGCTACATTAGATTTTACAGGGTTATCCAAAAGATATTAGTTCTTTTTCAATTTGTTAATGGTCCCCTATGGGGTTTCGGGAAAAAAATCTTCGCGGAAATATATGACCTATACTGTACTGTTTACACACCTGCAGTTTCAGGTTAATTCCTCATGCATTTTTCTAGATATTTAACAAAACGTCTAAAATCACAAATGACCGGTCACCTTTGGCCATATAGTGTATATCGCACAAACCGCAGTTTTAGAACGTTTTTTACTCTTGCATCCTTTTAATTTCGAATTTTTGGATAACTGTTCTTGGTGATCATTTACGTTTCTAGAGTAACAGCCATGGCAAACTTAATGTATCTAGCTCTAACAATTCCTAATAAATCATAAATAAGGCTATATAATGCTGCTAGCATTGTGTAAGGATAGTACGTAAGTAGAAAAGCGTGAAAAAAGACGTCCGTCTGACATTAGCCTTAGATCGTTTTCAGACAGTTTTCCGCTCATTTCATCTTTTTTAAATTGAATTTTTTTTTTAGGAACCGTTCTTGAGCATTTATACATCCCAAAAGTTATTACAATGCCAGATTCTAACCTTTTATACAAAATGTATCACACAAATCGCAATTTTAGAAAGTTTTTTTGCACTTGCACCCTTTAAAATTTCAAATTTTGAAAAAACTGTTCAGGGCATACATTTAAGTCTCTAAATTAGCAACCATGCCAAATTCCATGTTTCTAGTCATTGTTTTACCGATGTAAAATATAGCTGATGTTGAAACGGAGATAGTCACCATTATTTTGCCATTATTATTAAGGTTCCACTCTACGCTTAAAAAGTAAAATTGGAATTATTATAAGATCATTAGTGCTTCTTATTTTTCTGGCGGTCAGCGGCGGAGTTAAGGGCACTCGGTGTACCTAAGCGATGTAGAATCTTCCAAGGATTGTCGGTAATGATTTTCGAAAAAATGTGTCTGTAATTTGCCGAGATATTAATTAAAAACCCATGTAGAAAACAACGGTACGGATCAAAACAGTGTTGCTACTTTGTGATCTCCTTTCGAAGCGTGCTTGGCACAGTGCAAAGTTTAAACTTTGTATAAGATCTTTGTTTTAGGTAATGTGAAACATAGTGATAAGCACTTTTTATTCCAACTGAATTCAATTATTAAAGGCAAATATTAAAAAGATAATTCATATAATAATTCCAAGGCATTAAAAGTCAGTAATTTTAAGACAAAAAGTGCTTATAATTCAATAAATAATTCATTTATAAGGAAAAAAAAACTTTTCGATTAGAAATCATTTCAATAATTATGTCTGAATATGCTTTTATTTTTAAAAATGAATAGAAAAGTTTCACGTTATTAAGCGTACTTTTTTTTATTCCTTTAAAATTGTCCTCTATTACATGAAATATGATTTACAAGTGACTTTTCTTGAGAATCTCTGCGACCTCTTTCCGAAGCGTGGTTGTTCTCTACCACGTTTAAGCTTTGTACAAAGTCTGTGTTTTAGAGGGAGAAATATTCATCGGTTTTCATTCCAGTAGAATTAAATTATGGCATGTGGTGTTGTTATATGTAAGCAAGTAAATATTATCTTTGAACAGTTCTGATATTTTGTATGGAACCCTTTGTATGCGAGTTCGCAAACGACCGATTATCTTTTTAAATCCGTTCGGTAGTCCCTACAAAAAAAAAAGGGTTACTTATTTATAATATTAGTACAGGTAAGACTTCAGTTTGAACCCGGATATTTTTAGAGAACTTCAACAATAATAAAGATGTTTTAACGAAAATTTCAACAGATTTACGTTACTTAATGGCAAATTCGATGTCATGTAAAGTACTGGAAATGCACAATAAAAAAACAATAAAATACCATGTTTAATATCAACTGCATTCCAAAATATGGATTACCTAACTGAGCACCAATTGGACGTAAATGATGATAAATTCCACCAATTTTCGTGATGTTGTTACATTTGACAAAAGCACGGGTAAGTATATTGAAAATTTTGTTAAAATGGCTTCATTATTATTAAAGTTAAAAACAAAAATTCGACATTGTCTTGCAATGAAATCCTGTGTATATTTGGTTGAACAAGTGGATTGGAATTCTGTTATTTTCTATGCAAAAATTATTTGCTGGACTGCACACTTACAACTCTTGAAGTTTGCTCATCATCTTTAAACACTTTTTATAAATCTAACCTAGTTTGGGGTTATTTCATTGGTGCATTTTATGTTTTCTAACTCTAATACTGTAAACGCTGTTTAAATGAAACACAACCAATGTAACTGCGGGTAAAAAGCATTATGATTTGATTCATTAAAAAGACAGATTATATTAACCGGTGATTCAAATAACCAGCGAACATCTTTATAAAAAAAACTCAAACCCCCCTAGAACCGAATTCTGGCTGCGCCACTGTCTGTAGTCGTTGTCAGTTCAAACCGAATGGTTTGAAATTTACTATACGAGGACAAGTCAGTAAGTAGGTCACAAAAGTCAATAAAAAAGGGAAAACAAGATACATACTTAAAAGGCATGCTTATTTCTCTATATAATCGTGATTGACATTGATACATTTGTCCCATCTCTTTATGAGTTTTCTAATATATGCTGCATAAAAGTCTTTGGACAGCACACTCAACCATCTGTATACCCCACATTCAACTTCTGCATCAGTCGGCTGTAAGATAAACCATGTGAACCCTCTGTTGCAGTAGCTAATGCTGTCTATTGTTGTTCGCCTGTCAGCTCTAACCGTTTCCTCAACCTTCCGCACAGTTCCTTCGGTCGCAATCTCAACAGGCCGACCACTTCGTTCTTTGTCAACAACTTTTGAACGCCCTTGCTCATCTTGTACAACTGTTGTCTCATAAATTCCAAATTGACATCTGACAGTTGGACGGTACTGCCACCTATTAACATAGTCGGAAACAATTTACTACTAATTTCCAACCTCTCATATCGGTTTGTGACCCACTTACTGACTTTCCCTCGTAATAGTTTCAGAATTTTGTCGATTCATTTCAAATTTTATGATAATCGAAACAAAACTAATAAAGATATTGATAAAAGTTTTCTTCATTCTATTAAATCCTATCGTACGTCATTAATTGAACAATATTCCATGATAGGTAATGATGTACGGTTGTCATGGTGATTACGTCATCCTATTTAATATACATTCCTATTATTTCCGTATTACTGTATTGAATATATATAATCGTAATAAATTTTCTATTCATGCATTTTTACATAACAGTGCAACAGCTATTGCACCAAGTTCCGAATATTTATAAAACTAGTAATAGCACAAACGCACCTCATTTGCCATGTTTGACCTACAATTTCTGACTTGTTTTTCTTGACGGCTGGAACACTCTTTAAAATTTGTTCTCAAAGCTTTTAGAGAAAACATTTTTTTTTTCCTTTGCTAGAAATTTAAACCGCGAAATAAAATCACTACTGCTAAAGTTTAACCTTAAAAAAACAATAATTGGTTTTTCTTGAGCTATATATTATGCAAAGTATATATTTGCATGATACTAAAACCATTCATTTGGCTAAACAGTATTGCGTGCACTACATCATTATACCAATGCATTGACTTTAAATAGCACACAACTCTAAATCTGATTAGGAAAATGTGAATTTATATTTTATTATATTGTTGAAGTTTTTCAAAATGTTTATGATTTTCTCGAATTCAAACAGCCGAAAAATATACACGTATGGTTGTAATAAGTTATTTAAAATAGCAGCATATCATTTATAAAATACCTAATACGATTACATTTGCATGTGATGCTGCACAGATGTTATATAATTTATCTCCTGAAGAGATTAATCATACGCTGAAGAATATTTATTTTAATGGTGCCTTAAAACGTTGTAATATATCTTTTTTCTATAAAGGATGTCTTAAATTCTATTTTATTTCGGAAATAGTTTAAATTTTCCTAAAGTGAACGTATTTCAATTTATTCTGATGAATTTTAGCAAGAACAATAATAACTATTTAACTTATTCTTTAATGCTCTAAATTCTTTATTTTTATGTCAGTATTCTTGTGTGTACATATCTATATCATACATATCTACAGATATCTATATCACATATATCTAGACATATATATATATCTCTATCAATCTATATATATATATATAAGCAATAATATAATTACAAATCATCATCTATTTCCAATTACAATAATTAATTCAATAAATTAATAAATTTAGCAGCAAATAATAACTGTAACATTATATAAAATACAGATGGAACCCTATACAAGTAATACTAATCAAGCAAAATCCACCAATTGACTAGCACATTGCATACGATTAATCCATATTAACATATGAAAAACCACCAAATTTTGAAAAAAAAATTCTATTAAAGACATACGAAACAAAAAATCAACTAAATAATGTTGAACACTTAAAAGACATATTGTAAACAAACAATAGATGAAATGGAAGGGTGAAGCCGGAAGCTTATATAGCATTTCACTTCATCAAGGGTACATGAAACACACCAATATAGGCAAAAGCATAGTCTATATATATATTTATGTATAATACAGATGAAATCACAAATATATGAACAAATTGGTAATGTTATTTTTATTTTAGTCTTAAAACCTTATTTTTCTGGCATTTTTAATGGTACTCTCTTTATCAAGTAAAAGGTAACTTTAGCTTGGTAATTAATATAGCTTAGTCTTATCTGTTCAATTTCACTTTGTTCATTTTAATTCTCCCTCTCTCTATATATATATGTATATATATCGCATACAGCTATATATATATATACATATATAACCATTAATTAAACATTACCGACTATCATCAAAACCGCAATATTGTGAATGATTGACAACAAAGCGCCACAAACCAACAATATAGAACTTGTATGTATAAAATAAAGTACCTTATACCTAATTACAAGAATTAACATGGAAGAAAAAAAAGAAGAATATGGATTCCGAAAAAAAAATGAAAAACTTATATATTGAATTACGTTTTCAAGAGTACAGAATTCAATGATATAAGCAATATATATATACGGGGTGTCCGGTCTCAACGGTGTCCAATGGCTAATTTCTAAACCGTTAGCCATAGACATATAGTTCCAATTACAAAAATGTTTTAAATCAGGTAAAGAAATATTTTAAAAGCGATTTGGGATAATGAAAACATTTCTTAAAAAATTACGAAATTTAAATTTTTATACGGTCCCCCGGTCCTATAAGTTATATTTAGTAAAATTTTCCTATTACACTGACAAGTAAGACAAAAAAAGTCCCATTCATATAACACTAAAATTGAGCAAATTATTAAACTTTAAAAATGCATGACTTATGCCACTTTTCTGCTCTGAAAACAAATGAGTTCGGCTTGGCTTTGAGGGATCACATTCCAAGTGCTTAAAGTATTCGAAGATCTTATTTCATGTGTATCAGCGCTTTTAAAAAAATCGTACAAGTATTACGATTAAGTTAACATTTATTAAGTTTCAGATTGGCTAAAATAACATATGTTTTATTTTGTGAGGATTTGAGAATGTTTCTTTTATGATTTCTTTTAACAAAAATTATGTTATTTTTATAAGTTTTTATGTTACTTCTACGATCGTGTGTACGTTTTTCCAGTTCAAAATTTGTACTTGAACTTTAACTGACTTTTAAATATCCGATCGAGATTACATTTTACACACTGGCGCAAATCCAATAGTAATAATATTATTATGATTTCCGGTGGTTACCATTTATACTTATTTTACAGGATAACACAAAAAATTTTGGATAGATTGCTGCCAAGAAGTTTAAGAATAAGTTTTAGATTAGATAATACAAGACTGCGATTTTTGGGGGTTTTAACTTTTATGTATTTTTTAGCACTGAATCCGAAAATTACATTAATTTTTAACCACCATATCAGGATATTTCGAAAATCATAAATTGTCAGATTTAAAGAATAACAAAAATCGGATACTATAAAGTAGAGAAGATGGTTGTGTTTTTTTTTTACTTTTGATAATTGATTTTTACGTACTTTTTAGCACTGAATCCGAAAATGACCTTCATTTTTAACCATCACGTTAGAATTTTTTTGCAAATCGTAAATGTGTAAGTTAGCGAAAATCTCATGCTATAAAATATCTGTAAAAACTTTTTTTTTGTTTTATTTTATTTCATTTCATTTTATTTTATTCAATAATTTATTCGATATTTTTGCTTATCCTGTGATTCTTACGGCTAAATAGCTGAGTGGTCCGATGAGATGTGGGAGGAGATTCAATTTTAACTTTGAACTTTTTAACTTTGAAATTTGCGAAAAATCCTGATGCGATGGTTAAACATGAAGGTCAGTTTCAGATTCAGCGGTACAGAATACATAAGAATCAATTATCAAAAGCTAAAAAACATGACATAACCCAACTTTTGCAGACTAGTGTAATCTAATAATATTTTAAAATTCGTGTCATTTTGTAAAGAATTGAGGCTGTTAATTTAGCATCATTTTATTTAACAAACATTCTGTTTCTTCTGCCTTCTTAAATTTTTATTACAAATTGTATATTTTGCATTAATATGCCAGAATGATTAAAGATTTCAAATTTATATTGCAATGTTAATTTTACTCTCAACCTTTTTTTAATATATCTGACGAAATTATATTTCGACTAAATTTGTGAATGACCCCTAATTTGCAGCAAAAAGTATGCTCCACCTTTAAACAGCTATTAATCGGTCAATTTTAATCGTAGAATAACGGGATTTTTTGTGTATTACTTGACAGTGTAAAAGGAAAATTTTACTAAATATAACTTATAGGACCGGGGGACCGTATAAAAATTTAAATTTCGTAATTTTTTAAGAAATGTTTTTATTGACCCAAATCGCTTTTAAAATATTTTTCTATATGATTTTAAACATTTTTGTAATTGGAACTATATGTCTATGAGTAACGGTTTAGGAATTAGCCATTGGACACCGTTGAGACCGGACACCCTGTATATTTATACATGTATATGTTCCTACAATTTCAAAGCATTCAGAGTTTGACGCACAAAATTTCAGAGTTTGGCACATTTTTACTAGAAATCATGCCTTCTTTCATTTATGTTATTTAAAAAAAGCTGAGGCGGCCGTCTTCACAAAGAAATTGTACCAAACTCTAAAATTTTCAATACGAACACCTAGATTTTATATCATATTTGGTCTTTCAATTAATTGTAAATTAGGATATCAAACGGGAACGCATTCGATCAAGTAGTTTAAGAATAATAAATGTTTAAAGTTTGGAACTCCTAAAGATAAATTATTACTTTGTGTTATATGAATGGGACTTTTTTTGTCTTACTTGTCAGTGTAATAGGAAAATTTTACTAAATATAACTTATAGGACCGGGGGACCGTATAAAAATTTAAATTTCGTAATTTTTTAAGAAATGTTTTCATTATCCCAAATCGCTTTTAAAATATTTCTTTACCTGATTTAAAACATTTTTGTAATTGGAACTATATGTCTATGGCTAACGGTTTAGAAATTAGCCATTGGACACCGTTGAGACCGGACACCCCGTATATATATATTGCTTATATCATTGAATTCTGTACTCTTGAAAACGTAATTCAATATATAAGTTTTTCATTTTTTTTTCGGAATCCATATTCTTCTTTTTTTTCTTCCATGTTAATTCTTGTAATTAGGTATAAGGTACTTTATTTTATACATACAAGTTCTATATTGTTGGTTTGTGGCGCTTTGTTGTCAATCATTCACAATATTGCGGTTTTGATGTAAAACATATTACAATACAAGTAGTAATTTAATTGTCGAAAGCTATTTAGCAGAATTAACTGTTCAATTCCGAATCGCACGTTTGAAGCTACTAGAAATCCTTTTTATAATTCATAGATTGCTAGTCACATTTGTTTCGTGGATTTATATTTTTTAAAATGATTTTTCGTATATTTTGAAATTACTTTCTGTAATCGATAATTTTTCAAAATGGAAATTCATTTATTAAGCTTCAAATAAAAATAAACCTTCAAATAAACCAAAATTAAAAAGCGTTCTTTCAAGTTGTTTTTGAGTTATGCTTTAAAAAATTCTTCTACAATCAATTCATTACTTAAATTTATTTTTGCTACTTCAGCAAAATAATTCTTCTTAAATAAAAAACCGCAATGATGAATGGACGAGATGATTTAAATTCTTTCTTTAAAAAAAAAAAAAATGCATTTGCTTCTATTTTATATCTTAAACTGGATGTGATGAATATGAATTTTAACTTTTGTTATGCAACTGATTTTAAGCCTATTTCGGAGAAACAGACAGACAGACTTAAAAAAAAAAAATCATCGCCTAAATAGTGGAATGAACATTGAAATAGATATATATATTTTTTTTAATCGCAGACTGACATTTGTTATATGTATATATAAATAAATATATATATATATATATATGTATATATATATATACAAGGTGCAATATATTATCTATCGCCGACCTTTAATTTCTCAACCGTTGGTCGCACACATATAGTTCCAATTACAAAATCCTTTAAAATGAGCTAAATATTCATGTCGTGGCATTATTAAAGTCAAAAATCATTTTATAAAAATTACGAAAACTAACTTTTTATACGGTCCCCCAGTCCCTATCGTTATATTTAGTAAAAGTTTACTCATATCATAACAAATATAACACAAAAAGTTTGACATCTGTATTACAAAAATTGACCCAGCTATTAAATTTCAAAGTTTGAGATTTTTGCACATGATTTTGTCTTTCATTAAGGGATCAGTTAAAAGATGAATTAAAGTAATTCGAGATCAAAATCAGAGAGCTATGTCCTTTTTACGGCGAATCCACCTTTAGCCGGTATCACCAAATAGGGTTATTTCATCTAAAAATTTGAGCTAACTTTTATGGGTCGAACAATATTCAAAAGTACCGACGATACTGGCTAAAAGTGGCTTCACCGTAAAAAGGACATTGCACCCTGATTTTGATCTCGAATTACTTTAATTCATCTTTTAACTGATCCCTCAATGAAAGACAAAATCATGTGTAAAAATCTCGAACTTTGAAATTTAATAACTGTGTCAATTTTTGTAGTACAGATGTCAAACTTTTTGTGTTATATCTGTTATGATATGTGTAAACTTTTACTAAATATAACCATAGGGACTGGGGGACCGTATAAAAAGTTAGTTTTCGTAATTGTTATCAAATTTATTTTTGAATTTAAAAAATGCCACAGTAAAAATATTTACCTCATTTGAAACGTTTTTGTAATTGGAACTATATGTCTAAGACCAACGGTTGAGAAATTAAAGGTCGGCGATAGGTAACATATTGCACCCTGTATATATGATATATATCCAATATATCATAATATATATGGGGCATTCTCACAATCTTTTGACTTTTAGGGGAAAAAATCTGACAAAAGTAAACTTGCTAAAATAATATTTTAATCTGATAGACGAATGCCTTAATTATTCAAAATAAAGAAAAAATGGCCAGCAGTGAAATTTTTTTTATTTAACTGAGGTTTAAGTTAAACTTGCGAGTTTAATTTTCCTTACCATCTTACCCCTCTAACGTTTTATTTTCTTCTAAATTTTTACTTATAATGAATTTGCATAGTACCCACAGAACATTCAAATAAGAAATAATAACAATGTTGTACTTTAAATACAGAATTTTTGTATAACATTGTCTTAAAGGGGTATTAAAGAAGGGACGGTAAGGTAAAAAAAAAAAAAAAAAAAAGTGGATGGTATTGGAAAAAAGGGACGAAATGGTAAAAAAAAAAAGGGACGGTAAGGATGGAAACGTAAGGAAAATTACCACCTAATTTTAGGAAAATCATGTTAAGCCTAAGTGATAGCCGCAATGTTCACTGATTTTTAGAAGCAGTTGTTAACATTGGATTAAATTAATTTTTTTTATTTATTTACCTCGAAAATTGCAAGAATAAATCTTGGGGACGGTGAGACTACCAATAAAGCCACGATGCTTGAAATTGATATTTAAATGCTGATTTAAATTCTACAGTAAATTTCCTGCCAAAAAATTTTAGACATAATTTCTCTAGCATACTTCTGCATGAGAAAAAACTTGAAAAAAAATTCTGAATCTGAATTGATTTTCTGTATAATTTTAGAAGAGGGATGGTAAGGAATCTAAAACCCAGGGACAGAGTTTAAAAAATAATAACAACCCTACAAATGTGTGCAGGTTAACTTTTTGCTACATATTTATATAAAACAATAGTTCCAGTTTCAGAAAAAAAATACATAGAATTATTTTTATTAAAACAATTTTATACAGACAGCTCCAAACTTAAAAATCAGCAGAAGGGACACGGGACGGTATGGGAGTTTCCCAGGTGTTTGGACCCCCAACATCGTCCAAAACTTATTTATATTATATTGTTGTGCAATCATGCAATGGAATGTTCCCCAGTATAGGAAAAAAAAAAAAAAAAAAAAAAAAACACAAAAAAAATGTATTAAAATAAAAATTATTATTCAGGTACATGAAAGTCAAAAGATTGTGCGATTGCCCCATATATATATATCCAATGAGTATATTTGTTATGCATAATGCTAAGATAATATGGATTTTAATTTGGTAATTTGTTTTCCATTTTTCCTCTCTCCATTTTAATCTTGTTTTATTTTGAATTTAATTGGTGTTCAGTGGTTTATTTCTCTGTTTTATGTATGTGGTAGTCCCAAATTCATATTCTTTAGCTAATTTATGGCTAATATGAAGATGAAACGACACCATTTTATTTGTGGAACTTTAGGCATTTGAGACCCGACGATTCTGTCTAAGTTCTACAAATTTCCATTATTCCATTTCTGTTATTCAATTTCTGCTGTTTTTTACTATGTTTTTGGAATCTATGTTAAGTGTGTTGAGGGGAACTGTATTTTTGTTAAGATCATTTTATTCATAATTTCACAATTTTGTTGGTGGTCGGTAATGTTTATATATATATATATATATATATATATATATATATATATATATATATAGGTCGGTAATGTTTAATTAATGGTTATATATATATAGAGAGAGAGAGAGAAAGAGATATATATAGAGAGAAATTCACAATTGAAAAATTCATCTAGTGAATTTCAATATACTAAATACTTTAATTCAATACTTTTAATACTGAAATATAAATTTTCATTTATCAGTTCAATCATTTAATTCTGTAAATGATTGATTTAATTGATCTGTTCTTTATTTTTATTATGCATTCATTAATTTTTTTATTCTTTTTTTTTCAGTTATAGCTGGACTTCGACTGTCAAGACTAGATGTTCCAGCAGCTGTAATCAGAGGCGAACCCGCTTGGCTTAATTGCACGTATGATTTGGAAAAAGATGAATTATACTCAGTAAAATGGTATAAAAATAATGTAGAATTCTACAGATATTTACCAACTGATAGACCTCCAGGGCAAAAGTATGATCTGCAAGGTGTTTACGTTGACGTAAGTAAACAAATTAATCTTTTTTTTTTTCTTGATTTACCCTGGTACACACTAAGATATATGATACTTTCAAATCTGAGCAAATCGATGTTTTCATTTTGTTATGAAACGTTTTGTTTCAAATATGACGACCCAATGCTTTCAATTCTGAAATACAGGAAATACTCAGTTTCAAACAAAATTACATTTTATTCCTTAAAGGTAGCAAATATCACCAGTGTAGTTGCATTTATTCATATTATTTCATATGTTATGATTTGGAACGAAATGCTCCTTTCAATAATATTTTATTTCAAGAAATGTGACGAGCTAAATTTTTATCGTAATCGGGGAATAATACTTAAAAGCCTTCTTAATGTGATCGAAGAAGAGTAGAGTTTGTTTTTTAGCCTTCGAAACCGAAAAATGTGTGAATTGTTAAATAAAACACTTCACACGTGGAATTTGCAAGATTTCATTGAAAATTTTGAAGGTAATTTCATTAATTTTGTTGTTGTTTCGAAATGTTTATCCCAATTTTTATTGTATGCACGCGCAATTTCTATAAATTAATTTAAAATTAGGGTTAGCTATGTACCATGTTGCGTACACTCTAAAAACGACATTTTCAAAACTGAGCAAAAAATACTCAAATCTGAGTATGTCGCATAATCAAAATGGTTCCGAATCAAAACTACTCAAGTTTGAAACATGCATATACTCATTTCTGAAAAACATCATGTACTCATATTTCAGTATGTCCGTGTTTTCAGAAATGAGCTTATACGATTTTCAAACTTGAGTAATTTTGATTCGTAGCCATTTTGACTATGCGACAAACTCAGATTTGAGTATTTTTTGCTCAGTTTTTAAAATGTCGTTTTTAGAGTGCGCCGTCCTCTAAAAAGTAGGCCAAGGTGCTGATACAAAAAGAATGGCTCTCGTAGGCAGATTTTCCTTTTCAGCATTTGTACGGACCCTTGAATTTGTAAATCAGTACTTTCTAAAAGTATTCTTCGACTTACTGAATCTCAGAAAAAGACGGAAACGAATACTTTTAGAAAATACTGATATCTAAATTCAAGACTTCGTACTAACGCTGAAAAAATTCCGCTTACAACAGCCGCCATTTTTGTGTCAGGTCATAGGCCTAGTATTCAGGGAATAGTGACTGGTACATATAAACGTCACAAGATAAAAGATTGCATACTTTAGTGTAATTGGATATTTCTTGTTTTAGACTGCTTTTCATAGATTTTTCGCTAAATAAATAATGAATTTACCGGTAAGCTCGTGCAAAGTTTACATATTGCAAACTTTCAGTTTTTTTTTTTCTGATCCCTTTTTTATTTATGTACAGCGCTATTACAAATGATGGAACCGATTAAAAAAATCATATTTCCGAAACTACTGCACATATTACAATAAGTGATACATGAATTTAAAGAGAAATACACCAAGTTTTTTTTTTTTTCAGTTACAAATGTTCGATGTGTGACCCTCTTGTTACATGGCATACGTCCAATCTGTAATCCAGTTCGTCCCAAACATTTTGTAGCATCACTCTGTCAGTGGTTCTGAATTCTGCACAAATGCGTTCTTTAAGTTCTGACAGTTACAAAGACATTGTTTATGTACCACCAATGCCGGAAACAAAGTGTTCAGAACTTAAAGAACGCATTTGTGAAGCTTTCAGAACAATTAAGAGCAATTAATAGGCCATCTAAAAGTGCTATTACATGGGACGCATATGTGGGCATGAAATAACAAAATAAAGGCAGTAGACGTGTACGAGAAGGTTATGCAAGAAAACGGTTAAAAAACAGTAGAGTTTCTCCTAAGAAAATAATCAATTTCAGCAATAAGTCATTCTTTAACAAATAAAAGTTAGCAATAATTATATAGGACAGCTCCTCTTGAGATATTCTCAGTCTTAAGGAACTGAACATATTCCACATAATCACATAGCAAGTTTTGTAAAATTATGCAAACAAACAAACTAACGAAAAATCAAAAAATATACTGTAGAGCGGCGATTAGCCGAACAAGTCGGGACCGACCCTAGTCCAGATGTTCAGTCAAATTTCGGATAAATGGACAGACAATTTAAGGGATGTTCCTGACTATACTAAAATCTCTACTCTTTATCCACGCTTCGGTCTGACAGCACTAGTTAATGCTGGCATGTTTAAAAATTGATTTTTGTCTTTATTTATTATTTTTGTTTACTTTTTTATATCATTTTCTGAACTCCAGACGTTACAATTTAAGTAAAAAAGCTTTTGATTGTTGATTGCTTCAAAGAAGACATTCTTTTAAGTGCTGCCATATGTCGAATTCTTAAATACGTTAGTTGAACAGGTTCAGCATTCTTCTGCCATTCGAGCCATTTCATAGCTGTTTCCAAACATTCAAAGGCTTCGTTATGTGCTGAAGGGTCATTTTCAGAGCATTCGTTTTCATTTTCTTCAATTTCCTCTTGAATCTCATCCACAATCTCATCATCATTTAAAATCTGATATCCAGGTAGAATAGGATGTTTGGAAGTTCGTATAAATAATTTTTGAGAGAAATAGGCTGTTCGGATAATTGGAAGTTCTGTTAAAAAAAAAAAAAATTGAGAGAAATTGACTGTTCGGATAATTGGAAGTTCGGATAATTGGAGTTCGGATAATCGGCGCTCTACTGTATTAAGCTCTTACACTACAGAATTGACATCCCACTACAACTGGAGCTACGCGCTTTGAAACAAGCGAAACGATAAAAAAGTTATACTCTGACCAAGTGCAAGGTATTTTATTGGTTAGAGCGTAGGGATACAAAAGTCGCAATGCGTAGAGGTTGTATTCAATAGAAAATCCCAATTCGCAGGTCTATTGGCGGACTCCTAAAAGGAGTAAACAGTCCCCAGAAAGGGCACAAATACGTTTAGAAGCATCATGCGAAAAAGGTTTAGGATTAAGAAAAGAATATCCTGAAATCGAATGATTTCAGGCTGGAAAAAATATTGGCGTGTGTCCACGACGAATTTTGAATGTAGGGAAGCATAAGAAAGAATAAAAGTATGTTATGTATTGTAAATGGAAGTAAATAAATTAAAAGGAAATAAATTTTATGAAATGGAATAAAGAATTTAGAATACTTTTAAGATAAGTTAAAACTTTAAAACATATTGCATACACACATACAAACACATCTATATATAATGAAAATGTCAGAAAGTATTCATATTTTATGTTTACTTGCTTAATTAAAACTAATGCTGATTTATTAACTATCCAGCAATGGAGGTTATGTAATTTATTGCTATACTGGTATTGTTACTTTACAAACACATAATGTAAGTAAATCATTATAAAAAGGATTTGTATGTGTGTATGTGAGTAAACACTATACCTTCCAAACGGTACTTCTAATTAAGCACTCACTTGGCGAATATATTATAGAGAAATGTCGAAAAATTTATATAGATTTTTGTAAAAATTGGTCACCGGATAAGGCACTTAATTCATTTCGAAACCACTTTCAAGCTAGTTTGCAACTGACTATACAGGAGTATGAGTGATAAACATAGCGGCAGTGTAATCAAGTTTTAGTTGTGAAAAGGTAACTCCTGCACTTTCAAAATAAAGGCTTACTTGAGTACTTTAATTGAGAACCTATATTTATTTATATATCAGGTAAGAGAAATAAAAATTCAGCTTACCTCCGGATAGAGAAATTAGAATTTTTCAGGGGGACTGATGCTCTTCTTAAAGGTATGCTGAAATTATTATTTTTATTGAATGAATGTGTTTCTTGGATCATCAAGAATTGGAGAGTCAGATACTGGTATTCTCTTTCTAAGTTTTTTATATGAATGCAAATGATTAATAATAATACACAAAATCTTGATTAAATATTAATACATAATAGTTTAACATTTTACAATTTTATGGACGCATATTCGTAGGAGCGGATTTTTCGCGTCCTAAACGATTGCAAAAGGACAATTTAAAAAGATTGCGTCGTCATGGTTCTAAGACCAGCGCCCATCTGCGGGGACTTAAAAAGTTAATGCAAAAGTTTTAAGTTCTATGTTTAACACACAATGGAAATTTGATGAGTCCACAGTTTTCTTTATTTTACAGAGCAATTTATAAGGATCAAATCTCTAGTAATTGTGGTTCTGTCACCCATCGGACTTGAATCAAAGTTTATCACAAAGTCAGATTATTAAAGTAACATTTATGTCCTGACGATTCTTCGAATAGAGTTCGATGAATGACGATGACCCGATGAGTAGCGACATCTATTAGCATATCTCATAAGTGAAGGCGTTTATGAAAATAATAGTTTCTTAGAAAAGCTATTTTCTACACTGTAAAAAAATCCGAGGAGTTTTCCTGTAGGAATCGGAAAAATAGTTGCCCTTATCGTACCGGAAAATTTTCTGACCCAGCTCGGAATAAAATCCGTAAAAAAAAGGAAACATTCATTAAAACGGTATGTTTTGGATTTTATTCCGATTTTACGGATTTTATTTCACTTTTACGGATTTTATTCCGAGCTGGGTAGGAAAATTTTCCGGTACGGTAAGGGCAACTATTTTTCCGATTCCTACAGGAAAGCTAGTCGGATTTTTTTTTTTACAGTGTACACAAAATGTGAGGTTCAGTTTCGTATCCAGCTGATTCCATTACGGATAATCGAATGGTGTCACTCCAGATGTTCTTCTAAGCTAAGCTTACGCATACGTTTTGAACGGATACTTCTTTTACTACAATTTAATCTTTTTCTCGAGGGAGGGGTTTGTTCAAGTAATGATTCTGTAAAAATTTCATTAAGATCCATAAACGATATGTTTGTCTACCTCTCTAATTTCTTTTGCTTTTCTGACTTTCCAGGCATTAACTTTCCTAATAATTGGCCAGTCGTTACCAAATTTGAATATGTTTTTGAAGTATAGAGTGCTACTTTATGTTTAGAAGAAATCATATTTGTTATCTATTCAACCGTTTTTACTTGTCACTTATGGCTAATATGGGTTTAAAACTTTACGTAAACTTATATTGATTTAATAGCTTTCCTTTTTACATTTTAATGCTTATAGAACTTCTTTATTTTAAAAGCAATACCTTCATCACCTGGAATATAATGTTAATTGTTTCCTATAACGTAAATTAATTTAAAAGAACTGACATTAAATTTAAAGTGTTTCATAGATGGCGTTGGCCGTTCCGTAGTCGACTATTCTCGGATCTACCCTTTTTTGTAAAATGGAATCGTCCAGTTCAAAGGTATAAATTGCGTTTCCTTAATCAATTGCGGCGCTCTCTCTTTTCTGTTCATTTCTTTAAAGTTATCATTATGATTTTAATATGTTTGAGTTTAAGTTACAGTAAGATATTTAGTTTGAGTTTTACGATGTTTTTAGAAAACGGTTTTAGCTATGATTTAAATTTAAGCTGTTTTGAAAAGCTCCAGGTGTATTGAAGTTAATCCGGTTTTAACCAAAGTTATTTTTAATGATTCACTTAGCTATTTTAAACAAAGTTGGCTCTGAATATTTTTCAACTTAAATCTGTATTTTTATAAAGTAATTGAATGAAATCGAATTCAAATAAAGAACTGTCGTCAACAATATCTGACTTTTCTATGAATTCAACATACAGTTTTGTAACAGGTATCTTCCACAGCACATTTACAGTTCCTCTGCTGATAGCAGTATAAGTGTATATCAGACCTGTATTGATACAGGCTAAGAATATTTTGTATAGGTTTTGAACAGGGAACCGTCAAATTTTCACCAGATGAATGAAATAAACGATATTGGCAACTACGGAATTTAAAGATAATGTTCCTAACAATAAAAGGTTGGAAAAAGTACATTGTTGTTTTGAACTTTTTAATTGAATTACGCCTAATGACTGACAATAAATTAAAAACTATCCTGAAAGTCGGTATCATCTTTTAAATTACCATATGCTTCAGCGCATAGCGCGCAACTACGATTTGAGATTGTATTTAAATATTTTTAAGCATATTCGCAGTATTACTTGCACCCACCATTTTTTTAAAGAAACCTTTTTGAGATGTGTTGCCCGTAAATACAATTAAGGGCATTAAAAATGTATAATAACTAGTACAAACATAAAGAAAATAAGAACATACAAGTTCAGGACATACGCTACTGCGAAGTCTGACTGCTTGAATCCCCACAAAGCGTTTGGTATCATATTCTCGATCATTCAAATAATTGCGTCTCTTTCTCTTGCTCCTTAATATAGAATTCTAAATTTTTATGATTATTTTTCAATCTTTCATATGTATACACGACGTATAAAAGAGCATCTGTAAGATTTTACAAATTTTCTTGTTTCAAAAGCACGCGTTATACTTATTATATTTTATATTGAGAAGTAATGTACTATTTAGAAAATAATGTAATGTGTATACTTTTTTTTTCAGCTTGCGCAATCAGCATTAGGTGATGTGTACCTTACGCGGACAGATTTAAATACAGAAGGTGTCTACAGATGCGAGGTATCTGCAGAATCACCATCATTTCAGACAGTGAGAGAAGAAAAAGAAGTTAGAGTATATGGTGAGTACAACATTTATAAAATAAAGAAAATATATCAAATGTTACAGTTTTAAAATAATAAGATTTGGATTTAACATTTAATAAGATATAGGGGTTTTTCTATCCCCCGGTGTGCTATTTCTTTCTCTCAGCTTATTTTGTGTCGACCCCAAAAAATAACGTTGCCTTACAGAAGCCAGCAATAAACAAAGCAGATGTATCATCGTACGATTAAATATTCTATAGCAATTTTTTTAATTTCTAAGCATCGCACATTTTCAATATTTATACCGTCGTATTGGGAAAAAAATGTACTTTTAAATGCAAGTTGTTTGAAAACAGCATCTCAATTTATTTTTGAAATATTAATTTTTTGAAGTTTTTTGAGCCATTTGCTTAATATTGGTAACGGAAGTACTCCATTTCTGTAGAAAGTAGGGAAACATAGTGGTAAAATAGTAATTATATATTTTTGTTGCCATTTTCTCAAAACAACCGAAAGAAAATGTAATTAAAATACGTGCTATTATTTAAAAAATATATAAACCAATGATTTCTGTTAAAACGTGGAGCTATTATAAACTATATTTAATTTTAAGAATCTATATTAATGTTACAAACAAATGAAGGCCTATGAATCATTAGATAGCCGGTTTTCTTTGTCGAGTTTCTTTAATGACGGCATCTTTTGGCTGCATTTGTGTATTATTTCGCGATAGTGACGTCCTATGCATACTTTACTGTAGAAGTTTAAGAGTGGATCGTAAATGTGGAATTCTTAAGCGGATGCGAATGACGCCATTTTACATCAAATAAAAGCGTGTGCTTTAAGTCTTAATATTGAAATATGTTTTGTACTGTTTAAATATACCTATATATTTTTTTTTTCATCGGGGGCGACACTAAAAAACAGAAAACACAATTCTGAAAAAACAGAATTCCTGTTTCTAGTTTAGATTTTTTTTTTTTTTTTTTTTTTTTTTTTTTTTTAATTTTGTCAAATTCTAACGCAAAATTATTGAACGAGGGAAGTTCTATGTTTTTAAAATTGAAAATACTCTTAACACTAGAACTACCGAAAATTTGAGTCAATTTTTATAAAAATATTTCACAACAGAATTTTGATTTAAAACACTTTAATTTTATTATTTAACATTTTTCTTCCTTGCATCATTTAAATTTATTTCATGATCAAATTTCTGATTTGAACCGATGCATATTCATATGGTAGATGTCAAAATGGCGTCTCACGGTAATTCTAGTGTTAAACCCTCATTTAATACTATTACATGTACCATTAACGTGCCTGTTCAAGGGACTATTGATTATTTGGAAAGAAGGCTACGCGAATTTCATTACTCTTCCAGTGATACTGGTGAAATACTGCAATTAGTATTTGTGTCAGGCAAACCGTCTTTCAGTTTAATAATTCTTTCTATTGTCAAACTGATGGATTGGCCATGAGTAATCTACTTTATCATTTTTTATGTGATATTATATGTATTTTGCTGAAGAAAAACTTTTCAGTTTATATAAGTTTCCTTTCTGGTGTAGGTATGTGGATTATTTTAATTCCTTCTGACCTGGACCTTTCACTCGTTAATCCTTTTGATCCTTGCATTCAACTTACTCTCGAAGTTGAAGAGAACAATTCCTTCCCTTGATGTCTTGGTTTCGAAACTCCCAGATCGGTTCTCTACCTCTGTTTATAGAAAGCCTTTTGCTGTATCTCTCCCTCCTCATGCCTTTCTTCTCAACAAATAGTGGCGTACTTTTATTTTTGTCTTTTGGACATTACGCATTTATTTTGACAATTCTACTCTTAATAATGAAATTAAATATCTCAAATCTCTCGCCCTTGCACGTGGGTATAATCCCTGTTCGATTGGTAAAGCTCTGAATAAATTTAATAATTCTAAACGTCCTCTTTCTGACGCAAATAATCCTCCCAATTTTAACTCTATCATTCTACCAATGTTTTCGTTTTGAAACGCAAGAGAAAAAAAATCGTGAATAATTTTGACTGTGAAAATCATGCTGAAAACATATGCAACTGCCAAAATGATATTGATGTGTCACCGATTTGTCCCATTATCCCTTCCCATTTTGCTGCAAAGAATCGAATAGCGTTTTGCAGTTTTTTGTAAGTGCACCACACCATTATATATAATGACACTTTCATAATTATTCATAGTCATGTTTTTCTATTTAAATATAGGAAATCCTCTTTAATTCCTTCTCGGGTGTTCCCCGAGATTAAAGTTGAGGAAGAAATGGTTGATCTAAGTAATGAAAAACTAAAGTCAAGAATAAATGTAAGAAAAATATGGTGATTTAAGAAAATATTTTCATCTGAAGAGTTTGTTAACAATTAGGTTCGTTTTAAATCTTCAAGTGAAATTAATGAATGCTAAATTTTCTTTAAGATAAAAGTTCGAGTATTAAAAGAATACGTAAATATATACCCTTCAAAAATATAACTGAGGAAAAATGTTAATAATTTAGCATAATTAACGAAATAACGAAAATGAAAAATGCGAAATGTATATTGCAGATTATTATTTACAGTTCAATGATATATTCATGCTTGAAAATTTTTAAACTTGTATAATTAATATATATTGAAAAAGTTAAACAGTAATAAATGTTTTCACAAACACATAAAGCCTAAAATTGTTCAAAATAGCTACTTTCAATATTCCTCAGAAAAAAATGGTGTTTAAGTTATTCGCTTCAATAATGAGTCATTATCATCACTCTCTTAGTAATGTGTTTTGGATGTAAATTACGCAACAGAATTGCTGTCATTTAAATTTATGGAAATCTGATAAGGTTAAGAACAACATTTTATTTCACGATACCATTAAAATGTTATCATAGTTAAAGTTAGAATTCAGTAGTAATTTAAAATCCTTAATGTTTGCAATTTTATATTATCTTTGCTGAAAACTGTGAAAAAAATAGTGACTTAAGGCCAAAGAAGAAAATGATTAATCATATCAAATTATATTTTTAAATGTAATTTTATGTAGTTGATAACTCAGAGTAAGGTTTAATAATAAATTGTGATATTATAAATACGTCTATCTACAAATTTAAATGATCAATTTCAATATTATATATATATATATATATAATGCGTAAAATATATCTATATTTATACTTACTAACTGATCCGCCCGGCGTTGCCCGGGTAATATTTTTATAATAAGCCT
The DNA here is from genome assembly GCA_963932465.1 of Maratus speciosus. Classification (NCBI taxonomy): domain Eukaryota; kingdom Metazoa; phylum Arthropoda; class Arachnida; order Araneae; family Salticidae; genus Maratus; species Maratus speciosus. The sequence goes on along the minus strand of OZ010789.1, from coordinate 31,594,755 downwards.
GAAATTTGTATGATTATATATCTGCTGCGCACGCGCTGCTCAAATTTATCAAACAGCTGCTAGATAAAAACGCTCGAAAAATTAAAATTGTTAATTAATGTATACCCGTTAAATGCGGTCGGATTTCAAAGAAAATATTTGGATTCTTCGTTAAAAAATACGTATAGCAGTGTTAATTTCAAATCGATAAGAGCAATATTAATAAATATAAAACTTCCCTTAAAATTTTCTAGTGTACTTTGAAATGGCGCAACCTGCCGAACTGCAATTTCTGGTAAAATCTCCCCCTCTTTAAGGGGCTGGTCACTCAGCTTCGGAATTCTCCTTAGTAATGTTAAATCTATGGACTTTTGATGCATTCGTCTATTTAAAATATCTTCTCGGGAAATTCATATTTAAAAAAAGAATTTTTTTTTGTGTACTCTTCTTAAATCATGTCTCTTTTGTTTTAGTTTTCAAAATATTCCTAAAATCTATGCTGAATTTAATATTTTATGTGTTAAAAGCGGGCGAACTGTGAGGAAGATTTTAACACTTCCTATAAAATTAAGTCTATATTTTAGCAATATTTTGAGAACTAAGAAAAAAAGGGGTATGTTTTAGGAAGTGTACACAAAAAATAGAAGTTAAAAATAATCATTTCTCGAAGGGATATTTTAAATATACGGATGCATCCAATGCCCATAGATTTTACATTAGTGAGGGGAAATCGAAAGCTGAGTGACCAGCCCCCTTAAAGAAGAAATTGAATAAGAATTTTCTTTGCGGCCCGCTAAAAATCTATGTTTTTTTTCCTTCTGCAACCTCTAGCCTCCATTCGATTTCAAAGGGAGCGTGTTGATTGGACAGTTGTGCGCGACCATCGCATCAGGATTCTATTCTAGTCAGCCTGTGGCTTTGAATAAAGAAATACTTTTATTAATTGGGCCGCTATTAGAAATTTAAAATTCTGATCCTCAGGTGCATTAGGAGAGGCCTTGGACTACCTTCACACAATTTTGGTCCCAAAGGTTTCATTAACCATCGCATACACGCACAAAGACAGGCAGAATGACAGAACGAAACTTTCTTTTATTAGTATAGATATTAAATATATATACATATATATGTTAAAAAAGAATATAAAGACGAATAATCTAACGATGAAGAAGTTGGAAATGGTAAATATAGAATTCGTGAATCAAAGATTTAAGAAATACAAGCAGATATTCCATTCTAAGAGTTGAGTAACGATCTCAGAGTAAGCATGAAAGAGTAAGTAATTAGATTGCTTATATAAACATCGAAAAAAGTTACTTGAAGAAAGTAGCTTGAAGAAAAGCAGTGCAATATTTTACGTTGAATGTAATAAGCTGAAAGAGAATATTGCAGTAGTAATTCAACATGAATATTCGAAGGTTCTTGTAGTCATCGAATGGTTGACCAGGCAAATAAATTTATCTAGTGTCGGTTTCTCAGGAATAAGTGAGACATGGCGTAAGTCAAGTCAAGAACTTATTGAAGTAGCTTTAGGCGGTGCAGTTTCCACTGATTCGTTGTAGTCAAGCCATCTCTACATAGCAGTTAATTAAGGGTAAGCAAATTGGAGATAAAAGAAGACATCAGACGGCGACCAGGGGAAGGTTTTACAACTGGAAATACGACCAAATTCTGAGGAAGGATCGCTTTTTGTTCACCAAGCTTAGTAATACAAATATGACGTAGCTCGTGCTCTGAACCAATTATGAATTAAGGTTAACACACCATTATACGTCACGGACGAATTGGAGAGAACTAGAAAGGAATGAGGATGGATAAAATAGTAAAAAGGAACGGAAGGCGATAAATGAAATTTTCGGAAGGGAAAAAAAAATGGCTACTAAAAAGAACATTCGAAAATCTTGAAATGATCAGAGATCATGATAAAATTTAAGAATAACTAAAAGCTTAATATTTATGTAATTTATACAATCTACACTGCAAATAAAGGCGTCTTAAATTAAGATACATATGTGACTGAAAAAGAATTTCAGACACTTAAGTGTCTGAATCTGAAAATTCAGTCACAATAGATGTCTTAATTTAAAACACCTAAGTGTCTTACTATGATCATAGTGTACACGAACTGATAAAAGTGTCTAAAAAATCTGCAAGTGTCTAATTTTAAGACACTTTGTAACTCCGCTCCGCATTCACCAGGGGGCACTCTCAGTTGCGCATGCGTCTTCCTTTCGAACTCGATGTTCGTTTGTAATTCAAACTGAATGCTTGTTTTTATGTACGCGTACATTTTAACTAATAATTTATTTTGACTTGATTGTTTTTTGCGGAATGTGAAGTTCCGGGATTTAATTTCTATCGACATAGTGGTACTCCGTATTAATATTTATCTATAAAACTAATAAAGTGTTCTTCATCTCGTCAAATTTGTAAAGAGAACTGTTGTCTGGCGAGCTATGTTTTCAGGATGGAAATTTTCCATCCTTTTAACAGAGCTAGCCGGATGTGCAAGGGGATTTTATTTTTTAAATATCCAAGTCTGCCTAATTAACGGATACTAACGTAGCCTCCAATCCGGACGTCCTCTGGGCGAATGCGCTTTTGGAATAATCAGACCTTTTCCCAGGTAAGTGGGGTCTTAACTATGTATTTAAAACTCTCTGTGATTGTTTTCTCTTTAAATGAAGACCTCACACGAGTCTATAGCTTTATTTGTTCCTGAGTTATGCCGAAATATGTTCAAAGCATTTTGCCTATGGTATTTCCATGTTAAAATTTTATTTTGCTAATATTTAAATTTCTACTCTTCAAATCATCTGCAATCATATTTCTGTATTATTTTCTATCCAATGTTATCTTTAAAATAAATTTTGGTGTCTCTGCATGGTGTATATTAGCGGTTACTGAATTTATTAATTTTACACCTTCCTAAGCCTTTTCTTATGTAGCCATTACTTTAAAAATCGCAGTGACATCGCCTGTTGATTGGCTCATACTTCTTAATTACCATCAAGACTACCTTAATAGTATTTTTTGGTGTAATTATTACTCTGAAGTACCCTTTTTAATTATTTATTTACGTATACAATATTTTTATAAGCATTTAATGCGGCAGCATTTGTAATGTTTACATCGATTTTTACATTTCTGATAGATTTATTATGTGTTATGTACTGGAATTCAAAAGCATTTATAGTAAACATTCCTGTTAATAGCTGCTTTTATTTATTATTTATGCTTTTCTTGTCTAATGAAGTTTTCTTCTGCCTCATAGTGTGTACATCATAAATTTTAAAAAAGAATATAGTTCGAACATCCTTCCATTCATTGATTCCCCCATATTTTTAATACAGCGAATTACTTGTGTTCATTTATTTATTTTAAAATGTTTTGACTGATAAAACTCATTAAATCCGGTCATTCTAATTAAAAGATTTCCCTTTGCTATAATTTTAGTGTTTCCGAGTATTTTAGAAATATCCCATTTGCCATAATGAAAATAGTCAACATATAATCTTTTTATGATTCAAAAGTCAAAACCACAGCTTCAATTCAGCGGAAATTGACGTCACTAATGTAGACGTTGAATCAGAAAAAAATTTGTTGATGTCAACAAAGATTTAGAAAAAGGATCTCTCGTTTTCTGTAGTCACTTTGTTAAATTTTAATGATTATTTTTAGATTCTTAAATTCATGTAATCATGTACCGTTAACGTAATTGTAAGAATGCGGTAAAAATATACAGATATATTTCATTTGAAATAATTATATAATATTGATTTTTTGATTACTTTTAGTTAAAAAGTAATTTGAAATTAAAAATGAATACAAAGTAAAGAGGTAGATTTTTATAAAATATTTATTTGCATATAGCTAGATTTTGCACTTAAAACTGACACGTACATTTATCGAATCATAATACAGGGTTGGACTTTTTCCAGAAGGAGGGCCTTATTAAAGCATGGGCAGACCCTCCCCCCCCCCCTATGATTTTACGTGCTCCAAATTCGATATGGATTTTTTTTTAAAGCTTATATTTTAAATGTGTTTCAACATTCTATTGATTATAATCAGCATTTTGAACTTTAAAAGTAGAATTAGATTAAAAACTAAATAAGAAAATAAATACAGTAAAAACTCTCAATCGCGGCCACCTCGCGAATTGAACGCGTTTTGGAACGTTGAATTTGCCTGCTATTCGATTGTGTTCGCTTTTATGAGGTAAAAAAATGTATTTATCTTGAAAAAGGTCAGTGTTCGCTGAAGAAAATTGTCCTATGAAAGTTTTGTTGTAAAATCTCCATAACGGACACTCCTACATAGAGGACACAACTATTTAAGAAGCACATTTTTTATTAACAACATGCACATATTTTATATTTTTTACCTCAGAAAAACAGACACTTCCGAATGGCGAACAAATTCCACGGTTCTAAGGTGCCTACTATTGAGAGGTTTTACTGTATTGTGACAAATATTTTAATTTTTAATCTTATTCTACTCTATAAATTCAAAATATTGATTATAATCAGTACAAAGTCGAAAAAGATTTCAATTATCAGCTTTATGAAAATTGCATACCATATTTTGGAGCCCCTAAAATTAGGCTGTGTGTGTGTGGGGGGGGGGGGGGAGAGTAGGGCAGAATAATGGCCATATACTTTTCCAGGATCAACGTGGTCAAACATGGCTACGTGTAATGCTTTAAGAAAATGGCTGCGATTCAGACGTTTGAAGTGTCTAAAATTCAGACGCAAAAAGTGTCTGAAAAAATTCAGACATTTTAAAATGTCTGAAAATTGAACACTCCGTTTCAGACACTTAAGTGTCTGAATTTAAGACATTTCGATTTAGAGTGTAGGTATTAAATTAAGGGGAATTTAACAGAGTTAACGATTTATGAATAAGGAATTAGTGAATATATAGTAGTAATTTAGAATAAAACAGGGGAATTGCGGAGGTAGATCTAATAATGTAACACATATATATTATATTAGTTTTTTTAAATTGTATGTATCTTACTAATTTAAACATTTTAAATCATACAAGATAAAAAATTTTTTCTTTTGTCACTTTACCGTTAAGGAAATTAAGTTTATCTGATTATAAAAAGGTAAAAGTTTCCTCGATATACCACCTTTCACAGTATAAATAATGTATTAAATGTGACATTTCGATATCAGTGCAATAAAAAAAATTACATCCAAAAATTTTCAGAAAAAATTAAGAATTTTATTATAGGTTTGAATGATAATTATATTCACTTCCACCTTCAATTTAAATATTACATGCATAATTTTCTTTTTGCTAAATGTTTGAGAGTTAATTGAATATTTCAATGTAACTAGGTTTCAAATATATAACTCAAGAACAATGCCATTAAATTACCATATTGAACTAATTAGAATGAAAATAGAGAAAATTTAAAAAAATGCATAGCGAGTATTCTAAATAATAATTTGTAGTTAAATGTGATATTAATGCATGGAAATAATTAAACCTGTATATTAATATTTGCTGTAAAAGAAAAACAGTAAGAAATGTTTTCACAACCGCATAAAATCTGAAATCGTTCAAACCGCTATTTTCAGCTTTTCTGAGAAAAATGCTTTGCAAGTTATTCCCTGCAATAATGAGTCATTATCATCGCTCTCTTAGTAATGTGTTTCGAATGCAAATTTTGTCACATAATTGCTGTCATTTAAATTTATGGAAATCTGATAAAGTTAAGAATGAAATTTTATTTCACGATACCATTAAAAAGTTATCATAGTTAAAGTTAGAATGTAGTAGTGATTTAAAAACCCTCGTTTATGTGATTTCATATTGTGATTAATGAAAACTGTGAGAAAAACTTTAACTTCGGGCAAAAGAGAAACACGATTTATCACATCAAGTTTTAGTTTTCTTTTAAATGCAATTCTTAAAAGATAAACACTCAAATTAGTATTTAAATGATAGATTGCGATATTTCAAATATATCCATACTCAAAATTAATTTATAGATTCCAGCATATTGATAGTGTTTTTTTTTTTCTCATTTTATTTGAAGATACTATTAAAAAGTTATGATAGTTAAAGTTAGGAAGCAGCAGTGATTTCAAAACCTTCATTTATGGGATACAATATTGTTATTAATGAAAACTGAGAGAAAAACTGTAAGTTCGGGCAGAGGAGAAACACGATTTATCAAATCAAATTTTAGTTTTTGAAACGTAATTCTTAAAAGACAAACACTCAAATTAGTATTTAAATTATAGATTGCAATATTTTAAATATATCCATACCCAAAATTAATTGATAGATTCCAGCATATTGATAGAGTTTTTTTTTTCATTTTATTTTATTTCAAAATACCATTAAAAAGTTATCATAGTTAAAGTTAGAATGCAGTAGTGATTTAAAAACCCTCATTTATGTGATTTCATACTGTGATTAATGAAAACTGTGAGAGAAACTGTAAATTCGGGCAAAAGAGAAATACGATTTATCACATCAAGTTTTAGATTTTTAAGATGTAATTCTTAAAAGAAAAAACACTGAAATTTGTATTTAAGCGATAGGTTGAGATGTTTCAAATGAGAACGTAAGTTTCAAAAGTCGCCTTATTCAGAAAATCAAATTTTGGGAAATCGCGAAAAACCTCTGACTGCGTCCATTTGTTTCATTGTAAAACAAGATTTTACAATGCCAGAAATACACAATAAATCTAGTTTTTTTTTTTTTCTAGGTTGTAGTGTTTTTCGATGCAGGTTCACCAATAGATAGAGAACGATAGATTGAAGATAGATAGAAGATAGATTGATAGAGAAAACTTTTTAAATTGATAGATAATTTTCTTTTTTTTATTACTGGGGATAAGGCGAGTTTTGAATCTCACGTCCTCAAATATATCTGTACCCAAAATTAATTCATCGATTCCAGCATATTGATAGAGCTTTTTTAAGGGGGTCCTTGGTTAAATATTCTACAAAAAAATGCAATTTCTTGTAGAATATTTAACCAATTTTTGGACCATCATTTTTGGATCATTGGATCATTTTTGGACCACATAATTTTAATATATAAATTCCACATTGACACCAGATTAATGAAAAACGTCTATTTATTGAGTACGCAAACAGAAACATTTGCTAATTTTGAACTTAATTTGTTTTTAAATTCTGGTGTCATTCACTCATTTCAGCATTTTTCGAATAGAAGTGCCTTGCCCCTGAAAGGGTTAAACACAGCAAACCGAGTGCTTTTATTTTCATTAGATCCAGAGATATAACACCTTTTGCCTTAAGAAGCGATGCATCAGCTATCCTCTGACGAGAACTTTAACTTCATTTATCTCAGAATTAATATTTTCACGATTTGTCAAATTTAAAAGAATATATCTAAAGTTCCTTGCAAGATATATGTATGAAATTTTTAACAGATGTTTTATGCTATTTTTCCAACAAATTGTCTTCAGGATTTTTTATTTTGAGTGATCATTGTGAAAATATGCTAATTAGGGCAAAACACACTCATAAAAAACTTCATTTTTATAATTAAATTTCTTTTTATAAAATTCATAATCAATATTTTAAGAAATCGTGAAAACAAATTAAAAAGACACATTTTCTGTACACAAAAGTGTAAAAATTTTGTAAATCGAGTCAGTACTTTTAGAGTTTTATCAAAAATTAAATATGTTTAAAATTTTTAAATTTAAATTAAAAAAATACATAAACCTTTTCAGATTTCTTTTTGGAGGCAATATTCTTATTATATTAAAACATATTTCAGAAAAAAAAATCATAACAAAATCTCTATAAATAAAAATAAAATAGAATTTTGGGCCCCGGACCACCTTAAACTGTGTAAACTATGTGTAAGTGAAAATGAAACGTAATAAAAAACGCATTTAGTTGCTCTAGTAAAGTAGTGATTTAGACTAACCAAATGAACAATTATTATCCATTTTAAATTAAAACAGTGCATATTAAATCGAAAGAATAAAACACATAAACTATAGTCCAAGTGGCGGCTGCACAAACAATAACAACATCGAGTTCACGACTGAAATGCTAGGATTACTTACAATTCGATTAGCATATAGAGAGGTAACTGGTCTGTCAAGTCATACCTTGGTGAAAACCACCGGCAGTCCAAGTTTTAGTGGTTGATTGGGAAGTTCCCAATTGGGTCATTCCATGTCAGTTCAGGCAGGCATGTAACCCACCATCACAGATTTTGATGAAACTGCGTGTGTTTGTTCCTTTTATTAAGATATGATTCCCAGTATTTTTTTTTTACTTCTTGGTCAAATAGTTTCTGAGAAAAAAATTGTCAAAATTTTGAAAAACTGCCATCAGTTGGCATTCTTGACTGCTCGATTTTCAAATGTAGCATGACATAAATATGATCATATTTCAATATCTATTTCACAAATCATCTTCAAATAATTTATGCATAATATATAGGGTACGTATTTTATGAAAAAAATACTGTTACGCTTATATAACATTTTAAGTGTGTCTAAAAAAATGTTTAATCTTTGAAGTCGTGATTTTTTTATGAAAAATAATGCATTAACTAAAATAGCATTATTAACAAAAGGCGGTATTTTTATTAAATTTATTTTTTGTGGGGGATATACTTAAAAGTGTCCTTTACCTGATTCTGAAATAAAAGTAGTGGGATTTTGGGTGTTTTTAGTAGTATTTCATATTTAAAAATATTTTGAGGCGTATTTCAAATCAAATCAAGCAGAGTCATTCCATGTCAGTTCGCCTAAAACATTTAATTCACTGTCACAAATTTCAATGAAACTGGGTATGTTTATAGCTCATTTTAAGACAGGATCAAGGAAATTAAAGGTGATTACAAGTAAAATATTTTTTAAGATAAAAAAAAAATATCTAAATTTTGAAATTTTTTAAAAATGTTTTTAATGACAGGTCTATATTCAAAGACTGCATAAAAAAAAGTCATTTCAATATAAAATCACTAAATAAGTTTCAAATAATGTATATGTGACAAATAATGTAGGCAGATTATTATTTATTGTTGTTTGTCATGTTTAAATGCTAAGAGTGTGTTTAATCTTGTGAATTCTTAAAATCAAGAATTTTGTGAAAAATAATGTTAATCAAAAATTTATTATTAACCGAAGGCAGGCTGTTATTACTTTTTTTAATTGTACGTAAAAATATCTTTTCAATAGTTATAAAATAAAAATAGTGAAAATATGAGCAATTTTAACAAAATTTTCATAAAATGTGAATGTTTAATGATACATATTGAAGCTTTTCATGCTAAGATGTACTAAAATGACTACGATATCGTGTATTTCTACTCTTGCTTAAATATAATACATACAATAATAAAATAACAAATATTATTTACAGCAATAAAAATTAAATTAAATAGTACCAGTTCCTTTACCAACACTACATTGCTCAACAGCCGACTTAAAATCAACAGCCCACTCTTATTGAAAAATACTTTCAACTGTTCAAATAAACTGCATTTAAAAATTTTAATATCAACTTATTATCTTAAGACGATAATAATAACTAAACAACATGATGAATTTATAAATCAGCTTTTAATTGAAAAGTCATGAAATGGTCCCTTTAAATATTGTTGTTCATCGAGTCAATCAAAACAAATTATATAAAAAAAATAGTGAGCCTAATATGCTGACTGCAATGACACTTCTAACAAAACTAATTAATTCATTACCATCTGAAATCAAACCCGAAAGATCAAAAAGAAAAAAAAATCATCTGTAGTGTGAATGTGACATACTCAGTGGTTGTTGAGGTAGGAATGTCTTTGTGACATTTTCACCTGTACTTCAATAAAATATAAACATGTAAGCTTTTTTCATTCATCCAAATTAAGTAAAACAATTATAAAATTTTGTTGTCATTACACCAGATGTTAAATTTTTCGTTACATACTATTAGATAAGTTCTTTACTTTTAGACATTATTGACATAATATCATAAAATTTGCTATATGTATTTTCTATAAGTGTATAAACAATATATATATGCTTTATTAAACATAAATGAATAATTTTTAAATAATTTGTTTGAGAACAGGGATATATATACACACATATATATGTTGAAAATCCATCTTTCAGCAATACTGTGATGAAATAAATCAAATTACCGTAATTTCCGATGTATAGCCCGCGGATCAAACAATCGTGTTTCGACTCAGGAATTTTTAAAAATAAAATGTAACTTTTTAGATCACAGTAAATATTGATCTTCAAATACTGAATACAATTTCTGGGTCCAAACTGAATTGTTTAATCTGCGGGCTATACACCCGAAATTACGGTACATATCATTAGAAACTGAATAAAGTTACAAAAGTGCAACTCATTAAGTTTTAAATATTTTTTTAGATATAGTTATTTGAAAGATATATATATAATGGATTATGCATTTTTTGCATATATTTAAAGCACAATACGTCAAAATTTTCTTCAAAAGAGTGAAATTTGGTATTTTTTTTTCAATATTAGCAGCTCAATGCTAAATTTTCAATATTAACAGCCAAATATGAGTTTAAAGATTAGGACCCTGTCATTTTGAAAATTTCTATTGGGCGGTGAGGAGCTAGTGATTTTTCTCTTTTTTGGAAAGGGATAATTGCTCTTCGCCCTAGAAGTTTTACTAAAAAACAATATTGTTTATTTTTTTCCTTAAGAAACGAACATAAAAGATAATTTGAAAAATAAAATAAATGTATAAATAAAAATATTTCCAGGGATGATACATTGGATAGGTTTTACATTTGAAAATATTGATAATTTTAAATATGATTTAAATACTACTAAAACCAACCAAAATCCCACTATTTTTATTTCAGATCCAGTTATAATGTAGTATTATGTACAATTTAAAATAAAAAAATTAGTCATAGAAACTCCGCCTCTGATTGATAAAGATTTTTTAATAATTTCATTATATTTTGTAAAATATTTTTGATTTCAAAGATTATACAATTTTTTTATGCACATTTAAATATTTTTAACAATACAGCAATATTTTTTTCATAATTTACATACTTTATTTACCTTGCTTAAATTATTCGAAGAAGATTTCTTTATTAGTTATTGAAATATGATTTTATATATAAAATGAGGCCTTTGAAAATTGAACAATCATTAATGGCAACTCGTGGCATTTTTCCAAAATTTTGATAATTTTTTCTCATATGTTCACTGTTTTTATTTTATAACCATTTAAAGGATATTTTTACGTACAATTAAAAAAAAGCAATAACACCCTGCCTTCGGTTAATAATAAATTTTTGATTAACACATTATTTTCGACAAAATTCTTGAATTTAGAAATTCATAAGATAAAAGACACTCTTAGTGTTTAAACATGATAAAAAACAAGAAATAATAATCAGCCTGCATTATTTGTCACATATACATTGTTTGAAACCTATTTAGTGATTTTATATTGAAATGACTTTTTTTTTAATGCAGTTTTTGAATATCGAATTGTCATTAAAAAAATTTAAAACAATTTTTCAAAATTTTGATATTTTTTATCTTAAAAAATATTTTACTTAGGATCAAGAAAATTAAAGGTGATTACGTCTTAAAATAAGCTATAAACAAACCCAATTTCATTGAAATTTGTGACAGTGATTAAATGGCTTAGGGGAACTGACATGGAATGACTCTGCTTGATTTGATATGAAATGCACCTCAAAATATATTTAAATAGGAAATACTACCAAAAACACCCAAAATCCCACTATTTTTATTTCATAATCAGGTAAAGGACACCTTTAAGTATATCTCCCATAAAAAATAAATTTAATAAAAATACCGCCTTTTGTTGATAATGCTTTTTTTGTTAATGCATTATTTTTCATAAAAAATTCACGACTTCAAAGTTTAAATATTTTTTTAGACACACTTAAAATGTTATAAGCGTAACAATATATTTTTTTTCATAAGCTGCGTACCCTAAATATTGTGCATAAATTATTTGAAGATTATTTGTAGAGTAGATATTGAAATATGATTATATATATGACATGCTACATTTGAAAACCGAGCTATCAAGAATGCCAACTGACGGCAGTTTTACAAAATTTTGACAATTTTTTTCTCAGAAACTATTTCACCAAGGAGCAAAAAAAAGTACTGGTGATCATATCTTAATAGTAAGAACAAACACACGCAGTTTCATTAAAATCTGTGATGGTGGGTTACATATTGATATTTTACTGCCTGATTTGACGTGGAATGCCCCAATTGTGTTTACCTGCACATAATCCTCCATCATTTTATACCTCTATGGCCCAATTGGTGCAGGAAAACACACTAGGAAACCTACAAATCAACCACTAAAATAAAATCTGGAGGTGGTTTTTACCAAGATATGACTTGACAGACCAGTTACCTCGCAATATGCTAATCGAATTGTAATTAATCCTGGAATTCCAGTCGTGAACTCAATGAGATGATCGTTTGTACAGTAGCCATCCTCACTATTAATTTAATATTAAAGAAAAAAAAATACTAGAGTGTTGAAGCAAGGGTAAAAATCTAGAATACTGAATTTCAGAAAACAGTTTAAAGGCCATATGCCAAACAAAAGTCTACAAAACGTTTTACACAAATTTACTAAGCTTGTCAAAAAATCTTGTAATATTTCATACACGCACAGACAATTGGATAGAAAATATGAACTATAGTCTTTTGTTCATTTTATGCATTTTGTATTTATTGGGCTAATGTTGTTTTACCGTTTTTAGAAGTACATTTTATAGAGTTTTCTTTAAGTTCATGTTTTGTAAAACAGTCATCAATTTTGTGAATTACATTTCTCCAAAATAGTGAGTTAAAAAAAAAAAAAAAAAATTCCGCAGAAAAAAAAAAAAAAAGTCTTTTTCGATTTTTATTGCATTTTTTTTTTAAATCAACCTTGAAAGTTACTGCTATTATTAATGTTGTAAAAATCTAACACGAAAATTCTTCTTAGGAAATACTGGTATTGAAAAACTCTATCATTTGAGAACACTGGAATTCTAACATCCTCACATGCTAATAAATTTGAAAATTTTTTTAAAATATTGTCAATAGATGACACTCATTCTTAAGCCTCAAACAAAACATAAAACATGTACTGTCTCAATCCTCATGCAGAAGAGTACGTATATAGACAATTTACTAGGACATCGAAAAAAAGCATATGTACGCATGTATATGGATTTACTATTGAAAAGGTTAACGTGTTTAAGGTATTTTTTGTAATTTGTTTCATTTATTTTATAACTAGCTGATAAACCCGCCGACGTTTCCCGGGCCCATGATAATATGCTTAACTAAACCTTACATTTGTGTGATTTTATATCTGCTGCGAAAGTGTTACTCGAATGATTTATCAAACAACTGCCAGATAAAAAACACTCGAAAAATTAAAACTATTAATTTATATTCGTTAATTGAGGTCGGATTTAAAAGAAAATTAGATATTTAGTTTCGTCGTTAAAAAATACGCATCGATGAGTTAATTTCAAATCTATAAAACCAATATTAAAAAATATGTAACGTTCCTTAAAAATCCCTAGTGTACTTTGAAATGCGACAACCTATCGAACTACAAATTCTCATAAACCATCCGCCTCTTAACCCTTTCGAGGGCGGTGTCCTTAAAAAAGGACACCTAATTTTAATTCCAAAACTGACAAACGCCACCAAGAATATTTAATTAAAATTTCCTATTATAATATATGTGAAAATAAGTAAGTTCGTATTTTCTAGTGAATTCGTTTATAAATTCCGGTGTCAGTCCATTATTTCACCAGTTTATAAACGGAATTACTCCGCACCGGTAAGGGTTGAAGAAGAAATAGAGAAAATTTTTCTGGCCCAATTAAAATCTATGCTTTGGGACTATACATATATAACGTTATCAACTTTTTGTTTATTTTGGACCCCTCCCCCCCTTTATGATATCATACGTTATCATACCTCGGACCCCCCCTTACGATATCATCCGTTATCATACCTCGGAACCCCCCCCCCCCTCTTCTAGTAATGATATCGTTATTAATATCTAAAAATCAAATTTTTTTTTCTTTCGTTAGGAGTAAGTTAGATATTGTTAAACATTTATTTTTCCAATACTTTACTGTTTCAAATGTAGAAAAATCAGTAAAATACCACTTTTTATATGAAATAATTTTATATCAAATATCATTTAAAAGAAATCGTTAGTATTTAAAAGTATTTAATAATGTCTTTTTGTTGCATAATGCATTCATGTGTAATAATATCTCCTTGCACTTGTCCCCGTACGGGTGTCAACAAAACAAGTGAACAAAATTCTTTCTCATTTATTTTCTAGTAAACACAAGTATCATTTCAAACCTCAGAGTAATCATATATTAGAGGGGGAATTCCCCGACACTTTCTTCAGCCAAGATAAAATCACGTGACTCGGGGCAAGAAGTTTCCCGGTCAGCTTGCAAATAGCATTGATTTCTACGGAGGATATTAGACAATTTCATGTTTACGATTCAAAAATATCACACTAGCAAGTTGTTGTGTCTATGGATGTACAGAAAGATCAAACAAAACAACTTCTGTTACCTTCCATTGTTATGTATTTATTATTTATTTATTTTTATTAATATTTAAAGGGTCTTAAAAAGATATCATTGGAACTATGATATCGTTTATTCACGTTGTTACGATGAAAATACAAAATATTTTACTTTTAATAACATAAATGTATGTAATAATAGGATATACCGTTATCTAGTGTTATCAGTTTAAATATTAAAATTGTGAGTTTGATTAATTTGAATTTTAAGAACATTTCGTATTAAGGTGTTTGGCGATACTTTTTTTTCGCCAAAAGAAACTTGTTTTCGTCGCTTTAAAACCTAAATACTTATGTTTTTTTTTTTTTTAATCTTGTTTTAGATTAAATTTATGCTTTAGATAAAGTATGCTATTAAAGTACGTTTTAAATGTATTAACAGGTCTTTAAATATTACGTAAATTTAATATACTAATAAGATACGCAGCTACATTTATGCACTCATAACTTTTAGCAAAAAATAATTATAATAAAAATTAATTAATCGCTCAAACTTATTAATAATGCCAGTATCAAGAAATCAGTATTTTAATTATTTTACACAAAATATTTAAAATTCAAAACTTCGCAGAATTACGAATGAAAGAAGAAAACAGTGGCTTTGTCGCGTGAAGATAGGGGGGAGGGGCAGAACCCCTTCTTGTATAATAAACTTAAAATACAAGTCTGGGCATATTCTTAATGCAATGTCATTGTTATATAGATCAGAGGTTGCCAACCGGTGGTACTTGAGAAAATTTCGGTGTTCCTCAGAAAATTTTGGATATTATTTGGATTTTGAATGTTAAATTAATAATTGTACTTTATAAATATTAAAACTATTAATGATAACATGATAATACTCTAAAAAATTCCTGTATTTGTAAAAATTTAGATGTGTAGTTTTGAAAATTTAAATTATAGCGGACATTGGTAATTATATTAATAGAGATTATTTAGTATATGCTTTATTTGTTGTATTCTATTAACACAGATAAGTATTAATTTTGGACTCTCCCGAAAATATGAATATGCATTATTGACTGGAAAAACAACGAAAATTTTGGCTTAATTTTGAACTACATATTTGTGCGAAACAAATATTTTGATGATTGGGTCACAGCATACTGGTCTCAGCGTGAAATAAGAACTGCTCTCTGTGTTCATGCAATGTCGTTGATTCTGTATATGAACTTATTTTAAACAAACAGTAATAAATATCACATCAAAATGCGTGATTCTTAAATAAGCTTCAATTATTTTGTAAGGTTGAAATTAACGTTAAGGCTGTTCTCAACTGCTCTGCTCAACAAACGCAAAACGAGTTTACGCATTTACAAGTTCATTTTTTAACGGAAAGATATAAAATTGGAAAGCCTGACCATGGAAGCGATTTGGAATCGAACTGTGTTTTCCATTTTTTTATCCATAAATTGCCTATTGGGTTAGAAGTGATTTTGATCACGTGACAAATATGTTTTTCATCCTTTCTTGAGTGGATTTTTTTTCTTTCGCACGGAAAAGTGGTTCAAAACGCTCACTTTGACACTATTTTTTTAAAGATCTATTGCGTTTGCAAAAAAAAAAAAAAAAAAAACGGAAGAAACATCTCGATTACATAGTCATCACAGTTACATCGACAACAAACCTGCTACTTTCATACATTTCCGAACAAAAATGAATTAAAACTTATGTCATAAAGTTGCCCTTTTGCATTTGAGAACAGCCTTAATAATTTTGATATAATTAAACAAACTTTTGAAGCTTTTTGTTATGATTAAGTAAGACGGTGATTATTATTAAAAAATAGTGGTATCAATCATATAGGCAAGAAAGTGACACCCCACATTTATAATTTTATTTTATTGAATAGGTACATTTCATTTTAATAGAATAAACATTCTGTGATAATTATTGTACAAATACACTTTGATTGTTAAAAAATTCTTATTAGTAGTCCGTGTGATTTCAAATTTTGAATTTAGTGTTCCGTGACGCTCAGAAGTTGTCAACCGCTAATATAAATGAATTAGGCATAGCCAAATAACTTTTTTTTTAAATTGTATTATTTCTGAAATTGAAATTTTGCATTTTGGACTTTTTCTATTTCTAACTACCTTGTGTGTATTTATGCAATTTGTATCGTAAAATAATTCCTGTATGTTTGTTATAGTTGTGTACTAAGTTATTATTTATAAACTTGCATAAATGAAGCAAAATTTGTAAATAAAATTATGTGTGTAAGTTTGAGTTCAGTTAAACATTTCAATTAATTGAATGTGTTGTTATAGATGTATTTTTTTGGAAAGAAAAACAATAAACATTTCATGAATTCAGAAAGTTTAAAGCTGACATTTTTTTTCAATTAAAATGCCCTTTATGTAACATCAGCGTTTTCCAATTAAAATAATTATTAAATTCTTTAAATTTTTTTAATTTACAAAAAAAAGACCTCTTTGTTAAGTTTGTAATATTATAGTAATAATAGGTAAATAATCCATCACCTAAATTTCGTTGCCCTCGAAATTTCACCTTTCTCCCCCTACCCTTTGGCCTTCTAACACACAAAGTTAAACTTCTTATCTAATTTCTTTATTTTTTTCTGTCCTATTTTTTACTTTGTATTAACAATAAAAAAATAAGTATCTAATGAAATTAAATATAAACAAAACCATGTCAAACATTGAAAACAGATTAAATTATTAATTAAATATATACATGCATATTTATCTGAAGAAAAGTTTCATAATTTCATTATTTATTTATTACTGATGAGCCATTCTTTGAATGATAAAGAAAACATTAGGATAAATATCCGGTGTACATTCAGATTTCTTTTACTACTGATTTGTATTTCTGTCAACTCTCAAATTTCCGAATCACAGCATAAAAATACTGCACTCCTGTCAAGAGCTGCGATAAAGCGACAAAACTAGCTTTGCTACTGGTAACCTTTCATCGCCAAATGCCAACTGTCACGTGAGTCATCCTGGCCCCACGTTTACGAGCGAAAGTAACGGGGATGAGCTCTCTATATAATATTTACTCTGAGTTCCAAACATACTTCGTATTTGGTTTTTCGAACAGCAGATTATATATTCATATTCATATGACAGAAGAATGGAATAGCCAAATGTTGGGATATTCCACATTTTGGAAAATTAACTAATTTTATAATCATTTACTGATTTTAGTAATAACTTTGTATTCCCATAAAAATAGATAACAGAATAAAAAAGTATAGCAGACTATTTTGATGTAAAGAACAAGTTACAAATATAAAGAGAAACATATGGTTGGATAAAAAATGATAACGATATCAAAACACAAACCCCCTCTCCCCCGAAGGATATCTTACGATATCATTTGCCGGACCCCCTTTCCCCCTTAAAATAATCATGTCATATAAGCACAGGCCCTGTTTACTTCTGCAAAACGCTAGCCTCTATCCAATTTCAATGGAAACATGTTGATAATCGTGCCGTGCGCTAGCCTCGCATCAGGGTCCAATTTTAGTCAGCTTGTGGTTTTAAAGAAAGAAGTACTTTTTTTTTTAATTGGGCCGCTTAATGCGTTTTTGATTAATATCCCAGCTAATTATTTCAAATTTAAAATTCTGAGTCTCAGGCTCAATAGGAGAGGCCTTGGACTATCTTCACAAAAACTTTCTGTCTCTTAAGTGCCGTAGATTTCGTCAGCCATCGCAGACACGCACACATACGAAGAACGAAACTTTCTTTTATTAGTACAGTAAAACCTCGATTATCCGAAGTAATTAGGACCGACCATCTTTCGGAAAATCGAAATTTTAGGATAATTGAGAATACTTCTACTTTAAGATTAAGGAGAAATATATGCATTATTTCTTATTATGGTAACAAGTGCTTAATAAAAGTAAAGCAATAGCAAAATAGAAACAAGAATAAATTACCTGAATATTAATTTTAAAATTAAGTACTTTTTACATATATCACAAGGATTTGAAAAAAATGTTTTGTTTGTCGCAGTTTGCATTGCCTTTGCTCTGAAGCTCTGTCACGGAGTTTTTTAATATTATGAGTTCGCCAGTATTACAGTCTTTCTGCTGCCCCAACCATGCCAAACTTTTTGCAAAACATAGAAAAGTTTCAGAATTGCTAATTTTTTTCGATTTATTCGTTCCACTCTGCAGCTTACGGGAGCTCACGTTAAATTCAAAGCAACTTTAAGAAAGGGGATCGAAAATATCTATATGTACTCGTTGTTCGGAAAGGACCGTTTGCACACAAGGAATATGATAATAAAAAAAAATCTTTCAAAATGGATTTTGCACACAAGAAATGTGATATATATTTTTAAAAAATGTTTTAAAAATGGATTTCGGTTAACCGAGAGCTTCGATTAAAAGAATTTCGTATAAAAGAGGTTCTACTGTATAGTAGATTTTATACAGCTTTTTAAAAAATGATAATATGTTTATACCAATATAATAATTTGTGAAAATCTAACCATTATCGATGTAAAGCACAAAATACAAGCATAAATCGCGCAAAGCACAAAATATCGCACATTTATGGTGGCGAATATAATTTGGTCACAAAAATATTTCACAGAACATTTCTCCTTTAAAAAAATAATGTTTTATTTTCGTACGAAAGATACGCGAGTGATCTTCAATAATTAATTAGATACGAATTTTTCTTCTTCGTCCGCCACAAGTAATCAAAGTTATTGCAGAGTAAGAAATAAAGAAATGGATTATGGGGTCATAAATCATGTTATCTTATGCTATAAAAGACTCGAGTTCGTATCAATTTTACCAAAATAATCTGACATGAAGTTAATATAGAAGAACAATATAAAATTACTTTTCATGTGAAGTGTGAAAATTAAGTATCAGAGTAAAAAAAAAAAATCGTAAATGTTAATGATTGAAAATTTCAGGTATAAATTGTCTAGATGCGTACAATTTTCCAAATTTGAATTTTATAGAGAATAAAAGAAGAAAAATTAATGGAATATGCATAAATGTGAAATAAATTGATTGATAAATTATTTCTTTGGAGATTTATCCATGATATATTTTGCACATATTTAATGTCATTGAATTTTTTTTCGCTTTATTTTAGTTGCTATGCTAAAAGCAGATAATTGCGAAATATTTGCTTTTCATTAGGTGCGTTCGTAATTATATAAATACGTAGTACCTATTCTCGTCGTCTGCTCTGACCGTCTGTCCGCATATAACAGCGAAAAATCTACCCAACAGAATGGTATGAAATTTAATATATCGAATCACTGCAGAATTTTGTCTAGTCATTTCAAATTTTATGAAAATCGAATCAAAACTTAACAAAATATTAATAAAAGTTTTCTTCATTCTATTAAATTCTATGATACGTAATTAATTCAATGATATCCCAATATACCGGGTGTCCCAAAAAGGACTGACTGATTTTAAAATTCAATAACTTCCAAACGGTGACAGATATTAAAAAAATTCTTGCAGGAGGGTTATGCATAAAGTCAAAAGTTTTATTACAGTGATTTTCGATTTTAGTTCGAATTACAAACAATAGGTGGCTCTGCGATCAATAGAGGCTAAATTCAGGCTCGATTTTTGGTACTTCCTGGCCCGGATAATACATTTCCATCTCCTTTTTCTGCATGGAACAACAGAAAGGACCAAAAATCGAGCCTGTATTTAGCGACTATTGCTTACAGCGCCATCTATTGTTTGTAATTCGAACTAAAATCGAAAATCACTGTAATAAAACTTTTGACTTTATGCATAACCCTCCTGCAAGAATTTTTTTAATATCTGTCACCGTTTGGAAGTTATTGAATTTTAAAATCAGTCAGTCCTTTTTGGGACACCCGGTAGATCATGATTCTAGTTTTCCACGGTGATGACGTTACATTTAAGATCGAGTCATATTATTTCCGTTTTACCCAATTAAATGTATAAAATCGTAATAAATTTTGTATGCATGCATTTTTTCCCAAGAGCGCAAGAGCTATGGCACCAAGATCTGAATATTTATAAAACAGGTTATAGTACGAACGAACCTCATTTGCCACCTTTGACGTACAATTTCCTTCATATTAACCATTTGGAAAAATGGTTATTGTCCTCGTCAGGGTAGGAAATCAAAAACATATCTGAAGCTTTTTATTGGTCGAATCCGCATTTTATTCGTTTTCTGATGGATCTATACAGTAATCTGTATTTCACTTTACTTTCAACAGAGACGGATACTTCTGTTGCCACTATGACCAAAAAGTAATAAAAACTACAAAAAAAATTAATAACTCAGAAACAAATTGAGATACAGCTTTCAAACTAATTGTATTTAAAAGTACATTTTTTTTCTATACGATAGTGTAAAAAGTAATAATGTGGGATGTTTAGAAGTTTAAGAATGAAATTTCATTTAAAATGGGTCGTAAGATTTCTACGATGGAAAAGCCTTTTCCCGAGCAGCCAATGAAATGCTTGGATAATACGTAAGTTTCAAGTGGATAATACGTACGAGTCGCAGTCGATTTTTGGTCGCTTGCAATTTTTTACGTATAATAACACTATTAATGCTTAATTCATGGCGTACGTACTGTATGATCAACTCCGTGCGATTTTTTATGGCTTAAATTTTAGTCTTTGAAAAAATCATTTTCCAAATGGTCGTTGTAATTTGTTAAATTGCTTTTATATATATATATATATATACATATATATATATCCAAAACGCTTGTCTGCCACGCTACAGGTGGCGAGTTCGGCTCCCGGATGGACAAGGTTCACTCAACCTTTCATCCCTTCGAAGTCGATAAAATGAGTACCAAGCTTGCTTGGGAACTAAACACCGATGGTCTCGCGTTGGGCTGACCAACCGGCCGGGGCACATGCTTCTTAGCACCTCGGGGCCCAGGGTCAAGTAAACAGAGTTGGGCACTGTAGACTCTGATGCTTCAGGGATCGTGCAGTCACAGGTTTAGATTTTTTTTATTGTTTTTTTTTTTTTTTTAATTATATTGTGGTTCTAAATTCAGTACTCTAACAACAGAAAAAACAATAATTTTGAAAACACAAAAGTAAAATTTCTAATACTAAAATGGTAGCACGGAAATAATAGTCATTTCTGGGGCCAATTTATCGTTATTTTAAGTAATTCGAGATAAAAATGGACAAAAGTGATCAGATTAAAGTGCACATTAATAGGAGTTTTTGATTGATTTTCGCCTTTAACACTAAATTTTGAAATGTTCTTGCGATAAAATTTTTGTATTTTAATTAAAATTTTATTTGTTTCAGTAAAAGACATTTAAAGCTGTTCTTAAATCATAAGAGGCAACTTTATGACACAGGTTTTAACACTTTATGTACTGAATAGTGAATTCACGTAATTTTTATCTTGTAAAGCATTTTTTCTGGAATTTTTGAAACTACATTAGAGGATTTGCATAATCATTTACTAAATTTTAGAAGGATTGAATGATTTAGAAGGATTAATTAAATTTGAATTTGTAGTGATTTTGTGCAATATTTATATCCCCACTCAAATCTTTTATTTTAAATATTTTTCTAGGTATTTTATAGATTTAGGAAATGTACAAATATAATGTTCTTACAATAGAGTTATAATAGTACCCCCCCCCCCCCCTTCAACACCACGAAAGCTGAAAAGATGCAAATGCAAAAGAAATCATTCTTTTAAAAATATTTTTTCTTTCGTGTAACCAATAATGATTTTGGAACAATATAAAGTATTGCATCTATAACTCATTCTAAACTGTATTACTACTAATCGATGTATTAAATGAATTTTATAAGAAATTATTTTAATGGTACTTATAAGTGCCGTCAGTAGATAACGTGTTAAGTATTTTTTGTTCGAAAACGAATGAAATTGGCCGGTGTTCTTATTCAGAAACTATGTAATCGGAAGACGGTTTTCCTTTTTTGATAAACGTAAAAGATTTTTCCGAAAATACCTTCAAAGTTGGCATTTTGAACCGAATATCGGGTGGAAAGGAGAAAAATCGGTTGTCAAGTGATCGGATATCGCTTATAATTCTGTAAGTAATTTATTCATAAAAAATCGGAAAACACAACTCGAGTCCAAATCACTTCAATAGTCAGCCATGCTGATTTTGTGCCTTTACGTTTGAAAATGAGTTAGTAAATGGGAATAAAATGCGTTGTTGAGCAGTGACCTTGAGAACAGCATTAAAGTTTTCTATAAATATACTGTAAAAAAAATTCCGCTAAAATACGAAAATTGTACTGGCAATCGAGACGCCAATACTATTTCCCTATTTTAAAGGGAAATTTTTCCCGTAAATTCCAAAAAAATGTCCGTTTTTCTGGAATTTACGGAGAAAAATTCCCATTAAAATACGGATATAGTACGGAATCTCGATTGCCAGTACAATTTCCGTATTTTAACGGAATTTTCTTTACAGTGTAATAGAGGGCCATAATTAAACTGCAAGTGATTGAATGGCTCTCTACAATCTAAACTATTTCAAATATTTCAAAAAAGATTTGGTATTTATATACTTTAGAGCAAACAGAAATAAGTTCTTCAATAAAGAAATAATTAAAAAAATTAAGGCATATGGCACTGTACATAAAAGAAAAACAAGTAATGTAAAAATTTTGTTTTTAAAGTCAATTCCTACTTAGGTCATCAAAGAAAAATTTAATACAATCCCTTAAGCTAATATTAGTTTTTGTTGCATTAAAATATCTCAAATTGTTGATTTTCTATAAGCAAGTAGGTTTACAATGGAACTCTATGGGAATTTGGCGAAATATTAGAGATATCGCCAAGTTGGCGTCACTTTTGGCGACTCATTTTGGCCGCCAAATTTGGCGATATATCGTCAAGTTGGTGACAAACTTGGCGGTATTTGGCGACAGAACAGGGTCCCCCCTATGGTAACCCTTTATTGAAAATACTTTCATTGATCTTCAATAACCAATGGCCGCCATTTTGTTTCCCATGCAAAACTAAAATTAATGAATTAAAATTTAACTAATTAATTAATATTTCAAAAAACTGTATTAACATCAATTGTCATCCAGTACAAGTTCAAAAAAAATTTATTTCAACTTGATAGGATGAATAATGAGTATTTTATTAATGATTGAAAATTTGAACAAGATAAATATATAAATAAATAAATAAATATAGGGAGAGTGTGAACTAATAGTGGGAATTGAATAAAGCATTTCCTACTAGCTAAGTTTTGGAAGTTTTTCGAGAGGTCTCAAGACTCTTAAAATTGGAAAAAATGAAAAAAAGAGACCATTTTCAAAAGTTAATATCTTAAAATATATATGATTTTAAAACACAATTTTTATTGGGATGAAAGATAGAAGTACATTCTTTCATTTTATGAATTTAAAAAATTTCAAGTTGCAGAATTACCATTTACAGCGGGCTCCAAACTGTCAGATATTTGACGAGCAGGAAATTGGTATAACAGCTTACGCGCACGATTACAAAATAAATATTGCAAACTAGAATGAATATTTTCGCACCTACTTATAGTTCAGACTATAATAATTAACCTGAACCTAAAAAAAATTGTATTTAAGGCATTTTTATATTTTTAATACAAAGCTGTATTTAGCTAATACAAAATTTTGAAAATTTCAACAACATAAGCACCTAAAAAATATTTTTTTTTTTAACAATAAAAAGGGAACTTTAGATTCAGTTTACATAGATTAACATGAAACGTATGTTTTGAAAATTTTGTGAAAAAATATTCCGAAGGTTTTTTGCAATCCTGCGAGTTATGCCCAAAAAACGTCATTTGGAGAAAAATGAATTCAGTGTTTTGGAAATACCGCTGAATTTCAAGGAAACAATTATATTAAAAATTTCACAAAAGATGAGAGTTTAACATCTAAAAAAAATTATTTTTTTTTAGAAAATTTGGAAGCTTTAAGAGTCCTGAGACCACTTAACCCTTAATTGCATGAATTATTCTTTTATAATTGTGTTTTTTATTTTTATATTAAGGATTAGACACCAGAAATCTTAAAATAGATTTTTAACTTTATTTAGTAGCATATTTTTGTAATTTTTAGAGGATTAATATTTTATATAAATATAGTGGCTGCAAGAACTTAATTTATATATTAAAAATTAAATAAAAAGGTGATGGAAATTTACATCACTATGCAATTAAGGGTTAAAGAAAATTTCACTTGATAAAGATTTTTTTATCAAAATGACAGTAATTATAGTACTGCTATGAAAGAATATCGTCGACTCAAAAGCTATTGGCATAAAATGACTTAATTTTTGTAAATATTTGTTATTTAAAAATCTTGAACATTTAAGCGCCATCTATCGGTAAAATTTAAAACTAATCAATTTAATTGCATAACTCGTTTCCATACCTTCCCTAAAAAGTATAAATACCAAACCTTTTAAAAATATTTCATCATTTTTAACTTGTGTTTTGTTGTTTTAACTCAAAACATGTCCACTTTAATTATGGCAACCCTGCATATACTGTTTTAATTACTATTAATTTATACTACTGTTATTTTATTGTTTGCATTATATAATGCATAGAAATACATAAAATAAAATTATTCAGAAAAAGTTGCTGATTTGTCATTCATGTCATCTTTTCTTCTTTGGTATTATTATAGGTCGGTCAGTATTTAATATTTTAAATACTGTACTACTTTTTATTTTAAAAAAATTAAAAATAAACTTTTAAGTATCAATAAAAATGTTTATTAATCACTGCTTTTATTTTTATATAATCTCACAATATATATATATATTTAACTGCCTATACAATTTAAATAAAGCAGTCTCTGTTATTGCGCAATACATAACAAGTTTCTAATCGTCTAGTGTGATTGACAAAGATATATTAACTTATTATAATTGAAAACATTTTCCATTTTTAAAGACCACTGATATATAAAACGCCAAAAATATGAAATATTAAAGATTATAATAAGGTGAAAACACATTAAATATA
The DNA here is from genome assembly GCA_963932465.1 of Maratus speciosus. NCBI lineage: Eukaryota > Metazoa > Arthropoda > Arachnida > Araneae > Salticidae > Maratus > Maratus speciosus. The sequence continues at coordinate 31,569,175 of OZ010789.1, read as the reverse complement.
CAAATTTATGTTATTTTCAATTTTACACAATATAATGAATTCAAATTTGAATTTAGGTTTATCAATTTAGGAATTTAGGTTAATCAAATTTGAATTTAGGTTTATATTTGTTTTCATATGTTTCATTAATATGTTTAAAGAATTTTGCAGTTTAGACAAAATTACTCCTGCGTGCTTAAATTGCAAAATGTTTGAAATAATAACAATAATAATATTTTTTTCGCATCTAGTTCTTGATATAAAAATTATTGTTCTTTTACTACTCGAGTATTATTACAATTTTCAGCATTATTATTTTTTTGTCCATAAATTAAAATAACTGAAAAAAAATCTTCTAATTCATTAAAGAAAGTTTTCTCCATCTTTTTATTATTTTAATGTAATTTTATACAAAAAGAAAATCGCAAAACATATTGAATAAACAGAACATAATCTAATCTTTTAACATTACATTAGGTGATAATTTTAATCAATCGCGGTTTAATATATATATTAACTAAATCTATTATAATAGAAAATTTTTTCCCCATTTATAAAGATCATTCGTATGCAAAATTACGACATTACCAACGTTAATGATTATAATAAAGCGAAAATATATTGAAATTAAAGCTTTTAGTGATCTTCAAAGAGCTAATACTGTTAAAGAGAGATTATAAAGCCACACTTTAATGTAAAATTGATTACCTTGGAATTTCCCAAAGCAGTTTCTCTTAAAGCTGGTGATTAACAAAGCTTTCTCAAAAGACATAATTAATCTGCAAAGTCACCAAGAACGTTTAAGAATTTCTAAATATATATACCTTTCGAAAAAATCGTGCGATAGTTAATTTTCATATATATATTAAAATTAAATATTCGTCATTTGATTTACATAAAAAAATGAACACAGCTAATCAGTGATAAATAAATAACAATTTTATTCTTTTCACTTAAGACATATTTTAAAAGGAATTACAATTTCCCAAATTTCCTTACTGTTTAAATTTTAGAATGTATATAATGAACAGATTTAAATTATACATATATATATACAGTAGAACCCCTCTAATCTGAAATTCCGTTTAATCCGAACCGACTTTATTTTCGAAAATTATACTTAAGGGGTCTGTCCCTGAAAACTGGAACCTCAAATTCGATCTATTGAGGAATAGTTCCAGATACGGCGACCAGGGCAGGGTGGTGCCGTTGGGAAAATATTATGAGGAAAAAATATTAAAAATGCATTTTTCGTTTTTTTTTTTTTTTTTTTTTTTTTTTTTTTTTTTTTTTTTTTTTTACGTCATATATATAATTACATTTGCAATACTGTTAAAAACTAAATTTCCTATTAAATGCTCCATATTTTACTACATTTAAAATTAGTTCCAGTAAAAAAAATTCTTTTATTGATCGTAGAATTTTTTATATAAAAAAAATCCATTCACAATTCACATATTAGATAAGACTGATGGTACCGAATGGTCTGATGGTTAGTTTTAGAATATAAATTCTAGTTGCAGGTGATATTTTGAAATCCATCATTCTTGCTTCCTAATATTGGGAGGGGCGTGCAAAAACGTAGCTCAAAACTTATCATTGCCTCAATGATAAATTTTTGTAAGATACAGATAATCAGAATAAAAATATCACATTCAGGTACAATTTTGGAAAGCTATTTTCTAAGAATATATGTATATATCGGCTGATTTATTTTTAATTTACTCTCTTTAACCCCTAACCCCCCCCCCCCCCCCCCCAAACCAAATATCTCTTAAAATAAACATTCGATTTAAAAACTGTCTGCATCAGGGTGTTTTTCGAACATTTCTCTATAGTACCACGGATTTTCATCCCGATCACAAAAAATTCATAAACAGTGGCGGTGACAGCATTAGTTACTTTTTGAATTTAGAAATTCAGCTTCTTTTGATTTCAGTATTTTCTTCTTTTACAAGTCGTTGAGTTCATTTTAATTAACTTTGTGACAATTAAATTTTTGGTTTGGCTTTTAATTTTCTTGCACAAAACAAATGTAATTCAAATTAAAATAGTTTTATTAAATGAACTCGTAAATGAAAAGAACGTTTTAAAAATCTTCTTTTTTTTCCATTTGAATTTGATTTCATAATTTTATCTAGAAAATATGGATCGCAATACATTTGCTTGGACTATAGATGAAACCATCAGTAGAAACAGTTGATTTTTCGGTAAAATTATTTAAACGTAAAGATTCAAAAAAGAAAAGAAAAAGAAACCTGCTCAGATAACGCTACAGAATGTCCAGTATTAAAAACAGATGTGCAAGTTGAACCACACTCTCCCCCTTTACAAACCGACCTGTGGAGCGCATCGGTTTCTCTCATCAATCAATGTAAAATAGGCGGACCCTATCTGAGGTGGACATTCTAGACAATTTGCTTAAATTTTCATTAAAAGTCCCAATCGGTTTCGCTAATTTTACATTCCCTAATTGGTATAAAATTGTGAAACAAAATTATCTGAAAAGTTCAAAGTTTAAGCTAGGGGGCGTTGCTTTTTAATTTTCAGAATCTTCCATAAATACCATTTTACAAAGCTGTGAATGAAAAAAAACACCTCTTTTTTTCATGTTTCAAAATTGTAAGTCTTATAATAATCAAACAGCAACAAAAATCGAAAACTTAATCAACGGGTACCCTTCATTATGATCTCAAATATCATGAGCAAAAAGAAAAATTCAAAAATATGCAAATGCGAATGAGGAATTAGCGAAACGGTCTCTCATAGGATTAGCATTAGCACGCGAGTGTCTTCTCTAGCAGGGACAGGAGCCTCAAGAGAATATTTGAAAATATTGAATTATTGTACTAAAAATGAAAAAATAATTTTTAATACGAAATTTTCCGGATTACAGGATTAATGTTGGGGAAAACGTGTAGAAGTGAGAATTAAACAAAAAATAGCAGTAAAACATGTTTTTTATTCTTTAAACAGCTTGGATATAAAAAATAATCAATCATGTAAAAGTACGCACTTTAAAGTGCGTAAAAGTTATGCACTGCAGGCCTACTCGTAGAAGCCACCTTAAAAAAAAAAAAAAAAAAACCTCGAATATCAGTTTGTTTGCCAGTCACTATAACATTATTTTTTTAAATGCAAAAAGTATTTAATTCAGATGATAATTTTTTTTTTTTTTTCAACAGCTTGATTTCGCAAATATCTAAAGAAACGTTTTTTTCTCCTCTCCTGGTTGACGTAGTGACTCAGCTATTTATAGATTCCCGATTTTATTCCATTTGCAATGAGTTTCTACGCAATTTCTTATTCTGAAGTTCCATTAGATTATTATAAACATAAAGAGTGATTAAACAAGCAATGCTTAATTTTACTGAAAGTTGTACCAGATTATCCAGCATGCCGGACCTTAGGATGCTGTTTACTGTACTACTGAGTACTTATAACTTACATTTTCTTTTAGAAAAAGCCTTTTTTCTTTTATATTTTTATCAAAATTTGAGGTAATCCGAATTTTTTGAAATCCGAACAGGCACCGGTCCCAATTAGTTCGGATTAGGGGAGTTCTACTGTATATATAAACAGTTGCTGATACAAACATTTAAAAATTATATTATAAAAATTATAAAAATTATTAAAAATTCTTTGCGGTTTTTACTTGTTTTACATGAAAAGATTATTTAGCTAGATATACCCATGAAATAAAGTAAAAAATAATATTTAACATTTTATAACAGATTTCTAATTATTCAGCGCAGCTAAAATATAAAGTACATTGATTCATTGTAATTCACTAACTTTTAGATTTATAAAGATCAGTGATATGTAAAACTCTGAAACTTATGCAGCCTTAATCGTCATAATCAAGTGAAATATATTAAAATCAAAGCTTTTAAGTGATTATCAAAGATCTAGTGCTCTTAAACAGTGATTATAAAGCCACATTTTAATGTGAAATAGATTACTTTGAAATCTCACAAAGCAATTTCTCTTATAGCTGGCGATCAAGAATTTCTCATGAGACATCATTAATCTGCAAATTCACAAAGAACACTTAATAATTTCTAAAATTATATCTTTCGGAAAACATTAAGGGACAATTATTATATATATACGGCTAGTTCAATGGGTTTTTGTAGTGTAAGTCTCTTAACTGTTAACTGCTATGCTTGTTGGTCACCGTTATTTTCGATAAGTTTGCTTCGCTTATTCAATTAATGAGATATCTCCGATAAAATAAGTCACATTTTTCTGTTCTAAAATACTGGTAGCTAAAACTCGTAGCATGTGACTTACACTACAAGTATTCATGCAGCTAGCCATACATATTAAAATTAAGTACTTGTTGTTTAATTGACATAAAAAAATATATACACAATGAAACAGTGATAAATAAATTAACATTTTATTATTTTGACTTTATACATTTTTTTAAAAATCAAGTAATAGCGTATAATCAAGTAAAATTTCCCAAGATTTCTTACTGTTTAAATGTTATAATGCATGTAATGTGCAGAAATCAATTGTACACATACACATATATACATATACATGTATAAGTATGTATTTGTCAATTAATAAAAATATAAATTAAAAAGTAAAAACGTTGCTGATACAAACGTTATACAATGTTTAACAAACCGATACAACGTTCTTTCTTAATAAAATATTAAAAATTTCGTTATGAATTTTTTCCCTGTTACTGCTTATATCTTAAAGGCTTCATATTAAAAAGATCCTTAAATTCCTTATAAAAATAGTGAAAAATTCTTATAAAAAAGCTATAAATTCTTTTCGGATTTTATTTTTCTTTACATAAGAAAGATTAACCATGAAATAAAGTAAAAACTAATATTTAACATTACATAACAGATTTCTAATTATTAAGCATAGTTAAAATATAAAGTACATTGATTCCCTGTAATTCAATGATTTTTCCATTTATAAGAATAAGTCATATGTAAAATTTTGAAACTCATGAAGCCGTAATGATTATAATAGAGTGTAAATATATTGAAATTAAAGCTTTTAAGTGATTTTCAAAGAACTAGTGCTCTTAAAAAGAGATTATAAAGCTATATTTTAATATAAAATAGATTACCTTGAAGTCTCACAAAGCAATTTCTCTGAAAGCTGGAAACTGAATTCCTTATAAGAAGGGCTTCTATAGAGACGTCATTAATCCTGAAAGTCACCAAAAACACTTAATAATTTCTAAAATTATGTACTTTTTTGTAAACATTAAGGGATAATTAATTTATATATATATATATTAAAATTAAGTGCTTGTCATCTGATTTATATAAAAATGCACACAATGAAACAATGATAAATCCCAAATTTTGCTATTGTTAAAATTTAAATTGAATATAATGTACAGAATTAAATTATTTAAAAAAAAGTTACTGATACAAACATTCATGTTATTTCTCGATACGCTATTACCATTTTTGCTATATTTGTCCCCCTGTTCTTGCTTACATCTTAAAAGTTTGATATTAAAAAAGCTTAAATTCCGTATAAACTCTTTTTGCATAAAAATAAAACAGTATTTAGCTAAGAAATAAAGTAAAAATTAATATTTAACATTACATACAAGATTTCAAATTTTCAGCGCAGTTAAAATATAATGTACATTGTTTCACTGTAATTCAATAATTTTTATATTTATAAGGATCAATGATATGTAAAACTCTGAAACGTATGAAGTCTCAATGATTATAATACAGTGAAAATACAGGGTGATTATAATTAAAGTCCGACTTTCAAAATGCTGTAAAAAAAGAACCACTGGTCAGAATGACTTCAAATTTGAAATGAATATACTGGAAGAAGGGGGAAACGGTATGGCATAAGAAAAAAAAGTTCCAAAATGTCTCAATAGATGGTGCTGTAAGCGGCATAACGAAAGTGGATTCGGCGTCAACTGACATTTTTAATCGAAATACGACGGTTTTGTCATAAGTTGCTCAGTAAACCAATTACTGTTCAATGTGCATGAGTGTTTCGGTTGTTTTACGGAAAAATGACTTCCAAATCAGTCAACAGTTGTGGTACTGTTAATGGAAAGTCCATCCACCACGGCAAGGTCGTACCACATTCGATGGGAAAAATCCGTTTTTAATTGTCCTTGGGCCAAAAACCGCATAAAAATATAATAATGATTCTTTTTTTAATTGTCCTTTGGCCAAAAACCGCATAAAAAGCACATAATGATTCGGTTTTTAATTGTCCTTGTGCCAAAAAACGCATAAAAATCACTTAATTATTCGGTTTTTAATTGTCCTTGGGACAAAAACCGCATAAAGAGCGAATAATGATTCTGTTTTTAATTATTGCTAGACATGCGATGAGACAACCGATAACGATTATCGGTTTCAACTTGTGGCGAACAATGGTGGACAGCATATGGAACCTGTCTGCCGCATATCTAGCAATGATTAAAAACAGAATCATTATTCGCTTTTTATGCGGTTTTTGGCCCAAGGACAATTAAAAACTGATTTTTCCCATCCAATGTGGTACGACCTTGCCGTGATGAATGGACTTTCCACTAACAGTACCACAACTGTTGATTTATTTGGAACAGTGGCGCAGCCAGAATTCGGTTCTAGGGGGGGTTTTGGATTTTTTGATAAAGGTGTTCGCCGGTTATATGAATCACCGGTTAATATAATCTGTCTTTTTAATGAATCAAATCATAATGCTTTTTACCCGCAGTTACATTGGTTGTGTTTCATTTAAACAGCGTTTACAGTATTAGAGTTAGAAAATATAAAATGCACCAATGAAATAACCCCAAACTAGGTTAGATTTATAAAAAGTGTTTAAAGATAATGAGGCAAACTTTAAGAGTTGTAAGTGCACAGTGAGGCAAATAATTTTTGCATAGAAAATACCAGAATTCCAATCCACTTGTTCAACCAAAAATACACAGGATTTCATTCCAAGACAATCTCGAATTCTTGTTTTTAACTTTAATAATAATGAAGCCATTTTAACAATTTTTTCAATATACTTACCGTGCTTTTGTCAAATGTAACAACATCACGAAAATTGGTGGAATTTATCATCATTTACGCCCAATTAGTGCTTAGTTAAGTAATCCATATTTTGGAATGTAGTTGATATTAAACATGGTATTTTATTGGGTTTTTTTTTATTGTGCACTTCCAGTACTTTACATGACATCGAATTTGCCATTAAGTAACTTAAATCTGTTGAAAATTTCCCTAAAACATCTTTATTATTGTTAAAGTTCTCTAAAAATATCCGGGTTCAAACTGAAGTCGTACCTGTACTAGACATTATAAAGAAGTAACTTTTTTTTTTTTTTTTTTTTTTTTTTTTTTGTAGGGGTTACTTTTGGAACTACCGAACGAATTTAAAAAGATAATCGGTCGTGTGCGAACTTAACTCTCATACAAAGGGTTCCATACAAAATATCAGAACTGTTCAAGGATAATATTTACTTTCGTACATATAACAATACCACATGCCATAATTTAATTCTACTGGAATGAAAACCGATGAATATTTCTCCCTCTAAAACACAGACTTTGTACAAAGTTTAAACTTGGTAGAGAACCAACCACGTTTCGGAAAGAGGTCGCAGAGATTCTCACAAAAAGTCACTTGTAAATCATATTTCATGTAATAGTGGACATTTTTAAAGGAATAAAAAAAAAGTACGCTTAATAACGTGAAAATTTTCTATTCATTTTTAAAAATAAAAGCATATTCAGACATAATTATTGAAATGATTTCTAATCGAAATTTTTTTTCCCTTATAAATGATTTATTTATTGAATTATAAGCAATTTTTGTCTCAAAATTGCTGACTTTTAATTTCTTGGAATTATTATATGAATTATCTTTTTAATAATTGCCTTCAATAATTGAATTCAGTTGGAATAAAAAGTGCTTATCACTATGTTTCACCTTACCTAAAACAAATATCTTATACAAAGTTTAAACTTGGCACTGTGCCAAGCACGCTTCGAAAGGAGGTCACAAAGTAGCGACACTGTTTTGATCCGCACCGTTGTTTTCTACATGGGTTTTTAATTAATATCTCGGCAAATTACAGACACATTTTTTCGAAAATCATTACCGACAATCCTTGGAAGATTCTACGTCGCTTAGGTACACCGAGTGCCCTCAACTCCCCCGCTGACCGTCAGAAAAATAAGATGCACGAATGATCTTATAATAATTCCGATTTTATTTTTTAAGCGTAGAGTGGAACCTTAATAATAATGGCAAAATGATGGTGACTATCCCCGTTTCAACATAAGCTATATTTTACATCGGTAAAACAACGGCTAGAAGCATGGAATTTGCCATGGTTGTTAATTTAGAGACTTAAATGCATGCCCTGAACAGTTTTTTTTTTTTTTTATTATTCGAAATTTTAAAAGGTGCAAGAGCAAAAAAAAAAAAAAAAAAAAAAAAAAAAAAAAAAAAACTTTCTAAAATTGCGATTTGTGTGATACATTTTGTATAGAAGGTTAGAATCTGGCATGGTGATAACTTTTGGGATGTGTAAATGCTCAAGAACGGTTCCTAAAAAAATTCAATTTAAAAAGGATGAAATGAGCGGAAAACGGTCTGAAAACGATCTAAGGCTAATGTCAGACGGACGTCTTTTTGCACGCTTTTTTAATTCCGTATTATCCCTACACAATGCTAGCAGCATTATATAGCCTTAATTATGATTTATTAGGTAATGTTAGAGCTAGATACATTAAGTTTGGCATGGCTGTTACTCTAGAAACGTAAATGATCACCAAGAACAGTTTTCCAAGAATTCGAAATTAAAAGGATGCAAGAGCAAAAAACGTTCTAAAACTGCGGTTTGTGCGATATACACTATATGGCGAAAGGTGACCGGTCACTTGCGATTATAGGCGTTTTGTTAAATATCTAGAAAAATGCATCAGGAATTAACCTGAAACTGCAGGTGTGTAAACAGTATAGTATAGGTCATATATTTCAGCGAAGATTTTTTTCCCTAAACCCCATGGGGGACCGTCAACAAATTGAAAAGAACTAATATCTTTTGGATAATCCTGTAAAAACTAATGTAGCAAAAACCTTCATATTCGATATTATTAATAAATGGCTTATTGTAATATACTGTGTTCATTTTTATGAGGATAGCATGTATACTCGTAGAGAAATTAAGGTTTTTATAAAAACAGTCCCATATTTCGCCAAGTTTTTTGCTTATAATTTGCGGAGTTCTTAATATAAAATAGTTCTTTTCAGAAAATATGACAAACAACATTGTACATAATAATCTGCAATCAGAATAGAAAATAATAAAAATTGGATGAAAAATGAAGAGGTTTATTAAAAAATGTTTCACTGCGCATGCTCGAATGCAATCAAAATATAATGTGCATAATGTATTAGCTAATTATATAGAGCAAGTTTTGTGATAGTCTCAAAATCATAGAATGACAATTCTGAAAATTATCGTCGATAGAATAAGCTCGAAATCCGTTGTTCCCAAAAAGAAGCAAAAAGATGAGGGGTTGTATCAAATATTTGTTGATTAGTGCCAAGATAGTGTACACAATATTGCACGTACTACTATATTTGGATACAACACCTCATCTTGTTTCTTCCTTTTGGGAACAACGGATTTCGAGCTTATTCTATTGACGATAATTTTCAAGCTATGATTTTAAGACTTTCAGAAAACTTGATCTATATAATTAGCTAATACATTATGCACATTATATTTTGATTGCATTTGCGTATGCGCAGTGAAATATTTTTTAGTAAACCTACTCATTTTTCATTTTATTTTTATTATTTTTTAATTCTGATTGCAGGGTATTATGTGCAATGTTGTTTGTCATATTTTCTGAAAAGAACTTTTTTTATAATAAGAACTCTGCAAATTATAAGCAAAAAACTTGGTGAAATTTGGGACTGTTTTTATAAAAACCTTAATTTCTCTACGAGTATACATGCTATTCTCATAAAAATGAACACAGTATATAACAATAAGCCACTTATTAATAATATCGAGTTTGAACGCTTTTGCTACATTAGTTTTTACAGGGTTATCCAAAAGATATTCGTTCTTTTTCAATTTGTTGACTGTCCCCTATGGAAAAATCTTCGCGGAAATATATGACCTATACTATACTATTTACGCACCTGCAGTTTCAGGTTAATTCCTCATGTATTTTTCTAGATATTTAACAAAACGCCTAAAATTGCAAGTGACCGGTCATCTTCGGACATATGGTGTAGTTGATATAAAAGCTTGGTTTTTGACACGGTGGTTACTTTTAAGGTATAATGAGAATGAGAATAATAAAAAATAATGAGAATATTCCATAATATATTCAAGTAACCGTTTTCTATAATAGCGAGTGACTATAAAACTAAAACTGCAGAATTTTAACAATGTGCTTATTAATTTAAATTAAGGCATGATTAGCATAAAATTGTGTATAATTATATTTTATACAGTCTAAGAAAATGTTTTACATTTAACCCCCCCCCCCCCCTTTTCAAAATCCATACTCACAGACCATATCTATAACTCAATGAAATTAAAATAAATGCTTCTTTCCTACGTGACACGGGTGGCAATGCATCTCCGAGAGCAAGCACCATTACTCGTTGCTACGTTACTAACTAATGGAATACATTCTTTAAATTTGTGTACAGATCTCCTAAGGAACAAATATGTTCGAAAGACACACTGATTGCGATAATTTGTTCAATCACAATCAAAAACAGCTTTTTACAACTTTATAGTTACTACTTTTGTAATTCTTATTTTATAAAGATTTTTACTTGGGTGCGTAAAAAGCTTGGTCTTAGATATAAGTGGGAGCAAAAAGCGTAAAACAGGGCGTTTGAAACTGAGAGAGATCGGCAAAGTGTATGTTTCATGTTTTTTCTGAAATTCGATGGTCTATTATTGTTTCGAACATGGAACAAAGACAGAAGTGCAGTTAAGAAATGGCCCATTGTATAATACTTAAACTCAAAGCGTAAGTGTCGCAGGAAATGACCACTCTTTTAGCATAAGACGTCTCGAAAAAGTGACTTAGTCCAAATAACCAATTTTCACAAAACCAATGCATGTAATATGCGCTTTCACAGTTCTAAGTAGAATTTTCGCCGTTTAATTGAATCACTTTGTTGAATAGAGTTTGATTTCTCAAAGCGGCGGATTTCGAAAAACGCCAAAACGTTTAAATATTAATTTTGGGTTTGATTCATATAAGAGGCAATTATAGTAATTTTTCTTAGCTCTGGGGGGTGTTTTAACCCCCAAACCCCTCCCGTGGCTGCGCCACTGATTTGGAAGCCATTTTTTACGTGAAACTACCGAAACACTCATGCACATTGAACAGTACGGTTGGTTTACTGTGCAACTCATGACAAAACCGTCGTATTTCGATTAAAAATGTCAGTTGACACCGAATCCACTTTCGTTATGCCGCTTACAGCGCCATCTGTTGAGACACTTTGGAACTTTTTTCTTCTTATGCCATACCGTTTCCCCCTTCTCCCAGTATATTCATTTCAAATTTGAAGTCATTCTGACCAGTGGTTCTTTTTTTACAGCATTTTGAAATTCGGACTTTAATTATAATCACCCTGTATATTGAAATTAAAGCTTTTAATTGATTCTCAAAGATCTAGTGCTCTTAAAGAGAGATTATTAAGCCACATTTTAATGTAAAATAGATTACCTTAAAATCTCACAAAGCAATTTCTCTGAAAGCTGGTGATTAAGAAGGGTTTCTTTAGAGACGTCATTAATCCTGCGATTCGCAAGAACACTTAATAATTTCTAAAATAATGTACCTTTCTGGAAACTATAAGGAATAATTAATTTATATATAATTACTTTATATATTAAGTGAAATGCTTGTCATCTGATTTACATAAAAATGCACACAATGAAATGCGATAAAGGAAAATTTTATTACTTTTGACAATTTTTAAAAGCAAGTAATAACTTTTAAACAAGTAAAAGTTCCCAAATATTACTACTGGATTCCCGGGGCGGTCATCCCTGTTTAAATTTTAAAATGAATAAAATGTACAGAATTAAATTATATATGTATAAAAAAAGTTGCTGATACAAACATTCACGTTCTTTCTTTATAGGGTATTAACATTTTTGCCATAATTTTTTTCCCCTGTTCTTGATTACATCTTATAAGTTTAACATTAAAAATATTCTTAAATTCCATATAAAAATTGCTAAACTTCTTTGAGTCTTTACTCTTTTTACAAGTAAATTTAATTTTTTACATTACATAACGGATTTATAATTTTTAGCGCAGTTAAAATATAAAGTGCATTGATTCACTGTTATTCAATAATTTTTACATTTATAAGGATTAGTGATATGTAAAAATCTGAAACGTATGAAACCTCTATAATTATAATACAGTGAAAATATATTGAAATTAAAGCATTTAAGTCATTTTCAAAGATCTAGTGCTCTTAAAGAGAGATTATAAAGCCACATTTTAATGTAAAATAGATTATCTTGAAATCTCACAGAGCAATTTCTCTGAAAGTTGGTGATTAAGAAGGGTTTCTCCAGGGATGTCATTAATCCTGCAAGTCACCAAAAACACTTAATAATTTCTAAAATTATATACTTTTCTGTAAACATTAAGGGATAATTAATTTATATACATATATTAAAACTAAATGCTTGTCATCTAATTTATATAAAAATGCACACAATGAAACAATGATATATCCCGAATTTTGCTATTGTTAGAATTTAAATTGAATATAATGTACATAATTAAATTATTAAAAGAGAAAAGTTGCTGATAAAACAATCATGTTATTTCTTGGTTCGCTATTACCTATATTTGTTCCCCTGTTCTTGCTTACATCTTAAAAGTTTGATATTAAAAAGAAGCTTAAATTCCGTATGAACTCTTTTTGCATAAAAATATTATTTAGCTAAGAAATAAAGTAAAATTAATTTTTAACATTACATAACGGTTTTATAATTTTTTGCGCAGTTAAAATATAAAGTACATTGATTCATTGTAATTCAATAATTTTTCCATTTATAAGGATCAATGATAAGTAAAACGCTGAAACTTTAGAAGCCTTAATGGTTAAAATAAAGTAAAAATATATTGAAATTAAAGCTTTTAAGTGATTTTCAAAGATACATATTATAAAGCCACATTTTAATCTAAAATAGATTACCTTGAAATTTCACACAGCAATTTCTCTTAAAGCTGGTGATTAAGAATGTTTTCTCGGTAGACATCATTAATCTGTAAAGTCACCAAGAACACTTAATAATTCCTAAAATTATATGCCTTTTTGAAAACATTGAGGGATAATTACTTTTATGTATATAGATATTAAAATTAAGCATTTTTTCTGATTATATAAAAATGTACATAATGGAACAGTAATAAATAAATTAAAATTTTATTCTTTTCACTTTAGACATTTTTTGAAAACAAATAATAACGTATATGCAAGTAAAATTTCCCGAGTTTTTTTATTGTTTAAATTTTATGCTGTATATACTGTACATAGTTAAATTATAAAAACTTTGCTGTTACAATCATTACAATGTTCGAAAAAACGATACAATGTTCTTTCTTGATAGGGTATTAAAAATTTTGATATGATTTTCCCCCTTGTTCTTGCTTACATCTTAAAAGTTTCATATTAAAAAGATCCTTAAATTCCTTATAAAAATAGTTAAACATTCTTTACGGATTTTATTCTTTTTACATAAAAACATCATTTTGCTAGATATATCAATGAAAAAAAATAATATTTAACATTCCATAACAGATTTCTAATTATTCAACGCAGTTAAAATATAAAATACATTGATTTATTGTAATTCAATAATTTTTACATTTATACGGATATTGATATGTAAAACACTAAAATTTATGTAGCCTTAATGGTTATAATAAAGTGAAAATATATTGAAATTAAAGCTTTTAAGTGATCTTCAAAGCGCTCTTAAAGAAGGATTATGAAGCCACATTTTAATGTTAAATATATTACTTTGGAATCTCACTAAGTAATTTCTCTTATAGCTGGTGATTAACGAAGCTTTCTCCAGAGACATCATTAATCCAGTGAGCCACCAAGAACACTTAATAATTCATAAAAATATACCTCTTTTCGGAAACATTAAATAAGGAAAAATTAAATACATTTATTATAAAAATTAAATATTTATCATCTCATTTATATAAAAAATATACACCAGTAAAGGGGTTATTATGAAATATATAATGTTATAAACGAAATGGTTATTAATAACAGCGTAAATTTACACAATAACGTTGAAATATTTACAAAAGCACGAAAGTTTTTATGTGGTAATCTTAATTATTCTTAACAACAGACAAATTTCAAGATAAAAAATCGATTTTTAAAAACAGCTTTATCATAATATCTAGTCACATTTAAAAGCATTATAATAAGGCTCTCTATTCATAAATATTTTATTTCTTTCATTTTTGGTAAAAAAAAGTGTACCATTGGTCATTGACGCATTCTTTTTATTATAATAAAGTAATAAGTTAATTATTATAATTACTATGAAGCATTGATTATATTAATCAAGAAGTATCATCGATTATTTTTTTTTAAGTATCCGAAGTCTAAGAGCGGTGGAATGGTAACTTGGGAGTGAAAAATCTATAACACATTTAAAAATTAAATCATGTAGGGTCAATTAAAATCATTAGAATGAAAACTGTATATTCATAAATATTTGATTTCTTTCATTCTTTAGAAAAGAATAATTGTTGGCCATTGATTCATTGATTTTTGTAATCAATTAATTATGAATTATTATAATCAATATGACTCAATAATTATTTTAATCAAGAAGTATTATTTGTCAATTCTAAGAATCTTATCTATATGTAGAAGTGGTAATGTGAGAAGCAAAAATATATAATTCATTTGAAACTTAAATATAAAATGGATAAACTACAGTGCCGTTTGTATTAAAATGCTTATGAAATGTTTTATTTGAAACCATAGAAAAAAGTATTGAAACTCCACCAACCAAATATAGGGATTTTTGTTATGCTTTACCGTAATTTAAAGTGCGTATGCCTTTTGTCCAAAATCTGCCCGTTGTATTCTAACGTGCTAAGGAACATTAAATGCATAAATCACACCAGATGAAGGATCTAAGAAGATTCCACAAAATAAACTATCTGCAACTGCTTATGATAAAAATAAAAATCAATAAAATAAATGCTTCATAACTAATTTGTTTATATTTTTATTTTACTGTTATTGCGCCATCTGTCAATAGAACATGAAATTACTTTTTTTAGTTTTCTGAAACAAACTTTTCATCATTAGAATCATTCTATTGAAAATCGTGTGCTAAATACATGATTATGATTTGAATTTAAAAATATTTTTGAGGCTTTTCGCCTACTTTGTATGTTTCCATATTTTCAAATTGCGCACTTTAAATTAAATAAGAATGGTTGTGACATAAATTTATGTTACATCTTATATGTAATTGTATTTGAACATATGTGCTTTTTAATATATGTATATATATAATTAAAATGAAATCATAAATGTAAAAATAAACTGGAAAGACAATTCAAAAGATGAACACGGGAAATCAAAAATGCAAAAACTAAGAAAGCATGAATAGCTTTTGTCAGAGGCGTTACGCAAGCATAATTCATAGTAAAGATATTTTTTTTTTGTATTGTTGGCATTATGACTAAAATGGCAATATCTAAAATAGTTGAAATAAATATTTACCAAATAGTTGAAATCAAGAGGTCCAAAACATAAAATATTATACATAAAGTATCCAGAAAATAAATTAGAATAAAACTGTATAAATAAAACCGCATGAAAACTACAGTGGCTGTCAAAAGTTTCCGGCCAGCATAAAACTTTTGGTTAATTTGTAAGTATACCCATATGAAGAGGAATCTCAAAGTGATATACACTTTATTAACATGACAGTTAAGAACTTATTTATGGAATAAAAATTAAATATTAATAAATTTAATTGACAAAATTAATTGCAAAAGAAAACGCATGTTCTCAAAAGTTTCCGGCCACCTTGGCAAGTTTGGAAAAAAAATGGTGTCATAAAAGAAAATAACAGTGATCAACAACATTTACAATTAATATTTAGTATTCATACATTTAGCAATAAGTACTGCGGCGCAGCAACGTGGCATTGATTCAATGAACGGTTTTAGATCATCAATGTTAAATTTTGTCCACGGTTCTGGCAATTTTTGTGAAAATGCTGCTGAATTGGAATATTTATAATTCCACACAAGTTTTCAAGTTAGTTTCAAAGATTTTCTATTATATTCGGATCGGATGATTGGGCTGCCCATTTCAAAAGTGAAGTTTTTTTTTTGTGTGAAAGCCCTGCTCGACGAGCTTGCATGTATGCTTTTGGTCGTTATCATGATGAAACAAATAGTTGCGACCACAATTTTTCTTCCAGTAAGGCAGAAAATGATCTTGCAAGATATCCTTATGCATTGCACTATTCATCTTGCAGTGGATTTCAAATAACGACCAGGCGCATTTTCCAGAAAATGCTCCCCACAGCATAACGTGTCCTCCGCCGTGCTTCATTATAGGAATAATATACCTAAAACCTTATCTTTTGTTTTTAGGTCATCGGTTGTAATGTTTTTTATCATTCACAAAAAGATTGAACGTCGAATCATCTGAAAATAGTACTTTTTTCTAGTTTTCAGTTGTCCAGTCTTTGTATTCCTTGGCAAACGCCATTCGGGCCCTCTGAATTTTTTCACTTATGAAAGGTTTTTTAACATCGACTGTTCTATAACATTCTACGTCACATAAGAGTCTGGACACAGTAGATAGAGTTGTTTCAGCAATAACCATAACACCATAAATCGCTTTTAACACCATAAATGGCGTGGAATTGCAGCAGCATTTTTACGCGAGTCATCAACTGCTTTTCTTCTGATAATTCTACCCACAAGAATAGTCGTTTTTCAGGGTCTCCCGGACCGTGGCAAGTTCCGATAACCATGACCATCTTTATATATTTTTTAAAATATCGTTTACAGCAAATTTTCCGATCGACAACTTTGCAGCAATCTCACGAGAGGATTGCCCCTTTAGCGACAAACAAATCACTCATTTAGGAGCAATAAATTGTTAAACTTTTCAGTTTTGAATTTCAAATACATTATTCACCTTGATTAATTAACAAACATGGCAAAAAAAAAAAAAAAAAAAAAAAAAAAAAAAAAAAAAAAAAAAACACTTTAGCGATAGCAAAAACTAATGGCCGGAAACTTTTGCACGCGCGAATTTTGAATTCCTCCCCTTTGCATCAGGTACCTTAAGTAACCAATCAAAATGATCACGTGGCCAGAGGTAATTTGCTTATTCCTAACTTTTGGAGCAATTGAACTTCTTCTTCGCTAAAACGTTCTGTCAAACAAATATAAAAAAAAACTAACTGGCCGGAAACTTTTGACCGCCACTGTATGTAAATGAAACCTAAAAAAAGTAATATACGTAACTTACCAAGAAATAAGGCGTGGTGGTAATGGAGAAAGGTAAAATATTTTGGACTACTTGGACAAGTGATATCAAAGCTATTGCACATCAAAAAGAGAATAATAATAAAAATAGTGCTGTCATCTGCTGTTAAAAAGGGAAAACAAAATACTGGTGCTGTCATCTATCGTTAAAAAGAGAAAACAAAATACCGGTGCAGCCATCTATCAGTATATATACATATAAATATATAATTTTAGAATTCCCACTGTAATAAAATATTTTAATCTAAAACTTTATTTTCCTGAAATTTTAAAATTAGTGTCGATGAATATAAAATTGAGCTTGTAACTTAATATGTCAAATCTGTGTGTTTTAATGTTTTAAATATTTTGTTTTAAACAGGGAATTTATGTTTTTTTTTTTTTTTTTTTTTTTTTTTTTTTTTTTTTTTTTTTTACCCCTCCCCATGATATCTGTATAAAATATTGGAAAAAAATCGATGGGATAATTTTCCCAAATCTAAATTTCAAATGCATTTCTGTATTATTCGAACCGGTACTGTTTTACTTATAAGTAAGAATTACATTGAATTAAATTGTGTTTACTAGTAAATAACATAAATGAAAATAGACATTAAATTATTTGAAAGGAACATATACTTTAAAAGGACTTCTGAACGATATTTCAGAAATGATTCTGAATGATTTTTCATTGTGCGCTAAATTCATTTTAACCCTTCATGTACTGAATTGTGAATTCATGAAAATATTATCTTCTAAAGCATTTTTCGTGAATTTTTGAAACTACAATAGAAGATTTACATAATCAATCGTTTAATAAATTTTAGGAGGATTTTAGAAGAATTAATTAAATTTGAATATGTAGTGATTTTGTGCAATATTTATAACCCCACTCAAATCTTTCATTTTAAATCATTCTCTTGGTATTTTGTAGCAATAGGAAATGCACAAATATAATGTTCTTACAGTAGAAATAGAGATATATTTACGAATTGAAAAATGCCCCCCCCCCCCCCCCGTGCCAATGCCAAGAACGCTGAAAAGATGCAAAGGCAAAAGAAATCACCCTTTTAAAATATTTTTGCTTTGTGTAACCAATAATGCTTTTGGAACAAGATAAAGTAATGCATCTATAACTCATTCTAAACTGTATAACAACTAATCGATGCATTAAATAAATTTTATTTCAAGTTATTTTAATGGTACTTATAAGTACCGTCAGTAGATAAAGGGTTAAAGAATGTCAATATCCGTTGAAACTAAATATTAGTTTAAAATATTCAAATATACGTAAAATGTATCTTTAAACAATGAAAAACCTAAACAAATTTTCGTAAAATTTCTATAAATGATTTAGAATAAACAGAAAAGAAAACTTGTTCAGCATTTTGTTCATCTTTTATACTTTTGACACCATATGCATTATAGGTAGCAATTCACAGGACATTATAGTACAAAATGGGGTTCTTCTTTGCTAAACAACTGTTCTATCTACATGATAGTTTGTAATTAATGGCTCTATTTCAAATGTACATAAATTCTCAGCTGATTTAAATATGTATTTACTGCTCAAGTATCCAAATACACGCACAACGAAATAACGTGATTTAAAAGAATCGTTTGTGCATTTCAAGGAAATATAACTCCTGTTTCGTTTGGAATTGTACAGAAATTCAAATTATACAAGGCTATTAATTTTCAGGACTCATGGAATAACTCAGAAGAAAAAAAGGTTAAACACATAGTCATTGAATATGATTCGAAGTAATCCCCATCAGCCGTAATACACGCATGTGCTCGGCTGAACAGATTTCGGAAAGAAGTTTTAAAGTCCTCTTTTGGAATGCTCTTTAATAGTGACGTTACAGTTTTCTTGATGGCTTCGACATCCTGAAATCTTGTTCCCTTCAGCGAATTTTCAACTTAAGAAACAGGAAAAAGTTTGCGGGGGCTAGGTCTGGAGAGTATGGTGGATGCTGCATCTCAGCGACACCATGCTGGGCTAAGAATTGCCTTACAGGCAACGCAATGGAACAAATCTTGTTGGAACAAATCTTGCGTTTGCCCAGGTCTTACGTCAAAATTTGCCGAACCGTCCCTTTGCCCATGTTCAATTCATTGGCGAGAACTCGAATAGTCAATCGACGATCACATTTCACCATATCGCGAACTTTTTTAATTGCTTCCGGCGTGCGTACGGACTGCGGCTCACCTGTGTGGGGATCATCTTCGACGCTTTCGCGCCCTTCCCGAAAGCGTTTAAACCATTCAAACGTTCTTGAGATAGTTCTTGAGCGGGATAATACTTCCTCGCCGTAAACTTGTTTTAACATTTCGTAAGTTTTCGCAGCTGTCTTGCCCAATTTTAAGCAAAATTTAATGTTAATTCTTTGCTCCATTTTCATTTCAACAACAGGAATTTAAGAGCTACGTTTTAATGCGTCTTTCCACGAGAGCCACTTACTTCAGAATAGGGCAGAGTGCACTGCACATGCGCAAGAAAATGCTCTTCAATATGCAATCATTAGCGCCATCTTCCGGCTTTTTGTTCTCGTACAATTACGTCAGTCATGGAAATTAATAGCCGGACCTTGTAGCAACAACATAATTTTGCTTCTGTATGTATAAGTAGTATGTGTTTACTTTGAAGCAAGACTATTTGCTATAAACAAATTTTAATTATCTGAATATAAACAAAGCAATTATTTTTTTAAACGTGTGTTTATGTTGGTGTATAACAAATGTTAATTTTCAAAATAATAACAGAAACGCAATACATAAATCATCAGATGTACTCGAATATGTTCGTTTAATGAATCTATATGTTTTGCAACTGCTTAACAAAAACATTTTGTTTTATTCCCGATTTCTGATAATCGGAATAATAGTGATAAAATGCTAAAAAACCTTTCCAAACATTTTATATCATTTGAAAAAAATATCTATTTTCTTTTAAACTTTTTTACATAAACTAACTAGAAAATAAATAAAAATAAAAAATGCAGTAGAGAAAAAAAATCTTACAAAATTTTTTTATTTTATGAAATTATTATCCATGCATGAAATATTTTTTATATTTTTTTACATTTTAAAATTCTTTTTGGGGATTACTTTCCTGTTTTATTAGTCTACTAGTTTTATATTATCTTAATGTTCATAATACCAACAGAGGCTTTGCTAGAAGAAATATTACAAGTCCTTCAATAATTAAACGCGGTTTTATGATATTTAATACCTACAAAATTTATTAAGGCCGCTAGAAAAAAAGCTTTAAGGGACTCCTTTTTTATAATTGAAGCCACGCAAAATATATTATAAAAAAATTTATCTTTCAGGATTTTAATTTTTAATTCTTTTTGAGGGGAAAACCATTTTGCGATTTTTTTCATACGGCATGTTATTAAAAAAAAAGTCATAAATAGAAATTATTTGCAGGAATTAAAAAAAAAAAAACATTTTTTTAAATTGGTTAAGAAATGCCAAGTATTATTCCTAAACAATATAACATACATATAATTACTTAAAAGGTGACTCAAATATATAAAAATATTATTTGTTGCAACCCGAGATCTTTCGAACACACACGTGTTCATTTTCAAAGGGAAAAGACGACTGACTGAATAGAAATACATTTTAAAAACAAAAACAAAATAGTACGCATGCGCAAGCGGAGTTCAGTCCATTTCTCTGCAGAGGGGTGAAAAGATCAGTTCATATTATCAGGAGGTCTTGAAATATTTAAGATATTGTACCAAATGGCGGGAATATTATAGGAAAGGACATCGTTACAAACATCACTTCTAAGTAACATTTCAATGGATTCACGGATTATGGAAGAATAATGGTTAGACGTTGAAATGATCATTTTAGCTTTGTTGAAGTATATCTTAATATTTTCTTTTTAATGCAGTCTGGATAAGGCTGTACTTGGTTCGTTAAACTTAATATCAGAAATGTGCTCTTTTAATCTTTCCTTAAATTTTCGAAATGTCATACCAATATAAAATAAATTCTTATGTTGTTCTGGGCTGAAGGGGATGATGTAAACTCCTGCTTTTTCATAATCGGGAATGGGAACAATTTTATTGTGAATCATTTTTTTCAATTTTGTTGGAGGTTTAGCTATTGAATTAATATTATATTTTAGTAATGCATATTTCAATCTTTCATAAAGCTGTGGGATATAATCAAATGTGCAATAAATAGACTTGCTCAAACTTAATTCATTCTTCTGTCTTGGTTGTTTTGCTTTATTAACTGATCTATTAATGTATTGAAGAGGGAAACCATTCTCAATAGCGATCTGGTTTTTTTTTTTTTATACTAATCTCGTTTTATAGGTATTTATCTGTACAAACTTTGAAGGCACGTTTAAAGTAACAAAAATTTCTGTAACAGGGTCTGTTACATGAATTTTGTTGTTGCCGTTACATAAAAAGTTCTAGGAATCCCAGTTTCCTAGAAAAACTTTAGTAACTTTACAGAGTTTTTTTTTTACAGTGTACCAATCAGAAAGCAAAAGACAAAGCCATCAGTGGAAACATCCAAGCTCCCCACCGCCAAAAAGTCCAGTATGATGCAGAGTAAGGGCAAAATCATGCTGACGTTTTTTTTTTTTTTTTTTTTTAATGTGAAAGCTCCGCTTCTAAGCGAGTTTCTCGACCATGATAAAACGATCAACGCTGATCAGTACTGCAATATCCTGCAGTGTTTGCGTGTAGGAAACAATGCCAAGCAGCCAGGCGTGTTGTCCTCTGGAGTGATTTTGCTCTACGACAATGCGCGACTGCATACGGCCACTCGTACATAGAGCAAGCTTGCGTATTTTCGGTGGAGTGTGTGGAGTATGTTGGAATATCCAGAGTACATCCCCAACCTTTCACATCTTTGGTCCTCTAAAAAAGGCATTGAAGGGTAGAAATGACGGACAGCAAAGTCATGGACACTGTTCGAAATTTGCTTCAGTCTCAGCCAAACTCTTTCTATGAACGAGGTTTTCACCGCTTGGTGAACCAGTGGGACAAGTACTTGTGGTGATTACTATTGAAAATAAATAATGCCTTTTTATTTTGTGGCTACTGTTCCGTTTGCATTTGACCCACTTTAATATATAAAAAAGCTGGAAATTGTTATTGTCTTTGGATATGTTACACGAAAAGTTTTTATCGAAAAGGTATACACGAAAAGTTCTAATCATATGGACCCGATTGTGAATAATTAGCCTTTTTAAAAAGATTCTCCTACACTGTAAAAAAAAAAAAAAAAAAAATCTGTAAAGTAATTAAAGTTTTCTAGGAAACTGGGAGTCCTAGAACTTTTTATGTAACGGCAACAACAAAAATTCCTGTAACAGCGTCTGTTACAGGAATGTTTCTTGTTGCCGTTACATAAAAAAGTCTAGGAATCCCAGTTCCTAGAAAAACTTTAGTAACTTTACAGATTTTTTTTTTTTTTTTTTTTTTTTACAGTGTAAATGGATTTCATTAAAGCTTGCTCTGTTAATTAGATAATTTTTTAGAAATGTTTTAGACTATACCATAGCTACGTTCCTTATTTATAGAATTATGGGGAATGTTCTATAATCTGGTGAACTCGGTTACTAAACATTAGTCTTTTAAGAAATTCCTAGAAGACGGATTTTGATGGGACTTGCAATGCTAGTTACATGATGTTTGAGGAACGGTTTTAGTATATGACATATCGTTTTATGTTGTTTAGTTCTAGAATTATAGAGAAACATTTATAGTCACTTGAACCCGATTATTAAAGATTAATTAGCCTTTTTGAGTTCTACTGAACAGATTCTGCTGAAACTTGATTTGTTAGTTAGATAATTTTTCAGTCATGGATTTATTATATTGCACATCTCTCTACGTTGCTTAGTTATAGCATTATGGGGTAATGTTCTATAATCAGGTGAATCCTATTATTAAAGATAAGTTTTTTTAAAAAGTGCTACTGGACGAATTTTGATGACACGGACATTCCAAAACTCTACATAATGTCGCCACTCTGACGAATTATGAGTTTTTTCTGAAATTATGCTTGTAATAAACAAACTTGATACTTAAACAACTATTAGTTGTTTTGTTGAATTACGAGTTTATGTTCGACTTTTATTTAAATGCATTTAATTGAAATTGAAAAATAGTTAAATATAAACTTATATTAGATTAATTTTAACACAATTATTCTAATTGGTAAATAAATCATATTAGATGTAAATTTCCAACTGGGCGAAAAATGTCCGGATCAAGATTCGAACCAGGGATCCCCTGGCTAAAGCCACCTTTGCTCTGCCATCTGAGCTATCCTGGACGAATCTGGAGGAACTTTCTCACCCAGCTAACTTTAATGATTACAGGATCTGGTCTGAAACCTGGTTCAGCTCAACAGATTCGTCCGGGATAGCTCAGATGGCAGAGCACCGGCGGCTTCAGCCAGGAGATCCCTGGTTCGAATCTTGGTCGGGACATTTTTCGCCCAGTTGGAAATTTACATCTAATATAAACATATATCATTGGCTTTGCAAGAATGCAATCATTGTTCGTAAAATTAATCAAAAAATTCTAAAAATTTAAACAAATGCAATGTATAGCTGTAAATATAAACACTCATACGTTGTAAATATGTGTATACATTTTTATTTATCAATGCATGCATCTATAAGTGTCAAAAGATATAAAGATAATGTAAGTACAAGTCAAATACTTCAGCGTAATTAACAAAATTTTCAATACTAAAATTAAGTAATAGTATTTCTCTTTAGGTTTAAATGCTTAACTCTTCCAGATTTTAAAGCAAATTATTCTTACCAAAGTTTCTGAAAATTTTGAAACTTTTTCTTAAAATATGTGTATTGTTAAGAGGATAAACTATATTCCATTACTTTTTTGTACCTTGAAAGCAATAGTTAATTACTATATGCACATTTTAAGTGTTAAGTAATTAGTTAAAGGGAAAAATCAGAGAAAAAACATAAAAGGCTTTTTTAAGTAAAAGCGGCTTTGTAGTGCCGTCAATTATCTCTTCGAAAATTGAACAAACTCTTAAATAACTTCAAAGTGTTTAAATAAATATATATGTATATATGTTCTTCAAATAAAAAATTATCTTATAAGTTCGTATAGTAAAAATAACAGAATCTCTTATTTAAAAAAGGCATGTTGCCCATTCAACCGATAAATTCAGAGAAGTGATAGTAATTATCAAGAGGATGAAAAATTACCATTGAAGATTAGGTCGCAAACCTCCCATTTAACCAAAAATACGGGGTTCTACCCCATAGATTAAGGACCAAGATGGGACATTTATGGCAAAATCTGTAATGGCAACAGTACTAGCGTCACTACCGACAAGGGGGAAGAATTAACATGCTTCCGAAATTTACCTATGTTGAAGAAATATGTTTACCCTCTATGCTTTGAATATCTATTCTTTCCTAAACCGAAACAGGTGTCAGACGATATTCTATTCATACTTGCTTTATTTATTTAGCTGCTTTTTAGGTGCGTTCGTAATTATATAAATACGTAGCACCTATAGTCGTCGTTCAGTCCGTCCGTCTGTCCGTCCGTCTGTCCGTCTGTCCGTCCGTCTGTCCGCATGTAACAGAGCAAAAACTACCCGACCGAATGATCTGAAATTTTTAATATATAATTGCTGCAAAATTTTGTCGAGCCATTTCCAATTTTATGAAAATCGGATGTATAGTTTAATTACAGGGACAGTCAAAAGTTTTTCTTTACATTACGGCCAATGGGAAAAATTATTGCAAGTGAATTTTAATGATGTTACAGACTTCCGAATGGTCTGAAATTTTTAATATATAATTGCTGCAAAATTTTGTCGAGCCATTTCCAATTTTATGAAAATCGGATGTATAGTTTAATTACAGGGACACCCAAAAGTTTTCCGTTACATTACGGCCAAAGGGAAAAAATTATAGCAAATGCATTTTAATGATTTTACAGCCTTCCGAATGGTCTGAAATTTTTAATATATAATTGCTGCAAAATTTTGTTGAGCCATTTCCAATTTTATGAAAATCGGATGTATAGTTTAATTACAGGGACACCCAAAATTTTTCCGTTACATTATGGCCAATGGGAAAAATTATTGCAAATGCATTTTAATGATTTTATAGCCTTCCGAATGGTCTGAAATTTTAAATATATAATTGCTGCAAACTTTTGTCGAGCCATTTCAAATTTTATGAAAATCGAATGTATAGTTTAATTACAGGGACAGTCAAAAGTTTTCCGTTACAATACGGGGAATGGGGAAAATATTATTGTAAGTGCATTTTAATGATGTTACAGACTATACACTTATGAAGCGCAAAAAAATATACATTCAGTACAATATGGGGTGCAAAAAATGTTTTTACCGTACTTGTATTGGCCACCGTTAACTTACAAAATGATAAGTAGAGTAATAATATAAAAGAAAACCCTAGAAAATTCTGCTAATAACGTAAATATGCAAGTTTGTGAGATTAACATTAAAAAATCAAATTCAGATATTGTGTTAATTTATTCATATCGAATAAAACTTTATTGAGTGTAATGTCAGTACCTTTATTTATTTTTAATTGTTAGATTTATATAATTCTAAAAATTTGTCAAAATGAATTTTTCCTCCATCTGTAATTTTATTATTATTTCTTGTATGTTAATATTATAAATATTATTGAATGGATAGTACGTTATTTACATTAAAAACAATATTTTTATTTTATCTGTAAGAAAGTGAAAATGCGTAAATTATAAAAGATTATTGTAACGATTGTTTATTACGTTAAACTTCATAAATTAATAAAACATGGCTATAAAAATCTTCCTACAGAATGGGAATATTTATGAAATTTTCTGGGATTTGTAGAGTGCAATACTTCGCATATTTTTATATTACACCATTACTTTATGTAACTTTAAATCCAATTGTATCATGTGTACTTCATATATAGCATTCAAGACGAAATGTTTACCCTTTTGCACTTATATCGTTCATTCATAATGTAAAAAAAAAGCACATATCCGTGCATGAACATAGAATAGATATTAGATATATAAATAGAATATCTATTCTGTGTTCATGTATCGGTGTAAGATTCTATTGAAAACGTAAACATGAAACATTAAAAAAAGAAAGATCACAATAAGGTAGATGATCAATGATAAAAATTTTACAAGTATGGGGAGTTTCTTGCCCATTGTCACTAAAAGCGCTACCATCGCAATCGCATTACCATTACGCTATATGGAAATGTCCCATCTTGAATGTTAATCTATGTGCTACCCTAACTCAACTTTGGTTCATGTATCACCAAGAACGTCAAAATGATGGTTTAATGGGATGTCTAGGATGTGCAGAAAAGCATAACTTGAAAACAATATATATTTTAGTCATTTTATTGAAATATTTGGGCTGGCAATAATTGAAATATATTAAGCGAGTAAAATGATCATATTGGCAAGAAATAATACATTAATAGAAGTGACATAGTCATTCTGTAGCATTTCAACAATCGAGTACCTAACTTCAATTTGGATACAGCCCCTAAAAATGGCTCATTTTAACCCATTAACCGCCAAAACTATAAAGTAGGAATTTCCAAATCTCTTGTTGAAAGTCGCTTCTCACCACAAATTCAGAAAGGTAATTTTCGTTGTATTAAAATATCAAAATTTCTGCTTATAAATAAGGCAATTTTTCTTAATTCTAAAATAGTGGTGACAAAGTAATTAATTTAAGCATGATCAATTATTTTGACCGTTGCGTGAACGCAACACCAGCGGGTAATGGGTTAAAATAATCAATTTCTCGGAAACTAATCGTACGAATTTCATGAAAATTTGGATTTATGCTAATTGAAGGGAGTAGATATTAATTATGGTGTCGAACTTGGGTATTGCTATTGAAAAAACAAGGTTTGAGTTAGTTTTGATATGTAGATGGCCCCTATGCTAATTTTATATGCATCATTTAAAAGTACACTTTATTTGAAATCGTTTGGTACCTGTAACTTTCTTCAACGATAATTTGTTGCTGAGTTAGCAGGGGTGTACCTTTTTTGTATCCACGACTGTACATTAGGGTGGGCCGAAAAAACTTTTTTTTAAATTTTGGATGATAGCTAGTGCGGAAAAGTTGCCCCTGGTGGCACTAAGTCCGCACAAAAAATTTGAGATTTTTCGGATAATTCCTTCATTTGCCGCAAATGGCTTAAAGTTTTGCTCAAATGCTGATTTTTGAACTTTTTTAGCAAAAATTTAAAAATTATTAAACTTAAGTTATTTTAGCTGAATTTACTTCAAATTTCATGTTTAGTGTACGAAATGATTAAATAAGCTTTGATTATGTATTATTTAATAGTTATGTGCCTTTTGAATTAGGTAACTTTTATAGCCTTTTTCGCGTATAAGTGAGCAAAAGTTGCAGGAATTTTGACAACAGGGACTAAGGATCTCGTCATTGATAAAGACTGGGTCAGGAAGCAGAAAAAAACCTTGGAAAGTCGATACAGGAGGAGGAGGATTTTGGAGGAAGAAAAATTACAAGCATCTTTTTTGATAGTAGAAAAAATAAAACGATTTTCATAGGAAAAAAGGGGACTATCAACACCATTTACAGAAAGACGAAACAAATATCATCATGTTGTCTGAACGTGGTTCGGAATGTTTGGGTCACTTGACACCTCCTTCTGGTCACTACGGAGAAATAGCAAAGTCATTATATAATTTTCTAAGCCATAATAAAATCTGCTGTGGTAAAAATCAAGACGATAATTGCAAAATTCGATATGTATTCTTCATACGAACGAGCTTCCACTCTGACAGCGACATCAACTGTCTAAACTAGATGATAGAACCACTTGACCTAAGACCTTTACCAACTGAAACGGAGCTAGATTAATAGAGCACTCGAATCTTCAGTCTTTTGCATTTCTGATGTCCATGAAACAGGAATAAGCTCGTGGAAATGCACACGTACATTTTCGCACTCCATTAATGATATGTGCTTTGTATTTCTCTCGACGGTGCCGCTTGTTCCCTTTTTTTATATGAAGATCGTGTTATTATTTATAACATAAAATAATATGGTTATAATTTTTCATACTCCAAGATATTCCTCCTCCTGTATATCCTTTTCAAGTTTCTTTTTTTTTGTCTACTGACCAAGTCTTTATCGACGACGAGGTCATTATTCCTGGTTGTCTCAATTCCTGCACTCTGAAGACAGATGAAGTTCTTAACGCAATTTACTTGTATGATATACCAGTTCTAAATCTGGCGAACACTGCGTGAGAAAGGGATATGCATTTGGGAGTGTCTGCTTTTGAAGGCCCTGGTTCAAATTCTGATTCAGACGAACTGCCTACTTCAAAGTTCCAACTTTTTGAATCTTCTGACAATAGCTGCATTTTAGAGCAGAAAAATAATGAACATTCCATCTCGCAATTACACCCATCTCGTATTTCCTTCCTCATCCTCATGATGACTGATCGCGTTTTCATTGGTTTCTATTCCACATTCTTCTCTCCTTCCAGAATTGCTGTCAAGACATGCTGTGGTCCGGCATTTAAATATGTGACTCTTAACGCATTGAAAATACGAAGGAAAAGCGAGGACATCGTAAAGACAGCAGATTGAAACCGACGAACGAACCAAACAATACTTACAATTTTTTCTCAGTTATATGCGAAAAGACTATATAAATCGCCTTATTCAAAATACACATAACTAATAAATAATAGATAATCAAACTATTACATATGGCTTCAAGCCACTTGCGGCAAATGAAGGAATTGTCCGAAAAATCTGAAATTTTTTGTGTAAACTTAGTGCCACCAGTGGAAACGTTTCCGCACTACCCACCATCGAAAATCGATAAAAAAAAATTTCGGCTCACCCTACTGTACATTGCCAGAATAAACTGTAAAACGAGTTGTGCTGCGATTTTAATGTTTTTTTTTTTTTTTTTGTGCAGGTTTGCTAACGGAGTAGATTAATAGAGAAAACAGGATCTTTATTTCTTTGGATAAGGCGGAGTTTTGAAACTCACTTTTTCATATATACATATACAGTGAAACTTACCTGTGCGACTACCTCTCTGAACGACCATTTTTTTATGGAAAGAAACTTATTCCCATAGGCTCAATACTAATTTTACATCTATTCAGAGACCACCCCAGTTGAACTCTCTCCATGAGCGACCCATTTTTTTGAAGAAAATGAAACAAATTCCGTTCTTTCCTGGTCGCTTGAAGAAGGCTTTATTAGAATAATAATTCCGGAGAGCGCATTATTCATCAAGCGTCTAAACTAAGCTTACAATTTTTATTTATTCCGGTAACTTTTAAGCGTTTAAATCCCGCTACGCCTTTTTAGGCAATGAATTTAACTCCGATGGCAAATTAAGGATGACGGTCAATAAACTCCCCTGCACTATTCTCTCAGGAAACTCTCAAACAAATAGCTAAATTAATGAAATCGTCATAATTTGTCCCCCCCTCTCCAAAAAAAATGCATTTATTTACTGAGCTTCAAAAGGACTTGGAAATAAAAATTATAGAAGATAAAACCGTAAAATCAAAGCAAACGTCAATGTATACATATTCATTTTTTAAACTCTGCAGTAATTAACTTATGTAATTAACCTTTGTTTTGATGCTTAAATTTTCATATTTTTTCCTAATGTGAAAAATAAATTTTAATAACATTATCCTTTACCTTTTTCCAACAATTAAAATAATCTAGATTTAAACATTGCCTCCATTAAGAGCCCACTTCTTGGAGCGACCAATTTTTATTAGAACGGAATGTGGTCGCTTTAGGGAGGTTTTACTGTATGTGCATGTGTATAACTAACGATTACCAATTACCAATTTATATACAACATTATTAAACACTTTTCCGAGTATTTTTATGCATTGGATATCATATTTTGAAAAGTTCAAGGATAAAAAGGACATTTCAGAAGTACATTCCAGAAATAAATTGTAAAAAGAGATTTACTGAAGCATACCGGATTAACTTTTCTTTGATATGACTAAAGCATTTTCCAATAATCACTTGATCACTCTGACAAAGTTAAAAGTAAACAAGCATCTGCTTCTAACATTGAATTTAGTTCCTTAACTTAGCATATAGCTTTTTAAACGATAAAGGAGAAAAATGGATTTAGAAATTTAAATTTCTCCTTTTGTTTTACTTCTGCAGACCGAAAAAAGATTATGAATAATGATTCATCAGAAAATCAGACTTCACATCAAAAAGGAGAGGTTTTTATAAATTAAAATCGAAAGTTCTTTTTCTTTTCTTTTTTTCCAGGATGAAGATTATTCAAATATAAGTTCTCCTGATTAGTTTCTTTTCTAGCAAATAAGGAAATTTGCCGTATAATAAACTCAAAGCCCTCTCAAACATATTCTTGGATGAGCCTTTGAAAATTTCCTTTTTCCATGAATAAAAGAAGGCGAATAATAATAATAAAAAAAAAGAATAGAGAACTAATACAATGGATCAGAAGATACGTTTTTAAATTGCATACTGTATTTACTCTTATAGTTTGTTCACTGGGATGGAAAATGTTGAGCAATTTTATCAAAGTAAAATAATAACGAGAAATGAATATTTCCCTTAAATATTGCAGATAAAGGGATGCGTTAAGTACGGTTTCTAAACTTTTTCTTCAGAGAGATTTTTGATCACAATGCTTCCCACAATTTTTATTGTTCTTCTTTGCGTTCGTTCTTTGAAATTCTCCTTTGAAGTGAAGGATTATGTCTTGATGTGAATGAGGTATATGCTTCTCGATCTGTTAAGCAATTTCCAATAGGATTTTTTAATTATAAATTATGCCATTTTTTGCAATCATTTTATTTAAATTTTAACAAAATGCTTTATTTTACTTATAGGCATAAATATAATAATGTAGAGAAACCTATTAAAGAAGCTATAAGCTGAAAATGCTAATATTTAAAAGTTATTCATCTGAATTTCTTTTAAGAAAAATGAAAAGACATATAAAATCAAGACATTAATTTCTATATACATATATATATGTGTGTGTGTATTTTATATATATAATATATAATTTATATTTATGATATACTACACTCTATGGCCATTAATGACCAGCAACTTTCAATTTTAGACATTTTGTCGAATATCTAGAAATATACTTGACAGATTCTTCTGGAATTTCAGGATTAAAATGAGCAGGTATGACCTCATACTTAGCAATGTTGATTTGATAAGGGGGACAATTAGGGGGCTAACAAAAAATCAAAGAAAAAAATAATACTTGGGATCACCCTGTAAAATAAAACGCACGAAATGATCTATCGCTACAGAATATAAATAAACATACATTGTTCAATATGTGTATTCATTTATGTAAGACTAGCACGTATATTAAAAGAGATGTAGCAATTTATTTAAAAAAATTTAAAAATTCTTACACGTTTTTTGTGTATAACATGCTGGGTTTTCAACCAAATTTAACGCCGGCTTCAAAAAAAATTACAAAATATAGTAGAAACAATATAGTGTAATTGGAAAATAAATATATTAAATATTCTAGGAAATATGAGCAGTTGTATGACATAATTTTTATCTGCGCATGCGCGAAAGATAACAAGGATAATTTTACATAATTTAATAGTCAACTCTATGGAGCAACATATTAAAAAAAATCCAGTCAAATATCGTAAAAATTCAGAAAGTTATCGGCATTAGAGTGAGCAAATTTTTAGTTGTCCTCTAAAAGTAGCTGAATGATAAGGGATTTTCCCCAAATTGTCCTTTTTCATTAACTGACTTTCAGAAATAAGTTGCAATTTAATGACTATCAACGAGTAGATTTGGAAAAAATGCATCGATTTTGATACTTATTTTTATCATGGTATAGACTCGTTATGGTGGTTATCCAAGAAGAACTAAAGCATCAATAAAAAATTAAAATAAAAAAAAATTAAATTAAAATTGACAACTTGTGGACAATTCCTTATCATTCAGCTGGTTTTAGCGAGCAACTAGAAATTAGCTCACTTTAACGCCGACATCTTTCTGAATTTTTACGATATTTGACTGGATTTTTTTAATAAGTTGCTTCACAGAGTTGACTGTTAAATTATGTAAAAGATCCTTGTTATCGTTCGCGCATGCGCAGATAAAAATTATTTCATACAACTTCTCAATTTTTCGGAAACTGGCGTTAAATTTAATTGAAAACCCTGCATGTTATAAGCAAAAAACATGCAAGATTTTGTTTTATTTAAAAAAAAAAATCGCTATGCCTCTATTAATATACGTGCTATTCTTACACAAATGAATACACATATTGCACAATGTCTCTTTATTTATATTCTGTAGCGATAGATCATTTAGACATTTTGTTTTACAGGGTGATTCCAAGTATTATTTTTTTCTTTGATTTTTTGTTGGCCCCCTAATTGTCCCTCTTGTCAAATCGACATTGATAAATATGAGGTCATACCTGTTCTTTTTAATCCTGAAATTTCAGAAGAATCTGACAAGTATATTTCTAAATATTCGACAAAATGTCTAAAATTGAAAGTTGCCGGTCATTAATGGCCATATAGTGTATATACAATTATTATATACTATATATATAATACATATATATTGTATTATTATATATATTTCAAGTTTTGTTACATTATTCTGAGTGTGTTGGAGTTTCATAATCTATGCTTCAAGCATGATTTTTTCTTTCTTGTTTAAACTTGACTAAGTGCTTTGATCGCCTGTGAATTAAGACCGTTTCCAGACATAGCTTTTGGCTGTACGTTAATGTTATTTTTGATTTATGACAGAGTCTGTCCTCTTTCCATTCGCACCAGTGTTGAATTCAGGGGGTGGTCCGGGGGGGGGACATCCCCCCTCAGAGCAATAAATTAGCCCCGCCTCCCGGAAGATTTGAGATTTTGTGTTTTCAATGGTTTGAAAGTGCAATTTCCCTCCCCGGAATTCTGTAATATCCCCCCCCCCCCCCGGAGCCACAAAAATCTTTTAAAATTACAAATATGTTTTTCCTGTGATTACTCGAACAGGGGTTATGGCCAGTTTAATAAACACGAAGTTATCATTCAAATACCGGAAGTAGACGTAAGAAGGCCAGAAGAAATGTAAACAATATTTATATGCATAATTTTCTTAAGTGTTTTTCATAAAAATACTAATAAACCTTAATTAACTTTTCTAGATGAATTATGTATGTATCTGAAAGATATAATAGAATCTTTAAATGCGACTTCTGAAAAATCAATTTTTTGGTTATTTCCATGTTCAATAATCTTCATTACATAAAAGGTTTTAAACATATTTCAGTGAAATTGTGTCAGAATACTTTCCATATTACTCACTATGTTCTGAACTAGAATATAAGATCTATGTGACAATGTAATTATTTTTTAAGTACTCGAATATAAAATATAAATTATGTATTTTTTTGAAATATTTCATATTTTGAAATATTTCACTTAAACTTGAAGATATTGTAAATCTCTTAGTTCAGTGCA
The DNA here is from genome assembly GCA_963932465.1 of Maratus speciosus. Lineage (NCBI taxonomy): Eukaryota > Metazoa > Arthropoda > Arachnida > Araneae > Salticidae > Maratus > Maratus speciosus. Next base: position 31,535,086 of record OZ010789.1, on the reverse strand, counting down.
CAAATTAAGTGTAATAGTAATATACTAGGGGGCTCAGCCCCCTGCTCGCTGATGCTCGCCAATCCCCGTGAATTGCTACGCGATTCACATTGAGATCGCTACGCGATCCCAGCTCGCTTCTCTCGCTCGCCGATCTTTGCGTCAACTCTAGCCAGAATGAGTGCTATCATAAATCATTATAACGTAATAAATTTACAAATATTTTTAATGTATAAAAAAAGTAATGGAAAACCTTGTTGAAAATGTAAATAAAAATGTATTAAAAAACCTTGGAAACAGAATTAATTTAAAACCTCAGTGAAAACACAATAAAAATTATTTTTAGTTAGACCGCTATGCGATCCGAGCAAGCAACATATGAAATTTACAAATATTTTTAATGTATAAAAAGTCATGCAAAACTTTGTGGAAAATGTAAATAAAAATGCATTTAGGTGGTGATGCCAATGGGTATAAAACATTAATAATCAATCATAATAACATTATGAAATTTACAAATTTTTGAAATGAAAAACAAGTCATAAAAAAGTAATTGAAAATTTTTTTGAAAGTATAAATAAAAATGCATTTATCAAAAGTTTGACTCTGTGACTTGTTGGTCATTATTGAGAAAGTTAAACGAACTGAAAATTGACGCCGTTTAAATTTAAATGGCATGTTAGTGTCAGACGAAGTCCTTCTCCTTTCATTTTGTCTGTAGTGTTGAAAATCCTGGTTTAAATTCATTTAAAACTATAATAAGAAGCTATAAAAGATGGTACGTATCACGCTAACGAGCTGTAAACAAAACGTTTCCGCCTGTGTCTAAATACAATTTTGAATCGAAAAGCTGATTCGCAGAATTCCCCACGTCACCGTAAAATGGACCAATAGCAATAGTCATTCATGCATCGCTCAATCGGTTTGTGTTAAAAGAGAGATTTTGTCTGGATTTTCATTTGCTGAGTTGGTTGGGACGTAACTTAAACACTGAGAATCGTCACTGTGGCTGTTGCCAAATAACAAGCTACAAATACAGCCTTTTTTTTTTGGCGCTACGTAAGAGAAATATATATATAGATAGTACAAAGGTAATTGAAATATATTTAGTTGAATTCAGAGTACGCTGGCTGGCGTAAAAATGAAATGTTGCTACAGAAATGGCAAAACCCCTACAATTGAACTAAAATATGTGTGTTTATTCAATACTAGCTATTTAGTCCGTTCTATACACGGCAGTTCATGAATTTAATTCTAAAACCAAAATTAAAAATAACTATTGAATTTAGTAAAATATTTTTCTACTACTGCGCATTTTTTAAAATGAAATTTAATTTATCATGTTACTATGGCAGCAGACGATAAAACGACAGCTTTGGAATAAGAGAATAAATAGAATAAAAAGTTTTGTTGATGTTTACGATAAAATATCTTTATTAATATATATATATATATATATATATATATAATAATTAAGTGCAATTAAACAATCTCTATTTATTTGGATATGAGGTAAAAGAATTATCATAATACCCGCTGGAGCATTTTCGTATTGCAGCGTGGCGTACGTAATATGTATATCTCACTTTGGTTAAAGAACTCGCGCGATTACGGGTTGAACGTAAAAAAAGAATTTTATTATGAATTTTAATTGTTGGCAGTTGCTATAACGAAAACTGTTTCAATTTGATAGGAAATTGCTGTTAAATTAATGTTTTTTTATTAATTAAAAGTTAACTATAAATTATTTCGATTCCGGATTATTTTAAATGCCCCAGCCGGTTTTAATACACATGTACATAACATTTCGGAATTCTGGCTTCCAAACTGTGGATTCGTATAGAATTATAGACAGAGAGACAGACAAATTTTCATTTTTATATTTTAGATTGTACTTTTTTTTTTTTTCAAAAAGTGCTCCTAACGTACGTATATACCTTAATGCTTTATAAACATATTTGAACATATATAAATAAATATGTATATGAATAATTTTGCATAACACTTTTTATTTTCTACTTAGGACTTATCAACAAATGTTAAATTAATGTAATAAATGTTATGTTAACTGTCAGAAGCATGCATATTCTATTAAAAGAAGACGAAAATTATACATTAACAAAATAATCCGTGTACACAATTCATAAGCATCCATTGAAAAAAAAATCAAATATTTATATGTAATTTGTTTTTCTTTTCTGGGATGTTTATTAATATTTAATATTCAGAAATATTTTTACGAATGCAATAATATTTTTCTAACGCTAATTATTCACGTCTTAAATTTTTATATCGACACAAAACATAATTAATTATTTTCTCTGTGCACTGCATAAAAATCCCAGCAATAAATAAATGTTCAACATTAATTAAAATTTGAATCACGGTGTTTATTTTACCATTACGTATTTTAATGTTATTATTAATTACGTTGCCTGTAAAAAGAAAAAAAAATCAATTGTTGAATAACGAAAATATATATATATATATATATTCCTTTACTTCAACACTGTTTTCTTAAATTGAAAAAATAAGAGGGATTTTTTTTTTTCATTTTGGTTCTTCCCCTCAAATAAAAAAAAACTATCCGCAGTCTTTTTTCCTTCTTGTACTTTAAGCAATTTATTTCCACAAACAAAATAATAATTGAATCTTTATGTATAAATATTTTTTAAAAAATTCTAAATTTATGAATTATAAAAAATTTACTTTTCTTCATTGAATATCAATTAATTTTTCTTTTTGAATACCACATTAAAAATTGAGTTCATCGTGTGCGAAAGAATCAAAAAAGAAATAATAAAGATAATTAAAAAACAGCTAGAGAATACTAAAGAATAGGAGAAAGAAAAAAAAAACCAGAGGAAACCTTCTACAATTTATGTAAAGTTTTTTTTCTTTCTTTTTCCGTTTTTATTTCGCAGCTAGTGTGTAAAGCGTTGTTATATGTGTAAGAAAAATATAGCATCCTAAAAAATCCCTTCTTTTATTAAAAGAAAATATATACTGCTTTTTTTGATTTTTTTTCTGGAATTCTTTTTGACCGTTGGAAGTTCTAAAGAGAAGAGAGATAAGCGTTTACCATACACACATATATGTATTACGCGGTTTTGTAATGCATTCAAATGGGAAATTCCATCTCTCATTTTGAAGTAATGAATATTAAAGGAAGACTTCACAATTTGTGTTTTACTAATCATTCCTTATCCAGTTTAGCAATCACATACCTAAAAAAAACAAATGTTTATTAGTCAAAGGAAAATATAATACAGGGTGTGTATAAAAGATTGTCCCAGTTTTAATAGTATATTATAACAGTTTAATTTATACTACAGTCGAACCTCGTTATCCCGACACTCTAATAACCAGAAAAAAGTGTCGTCATAAGCGGAGTGTCGCGGTAACCGGAGTTGGAGAAAAATATGTTTATAAAAAGCTGTATTTGTAATTAATTTAAGACAATTTTTAATTCATAACTGTTCTTGCAGTCTTGAGCAATAAACCATTATTAATTAAACATAATAAACATTAAAACAAAATTGAGAAGAATAAAAATAAGATATAAGATGATTTATTTTTTTTATTGTTACATGAAAAATTGTTGAATTAAGGTTTGAATATCCCTTGTTGCTTATCCCTAGTTTGCTTTTTCAGAATTACACAATGAATTGTAATCAATATTCGTTGTTTCAGAAATGGATATTAGATAATTTTTTATCGTTTCAATGCAATGCAATGCTTTGATTTTAGTCGGATGAAAAACGCCGTGTAACCACAAGAAAGCGACGCCTGTCCAGAACAAAAAGACCGCGAGTAGACTGATCCGTCTATCTAGTGCTTAAGTGGGCCATTCATAGTGCGAAGGTTTATTTATTCGAATAAAGGATTGAAGTAAAATTTCTCATTTATCTCAATGTGTATTTTAGACATTTTTGTGAAAAGTTTGGATAAGACATTTCTTATCGCTTAATTTCCATGCTTATAAGATGAAATACTTATAAGATTATGAAAAATGGATCCGTAGTTGAAAAATATTAAACGACGTAAAATCCGGAGTTTATTTACATTAAAATCATATACAGGAAATTGGGACTTTGAAAAACTGACGTGATAAGCGGAGTGACGGGAAAACCGGGTGTCGGGGTAACGAGGTCCGACTGTATTTACAACAAATCATCCATCAAATTGATGGTAAACTAACCTAGTTTTTGTTATAAATATTCAATGTGTGCACTTTTAGTTATACAGCAAACATCCAACCTAAAGTCAAGTTTTCCCACACTTCGGATAACAAGTTCGTAGTCATGGAAGCAATAGCCTCTCCAATTCTGTTTCATAACTCTGGCAAATCATTAGGTAGCGGCGGAACGTAGACACGATCTTTTTACTGCCTGAGTGGAGCAAGATCGTCTGATCAGAGATCCAACTTAGACTTATTTATGCTCCACCCGGGGGTCTCCCCGACACGAAGGGGCTCGCAGGCAAAAATCCAGCCCAGCCAGAAAAAGAAGGCACATACCTTTTACAAAACTTAAAAAAAAACTTATTCGAGTTAAAATTAATTTACAAACTGTGGCCAAAGCCAGGCTGCCATTAGTCCGACAAGGGGCAGCAAAATCAGTAGTTCTGGAAAGTTTCAAACAACTTTAGGGTACCAAACGAAAAAAAAAAACAAAAAAAAACAATTATATTCTAAGTTCAACGATAGCAAGTTAAATTCAGTTGCTTACAATTAATATTCTCTGTGTCAAAAGACTTTACAATTTCTGCACACGAACAATTTTCCAGTAGATTAAATAACAACAGATTGATATTTTAATTTTGCTATAAATACTTTTGAATGCCGAAAGGTTTAATCTACACAAATTTTGGGCCATCATTATACTACATATTAGTGCAATAAGTTAATTCAATATTTGATTTCAATCTGTACAAGTTTTAGACACAATTTTTTAATACTAGTAAGTAGACACTATTTTTGAATGTGAACATTATGAACACGACTTTTGAATGCGAACATTATTAACACAATTTTTGATTACAAATATTATAAAACAATTTTGGAAATAAAAATAAAGACACAATTTTTGAGTGCAACTTTTTAACATTCAATACATTAAATGCAAATAGTAAATCAAAAATATACAATGAAAGTATTATGGGATATAAATAATATAGAAATAAATTTATGGAATTCAAAAATAATTTTTGACTGATAAGTTACAGAAAAAAAAGATTTTTCCCCCCTTTCCCTCTGGTATTTGTAATTTATTTATAAAATGTGCAGTGAGCTTCTTAACAAGGTTAGGACAGTGGATGCACCGAATAGTGATTTTGGCCGAATACCGAATATTTGGATAACAGGTGAACCGAATACCGAATATTCGGCTGACCGAGTAGCAACTGTTAGGCCGAATACCGAATATTCGGCCTGTCGAACAGTAAATATTCGGCCGAATACCGAACATTCAGCTGACCGAATACTTTTTATATTTAAAAGTTTGAAGGTATTAAAATGTTACTATTTAAAATAATTTTACATAATATTTAATAAAAGGAACACATTTTGATAAACAAGTCCTTTTTATAAGTAAACTTTATATTGAAGAAAATCTGTTTTAATTATTTAAGAAGGATAATTATAAGACTTTTTTAATTAATAAAAAAATTTATTTTATCGTTTCTTCGACGAATTAATGCAAACATTTTAAAATCGAAAGGAAAATAGTGAAAAAATTTGAAGAAAAACTTTAGACACGATCTTTTATAAAACCCCAAAGGAAAAAAATCGTATGCCGTTGTATACGCTTTTAAATCTTCATCCCAGCAATAACGTTTTACGCTCAGGAGTCGCCATTTTGCGTTTGTGGCACTGAAAGCGAGTCAATAACAAAGCAGTACTCGCGCATGAGTTTATCTAAAACTGTTTGAGAATAACACTGTACAATGCTTACAGTTGATACTATAAAAATTTATAACTGGTGCACTCTTTCATAGACGATAGACACCCTGTATAACCACGGAAAATATACATTAAACTGTTTCGAGTCACCCAAGAAACCTATATCTTTAGAATCCTCAGGAAATAATTTATTTTCGAATATTAAAAAAAAAGATTTTATAAAAAAGAAAAGTGCCCAGTTAAACTGATGGCATTGAGCTCACAGGCTAGTCACACTAATTGTATATTTTACTTCTATTTCAAAGAATAATGCCCCTCGAAAAATAAATTAAAGGGGATTCCCCCCCCCCTCCATTTCCCCTCTTTATACTTAACAAATAAGCCTCTAAATGTCATCAGGGAAGAGTCTTATCGAAATAAACCGTTATACCTAATTTGAAGCAAATCGATAGAAAAATCCTTTGTGAGGGTTTAGCCCCCAGTGCCCCCCCCCTTTTATGTTTAACCAATTAACTTCCAACTCTAATCAGGGAAGCGCCTTATCGGAATAAGCCGGTATACCAAATTTGAAACAAATCGGATAGAAAAACCCATTTATCTAAATCAAGGGGGGGGGGGGTGTACTAGCCCCCGTTCCTCCCTTTAGTCTTAAATAATCAACCTTCAAATCTAATCAGGGAAGCTCGTTATCAAGATTAACCGGTATACCAAAATTTCAAGAAAATCTGATAATTTTGCATGAAAAACTCATTTATCTAAGTTAAGGAGGTGGGGGTTAGTCCCCCTTTCCCCATTTATACTTAACCAATGACCCCCCCCCCCCCAAAAAAAAAAAAAAAAAAAAAAAAAAAAAAAAAACTAATCAGGGAAGTGCCTTATCAGAATGAACCTAGAAAAAAAAATGTAAAGCAAATCGGATTTTTTCTATAAAGAGTTATCGGATATTTCTATCAAGGGTTACGTATGTACGTACGTTTATACATACATACATACAGAACCAGCGGGCACATTTGCTCTGAGCTTTTGATAGCCTGTGAGCTAAAAAGTAATTTTCTATTAGCTGTCCGTAATTCTCGGTAGCATTTCCGAAGAGCTTTTACATTGCATTAATCAATTCTCTCTAAACGGAAAATCAGTTTTTCATGTGCTTTCAAATCTCAAATAAATATTTTCAGCTGCCTAACTGAAATTGCATATCCACTCGTAACAAAATAATGTTAATGTTAATGCTGTTAATTTTGTATGATTTCCTGTAAAAGAGGTTTTCTTAACGATAATATAACCACGAAACAAAATATACAACAGCCTCTTCCGTGTCACCCAAAAATCTGAAAAGCATTCATTTGTTTAGAAGCCACAGAAACCTATATATTTTCGATATTTAAGAAATCATTTGTAAAAATAAAAATTTTTTCCTGCTACTGATTCAGTTTAAAGACAAAAGTTTAAAATATTCAGACAAATTTCATATCTTAAACCACTTACTTTTAATTAAAATAAGATGGTCAAACAATTATTTCAATAAAATGTACTTTAAAAAAAAATCAAGGTATCGATTTGATATGAAATTTTTCCTTATATCGAATATTCCAAACTCTGAAATTCCTGCAATCACGTCATAGTGGATATGAGATGAGGTTTTTAGATTTTAATAATGTAACTTATTTCAATAATAAAGTAGTATTTAAAATGTATAGCCCTCACCCCCCTACCTCCATCACCAATCATAATAATAATAATAATAATAATACAAATAAATTTCCTGCACAATTAAAGACCTATAAAATCACTTGCAACCATCGCTTGACTATTTCTTAACTTGTAAACTACGTCACGAAAATTATACATAAGTAATTACTTCTTTTACTTTTAAGTGAATCACGATCGCTCAAAATGTTACTTAATACATATTTCACGCTTAAAAGAAGAATTTCCTTTCCGTAATACAAGAAGCTGCTCAAACAATTCATTCGGTATAAGCTGCTTAAACACTCCCAGGGGATCGATGTGATATAAGAATTTTTCCCTGGATCAGATATTCCAACCACTGAAAATCCCACAATCACGTCATTTCTAATAAGAAATGAGACTCCTCGACTTTAAGGATGAAACTCGTTTCCGTCAGACCACTTGGGGTAAAAGATTAATGTTTCGCAAGTGCCTAGGGAATCCATGAAGAGAATTGAATGGCATCTCTAGGAAAGCATGATTAATGTTGGTATACTGTCGTTGTCTGAATGCTTTCCACCTATTTGGAAATGTAAACTTTTGGGTGATTGTCAATTCTTTGAATAGATTTCTTTGTTTGCATTCCACGTTTAGGTATGTTGGTTTATTTGTTTTTGATTTATTTTATTCATCTCAGAAATTTTAAAGAATAAATATTTATGATTAATAATTTGGACAGCTGATGTAGAACCACATCCTCAAACTTATTATTTTCTTTTTTTAAGGTGTTGCACTTTTATATATTATTTTATTGTATGCTTTTTGATAGTATTTACCGTAATATTTGATATCGTATTTGGATCTTTGATTAGGCCTTTCTTTATTATTATTGCTATTTTTTTGGGGGGGGGGCTTTCCCATTTAACTGATGATAGGTTACTTTAAGACCAAATGCACATAATGTTTCTATATTTGTAATTCCCTCATTTTCCTTTCGGAGATATAGAGTTATGGACTGTATGTACTCTAATACATGCATCTTTCCAAGTTCCATGTATTGTATTTACATCTGTAGTTATTTGTGAACATATTACTGTTTTGTAAAATTTCGATTTTATCATTAACTCTCAAAACTTTACTTAATATATATTTCACGCTTAAAAAAAGAATTTCCTTTTCTTAATACAAGAAGCTGCTCAAACAATTCATTCGATATAAGTTGCTTAAACACTCCCAGGGGATCGATGTGGTATAAGACTTTTCCCTGGATCAGATATTCCAACCACTGAAAATCCCACAATCACGTCATTTCTAATAAGAAATGAGACTCCTCGACTTTAAGGATGAAACTCGTTTCCGTCAGACCACTTGGGGCAAAAGATTAATGTTTCGCAAGTGCCTAGGGAATCCATGAAGAGAATTGAATGGCATCTCTAGGAAAGGATGATTAATGTTGGTATACTGTCGTTGTTTGAATGCTTTCCACCTATTTGGAAATGTAAACTTTTGGGTGATTGTCAATTCTTTGAATAGATTTCTTTGTTTGCATTCCACGTTTAGGTATGTTGGTTTATTTGTTTTTGATTTATTTTATTCATGTCAGAAATTTTAAAGAATAAATATTTATGATTAATAATTTGGACAGCTGATGTAGAACCACATCCTCAAACTTATGCTTTCCTTTTTAGGTGCGTTCGTAATTATATAAATACGTAGCACCTATAGTCGTCGTTCAGTCCGTCCGTCCGTCCGTCCGTCTGTCCGTCCGTCTGTCCGTCCGTCTGTCCGTCCGTCTGTCCGCATGTAACAGAGCAAAAACTACCCAACCGAATGGTCTGAAATTTCAAATATATGATTGTTGCAAAATTTTGTCGAGCCATTTCAAATTTTATGAAAATCGGATGTATAGTTTAATTACAGGGACAGTCAAAAGTTTTTCTTTACATTACGGCCAATGGGAAAAATTATTGCAAGTGCATTTTAATGATATTAGAGCCTTCCGAATGATCTGAAATTTTAAAGATATAACTGTTGCAAAATTTTGTCGAGCCATTTCAAATTTTAGGAAAATCGGATGTATAGTTTAATTACAGGGACAGTCAAAAGTTTTTCTTTACATTACGGCCAATGGGAAAAATTATTGCAAGTGCATTTTAATGATATTACAGCCTTCCGAATGATCTGAAATTTTAAAGATATAACTGTTGCAAAATTTTGTCGAGCCATTTCAAATTTTAGGAAAATCGGATGTATAGTTTAATTACAGGGACAGTCAAAAGTTTTTCTTTACATTACGGCCAATGGGAAAAATTATTGCAAGTGCATTTTAATGATATTAGAGCCTTCCGAATGATCTGAAATTTTAAAGATATAACTGTTGCAAAATTTTGTCGAGCCATTTCAAATTTTAGGAAAATCGGATGCATAGTTTAATTACAGGGACAGTCAAAAGTTTTTCTTTACATTACGGCCAATGGGAAAAATTATTGCAAGTGCATTTTAATGATATTACAGCCTTCCGAATGGTCTGAAATTTTAAAGATATAATTGTTGCAAAGTTTTGTTGAGCTATTTCAAATTTTAGGAAAATCGGATGTATAGTTTAATTACAGGGACAGTCGAAAGTGTTCCGTTACATTACGGGGAATGGGAAAAAATTATTGCAAGTGCATTTTAATGATATTACAGTCTTCCGAATGGTCTGAAATTTTAAAGATATAATTGTTGCAAAGTTTTGTTGAGCTATTTCAAATTTTAGGAAAATCGGATGTATAGTTTAATTACAGGGACAGTCAAAAGTGTTCCGTTACATTACGGGGAATGGGAAAAAATTATTGGAAGTGCATTTTAATGATGTATCAGACTATGCGCTTTATGAAGTGCAAAAAAGTATACATTCAGTACAATATGGGGTGCAAAAAATAATTATAAAACTAGTTATAGTACGAACGCACCTCATTTGCCACGTTTGATGAGCAATTTCCAACTTGTTTTAAGGTGTTGCACTTTTATATATTACTTTATTTTATGCTTTTTGATAGTATTTACCGTAATATTTGATATCGTATTTGGAAGTTTGATTAGGTCTTTCTTTATTATTATTGCTATTTTTTGGGGGGGGCTTTCCCATTTAACTGATGATAGGTTACTTTAAGACCAAATGCACATAATGTTTCTATATTTGCAATTCCCTCATTTTTCTTTCGGAGATATAGAGTTATGGACTGTATGTACTCTAATACATGTATCTTTCCAAGTTCTATGTATTGTATTTACATCTGTAGTTATTTGTGAATATATTACTGTTTTGTAAAATTTCGATTTTATCATTAACTCTCAAAACTTTACTTAATATATATTTCACGCTTAAAAAAAAAATTCCTTTTCTTAATACAAGAAGCTGCTCAAACAATTCATTCGATATAAGTTGCTTAAACACTCCCAGGGGATCGATGTGGTATAAGAATTTTTCCCTGGATCAGATATTCCAACCACTGAAAATCCCACAATCACGTCATTTCTAATAAGAAATGAGACTCCTCGACTTTAAGGATGAAACTCGTTTCCGCCAGACCACTTGGGGCAAAAGATTAATGTTTCGCAAGTGCCTAGGGAATCCATGAAGATAATTGAATGGCATCTCTAGGAAAGCATGATTAATGTTGGTATACTGTCGTTGTTTGAATGCTTTCCACCTATTTGGAAATGTAAACTTTTGGGTGATTGTCAATTCTTTGAATAGATTTCTTTGTTTGCATTCCACGTTTAGGTATGTTGGTTTATTTGTTTTTGATTTATTTTATTCATCTCAGAAATTTTTAATAATAAATATTTATGAATAATAATCTTAACAACTGAAATAGTACACTGCATTTTAAAATCTATTATCCACAGCGTAAAAAACTTATTAATATCTGAGGGACTACCAATGTTTGTATATAATGATAGCCAGCATTGGCCGTCGGTTTATCCAACGATCTTGGATAAAAAAAATTAAACCATATAATTTTTGTTATGTTAAAATTATTCCTATTTGAAATGTTTTCTTTTTCTTTAGGTGTAGCAGTTTTATATTATTAAATTTTATACTGTTTTATGGTACTAGGAGACTCACCCCCTGTTCGCTAACGCTCGCCAACCTCAATGAATTGCAACGCAAATCACATTAGAACTCCAGCTCGCTCGCCGTCGCACTGTTTACATCAACCCCAGCCACAATGAATATTATTATAAATCATTTTAATATAGAAAATTTAGAAATATTTTTAATGTATAAAAAAGTAATGGAAAACTTAGTTGTAAACGCAAATAAAAATTGATTTTTTCGCCTAAACTATTGCACAGCACGGTTTAAATTCATTTGAAACTCTTAGAACAACAGTACAGAAACGCTATGTATGACGCTAACGAAATGCAAACAACACGTTTTCTGCTGTGTCTAAAAGACAGTTTTGATCAGAGGGCTGATTCGCTGAATGCAAGCGTTTTCGTAAAATAAACCAATGGCAATGCTATTCATACATGGATCAATCTATCTGTCTTTAAAAAGAGATTCTCTCTGAATTTTTAATTGCTGAATTGGTCGGAACATGTGACCGTAAATTAGCCACTGAGAATCTTCGCTGTTGTTGTTGCCAAATGTCAAGATATAAATTCAGCCTCATTTCTGCGCCATGTAAGAGAAAGAGAAATATATGGATTTTTCGTAATGTTTTATACCGCATTTGGCTGTCTCAATAGGTCTTTCTTTATTATTATTATTATTGTTGTTTGGGGCTTTCCCATTTAACTATTGATAGGTTCTTAAAGATCAAATGCTCGCTGTGTTTCCATAGTTGCGATTCCCTAATTTTTCCATCGGAGTTATAGAGCCATGGACTCTATGTAGTCTAATACGCATGTCCTTCTAAATTGCATTTACATGTGTAATTATTTGTGAATATAGTACTCTTTTGTAATATTTCGGTTCTTTGGATCCTAGGTTTATGTATGTTGATTTGCTTCAGTGATTTGTTTTATTCAAATGGGAACTTTTTTACTTTATCATTTTATTTTGTATTTTACTTTGCATAATCATAAAAAATGATTACAAAATTTTTTATATTTTTCATTTTCATGGTCAAATGTGTACAAATATAGATTTTTTTTAGTAAATAAATGAATAATTGATTGATATCTGGAGACTATGTCTAACGAAGACAATTTTCATGAAGATATAGGTATATAACAATTAAACCGTTCGCGAACACTTATTCAGGCACTTAGATTCAATGAATATACTAACATTTATTCGTGAAGTTTAATCTTGTCATTTAGCTTATTGATTTAAACAATTATACTGTAATACATAGAAAAAATGTATAGTACTTGTCACCTACTCATGTAATTTTCATAATCACACTCAGCTGAAATTAATATGCATTTTTGTTACCGACCTTGCTGCAACCTTGCATATATTTTTCTGTATCAGTTCGTCAAATACTTACACACACACAAAAAAAATGTTTTTGATCATGTTACATATATTTCACATTACCCCCTAAATTATTTAAGTACAGTATTTTTTATAGTGTCTTCGACTCGTAAATGCAGTTTCAGCATAATGATTTTTAACGTTTCAAGATTTTACTTTAGAGATATTTTTGAAGTGTTATTACTTAATAACTTCAAAAGAAGTTATCTACAGTAAATGTATAATTAAACGATGAAAACATGTATGCAGCAAATTTTAAGGGAAAAAATATTTCCCCCCAAAAGTACAAAAATTCTATATGACATGCATATATTAAAGCATTAATGAGAAACCACCAGCTATATTTATTAGATTTCTTCTCGCTTCCTACCAATTTTCTAGTCAAGTTTCATAGACAACAAAATATTTTGGGGTTCTGGGCACTATTATTACTTTTTCTGAAGTTTTTCATGTACAAACTTTTCAAGCAGTAAAACAGACATTTTTCATCTCCCCGCTTTAAATCATGACATTATCAGATTTTCCCATTTTCTGAATCCCTAATTATACAGATTAAGCCCTTATCTATACACTCCATTAAAATAAACAAAATATTCACTCTTTTTTTCCTCTTTCGAATCTGAAATTTTACTAAAAGTAGTCATTTACACTTTGATTTATGACATAAAATTACTTCTGAAAGCGTAAAAGTTTGGTGCATACTTTAGTGTTAAAGAAATTTACAATTTTTTTTTCTCTTTAATTTGCCAACAAGTTTTGTTGTATAAAAACAATGTTATGGAAGTTCCATGTTAAATTATTTGGAAAACTAGTGTTTAGCTTTACTTTGTTAAATATTTTTTGCTTGTTTTGTATGTTTTTATTTAAATAAGAATTTTTAAATTTCATTTTCTTCATAAGAATATAATGCAAAAATAGAAAAGGGAAAATGCCTTTTTTCTTTTAAAACTAATTGTTAAAAATTTCAAAAAACGTATAACTTCAAAGTTCTGGTAACCACAAATTCTTTTACAAGGGAAATGATATCCCGATTTACGTCCCCTCGAATTACGCTGGCCTGTACCTAAATCGCTAGATCTGGAAAATTATATTTTAAGTTAGCTCATTTATTTAGAAATCGACATATTGCATTTACTTTGTTCATGGCTCGTGTAAATATATCCTTAACATTCGCGAGGGTTAGGTTCGCGGAAATCTCTGCGAATGTGAAAATCGCGAATTTTGAGACTATCTTCCCGTGCATAAAAAGGGGTTAGATTTAATGATTTTTTTAAATGGAAAAAAGCAATTGAAACCCAAAAATATATTTATTAAATATTAAAAAGTACATGCTGTAAATAAATTTGAATAATTATAAACATATTGTACAAAGTTTAATTCCTAGTTGGTGGCTAAAAATATTTATTGATATACGATTGTTTGGCAGAACAGAACTTTTGTTTATGAATTTCCATGTAAGGAAAAGTTTGCGGTCTCGATTCTTCTTTCAAATATAAGACTCCTCACCAGTAAAGGATTGCATTTCATCTCTTTCTCAACAAGTTGTAGAAGCTTTAAAATTGACGATACAATTTTTGTAGAAAATTTTTCACTTGCAATAATAATTTTGAATTTTAGAAAATTTAGGATTTTTTCTATTTTTAGCATTATGTCATGTTTCGGGTTTATCTTAATTATCTATATTTTGTCTTAATACAAGGGTTGGAATTCTCAGAACTTACGATATGCAGTAAAATGCAACTGTCCAGTGTCAAATGGTTTATGGAATTGGTAAAACAAAGCGAGTTTGCTTTATAAGAAAATATTCTTTATAAAACAAAATTCGCGAATAACCAAGTTAAGAATTCGTGAAATTGGATCAAAACTCGCGAATGTTAAATCCGCGAAAATTAAGGTATTACTGTACATCATATCATATATTTTATAAAATGAGAAACCCTAAAAGCGTTTGTCCGTATCTCTGTTGTAATTTCAAAAACTAAAAGACGGATTTTTTTCTGGTTTACACCGTTGGATAGAAAAATTCCTGCCGTCGTTATAATGGATAATATATCAAGATAACCATGATTTTTGATAATAAAATTTGGTATTTAATACCTATTTTGTTCAAAAAGGTTCCCATTGTTTTGTTATTTTTGGCGATCATTATCGTTGGTTTAAGAATTGAAACGGCTATATCACTTCGAAAATAATGCAACCAAATTGAAAAATAAAATTAAAAAGCTGTAACTGATTTTATTTTAAATTTAATTACCCCCCCCCACCCTCCCACCCCCCAAAACGGGGGGGGGGGAGAGAAGAAATACAGTTTTATTAAGATATAATATTTTAAAGCGAAAACATTTGATTTAAACAGGAAAAGGATGTTTATAATGCTTAATTTTTTTAATGTGAAAGATTGCAATTCAATCAATATTTGACGATTTCTCTTTTGAATCAGGTTAAGAAAAATGGATGTGATAATTTGATTATATAAATTTTAGTGAACACTTTTAAAATCTATTTCCCCTATCACATGACTTAGAATAAATTAGAAGGTGAAATTATAAAAAGGATTGTACTTGTTAGTTACATATTATTTGTTTAAAAAGGACTTTGATTTTTGTTTTGTCACTAAAAACTGCGATTTTAAGCCAAAAGTCCATAAACATGAGCATTAGCCTAATCGATATTAGCAATAATGCTGTTTTTGAAAGTGCAAAATATGACTTTTGGGATAAAATTTTATATTCAAATGTAAATTATATAAATAGCAGTTAATGTTATAAAATTAGGGTCAAATATTTAAATTTTAGTATAAATGTCTGCCACACACACACATATTGAAAAATAGTTTAATTTCGGACATTTAAATTTTTTTTCACATACTTTACTATGAAAACATGTCAGTTTGTTTCTCCAAAACATATGATTTTTATAGCCTCTAACTCAGATTAGTTAATATTGTCCATTTTTTCGTATACGTATATATTTTACCTATAGCTAATTTCACTTACAGAAACATTCACTGCGTGAAAAGTTAACTAAAAGTTATTGTTAATGAGATATATGCAGTTATGAGTTATTACTATCACAATAGCCATGTTGTCGCAATAAAAATTTCTTGCTGTTATAAATTTTCGATATTATTTTTAATTCGTCATTTCTTTTTATTTCTTCTTTTTTTAATTTTTTGCTTATCTTCCCTTCATTTAGGAATATTTTAAAAACATATTGGACTAATCTTTCATATTCGGATCACCGCCTATTGGCATATTTACTATATTGTTGGAAGTTTCATTTATGTTAGGAAGGGACACTGGACGACGAATCCGATAGAAGAAGATCAGCTGATTTTGTAATTAGCGATTACTAAATTTACGGTTTTTCATTATGAAGCAAACTGTCACCAAAATAACAATACAGTAGAACCTCGATTATCCGAAGTAATTGGGACCGACCCTCTTTCGGAAAATCGAAATTTTCGGATAATCGAGAATGCTTCAATTTTAAGATGAAGGAGAAATATATGCAATATTTCTTATTATGGTAACAAGTGCTTAATAAAAATAAAGCAATAGCAAAATAGAAACAAGAATAAATTACCTGAATTTTAATTTTGAAATTAAGTACCTTTTACGTATATCACAAGGGTTTGAGAAAATGTTTTGTTTGTCGCAGTTTCGATTGTCTTTGCTTTGAAACTCTATCACAGGGTTTTTTTAATATTATTTGTTCACCAGTATCACAGCCTTTCTGCTGCTCCAGCCATGCCAAATCTTTTTCAAAACATACAATAGCTTCAGAATTGCTAATTTGTTCGTTTTCTTCGTTCTTCTCCGCAGATTACGGGGACTCAAGTTAAATTCAAAAGAACTCAAAGGAAAGAGGAAGAAAGGGGATCGAAAATATTTATATCTACGCGTAGTTCGGAAAGGACCGCTTGCACACAATGAATATGGTAGTTAAAAAAAATCTTTCAAAATGGATTTTGCACACAAGGAATGTGATAGAAAAAAAAAAAAAAAAAAAAAAAAAAAAAACCCTTAAAAATGGATTTCGGTTAAAAGAGTTTCGGATAAAAGAGGTTCTACTGTACTTCCAATGTACGGAGAAAAGAAAACATTGTAATACAAATGGTGGTGAATGAAAAACAAATTGTGGTTCTGGTAACATAAATACAATCTCACTCTTTGTTACCTTATAAAAATTGGTAATAGACGTCTCAATATAGGTCTAATATGGTTTTTCATCTATGGATTTCAGTTCATTAAATACAATTAAAAATATAATAAATTATTAGCACACAAAGAACAGTGTTTAACTTTCATATTTAAAAGAAAGTAAATCAGAAAAATAATGCATTTTTAAAGGTGAACTGTTTGAATAAAATTAAAATGACACCACTTTCACTGCATCATACAAACCAATAGAAATCAATTAACCGTTAATCTGGAAAAAACCCGATGAGTGATTCTGATAGAAAAATGAACCTCTGCTTTGCATCCAATAAAATATTCCGTAATCGGGTCGATAGGTAAGCTTGAAGTTAAACATTAGAAGTGTTTCCAACGATTGGATTGCAAGTATACCAGAGTTAGTTATAAAATGAAGTAAATTACGCGACAAGCTATATTCCATTAAATAGTCAAATTACTGTTAACTCAATTACAGATTTTTCACAAGAAAAATTCCATACATTAAATAGTACTGACAATAGTACATTTCGTTACATAAAATTTTTAGTAATAGTCTTTTAGGTGAATACTTGAACCGAAGATTTCCTTTACATTTTTCTAATGAACATAATAACACGCAGAAATAAATATGCTTGCCTTCTCCTTTATATTCAAGATTAACTTATTCTTCAGCATATTGTCTAAATAACATCATTAATGAAAATAATCGTTAATTTGTCTTTATGTTTAGGTGGTAGGGCTGTGCGTCAGACGAAATTGCTTTATAATGATCGAAATTTTATCTAATCATAATTTCAGGTACTTGTTTTTCCTGCGGTAATATAGCCCTGTTTACACATTTCAAGGGTGGTAAAGAAAAAGTTTAAATTGTGGGGAAACGTGGATATGTGGAACATAAAATCGTGATTATATTATTCAAAATCTCTTGACTAGAGTATAAAAAAAAAGTATTGCAATAATTTACTAAAAAGTTGTTATTAATGAATTGCTTTGTTTATTATTCGAATTTTCATTTTACTTTTAAGATCAACACGGATGAGCTTAGATTTATCTCTTTGAATAAACTTTAATAATCCTCATATAAAATAATGTAAATCACATCCAACAGCATTAATTTTGTTTTTGTTCTTATATTACAAATTACTAATTTATCATAACTGCGTTTCATTTACGAATAAAAAAACCCCTGAATAAAAATAAAAGTTATTTGGAGCAAATTCAAGTTGAACTTATTTATAAATGAGTATAATACAGGGTGTCACAAAAGTCTTTGACACATTTTAAAATTCAATAAAAAATCAAGTAATTGCCCTACAAGAGTACGATTTGGACTAACATGCTTCTCAGAATGGAAAGTTTTTTTCAAGCGAATGAAAATCATTAGTTCCAAATTTCGATTTTAGATGGCGCCTCTTGTCCGCATTTAAGGTTTTCAAACATGCATTTTTTTCTGATTTTCAGATTAAATTTGACGCTGTAACACATAAATAAAGATTGCCAGTGGAAAAAAAGAAACTGTATAATTTTTCTGTGGCTGAAATTGTAATACTGAAGCAAGAGATCAAGCATGTGATTCAGCCAATTCCACAACCAATACTAGCGAACACGTGGGTTAAACTGGAGTTCCGTATGAATGTGGCTGGAGCTACAAAAAGCGCACTCATTGAACTATGCTAATTAGAACTCTTTAACTGATTTTGACAAAATAAAATGATATCTAAACGATTGTCTTGAGTATTTTAGGCTTCTTCCTGATTAATTTAAGGTACAGCGCCATCTATGGGTATGATAGGAACTAATTTTTTTATACGCTTGGAAAAAACTTTTCATCGTGAGAAGCATTTTATTCCAAACCGCACTCCTGTACGACAAATACTTGATTTTTTATTAAATTTTAAAATGTGTCAAGGACTTTTGGACACCCTGTATAATGAAATAACTCAGTAATGCGTAAGTTGTAGATAAAGGTGAAATAAATTAGAAAAAGTAGAGGTTTATATGTTTTTTATATCAGGATTAACAGCGTCTTTTTTCTTTAAATTAACAAAAAGACGTACACAGTAGTTTTATAGAAATAAACCAAACAAACGACAACAAAAAAAAGTTTATTATACGTAAATATACTCAACAATACTCGATAACGCAAATATTGACAACATAAATCTGAAATTTCAAATGATATTCCTAATTATTAATACAAAAAATATCCAGGCATTTTGCTAAACATAAAATTATTCTTCAGTTTATTGCCTAATTAACATCAATAATGGAAATAATCGTTTATTTGTTTTTAAGTTTAGCTGCTCGGTCTGTGCGTCAGTCGAAATTGCTTTATAATGATCGAAATTTTATTGAATCATAATTTCAGGTACTTGTTTTCCCTGCAGTAATATAGCCTTGTACATAATACATAGGATGGACCACAATTTAAATAAGCTGAATAACGTATATCTTGACATCATAAATCTTTGAAATTTTGAATAACATTCTCAATTATTAACATAAAAAATATCCAGTCATTTTGCTAAACGTAAGGTGGGCCACAATTTATTCTCCTAAATATAAAATCTCGTGATGATACACACAATACTTCCTTCATTAGTCAAGAATTTATACTACATAAATTTCCACTAATCATATCCTTTAAACATACTTATAACAACAAAATTATAATTAATAAACATATTCTTATTATAAAAAAAAAGTTTATTATACTTAAATGTACTCAAGAATACTCAGTAACGCATAACTTGACATCATAAATCTGAAATTTTGAATATTGTTCTCAATTATGAATATAAATAATATCCTGGTATTTTAAGACGGGCCACAATTTATTCTCCTAACCATAAAAACTCGTAAAGATGCACAATAGTTGCTTCATTATTTAACTATTTATTCTACATAAATTTCACTAATCATGTCCTTCAAATATACTTATAACAACAAAATTACAATTAAACATATTCTTATAGAAAAAAACGTTTATTATATTTAAATATACTAAACAATACTCAATAAAGCATAACTTGATATCATAAATCTTTAAAATTTTCAATAATATTCTCAGTTATTAACATAAACAATATCCAGGCATTTTGCTAAAAATAAGATGATCCACAATTTATTCTCCCAATCATACAATCTTGTGAAGGTACACATAGTACTTCCTTCATTATTCAAATATTTATACTACATAAATTTCAACTAATCATATCCTTCTAAACGTTAGTTAATTCCTTTTTTTTTTCATTAATGCATCCAGAAAGCTTGAGTCCAAATCAAAATAATTAGAAATAAATAATAATAAAGAAGAAATAGTGTCGTATACGTTATTAACAATTTTAAAATAAATATCGAAAACTGAATTGTTTATGACGTTTATTCAATCAAACAAACACATTTAAAATAATCTGTGATTTTTTTAATTAAAAAATTAAATGAAAAATAAAGAGTATATAATTATTACACACTATATTCTTATATTATTTAGGATTATATAGTAGTCAGAAAATTCTTTATCTTGTATGAAGTTTTTTTTTTTTTAAATAGTATGAATCAATATGAATCAAATAATTCCTCAAGAGAGCTTAACTCCAAATCAAAATAATTATAAATAAAAAATAATAACTAATACGTTTTTAACAATTTTAAAATAAGCATGGAAAACTGAATTGTTATGACGTTTATTCAATCAAACAAACACATTTAAAATAATCTGTGATTTTTTTTATTAAAAAATTAAAAGAAAAAATAAAGAGCATATAATTGTTACACACTTTATTCTTATATTATTTAGGATTATATAGTAGTCAGGAAATTCTTTATCTTGTATAAAGTTTTTTTAAAAAGATAGTATGAATCAATATGAATCAAATAATTCCTCGAAAGAGCTTAACTCCAAATCAAAATAATTATAAATAAAAAATAATAATGAAGGAATTAAGTCTAATGCGTTTTTAACAATTTTAAAATAAGTATCGAAAACTGAATTGTTTATGACGTTTATTCAATCAAACAAACACATTTAAAATAATTTGTGATTTAAAAAAAAAAAAATAAATAAATAAAAAATAAAGACTATATAATTATTAGACACTTTATTCTTGTTGTTATTCAGGATTATAAAGTAGTGGGGAAAAGCTTTATCGTTTGTAACGTTTGTTTAAAATATACTATGAATCAAAATAGCATTGGAAAAATCTAAAAATTGAAAATAGCTTTATCCTCTCTAAGTTAAACATAAAATGGTAATTTAATTCACGAGTAGAACAAACGATAATATTTTTTTTTTACTACCAATGCAAATTTTGCTGCACATGTGTTTAAACTACTTTCACAAGTGTGAATTAACAAAAAACTCAAACGACCAAAATCAACATTAAATATAATTTTTCGTGAATTATTTGATCATCTACCTTTGAATCCGTTTCTGTGAATACTGCTGAAAAATTAACTTTCATGTGTGAATAATCCCGAAAATATTTTTTATTAGCATATAAACACAGCATTTTTAGAGGCGTAAAAATACGCAACAATGCCAAAGCTTCAGATCATAAATCCTTAAAAGTTACGCACATAACTTCCTTCATTATCCAACTGAATACTGCTTATTTCAGCACTAACCACATCCTTCCTGACATTAATTGCTGGCTTATTCTCTATTTACAAATCCCTCCAAACGGGTGGAACTCCACTAGCTTTTTTTTATGAACCTTTATGCTGTATGAAGATCGAAAGTCACATCGTTCATGAAGCAAATCTCTTCCACCCCTTTGCTTTGAAGAGGTGCTCAGCTTTTAGCGGGGGAATTTTTCAATTCATTTACCAAACTGAGAAGATCAGTGCAAACCTTTGGGAATCAACGATTCTAAGATTTTTTTTTTTATTATTTACGTTCTTTATCGATAAGTATCTTTTAAAAGAGAAAAGAGATTGCTGAGAGAGAAAATTTTGAACATTTAGTATCTTTTTTTTCTGAAAAAATCTTAAACCAGGAAACGGGAGTATTTGAAGCCAGTGAATGTTTTTGCGCTGTGTGTTTGCCTTAAATCGCTTAAGTTTGAATATTGAAACGTTGAAATGTAGAAACATTACTCCTTTAGCTTCAATAAGAAGTTTTTATTATAAATTCTGTAGATAAATTTCGGAAAAAAATATTAAATTTTGATGGTGCATAAAAAATAAATGTCGACTTTATGTTTGGTATAAAATTTTGCAATTCGAATTAAGGAAAATAACATTTAGAGTTTTAAAAAATAATTTCATACATTAAATTAAAATGCATCTGATATAAATTTTTTAAAGGGAACACAAATATAAATATAAAACATTTTTTTAAGGATTTGTTTATTACGTATGCTAATAAATATGTAATAGGAAAGTATTTTGTCAATTGCTTCAAAAATACGATACTATATTGTATATAAAATGTTATTCCCAATAGGTATTTGTCATTAAAACTCGTCAAGCAATTCATTTTATTATTATTAAATTTGCTATTAAAGTTATGATTAGATTTGAGTAATTTTATTATTTTAAGATTAAAAATGCTTATTTTTTTATACGTTCAAAGTGCGAAATG
The DNA here is from genome assembly GCA_963932465.1 of Maratus speciosus. Lineage (NCBI taxonomy): Eukaryota > Metazoa > Arthropoda > Arachnida > Araneae > Salticidae > Maratus > Maratus speciosus. Next base: position 31,512,302 of record OZ010789.1, on the reverse strand, counting down.
TAATTCTTTTGATAACTGTTGAAGTTGTAATCTGTTATCCGGCAATTCTTCTATTTTTACAAATAAATAAGTAAATAAATAAATAATTTTAAACTACTGAATATTCATAAATGCAGATATATACTTTTTTTAGGATTTATTAATTACGTATGCTAATAAATATTTAATAAGAAAGTATTTTGACAATTGCTTAAAAAATACAATACTAGATTGTATATGAAATCTTACTACAAATAAGTAACTATCGTTAAAAATCGCCAAGCTATTCTTCTTATTATTATTAAATCTGCTATTAAAGTTATAATTAGATTTTAATAATTTTATTATTTTAAGATTTAAAAGCTTTTATTTATACGTACACAGTGCGAAATGTAATTCTTTTAATAACTTTTGAAGTTGTACTCTGTTATTCGACAATTCTTACACTATAGAAATAAATAAGTAAATAAATAAATAATTTTAAATTCCTGAATGTTCATAAATACAAATGTATAAATTTTTTTTAAGGATTTGTTTTTTGCGCTGCTTTTTGCTAATAAATATGCAGTAGAAAAGTATTTTGCCAATTGCTTAAAAAATGCAATACTAGATTGTCAAAAAGTGTTACCCCAAATATGTATTTCTCATTAAAAATCCTCAAGTTATTCTTATTATTATTAAATTGACGACTAAATTTATGATTAGATTTGAATAATTTTATTATTTTAAGATTAAATTAGCGTATTATATGTGCACAGTACTAACTGTAATATTGATTTTTTTTTTTTTTTTTTTTTTTTTTTTTTTACAACTGTTGAAATTGTATTCTATTATCCGGTAAGTCTTATATTTTACAAATAACTAAATAAATAAGTAAATGAAAAAATAATTTTAAATTCCCAAATGTTCGTAAATTGTTTAATTCATTTTAATTCTATCACGCAAGGCGTTTTAATTTACTTATTTTACAGAAAATTTCCATTTTTTATTCAAATACACAGAATTTTCTGAAATATATTTAGAATGTACTGCATATCGGCAAAGCAATATCCATATTTTGGAAATACAAAAGTAAACAACATAGAAATTATTTTAAATTAAAATAACAAATTTAAAATTATCAGATTCTAAATATTTCAAATAAGTTACGTTATAAGTACATCTATTAGCAGTTTTGTTAAATAAAAATGTTGACTATAAAATATTAAAAAATATAAAAAACATTAATTTTATGCCTGTATATTTTATACTGTTATAGAATAAAATATAAAACCGTACATTAGAAGCAAATAAGCATTTTTTTCTAATGCTATACATCTATTTCATACAAAACTTTATCATTTTTCTTGCATAATTTAAATAAATTAATTAATTTAGAAGTGTGCCCATTCATTTTTACATGTTACATATTTTTGTCCCAACATTAATGTTTTTGGAACTGATTTTTTTTTTTTTTTCAAATATAATAATCCTATTCAGTATTTGTACCATTTTTTTTTCAGTTTTGAAGAACTGATTTCCCCTCTAACAGGAAAAGAATGTTCATTATTATACTCATCAGCTCTATTAGATTAGCACAAAATAAAGTAGTTCGAGATTGAAACGAAAATAATTTTGATTTATTTTATCAAAAGAAAAAGACAAAAAAAGGAACAATGAATGAATGGGTGAAAAGTCAGTAATATTAATAGGCAATTGTTAAGGCACTTTAAAAATATTGATTCAGTTTCAATTTTTTGTTTAAAAACGCTATGAGAGTCATTCCATGGTAACTTACGTTACACTTCGAATAATTTTCTTCAATAATTTTAGTAATATAACAGAAAAAAAAAAATTAAATGTAAAGTTGACGTGATTTGTTAATGAAAACTATTGAAAGTTTAATTTAGATGAAAATTACCTAATTTTAGTGTTATTTCTTGAACTCTGTTAATAAACAAAACATGTCAACTTTATATTTGAATATTTTTTGGTGTTATATTACTAAAGTTACTGCAGTAAATTGTTGTAAATGTGTAAATAATATACTGTCAAAGATTCTGTTTTAGTACATTATCATTAAACACGAAAGACATCGTAAGATTATGTATACAACAAATCTACCCTATATACATATAATCCTAATGAAACGAATTTATGAAACGGATATATGAAACGAATTTATGCAACGATTCTTTGAAACGACTGATTAAACAACTGATTATGTTTCACGGCGATTTCTCCTAAAATATGGAATACTTTGCGATGAAATTAAAACCAAAAATCAGTATTGATTCGCAGATCTCAAAACTGGTATTAGAATTTTTAAATTCGAATTAGTTTTCGAAATATTAATTATTTTCTAATTTTAAATACATTTTTCTAATGATGGCAACTAATATTTTAATCATAACATGTATATTTTTTTCATATTTCAGGAAAGGTTATTATTTTAAACTAATTTGGTGACCAGTTTGGCCTCCCTTAAATGTATGCTAAGAAATGTATCATGCTACTTTTATTCATAATTCAATTTGCTTGAACAATCTTTCGCGAAATCGAAAGATTCTGATAGAGAAATCAATTCTGACGGTATTCTTATGTTAGCGAGACGCAGGTGATAATTCGCTAAACATTTTCTCGTCGCAATTTTTTATATTTCATTAATTTCCTTTAAAATATAATCCTTTCATTCATTTTATTTAAAATACACAACTTTAATTTAAAATTGATGGCTTTCACTTCTTTTTTTTTTTTAAACAAAACGAAAAGAAAAAAAATAGGCACAGATGTTATCTACGCACCGAGGATCCTAATTGGCGCCAAAATGGCATTATTGTGATTGACATGGTAACCCCGCTTTTTTGTTTATTTAATAATAAATGTTTATTTACTTTTATTTCTTTTTTTAAATTATATAAATTATTTTGTTCCATAGTTATTAATTATGTTTTTTTATTTCCTTTAGAAAATAATAGAAAATAATTTTTAAAAAATACGGTACAATTTAGTTATTCCGTCGACCAATTTCGCCAAATTATACAAATTGACACAATTTTTATTTTAAATAACGAAAGAACAAACAAATGAGTATAACATTAATAAATATACAAATAAAACATCGAAATAAAATTCACTTGATGCCGTAAACACGTGTAACTTGCTTAAAGTCAAGTGAATATGACATTTACGACCAACCATTCTTGGCATTTAATCTTATAGTTTGGCGATAGATTTTTGGCCGACGGGATAACTAAGTAATACCAAAAATGCATATGTAACTGGTATTTAAAAACGAGGTTTTCGCCAAATTTTCGTAAAAAAAAAAAAAAAAAAAAAAAAAAAAAAGATAAAAAAAGAAAAAAAAATATCACGCCAAACCTGCGGTGCGTATATGACATCTGGCCAAATATTACCACACGAAAAAAAAATGCTAACTGTCGAGTTGAAAAAAGCTATGGCGAGATTTGCATCCAGCTAGCGTAACGGTACCAAGAATTATTTGCGACCATGGCAACTTTTATGTAGTTTTATTCGAAATAAATTTTGATTTTTTAATCAAAATGGAAAATTTACAGCCCCATATTGGCGCGATTTTTTTCTAACACCAATGTCACATGCGGAACGGGCACTTAACTGGAGCCAAAGTATCGTTATTTTGCTTGATATGGTAAGCCGAATGTTGTTGTTTATGCTGTTGATGCGTTCCCCAAATATATGACATATGTGCCAAACTTTCATATGAAAGGTGAAGAATTCAGACCGTATTTGTTTATGGCAGTTGATGACTTGAACTATTATAATATAGATGAAATGATGGTGATAGAATAATATTTGGCGGCTTATCACCTGTGCCAGACAAACATTAAGTACCAAAATGGCACCTAGAGTATAAAAAGCGAAGTGGTCCGCCCGGAACTGTTGATGATAGTCACATGACTTAGGCTATTGTTATAGAGATTGTTTTAAAATACCGGGAGACAAAAACTCTGTATACTTAATTCATTTTATTTTAGCTTCTTTTCAAATGTTTAACTGATCCTCTTTAATCAAAAACGGAAACAACCATTGTATGTCTTAACAGCAACTGATTCGCCCTTAAAATTGTGCTTTGGAAAGGGCTTTCGCCCTTTTGATTCGCCCTTTTTGCAATCAAAGGTAATTGAATGGAAACCCGTTTACAGGGAGATCTGCACAGCTTTTTTCAGTATAATTCAATCCTCTCTAATATTTTTAAAACCCATCTGATTAGCGTGTTTTTAGATTCTGCGGTGTCTGAACGGGGTTTGGCGTGCGTAGCTTGCAGAGGACAGAGCCCCTAGTAGTTTATAAAATTTTACTCGATAATTACTAGCTTAATACGCAGAAAAATGAGAAACTTCCAAGTGGAAGTTAAAATTTTTTACATGCACTACGACTGAATTGTACTTACAATGAAGTATTCGACGATTTGGTTAATGCTTTACAGAGAAACGAAAAACCTCAACAACGTTAGTATGTACTGCGAGACTATGACATATAATGTCGTTGAGAAAAAAAAATGAAAACAAAAATCCAAAATGTATATTTAACAGCGTCCAAAATGGGTACACAGTAGTAACCAAAACAGGCATATGGACCCAAATTGGGTAACCTCATACCTAAGAATCTTTCTACTGAATTCGGGTATTTTTATACCCGTTTTAGGCTTTAATTTTTTATGTGTGTACTTTGTATGCACATAGAAATTTAGACGTTGACATCAGAAATAATATTTATAAAGATTTGAACTTCATTTTCGTGTAGTTTCATAGTGTTTTCTCTAGAACTTTACTCGACACATTTGTCAAACGTTCTAAATATAAACATTCAAAAGACGCAATATACAATCGAAAGTTATTTGTATGTGTTATGTAAACAAAACTATTCTTGAATAATACTTTAATTAAATTAAAAAAATCAAAAAACCCGACTGCGTAAAAAGCTAACTAATCTCAATCAATGTTAAACTAGGTTTTGTATTACTTACCTATTTTTTTATTTACTTGTACTGATGACTTTTAAGTTGTGTTTAATTGTTAGTTCCTACCTATAAACACTGTTTTGATAAGGGCCTATAGATGTCTATGATGGTTAGAGTTGCAGTAAAGCTAGAGATCCTACCTACACAACTTCCAGGCTGTGTAATATTTAAACGTAGATTCTCACTGTAAAATAGTCAATGAAACATTATCTTCATTTTGAAAGACATATCCAATGATATGCCACTTAATATGGTCCGTAATTTTTTTTTTCCATTTGGTATTTTACGGCCGCCGTTTTGAATTTATAAAAACAAAGCCTAGCCTATAGCCATCGGACAGTAAACACGAATCGATAGAAATATCATTAATTAAAATCCATCCAGCCGTTGGGATGTTTCGAGGGTATAAATAAATCCATATACCCTGATACGCGTGAAACACTTAAACCTTCTTGGCAGTCGGGTAAAAATAAAGTGAAATGATGGTATATTTATTTTCTATTAAAATTTAAATGTGTTAAATTTATTGATTAAGAAATTAGGTGTTTATTCTAAGTTTAGTAATGTGTAAACGCAAATAAAATTATAATAATATAATACATTTGAGGACGTTAGTTTCAAAAATTACCTTATCCAGAAAGTCAAATTTTGGGAAATCCCGAAAAACCTCTGATTGCGTCCATTGGTTTTCATTGTAAACCAATATATTACAATGCCAGAAATACACAATGAAACTATTTTTTTTTTTTTTTTTCAGATTGTAATGGTTTTTTCAATGCAGATTCACCAATATATTAGTCTTACAGAAAAAATTGATTTTTTAAATATTACATAAGGCGAAATTTAAAGCTCAATTCTTCATTTGAAATATATATAAAACAATTAATTAAAAATTACATATATGATTCATATTTTTTGCAATCTCCTTACACGGTTATTTAATAAAAATTACTTAATTTATATGGGAAGAAGGTAATGCCATTCTCACTACAAATTAATTTCATAATATTAGAAACAACATTACATAAGTACAATTAAGCTTACTTTTCTTTATGAAAAGGAATATAGCGTGTGTAATTTCAATATCCATAATTATGTCATATTATTCATTTGCGCAGGCCGACTGGATTACTTAATCAGTCAATGCAGACTTACAGCATCATGCGGATGCGAAAAATTCCTTAAAAGATCCCAATATAAAAATAAATTACTCGATTACAGTTCGATTAACTCCATCACATCTTGTAATTAATCGAATAACGGATACTTGTCTTCTGCTTACTGTAACATTTTTATTATGAAGATAAATTATGTTGACAAATTATTTCCTCAGCCGATATTTTTTTCTTTTCCATGTCACTTATGCCTCACTTAAAGTTTACTGGAAATTTTTTTTAATTCGAAGTTATTATTAAACTAGTTATTAACAAGGTGGTTCACAGGGTATAGAAAAAGAAAACATTGAATAACTTTTGAACGAAAAAATATTTTTATTTCAAAATTTCAGAATTTAAAAATGATGACAAAGTAAATTAAAGGATGAGGTTCTCAAAATATTGGCTATATGAGAAAACGAAATCCCTGCTTGAAAGTCACGATAACCTGCTTGAGTTGGTTTGTTGGAATCGAACTTATAACACTTGTTATCGCTGTTTTCAGCTCTTCTATAGCTTTTGGTCGATCTCTGTAGGCTTGATCTATAACATAGCCCGATAAAAATATTAGTGGTGATAAGTCAGGACTACGAATGAACCCAAAACTCCATAGCAAGCTGAATCGGGTCGACCAAGTATCGAGTTGATGTTGATGTCTATTCCCCCACATTGTTTAGGTAGCGGTGATGTTTTTGGGCATCCTTGCTATCTTTTGTTTGGTCTCCATACCTACTTTGCCACCTGCTACTGAACCTGTTCTTTCAAACTTGGCAATTTGGCATCTTAACTTGGCAAACTTGGCATCTTAACATGTTTTAAGATGGATTTAACCTATTTTTAAAGGCACTAGAACACTTCCTGAATGTTTCAGCAGGTCTCTGGTCTCAAAGAGAAACCGTTTCGACTAAAATAAAAACACTCTGTTCGATTAAATATTGGTACATTTTGACGAAAACATAACATTCTACAACAGTAACCAGTGTCCGTAAATAAGTTTCCTTCGGGTCCCTGCGTATGCCTGAACAATTTCACGTCACCTATCTGCAACCTTTGAACAGTTATTCAACTAAAAGGTTACCTATAACATATGAGGCACCAGGTATATTTCATCTCCTCTTATTTTTCGAATAGAAGTGAAAAGCGCTTTAGTTTTACTCTATTCAATAATTTTTTTATGATATTATTATGAAATAATTTAGATGATTTATAATTATGATAACAATTTTTATCTATGTGGCATAATTATTTTTCTAAATTATTTTATTTTAAAATTGATTTGTATGGATAATTACGTAGTTAATGATGCTACAAAGATCGTAAAAGTGAGACACGACTAAAACCAATACCATCTAGATTGAAGAAAGCCGTGACAAGTTTTGTTGTGACGTCACGAAACGTCACATGAGGCAGTGACGTTTCTTGACGTCACAACAAAGCGTGTTTAGGCTTTCTCCCTCATATAGGGGGCGTTAGTAAAATGCTGTAAAACACAATTTCCAGAATTTTGCTCTGAGATATCTCTTTCTTTTTAAGATAATCGACTACAAATCGGACAGCAAGTTGCGTTATGTTTTGAAAGTTTTGGCTTTACGAGATAGAGTAATTTGGGCTTTATCAAACTGAGATTAATTTGGCTTTATAAAATTCAAGGCTGTGAGCAAACCTGTTCACGTTCAGAGCAGTGTAAAAAAATTAAAACAGTTGTTATAAAGACACAGGATTTGCTTGGTATGCATTTTCGAAAACGTAGAATGACATACACAAAATAAATAAATGAATAATTTCTAAAGCTCTTACAGGAGAAGAGCTGGTATTTCGGAAACTTCCTAATATATGAAGATAAATTTTAAATATAACCTAACAACAATGACCTTTAGGAAGAAATCCTTTAAACTGACATATTAAGCAGGTAGTTGTTGGCACATTTGTAACTGTGTCCTAAAGAATGTCAATGAAAGATCGCCTAGAAACTTAAGTGTAGACCAAGTGGTCTACATCTCGGCACTTAACCATAGTTTCGCGTCTATTTCAAGTCCTAATTAAAATCTCAAGTAGCGTGCAACACATGTCTATATTTACAACCTTTAAGTCTAACCGAGCATGGACACTTAACACGTACTGAAGTTAAAAACAATTATCCAAGATTTATTCTCGAGCAGCTGTCTAACATAAAAACCCTATAAAGATATAAAATACGTTACTTTCCCAGTATAGGGGCCTTGGCGAAATAGCGACAATCGCCGTGGCGATAGAAGGAAACTAGGCAACATATTTTCTGGCAACCTATTCCTGTTTCATACATAATAGCAATTTTTTTTTTTATTTATATTATTTATTTAAAATAAAGAAGCTATTTATCTATTTTTATATGTCAACAGAAGTAAATTGTGCAAAAGATCTATACTATATATGTATATATATAAATAAAAAGTTTATATTCGTATAAATACATATATAAACAAACATAAAAGTTTATCAGGTTTATTTTCTTAGCTATTTATATCATTTGGAAATAAATCTCACTCTCTGAAGCCCAAATTGCGCCAATTCTTTTTTTAAGTGCCAAGGCCCCTGTACTGGGAAAGTACCTAAATTTTAATGAAAGTACTTTTTCAAGAATGCTTCTCGTATAAAACTCTAAGACTTACTGTTAGTCTATTTTGGCACGAAATATAAATTTCCGAAGGCCGAATTGCGCCATGTTTTTATTTTTTTAATGTGCCAACACCCTATAAAAAACATGTACCAAATATAAAAATAGTAAATAGGTTGATTTAAATTTCAAATGAAATACTCATAATATTCGATCACTGAAACGCGAAATCATAAACATTATGTTTTCGTTTTCGTTTTTTGCATAAAATACAGTAAATTCTGTCTAAGGCGGACTCTGTGCAAGCCGGAAATTTGTCTATCGCGGAAATTTTTTCAAGTCCCGGCGAACCCATAGAAAATAACATTAATCCCTGTTGCATAAGCCGGAATCTGTCTAACGCGGAAACGGAGACGTTTTTAATGTCCCACCGAAACCAAAATTTTGCATAAGGCGGAAAAAAAGATATTTTAAAAATGAAAAGCATTTCGTTTATGAAACTTTAATACATGCGTCATATATTCAATGCCGAGAATTTTAATTAAATTTCGTAATAGTTTAAAAAAGTTAATTTAAGGAACTAGAAACTGTTTAAATTTTAATAAATTCTTTCATTTAAAAAATGAAATAATCATTTTTTCCTATATAAATTTGCATGTAAAAATTATTATTACAGGATTATTATTATTAAAACATCAGTGTTTTCGTTGCTGTTAAATGGATTGCCAAACTTTGCTCAAAAATGTCGCCTGAAAAAACTGATCGTTGTCTTAGGAAAGCCAATGCGGATGACCACGCTTCTGGATACGTTGAAGACAGCGTTGGAATTCAAACATATCAGGACGGGTAGAGAAGAATTAAGTGCCTCGAAATTATTTTTCTTATTCAGAGAAATGAAAAAAGTAATATCGAGAATAACAGACTTAAGCGTTAGTGCAGAATGCATGGTAAACTGAAAGAAAAAATAACCATTGATAAAAGATTATTTTTTGATTTTTTGAACTACTGTGCGAAATATGAAGTATGTAATTTTATTGGTTAAATTAAATGATTTTCATTAAATTTCAGAATTGTAGCAATTTTGTTATTAGCAATATTTATTTTTGTGTTCAAATAATGTCTTTCAAAATTATTAAAAACAATAAATTTAATAACAATCTAATTTCATTAAAAATTTCATGTTAAAGAGCAGTACTAAATCTTACGACAGTAAAATAATGTAAAATTTTCGCTTTTTGGGGGTGGGGGTCTCTTTTGCATAAGCCGGAATATTGTCTACCACGGAAAATTTTCTCAGTCCCGACCGATTCCGCCTTAGACAGAGTTTACTGTAGCATTATTCTTAAACTTAATGTCTTTTAAAAACATTTTTGCCTCTAAATGTTTCATTAATATTTGAAGCATTTTTTTTATTAGATTACTTTAAGTTATGCTTTTTTTATTTAAATCATTGAAAGTTGCTTATAAAATAATGAACATTCCTGAAATTTCACTAAAAGTTACTTTCTTTTAAGAGTCGAGAATTACCATTCATCAACCTTAAACCTTTATAAAACTTAATCTTTAAAGTAAATCATTTGCTTTCACTTTTGACTCGTTCAGGGAAAAATATTTTTCATCGCTAAATCCCCGATTCACGAAGAGCTACATTATTTAATATTCAGGCACCTCTAATAAAGTTTATGATTACTCTTCAAACAGCAGTTTTTTCTTGAAGCAAGGAAAAAAGGCAGTTATTAGGGCATCATCTTATTTGCATACTTCTCCAAAATGATGAAAACGATTTTACGTCCTCATTCCTACTTGCATAAAAGAGCGTTGTCTCTTTCCCATGATTTATGTCACAGTCCTTTCCACTTAGGGAAAAAAAAGGATGAAATTTTCTGATAATATTTCAAAGAGGGAGCTTAGGGCCTACCCTCGGAGCTTGATACAATCATTACTTCATTTCGGAAAGAGCCTTGGGTTTTGGAAAGTATATTATGTATATAAAAAAAGTTTCTGTGAACTTTATTTTCTTTATTTTGAATTTTGTCATTACGTTGTTCATCGGCTACATTTAGGGAGAAGGTGGATTATACTTTAAAATCTTCCCTGCTTTACGAGATTATGTAAGCTTGAAAAGGATAAAACTGTTTTTGCAATCTACTTTTTGCATCGTTTTATATTGCATCATAAAGGAAAATTAAAAAATAATGCAATCAGTTTTGTACGTTTTCGAAAATTTCACACAGAAGCAAAACTAAAAAATTATAATAGAATTTTACTTCTCTAATTGAAAAAATAAAAATGCTGACCGATATAAACTGTGTTTATAGGATTTAAAATTTAACGTCACTGAAGATACTGTCGGTTTATTTTTGCCGAATATTTGCAAATAATAGAAAAATATGTATGAAAATATGATATATATTTAAAATTATGAATAAAAAATAGCATTAGGTTCTAAAGTGAAAGCTTTAAAATAACTACAAAAATATTAGCGGTAAACAGATATATTTTAAAATCTTACCTGCTTTACGACATTATATAAGCCTAAAAAGGATAAAACTATTTTCACAATCTACTTTTTGAATCGATTTATAGCGCATCATAAATAATAATAATAAAAAAATATGGAATCAGTTTCGTATCATTTTCAAAATTGTATCCATAAACAAAAATAAGGAATTTTTAATACGACGTTACTTCTTCAATTAAAAAATAAATAAAATGATAACAGATATAAACTATATTTATACATTTTTAAATTTAACGACTGAAGAGATATTGGTAGTTTATTTTTGTCGAAAATTTACATGTGATGGAAAAATATATGTGGAAATAGAATTTTGTATTTAGAATTAAACACAAGAATTAAAAAAGTACTATGTTCTAATGTGTAAGCGATAAAATAATTACAAAAATATTAGAGGAAAACAGATTTTCAAATATAAATATATATACAGGGTGATTCATAAAAGATGGGCAGAACTTTAAGGGGTTATAGTACACTTAAAGACAAATAATATTAAATAGGAGACTAAGGGTCCCAGACGTATTCCCAAGGAGATAGGGGGCATTAAAGTTTAGGGTCCGAAATTTCAAATGATTATAAAACATGGAAAAATTGGTCGATTCGTTAGCGGTTTTTGCAAAAAATTTTCTTTATGCCAGTATTTTCTTGAAATAAAATTTTAAAGTTCAATTTCAAAAAATGCCGATAGGGGGCGCTTTAGACTTTGGAGTAACAAACAACTATTTTTTAATGTTATTTTTTGTATTTCTTTAAATGATTTCGAAAGCTTAGACTTAAACTTAAATTTTGATCTAAAAATCTGAATCCTAACGAGTAGTTAAGTAGCGTAAACTGAAATTTGAAATTTGAAACCCTTCTCCCCCCAGAACAAAAATCAGTTATTCCCGATCTTTGTGTCGTAGATTAGGCTCTAACTACTGCCGCGTTTTGCTAAAATTATTCTTTATGTCAGTATTTTCTTGAAAATAAATTTTAAAGAAAATTTTCAAAAAATTCCGATAGAGGGCGCTTTAGACTTTGGAGTAACGAACAACTATTTTATACCGTTATTTTTTGTGTCTCATTAAATGCTTTCTAAAGCTTAGACTTAAATTTTCAGCCCAAAATCTGAATCGTTAGACGTGGTTAAGTTTCTGGGGAGAGGGGTTTGAAATTTCTACTCCTGAGCACAGTTCAGTTTACCATGTCCACACATTGTGTGCTGTGATACGAGGTAAAAAGACACAAATTAGGATTATGTTACCAAAGCATATTTATTAACATGTAATTACAATAAATGTTCAAAATTGTGACCACCAGAGGTTATGCACGCAGAACAACGGCGAAGAATGGAACGGCGAACATTCGCGAAAACATCAGGCTTTTCGAGCACTTCCCCTACAGCGGCGGAAAGTCTGGCGACCAGTTCCTAGGGGGATTCAATGGGTGTCTCATACATAAGAGCCTTCAATCGTCCCCAAAAAAAGAAATCGAGGGTGAAAGATCTGGCGAGCGAGCAGGCCAAGCAACAGGACCACCTCGACCAATCCATCTGTTCGGAAATGTGATGTCCAGATAGTTGCGGACGTCTCGTACGTAATGGGCTGGCGCTCCATCGTGCTGGAACCACATGACCCGCCGGATGCGTGGAGGAACAACGTTTAACAGGTCTGGCAGCACATGTTGCAGAAATGTGAGGTATGTTTTACCGTTGAGGCGTTCAGGAAGAAGGTACGGTCCGATTAGGTGGTCTCCGAGGATTCCTGCCCAAACATTGATGGAAAAGCGTCTCTGATGAGCATGTGGATACGTAGCATGTGGATTGACATCCGCCCATACATGTGCATTGTGTGTGTTAAATGTACCTTCACGTGTGAAGGTACATTCATCGGTGAAAAGCACAGTTCGTCCAAAATGTGGATTTAGCGCGTTCTGCTGCAGAAACCAGCGGGCGAATTCAATACGATTTGGATAATCCCCTGGAGACAGTTTCTGGACTCGTTGCACATGAAACGGGAGCAAATGTTCATCCTTCAGTACCCTCCAAGTCATGGACTGTGAGGTATCCACCTGCCTAGCCACTGTTCGTGTACTTGTACTTGGCTGCGCCGCTACTACATCCAGAATGGCTTCTGCAACAACTACTGATTCGTCCTTTTTTGCACGACCTGCATTCGACCGGGAAGCGAGAAATGATCCCGTCTCACACAACTGTCTGTGCAAGCGCTCGAAAGTTTTGCGGTTAGGCAACCGCCTGTTGGGAAATCGCTCTCCGTACATTCGTTGTGCCTCTGCACCATTTCCATCTGCCGCTCCGTAAATTAAATGCATCTCAGCCTTTTCCTTATTCGTGAAGGGCACCATCTTCCGATTCATTACTACAGCGACTTACACTTGACTCACCGTTCAGTGGTTTTTATGCCTGAATCGTGTCGAAATTTTGCATACGTGTTCTTCTTCTTCCCCATTTGACATTTGCATACTTTCTGTTTCCTTCTTCACCCGGTGACTAGCGTCAGGAATGGAGCTTTAACGTTTGCATGAGCGACGTTTCCAACTGTGCCAGTGCCTTTATGAGTGAATTCCGACTATGCAGTCCTTGACGAAAGTTGTATTTTTGCCTCGTATCACAGCACAGAATCGTTGGGCATGGTTAAGTAGTGCAAACTGAACTATGTTCAGAAGTTGAAATTTGAACCCCCTCCCCTCGCTACTGAACCACGCTCAGCGATTCAGATTTTGAGCTGAAAATTTAAGTTTAAGTCTAAGCTTTAGAAAGCATTTAATGAGACACAAAAAATAACGGTATAAAATAGTTGTTCGTTACTCCAAAGTCTAAAGCGCCCTCTATCGGAATTTTTTGAAAATTTTCTTTAAAATTTATTTTCAAGAAAATACTGACATAAAGAATAATTTTAGCAAAACGCGGCAGTAGTTAGAGCCTAATCTACGACACAAAGATCGGGAATAACTGATTTTTGTTCTGGGGGGAGAAGGGTTTCAAATTTCAAATTTCAGTTTATGCTACTTAACTACTCGTTAGGACTCAGATTTTTAGATCAAAATTTAAGTTTAAGTCTAAGCTTTCGAAATCATTTAAAGAAATACAAAAAATAACGTTAAAAAATAGTTGTTTGTTACTCCAAAGTCTAAAGCGCCCCCTATCGGCATTTTTTGAAATTGAACTTTAAAATTTTATTTCAAGAAAATACTGGCATAAAGAAAATTTTTTGCAAAAACCGCAAACGAATCGACCAATTTTTCCATGTTTTATAATCATTTGAAATTTCGGACCCTAAACTTTAATGCCCCCTATCTCCTTGGGAATACGTCTGGGACCCTTAGTCTCCTATTTAATATTATTTGTCTTTAAGTGTACTATAACCCCTTAAAGTTCTGCCCATCTTTTATGAATCACCCTGTATACATTACATATATTACATAAATGAACCTTTTAAAAATTAACAAAAAAGCATTTAGTTGAAATAAACTTACCGAGAGAGATAAAAATTGACTGTAAAATTAAACTTTGCCAGTTGAGATGGTAATAATAACAATAGAAACATTCTATGTCGATATAAGAGTTACAGCTACCGTTCTATTCGAGACAACGGAATCAATTTTGAGATCCCGATAATTTAAGATATGCGCTCGACATTTTAGTAACATTGATAATCAAGCTCTCGTGGTTAAGATTATAGTGAAAATATTTTAAAATTTTCATATGTTGACACAATAAAACGACTGACGCCATAAAAAACATAAATGACATGTGTACCCGTAACATTGAAAATGACGACATACGACGCAAAAAAAAAAGCAGACTGGCGATGGTTAGAAGTATTCTGATATTACACTTTGGTAGTTGATGACATTTTCCACAACTTTAAAGGGTTTTTAAAGTTAAAGTATGTAATACTGAAATTTTGTAAATAAATGTTAATTTCGTAAAGTTTAATTACGTAAAAGAAAATTCATATATTATATTTGCCATAAAAGCAATAAATATTGATAAACACACTGTTTCCACAAAATTTTTAAGAATGAACCCGATCACTTAACTTTGACTTGAGGTTTGCTGGATTGTTTATAAATATTGATTTCGAAATGTCGCCGATTCTGCGTACGAAATATGTAGATGTGTTTATTATAAAAGGTATTTTAAAGGTATTTATAAAAAATATTTTTAAGCCTTTAAATGTGGTTATTTCACTTTTAGTATGTTATAACATTATATTAAGGATAATAAATGATTTTTCTTACGTAATTTTGAAATAAAATTAAGTAAACATTTTCAAATTTCAATACCGGTAATTTTGCTATCTCGCTAATAACAAGAAAAAAAATTGACACAAAATTTCTGACCTTTTATTTATTTATTTATTTTCCTATAGAAAAAAAAAAATTACGAAAGAATTTCTAAATTCGTTATACTACTACGAATTTCTAAATTCCTTATACCACTGAAAATTAAAACGGAAGAAAAAATATACTCAAAATTTATTCGATTTTTTTTCATTCATTTCCTAAATATATTTTTTTTTCTTTTCTTACGAACTCGATAAAAAATTCAGCAAATTACATTCAGCACAAAAGTAAAATGAAGAGGTTTTCTTTCGAGCGAAGAAAGGTGAAGAAAGCGGAAATGAAAAACTGTCATAATCACGAAATTGCAGATGAAGTAAATCTATCCATCAAAGGAGAGCAGGCACTGACGTGACGTCTGCTATTACGAACTCGGATACATAAACCTATGATCACCAAATTCACCTTTGAGGTCCAATTTTTTTAATGCAGTTGCACGAACTGCTCTAGTTTTGAAATGATATTTCCTCTGACTAACATAAAAATTATTTTAGATTTCTATAAAGTTACATGAAAAAACGGTTAACGTTAAAGTTACATGTATACACATACTTACTTGATCAAGCGCAAAAGTGTTTTTTTTTTTTTTTTTTTTTTTTAAACTTTTGTTTGAAGGTCGCTTTTTTGTATCGTGCAGAAAATATCAAAATAAAATTAAATAGAAAAGCTGTTTTACATTTACAAAGGAAATCTCATTTCTTCCATTTATAATGCAGAAAGACACCGTAGAAAGAAAATGCATACATATGCCTGCAAAATACAAAAATATAAAGAGGTAAATTAAGTTTCGCAAGTTTCAGATTTATTAGATGAAAGAAAAATTCACTTTATATCAATGAAAGTTAAAATGAAAATATACTTGTTTGATAACTGCGCAGCTGACAAATCTTTTAAAATAACCCTTTTTTTTAATTTATCAGATGAAGAAATTCGTACTTTAAATCAGTGAAAGATAAAATGAAAATGTACTAGTTTTGATAACTGCGCAGATGACAAATCTTTCAAGGTACGTGTCTTAAAAAAAGTTATCAGATGAAAAAATTCATACTTTATACCAATGAAAACTAAAATGAAAATGTACTAGTTTGTTAAACGCACAGCTGACAAATCTTTTAAGGTAGGGGAGGTGGGGGATGAATGGGACATTTTCACGAAAATATTTTTTTATATTTTTTTATTTAAGTTACTATCAGTATCATATATCACATTTCATACATTAGGTATTTGCCAACATATATGAACAATATTTATTCTAGATTATGATTTATCCATAAAAATATTATGAAATCAAAAAAACGTTCCTCCCTGTCCCAATCATCCCCACAGCAGGGATGAATGGGGCACTAATAGGGATGGATGGGACACAAAGATTTTCCTCCCTGTATTCAATTTTACCAAATTAAAATTTATAATTATAACCTTATATGAAAATTATATTTCTAATATATGATTTTACAGCACGAATCGATATGTTTTTTTTTTTCAATAACTTCTTTTATTGCAGTTTTAACTTTTAATGCGGACTTCGGCTATCAACCTGTTCTTTTTTTCCACTTATGAGGCATTTTAGATTTAAAATGAAAGTGCAAAATGTCTTTTAAATATAGCATAGCTAATAATTTTCAATCATAACTTATTAATTAATATTAATTAAATGTATCGTAGAAACATGCAGAACGGAAATTATTGTGTCGATCGGAAAGTCATGTAATGTTGGGAAAATCAATTCGTACCGGAAAATTCTGCCTAATTATTATTAGACATTAAATATCGGAATCAATGTCTAATAATTAAATGATTGAATTTTCCGGTACGAATTGATTTTCCCAACACGACCCGACTTTCCGATTGACCCAGTAAGTTAGGGGTGGGGATTTATTTGTGCAAAATTTCAAACTTCAATATAATTTCCCCCATTTGATCAATACACATATACTTTTTTTTATCAATTTTATCTATTTTGATTAAGTTTTAGTACCAATTTTTTGATAATCCATTAATAATTATTACAATACAATAAGTAACACTCAGAAATTTTAAACAATAACAACTCATATAATACTATTTAATACTATTAATTGACGTAAATTATTGATTTATCATCCTATATAATACTATTTAATTAATAAGTAAAATTTTCAACATCTCTAGGGAGGAGTGAGAATGTCCCATTCATCCCCATTTGAAATGTCCCAATCATCCCCATGACGCATAATATCCCTTCTCAGCCATTTTACCTCAAAAATTATTTTGTCACAATGGTTACTATTCATTCATTTTAATTATTGATATTGAACCTTAAAATAAATAACTACAACATAGCTTAATTCTTTATATTGTATAAGATATTTCACATCTTCAAATGTAAAAAAAAAAAAAAAAAAAAAAAAAAAAAAAAAAAAAAAAAAAAAAAAAACTTACTTTTAAGCAGAAATTTCAGAAAATGCAACTTTGAAGGAAAAGGAAAACAGCAATGTGGTCCTACTTTTAGTTCTGAAGCACACTGTGGTAGAGGTATATGGGGTTAGGAAGCAATTTAAAATAAATGTTTATTGCCTGAAATATTGAGAATGTCCCATCCATCCCTTGTACCATACATCCCTTAGCTCCCCTAACCTTTTTTTTTTTTTTTTTTTTTTTTTTTTTTTTTTCAGATGAAGAAATTTACACTTTAAATCAATGAAAGATAAAATGAAAATATACTAGTTTTGATAACTGTGCGGCTGACAAACCTTTTAAAATAACCTTTTTAAAAAAATTATCAGATTAAGAAATTCACACTTTAAATCAACGAAATTTAAAATGAAAATATACTAGTATTGATAACTACACAGCTGACCTTCTGATTTTTAATACCGCTTTTTTCCATTTGATTCGTCTTATTTAATCGCAAAATTCTGTCATTACACAAGGCATATATTTCTAGTTGGAGATAGTAGTACTCAAAAATCCGAATAATGTGCTGCTGCGTAACCTTTTTACATATACATGAAACTTTTAAACAAAATTATAATGAATTGTTATAATTGTTTTTTTTTTCAACAATATATTTTATTTTTGGGACACAGATAATTTTTTTAAAGCATTCATTGCAAAGCTCTATATCAATGAAAACTGCAATGAAAATATACTAGTTTTGATAACTGCGCAGCTGACAAACCTTTTCACTTTTAATACCGCTTTTTCCCCCTGCCTTTTCTTATTTAATCACGAATTTCTGTCTTTGATAAAGTGTATATATTTGTTCGAAGATAGTGGTACTCAAATATCCGAAGAATTTGCTGCTATGTAACATTTTACAAATACATGAAACTTTTAAACGAAATTATAATAAACATTCGGTTCTAATTGTTTTTTTCTAGCAATATAACACTTTCTTGGATCCCGGTAACTTTATTTAAATCCTTCATTGAACATATAATTAATGGACTTCAAATTAAATTAGAAATGAACTATTAAAAGCAGTATGTATTGACGAAATGTCTGCTATTACTAACTCGGATACATAAACCTGTAATCACCAAATAAACATTTTAAAGGTCTAATTTTTGTAATGTTTTTTTTTTTTTTTTTTTTTTTTTTTTTTTTTAATGCTCCTGTTTTAAAATGATATTTCAGCAGATTCACAAAAATAATTTCGGATTTCTATAAAGCTATGCATAAAAACGAATTTCTAATTCTACCTGGTGGTTCATTGGAATATGTAATTTTAGTAGAGTTTTTGAATCTGTGTACCACTTTTTCCCAATTGGTTGTATTTAATAACATGATTTCTTTGATTTAATAAGACGAGTATTTGGAAATTGTACTATTTAAGTGTGAGAACTATACAGAACCTGTTTAAATACCCAATAATCAAATGTTCAATCACCTGTTTAAATACCAAAAAACATCTGAAGCCTTTTTGAACCAATACAAAAGTCAATTGAGTCAGTGTTTATTATCTTAAAATAAAATTTTGTTTGAAGAAAAATATCAGAAAAAATTAAATATAAGGGCTAATTTACATTTCCAAAAACAAAATGAGTAAAACAATTCTATTATATAGACTAACGTAAATTAAAAAGTGTATATATATATATATATATATATATATATTCATATAAGGTGTCGTAGTTGATCGGGGAATTTGAATATAGTAATTTATGCGTAATTTATGCATAATCTATTTTCAAATAGAAATTGTTTGGGACTTACTTTTATTGTGAAATATTGCCGTTGAAAAATTGTTTGACGATGTAAATTTTCATTTTTTTTCACGTTATTATCGCATTTTTTTTCTTCTTATAAATTATAATAAATATTTGGTTCTAATGATTTTTCCAGCAATATAGCTCCTTTTGAGATCCTAATAACTTTTTAAAAATATTTCACTGAATATAAAATTAATAGACCTCAAATTAAATTACAAATGACGTAAGCCTTTCTGAAGGTAGTATCATTGACCTAATGTCTGCTATCACTAACTCGGATATATAAACCTATGATCACAAAATGAACTTTAAAGGTCTAATTTTTTTATTGCTTTTTCCCAATTGCTCCTGGTTTGTAATGATATTTCATCTGATTAAAACAAAAACAATCTACAATTTCTGTAAAAATACGCGCAAAAACGGATTTCTAAATATGCGTCACAGATATATGGAATTTTTGTAGAGTTTTTGAATCTGCGTATCACTTTTTCCCACTTAGATTAATTTAATGTCTGATTTAATTAGACGAATATTTGGAAATTGTATTATTGAAATGCAAGAACCATACGAAGCCTATGTAAATACCCAATAAAACATCTAAAGCCTCTCTGAACCAATGCAAATCTGAATTTTATCTTAATTATGAATAAAAGAGTTATTTCAAGTGTTATGTTAATTACTGAAAGTGAATTTATGTTACGTTATTTTTATTATTTTGTTTGAAAGTAATTTGGCGTGCCTAAAATATATAAATTAAATTAAATATAAAGGTTAATTTAAGGAAGGATAATTTAATATAAAATGCAAAAAGTTTATTTTATGTACATAAATATACATAATATGCAAAATACAAAAATATAAAACGATCATAAAGTTTTTCAAATTTTAGATACATGAGCCGAAGAAAAATTACATTACATAAAAACTGAAATGAATATATACTAGTTTTTTAATAACACTTAACGAATTTATTGCCGAATATAGAAGGAGTAATCTGTCTTTATTACATTTTACAACGATATGATTTTTTTTCTCTGACGCTAGTAGTTTTTTTCTTAAACATTCATTGGAAATATAAAGAACATGCATCAAATAACATTGAAGATGAAGTAAGTCTGTCCATCAAAGAAGCAGGTATTGACGTGACATATGCTATTATACTAACTTAGATATATAAACGCAGGATCATCAAATTCAACTCTGAGATCCATTTTTTTTTGCAGTTGCACGAACTGCTCTAGTTTGAAATGATATTTCGCCCGACTAACACAAAAAAATATTTTAGATTTTAATAAAGCTACATGTCAAAACGGATTTTTACATATACCACATTCAACGAGCACAAAAGATAATTTTTTTGTGCAAAGTTGTTTGAATAAAAAAAAAATCACTTTCGAAAATAATTAAAAGAAATATCGAAATAAAATTAAATAAAGAAACCGATTTACATGTGTAGAAAAGTAAAAAAATATATAAAAAATACATAATTATTTACAAATAAAAAGCATTTGAAAAATTTTTGATATATCATGGCATCAAAAGGTGCAGCAATAACACGTGTTAATGAGTTCTTTGTCTTGTATTTTCAAAAGGCGAACATTTTAAAAGCATGTTTCTGTTTAAAATGATATTTCGTTTAAAGCAACCCACAATTTCGCACTGCATTATTATAAAATTACGTCACAAGTTACAACAAAACTTCTAAAAAAAATTATGTAAGCTTCCTCGACATATACTTAAAAAAAGCACAATAGTAAATTTTCATATCAAGCAAATTTTTAGTCTAAAAAAATTACTTATTGTTAAGATAAATATAAAAAAGTAAATGAAAAAAAAACTGATTTTTCTTTGTCAATCACTTATTTACAAATTTTGTGATAAAAAGAACTTTCGCAATAAAAATCATATTTCTTTTTTATCAAAAAGTATTTTAAAAAAATGATAGCAAGAATTTTCGTTTTAATTATTTATTTAAGAATTTTATAATAATAATAATAAAAAAAAAACTTTTACTCTAAAGTTTAGCTTGTTTATTTTGCAACATTCAAAAATAAGAAAATAAAATAAAAAAGAAAATCTGCCTTTTTTTTAGTAATTTATTTACGAAATTTGTGAGATGAAAAAACCCTTTCCATTTCCGATATCGGTATGTGTACTGTGTAAAAAATTATAAAAAAAACATAATATTAGAAAAAAAAACATAACTTTTCTTTAATTTTTAAAAAGAATTTTACAATCAAAAGAAACTTTTACTCCCAAGCTGGTTTTTTGTTGTTGTTTGTTTGTTGTACAAAACGTTATCGACAATGAAATATAAAAACAAAAACACTATTTCTTTATTAACCAATTATTTACAAATTTCCGATCAAACAAACCTGTACTCTCCAGAATGTTTACTATACGAAACATTATTAACACTTTATCTACTGACGGTACTTATAAGTACTGTAGAACCTCTTTTATCCGAAACTCTTTTAACCGAAACTCTCGGTTAACCGAAATACATTTTTAAAGCTTTTATTTTTTTTTAACTATCACATTCCTTGTATGCAAAATCCATTTTGAAAGCCTTTTTTTTTAACTATCATATTCCTTGTGTGCAAGCTGTCATTTACGAACTACGAGTACACAAAAATATTTTCGATCCCCTTTCTTAGAATTCCTTTGAATTTAACTTGAGCTCCCGTAAGCTGCGGAGTAGAAAAAAGAAAATGAACAAATTAGAAATTCTGAAGCTTTTGAATGTTTTGCAAAAGGTTTGGCATGGCTGGAGCAGCAGAAAAATAGTGATACTGGTGAACTAATAATATTAAAAAACTCCGTGATAGATCTTCAAAGCAAAGGCAATCGAAACTGCGACAAACAAAACATTTTTTCAAACCTTTGTGATATAGGTAAAAGGTACTTAATTTCAAAATTTAAATTCAGGTAATTTATTCTTGTTTCTATTGCTGTATTTTTATTAAGCACTTGTTACCATAAAAAAAAAATATTGCGTATATTTTCTCCTTAATCTTAAAATTGAAGCATTCTCGATTATCCGAAAATTTCGATTTCCCGAAAGAGGGTCGGTCCCAATTACTTCGGATAATCGATGTTCTACTGTACCATTAAAATAACTTGTCATAAAATTCCTTTAATACATCGATTATTTGTAATATAGTTTAGAGTGAAATACATTACTTTACTTGTTGTTTTACATTACTTGTTCCAAAAGTATTATTGTGGTTAAACAAGACAAAAATATTTTTTAAAGCATTATTATTTTTTTTCTGCCTTTGCATCATTTCAGCTTTCTTGGCGTCGGAGGGTTGGGGGATTTTTCAATTCGGAAACATTTCTACATTTCTATTTTAAGAACATTATATTTGTTCATTTCCTAATTCTACAAAATACTAAGAGAAATATTTAAAATAAAGGATTTAAGTGGCTTTACAAATATTGCACAAAATCCCTATAAATTCAAATTTTTAATTAATCCTTCTAAATCCTTCAATCCTTCTAAAATCCTTCTAAAATTTATTAAATGATTATGTAAATCTTCCAATGTAGTTTAAACAATTCACGAAAAATGCTTTAGAAGATAAAATTTATACGAATTCATAATTCAGTACATAAAGGGTTAAAAAACAAAATTAAAATGAAAATTTGATTTTTTTTCTTAATCGCACATTTAAGAATTCTATTATGAAAAAACTGTTAATCTCTAGATTGATTACTTTTATTCACAAGATTAGTTTGTTTATTGTGCAACTTTCTAAATAATAAAAAAAACCTCTAGATTGATTAAAAATTTATCAATAGTTGTCACAAATTATTTAAATAAATCTGAAAAAAAAAAAGACTAGAAAATAGGAATTCTGCTTTTTCAGAATTTAGTGTTGCTCCCGATGAAAAAAAATATATGTATATATAAATAGTACAAAACATATTTCTATTTTAAGACTTAAAGCACACACTTTTATTTTATGTAAAATGACGTCATTCGCATCCGCTTAAAAATTCCACATTTACGATCCACTCTTAAACATCTACAGTAAAGCATGCATAGGATGTCACTATCGCAAAATAATATACAAATGCAGCAAAAAGATGCCTTCATTAAAGAAAATCGACAAAAACCCCGGCTATCTAATGATTCATAGGCCTTCATTTGTTTGTAGCATTAATATGGACGATTTCAGTCGTGACGTCAGTCATGACGATTTGGTTGGAAACTGACTCCAAACAAACGGTTGATATGTTGTATTTTCTAATTTGTTTGTGCGTTGAAGCTATATTTTATATCTATATCTCACATCTAAGTGTTTTAATACTTGATATGTACTGGTAACATTTTCCACGATTTATATGTAAAAAGAAATAACGCATAGCAACCTTTTGTTTGGAGTCAGTTTCCAACCAAAACGTCATGACTGACGTCACGTTGAAAGCGTCAATAGATACTTAAAATTAAATATATTTTATAATAGCTCCATGTTTTAACAGAAATTATTCGTTTACATTTTTTCAAAATAGCACGTATTTTAATTACATTTTCTTTCGGTTCTCATGAGGAAATGGCAACAAAAAGATATAATTGCTGTTTTTCAACTATTTTCCATTTACTTTCTGCATAAATGGAGTACTTGAGCTGCTAAAATTAAACAAATGGGGCTAAAAACTACAAAAAAATAATATTTCAAAAATAAATGGAGATGCAGTTTTCAAACAAATTGCATTTAAAAGTACTTTTTTTTTTTAATACGACGGTATAAAAATTGAAAATGTGCGATGCTTAGGAATTTAAAAAATTACTGTAGAGCATTTAATCGTACGATGATATATCTGCTTTGTTTTACGGCTGGCTTCTGTAAGGTAACGTTATTTTGTGGAGACGGCACAAAATAAGCTGGGAGAAAGAAATAGCATACCGTACCGGGGGCTAAAAATCTGATTTTTTACATGCTTTCTTTTAACTTACAATTATGTTTGTAGGTGACAGTCAAATTCTGTTACTCATTTTTCATCCACTTCCTGTTGACATAGCGCTTTGAAATTACGAATATATATATATATATATATATATATATATAGGTGTATTCCTGAAAGCCCAACATTAATTGGACTTTGAATTTTTTTTTTAATTTAATTCCAAAGGAGGGCAACGGGGGAGGCGGTGGGAGGGACAAATTTAAATCGCCAAAACACTACTTAAGGTTAAACTAACACCACTAAGTTTTACACAACTTAATGGTTAGTCAATTTTAGTTAGATTTTCTATTGCATTAGCCTATAACTGAAATTAGGAAACACGTTTTTCGGAGTTTTACGAAATTTATCCCTAAAGGATAACAAAGGGGTCTTCCCCCGAGCGTCCTCTGTTTTCAAAAGATATCGCCAAAACACTACTTAAAGTTAAACTAACACTACTAAGATTTACACTGCTTAGGGTTAAACTAACACCACTAAGTTTTAAACTACTAACTTAATGGTTACTCAATTATAGTTAGATTTTCTATGGAAATATCAGTACCAGCTTCAACAACATTTGTTGTCAAGTACTAATGGAAGGGTTACCACAATAGCGCCAAATTTTTACCAACATTGCGAAATATCTTCAAATTTGGTAGTGCTATAGCACTACATTTATATATACTACATTTATATATATATAAATATATAAATATATAATTTTTAACATTTTAGTGAATTTTAATAAAAGCATGTTTTTCTAAAAGAAAAAAAAAAAAAAAAAAAAAAAAAAAAAGTATTTTCTTTATCCTTTACTGACGATTTTTGAGTCAAAATTTCTTTAAGATAATTATTACACACACAAAAAAAAAAACTTAAATAAAAAAAGTTAAATAGACTTTACTATGTATGACTTTTTCGTATTTCATCTATGTATTTTGATTATTGTAAATAAATAAGTAAACAATTTAAATGAATCCTGAAATGATAAAAATAAATAATTTAAGCGTTGACATGTTCTAGTTCAAAATATCTGCTTTCAACGAACGCATTTTTTTAGATTTCTGTAAAATTGCATTTTAAAAGGGCATCTACGAATACATCTTGTAACAAGTGGAAGAAATGCAAAAAAGCCCGCTTATTTGCGAAGATTTTTGTTTACTCTACGTAAATTTTGCATTATATTCTAGACAATAGTAGATTTTTTAAAATACATAAAATTAAATTATTGCACTGTAATTTTCAGATACCTTCTGTATCCTTTATATACTAATCTAATATTTATTTTTAAATCTTTCAGTGTTATATCAATCCTTTTAAACTTTAATCGAATGATAACACCTACGTGTACTCCCACGCCTGTCTAACCCATCTACATTTTTGAAATTCGTTGAGTCAAACAAAAGAATAACATCATTTACATAATAAAACACATGAATATGTAGTACTGCAGAATAGAGCAGGAGAAAAAGTATAAAATTATATGTTTTTTATAACGTAATAGATAACTATCGTAAGAATATTTTTTTGTCTTTCTGGAAAGTATGCATTACTCTAGATTACGAAAAGCCAAAAAGAGGGAGAAAAGAAAAATGAATCAGATGAATGTGAAACTGAAGTTTATGTATACAAAAGTTAAAACAAACAAATAAAATAAAGAATACCCTACTGGAAATTTTCTGAAATTGAATTATATTTATAATAATAGTTGAAGAGTAAAATAATATGTATAATAGCACAATAAAATAGTCATTATTTTTAACAAGTTAAAATGACTTTTTGGTCAGTCTTTTAATCGTCTATTTATTGATTTGACTTATTTTTTTATTTATATATAAATCATTCTCTCTTTCTCTCTCACTTTTTATGTACACTAAAAAAATCCGACCAGTTTTCCTGTAGGAATAGAAAAAATAGTTGCCCTTTTATCGTACCGGAAAATTTTCCGATCCAGCTCGGAATAAAATCTGTAAAAGGAAGGAAATAGTCAATAAAACGGTATTTTACGGATTTCATTCCGAGATGCGTCGAAAATTTTTCCGGTACGATAAGGGCAACTATTTTTTCGATTCCTACAGGAAAACTGGCAGTATTTTTTTTACAGTGTATATATATGTATGTGTGTGTATATAACCATACTATAACTGCGGTTTGTGATCGTGTATTATAAACTACACTGTAAAAAGAATCCGACTAGTTTTCCTGTAGGAATCGGAAAAATAGATGCCCTTATCGTGCCGGAAAGTTTTCCGATCCAGCTCGGAATAAAATCCGTAAAAAAAAGAAAAAAAAAAAAAGGAAATAGTCAATAAAACGGTATTTTATGGATTTTATTCCGATTTTACGGATTTTATTCCAAGCTGGGTCGGAAATTTTTCCGGTACGATAAGGGCAACTATTTTTCCGATTCCTACAGGAAAACTGGTCGTATTTTTGTTACAGTGTATTGTTCGAGGCCCATCGTATACACTGTAAAAAAAATACGACCAGTTTTCTTGTAGGAATCGGAAAAATAGTTGCCGTTATCGTACCGGAAAATTTTCCGATCCAGCTCGGAATAAAATCCGTAAAAAAAAGGAAATAGTCAATAAAACGGTATTTTATGGATTTTATTCCGAGCTGGGTCAGAAATTTTTCCGGTACGATAAGGGCAACTATTTTACCTATTCCTACAGGAAAACCGGGCGTATTTTTTTTTTACAGTGTAAGCAAAAACGGTTACGGGTTAAAAATTCAGCTGCTTTCAAAACCAGTAAACTTTTTGTCGATTCAGTATATAAACTTTCTGGTCTGGCATTCATTCGCATAATTTCGTTTACAATACATGCTTTTATTCTATTTTATTTAACTAATGCATGTTTTTACTTTTTTTATTTAACTGATACATGCTTTTACTATATTTTATTCACCTAAACCAGGCCATGTAGGTAAAGATGAATTTTGTAATTGATTTTTCATTCATTTTTTTGTATGATAAAATTTTAATAAAAAGAAACTGCCATCAGCGCCAACTGCCATCAATCACTCAATGCCATCAATTTAACTGATGGCATTGAGCTCACTGGCTATTCACACTAATTGTATATTATACAATTATTTCAAAGAATAATGACACTCGAAAAGTAAAGAAATCTGCAAAAAAAAACCATTTAGGTAAATTAAGGGGGGTTAGCTCCCCCATTTCCCCCTTTATACTTAACAAATGAACCTCCAAATCTAATCAGGGAAGCGTCTTATCAGAATAAACCGGTATACCAAATTTGAAGCAAATCGGATAATTCTGCATGAAAAATGAATTTTCTAAATTAAGGGGAAACTAGCCCCCGTTCACCCTCCTTTATAATTAACCAATGAAACCCCAAAGCTAACAATTGTCTTAACAGAATGAACCAATATCCAAAATTGAAGCAAATCGGATATTTCTATCAAGAGTTATCGCATTACGTACATACATACGAACGTACCTACAGAACCTGCGGGCACATTAGCTCTTAGGCTTTGATAGCCTGTGAGCTAAATAAATATGCACACTGTCGTCTTTCCGATGAAGATACAGGATTCTAATATTTTTAGAACTTAATTATAAATAATTAAACTAATTTTAAGAGATTTTTTGTTATCCGGTCACAGGTTATAAATCGTCAAGTATTCTTTGTGATTACAAATGTATACAAGTTACAACAATAATGGAGTTCATAATGCACCAAGCCACGCTGACTAAAAAATACCAACTGGCTGTAAAACTACAGCAGTTAAATATTTAAAGCATTAAATAGTAGAAAATAAATTATAAATAAAAAAAAAGATTGTGATACATATATATATAGATATTTTTTTTTTCAAATATAAGCTTTCATTTATTTTTACAAGTGATAATGGTGTCGCGACACCATTATCACTTCTGTATCACACTTGTATATCACCATTATCACTTGTTACTTTCTTCTTAGAAGAAAGTATTGTAATAGAAATTTTTTTCGACTTCCAGTTTTCGACGGATTTACACGTTTTAGAGGTCAGAGGTCACAAAAAACATGTTTATACAACATGTCTGTCTGTCCGTGTGTCCGTGTGTCGCCATTGTACCATCAAAAATTGTTATGCATAGAACTGAATGAATTTTTTTTTAAGTTTTTGGCTATGGCAAGCAGGTCCTCCTTAAATTTGGAAAAAATCCGCCGGTAGGGGGCGCTGTAATAGCGATTTTTGTGCATTTTGAATACTGTACCATTGAAAAGTGTGTGAAGTTATGCATGGAATTGAACCAATTTTTTTTTTAAAGTTTTTGGCTACGGCAAGCAGATCCCCCTTGAATTTGGAAAAAATCCGCCGGTAGGGAGCGCTGTAATACCGATTTTTGTGCATTTTGAATATTGTACCATCGAAAAGTGTATGAAGTTATGCATAGAATTGAACCAAACATTTTGTGTATGTTTTTGGCCATAGCAAGAAGGTCCTCCCTGAATTTGAAAAAATTCCGCCGGAAGGGGGCACTGTAATAGCGATTTTGTGCAATTTTCAATATTGTACCATCGAAAAGTGTATGGAGTTATGCATAATTCTAATAAAAAATACCATTAAAACTAATTAAAAGGAAAAATTGACATGCGGTAGAAGAAAGTTTTGGGATTGGCACATCCAACTAGCCTGTACTGTATTCAGTATCACTTGAATATGCAACTGTAAAATTTCTTTTACAAAACAAAGCTTTCAAATCCGAATTTTGTCCGAGTTATATTTAAAAGGCAAGACTGTTTTTTTTAATCATCTGGTCTCAGCTTCCTACTGAACCGATTTTGATAATTATTATTCTAATGCTTTTTAATGAAAGCACTTTATTTGTAGATGTGTCTGCACTCGCCATTTTTTTAAATAGTCCCATTTTTATATTTTAATTTTAATTTTAATGAAATTTATTTACATTGGATGCAATCGGGTAACTTCTATCGTCGAAGAGATAAGGGAAATAATGGGAATCATTACGGATGTCATTTTCGTATTACAATTAAAAATAACTTTTAAAAAACTTTTGAAGAGAAAATGACATCACGATTTGAAGTAACTCATTTTTACTCATAAAGTTGTTGCATTTCAATATTTATTTTTATTCGCTAATACTGAAATTAAGATGGTGGCTCAGTGGGTGAAGATGATGTCATAGTAAAAATGAAATGCGTATTTTCTTTTATAACACTAAATATTTTACTACAAATGCGTCTAAAAGTAAATTTCTTGGTTTCGCCGGCACTCAGATTCGAACCTCAAGCAAGGTTCGAACGCTTCAAGACTTTCAAGGACCTTATACCAGAATTTTCGTAAAGTAATATTTGCCTTTTTTAAAGGGAAAAAAAATCTATCTTCAGATATAGCGACCAGAGCTTTACAAATTTTGTGGTCTGACATATAAAATCTTCTAAATCCCTTGTTGCGTACGAACCCTGTCAAGCCAAAAGTACGAATGTTTACATGCAAAATTGCAACAGGAAAACGTGACATGAAGTTTGGGCATATATTTATTAATAATCTATGGCACGTTAAAATATTTTTAAAATAGTGAATATGAATATGAGTAGTATGAATGTAAATTTCGCGAGCGTGAAAAAGATGTTCTTTTTAGATTTAGATGGAAACAAAAATTCTGATTGTGTCATAGTGGCGCAATTTCATAGCTCCCAAATCGTCCTCCAACTCTATACCAATAAATTTTAACAGAAAATTTTATGGTAGGTTTGCGCTAGAATTAACTTTCAAAGCTGATTTCGGGGCGGTTTGTAAGAAAAATCTAAAAAGAAAATTTTTCAAAAAAAATATTGGTATTCAGTTGGCGGACCATTTGGGAGCCCTGCAATTTTCGTTCATTTTTCATGGCGTAATACGAAAGATCAAAGCCTCAGTTAACGACTTCATGATCTCATTACCTTAATTGCATGCTACTGATTACGTTTATGTATAAAGTTTAATTTTTCCATAATTTGAAAAGTTCAAATTTAATTTTTAAAATATTGTTTTAAGAATTAGGCTAGCAAATACAATGTTATTAATTATTGTAATAATTTTTATTAATTTTTCATAAATTCAGCCAATCAATTATTTTAAACATTTTCGTTTGTCGAATTCGATGGGTCTCGAATCGCATTCATTATAAAAATATTCGATACTTGTTAGCTATCCCGTCGACCAATTTCGCCAAATTATATAAATCGCCAAGCCACTCGCCAAATTATACAAATTGACATATTCTTTATTTTAAATAACGAAAGAACAAATAAATTAGTAAAACATTAATAAAAATACAAATAAAACGTCGAATTAATGGTTTTATTGGCCATTATTGGCATTTAATCTTACAATTAATTAATTAATGGCAAACCATTATTGGCATTTATTCTTACAATTTGGCGACAGTAATTTGATCGACGGGATAAGTAACAAGTACAAATATTCAATTTAACGAATTTTTCGGTATAGCGAATTTAATCAGTGTTACTTTAGAGATTTCTTCTAACGAGATTTTAATGTATACATAAATGCGGATGTTTATTTTAGGAAAACGTTATAAAAATAAATTTTTAAACGAAACAACACGAAATATAAGACTATTTTCAATTTCTTGATTTTCCAGCAGACGATTTTCTAAACAGACTACTAACCAAGCCTGTGAAACAAAACTCCCCTTTTCTCGTTACTAGGGCGTGAAGGTTCTATTTTTCAACAAACATAAATTTCATTGCGGGATTTGAGATGTTATTCTTGACACATAAAGCAAGGTAGGAAGGAAAAATAACTCTCTTATTCGAAGATATATCTACAGAAACGTCTGTGCGAGTACATTTCTATCGCAATATTTTCATGTTCTATTTAAATAATTCCTGCATCTATATTTTTATACTTCTAACGGAATTTTGCGTGTTTCAAATTCTTCGTTTCATTGGTTTTTACGTCATATTAGCAAGAATGATTTTGTTACACACCAGGTTTTTTTTTTTTTTTTTTTGTGAAATGCAAAAGTATTATTCTATAATTAACGTACCTTTGTAGAACATAAAAAAAATATAGGATTAAAAAGTGCTAAAATTTTCGTTTTATTGGTTTTTACTTCATATTAGCAAGAATGATTTTGTTACACACCAGTTTTTTTTAAAGAACTGTACAAGTGTTATTCTATAATTAACGTATCTTTGTAAAACATAAGAAAAGATATAGGATTAAAAAGTGCTAAAATTTTCGTTTTATTGGTTTTTACTTCATATTAGCAAGAATGATTTTGTAACACACTAACTTTTTTTTAATGAAATAGACAAGGGTTATTCTATAATTAACGTATGTTTGTAAAACATAAGAAAAAATATATGATTAAAAATTGCTAAAATTTTCGTTTTATTGGTTTTTACTTCATATTAGAAAGAATGATTTTGTAACACACTAACTTTTTTTTAATGAAATGCACAAGGGCTATTCTATAATTAACGTATGTTTGTAAAACATACGAAAAAATACATGATTAAAAATTGCTAAAATTTTCGTTTTATTGGTTTTTACTTCATATTAGCAAGAATGATTTTGTAACACACTAACTTTTTTTTAAATGAAATGCACAAGGGTTATTCTATAATTAACGTTTCTTTGTAGAAAGATTGAAAAAATATGTAATAAAAAATGTTTCATTAGTTTTTCTTCACATTAGCAAGAATTGTTTTGTTACACACCAGTCTTTTTTTTCTTTTTTTTTATGACATGCAAAAGTATTATTCTACAATTAACGTAACTTTTCTGAACATAAGAAAAAATATATAACTAAGAATTGCTAAACTATTGAATGCTGATTAGTACTGGTACATTAAAAGGGTACTTTTCAATTTTTTTTTTTTTTTTTTTTATTATTTGCTTAAGGATCATTCCATTAAAAAAAAAATAATAATAATAATGTGTTAGTACGTTTTATTTTATAAAGCTACAAAATTCTTTAAATAGGAATTTCAGATCGAATGCCTTAATTTTAGCTAGGCTATTGAAAATTTATTGAACATTATTTAATTTTTATGCATACCTACAAAATACTTCAGTTTTATAAATGTATTTTAGTTTGCTATTTTTACTTTATATTTATTTTCTTTGTTTGTCGGTGATTTTTATAATACATCTGTTAATAATTGTCTCATATTCTTTAAAAAAATTCCCCGCTGTTTACGAATTAAGATTTTGTATTTTCCAGTTTTACCTGAGGACGGTCCAACGATCTCAGGTGTTAAACCGCAGTATCAAGTTGGTGATGACGTCAATGTTACGTGCTCTGCAGGACCGTCAAAACCGGCTGCTTCTTTAAGGTGGTATATAAACGGACATGAGGTGAGAATGCATTTAATTTTACACTGTTAATATTTTGGTTCAACATTTAACCATAACATGTGCCAAAAAGATACAACCATAAGATGAAATCAAATCACTGTGCTCAAATATTTGGTCCTTTGGTTGAACTATGCACTTCTGTACACTGTTAAAAGTTTCCGCTTGACGTTGAACCAATATATGGAGTAAAATAATGAGAATTACCAAAATATGGTACTTTTTAATTTTCAAAAACTCCATTTCATGGTGTAACCTTGGAAGTTACGCTGAATTGAACCACATTCTGGTAATAAGTTGAACCAAGTTTTTGAACTACTTATCAGCCAATAATTGCTTCATTTTTTATCATTACTTAACAATGCTTCATCAACATTTCACCAATTTATGGTTCAACATTTCACAAATTTATGGTTCGAGGTTTCACCAACTTATGGATCATCCTTAGAACCAAATGTTGGAAAAATGTTTCACCGTCTTATGGTGGCACCAAAAATTGATTCAACGCTGTACCAAAATTTTAACAGTGTAGACTGGACCCATGAATTGCTAAAATTTTGAACCATGACCTGGTAAAATGTTGAACCAAGAAATGGTAACAGGTTAAGTAATAAATTAGCGGTTATTATCAGTTGGAAACAAGGATTAAGCGGGCCGAGACTTATATTTAAAGTAGAATAAGACACACTAACGAACACAAAACATGCATCTATATTTGATCTTAGAAAGCTTTGACTTCATGACCTATCTTTCTTTTTAACCATTAGACAAGTAGGCTGATAAAATCACATTCTGAGTCAGTATACTGAGGTACTGAGGGTGCATAGATTTAGTAGTTCGGACTAGCGTTTGCATATTGCCATAGGATGTAGGAAACTTGAAACATTGCTCTAGTTTCATGAAAATCAAGAGTTTTGAAAAATCAAGTGTTTTGGTACTTAAAAAAAAAAGGTTGAAAATTGAAAGGAGATTTTTACAGTTTATTTGATGCTAAAAATAGTTATCTAGTTATGTATGTTATACTATGTAATACTATGAATATACTAATACTATCCAATACTATTCATATTGCGCTTCATGTTTTTCGTGTTTTTAGGAGCAAGAAAATACATGTTTACATAATACATAATACATGTTTTTCTCCGCTTTTATGAACAACCTTTTTAAAATATTTTTATAGGCATGCAAGTAGTTTGAAATTTGTGACATACAAATCGTTCGCTGCCACAAATGATAATTTTTTATTGATATATTATTCTACACATTTAGAAAATAATTTCGTCGAAAACCGTAAAAAGTACAGACAGTAAGATGCCGGAATACCTCTGTGACTGACAAAAAGGTTTTTCCGTTATTTGAAAAAAATTCTACCTTTTGAGCGGAAAATTTCAGCAAATTGGGATCTTAGATTCGCGAATTCTTCGTGTTTTAAGAAGGAAAGGACATACGTAAAATTTCAGTTTCTAATACAAAAAAAAAATAAATAATAAATAAATAAAATAAAAATAAATAAATAAATACTTCGCAGCACAGTAGCCGGAAAATCCCTATGATTTAACTAAAATGCAGCTTTAGTTTTGTGAATCTTTTGTAATTTGTAGGTTAGATTGGTGAATTTTCTGTATTTTTGGAGAAAACGAGCGAATCTGAAAATTTCGTGATTTAGCGAAATATAATCAATGGAAATGTACACTGAATTCTCGTATTTTTTAAAGTGTATTTTAAATATTCAAAGAATGTATATACACAATAGTTATAAAAATATTTTCCTTTAATATAATAATTAAAAATATAAAATTTAATTTAAAAACTGTTACATAAATATATCCAGAAAATATTAAAATTAAATTTATTTGGCTTTATATGGAATAACTACTTGTAGTTAAGTGGACGAGAAAGGTTCGAAATGTCGAAAAATGCTCTTCTTTTTATTATTACTTTTATAATGTTTGCACGTTAAAAAATGCCTTACAATTAATCAAAGTTAAGTCGAATACTTGTTGAATTTTCAGTATTAATTTGCTGAGATACAATCATAGTCCTTTTTAACACCTAGTTTTAGTATTTTGTTATATTTTGGTTACTCAATGAAACAAAACAAAACAAAAGAAAAAAAAAAAAATTCACTCTCTCATTTATATGCACTGTGATGTACAGATTTATATGCACAGATTTGTCGCACACCCCCAATGTATAACCTTTAGAAGCTATAGTGAAAAAAGCGGCTATTCAAAAAATATAAAAAGTTGAATAGAAAAAATTTCGTTCGACGCTGAACGGTAAATGTCTATCGCAGTGACATCTGCTAGCTGAATCTTTATACAATCCTTATACAATGTCTACGTTGAAAAGAGCTAGCAGATGTCGCTGCCGTCGACATTTATCGTTCAACATTTATCGGATTCAGTTTTTTAACACTTTTTTAAAACATTACTCGAATAGCCTGTTCGCACACTATATCTTATAGTCATCATACGTAAGGGGCTGTACATATATAACATTATCAATTTTTGGTAATTTTGGACCCCCTGCCCCCCTTTAGGATATCATATGTTATCATCCTTCGACCCCCCCCCCCCCCCCCCCGTAATGAGATCGTCATCAGAGTATAAAAATTCTTTATATTTTTGGAATTTTTTTCTTTTGTTTGAAGTGATATACAAATATGATTACATTTATTTTTCGCTTACTTTATTGATTCGGATGAAGAAAAGTCCACAAAATAGCAGTTTATCTATGAAATAACTTTATATCAATAACACTTAATAGAAATAGTTACTGTTTAAAAGTATTTAATAATAGCTTTTTGTTACAAAATGCATCCAGCAGTAATAATATATTTTTGCACTTGTTTCCGCACCAGGTGGGGCAGACGGAACTTCTTACCAACAAAGCAGATGGACAACATTCTTTCTCTTTTATTTACAAGTAAACACAAGTATCATTTCAAACATAATTCGCATGGTTTGTCGAACAGCGGATTATAAATGCATACACGTGTGACAGAAAAATAGCAATGCCAAACGTCCATATTTTGGAATTAAATAAT
This sequence comes from Maratus speciosus, assembly GCA_963932465.1. Lineage (NCBI taxonomy): Eukaryota > Metazoa > Arthropoda > Arachnida > Araneae > Salticidae > Maratus > Maratus speciosus. Next base: position 31,476,195 of record OZ010789.1, on the reverse strand, counting down.
TTTGTAATCATTTTGATTTTAATAATAACTTTGTATCTTCATAAAAATAGATAACATACTATTTTGATGCAAAGGCCAAGTTACAAATAAAAAGAGAAAATTTTGGTTGAATCAAAAATGCTAACGGTATCAAAAGACAAACCCTCCTCCCCTTAGATATCTTACAATATCATGTGGCAGATTCCCCCCCCCCCCCCCCTAAAATGATAACGTTATAGATGCATAGCCATTAAGAAGCTACGCGTACCATATTTTGAAAACCCCTAAAATAAAGTATAAACACTTATTTATCTTACAAATTATGAATTTAGTTTTTTGTTTGTTTGTTTGGAGTTTTGTTTTGTAAATTGAGTTATTCACATTTTCTTTTTATTTTATAAAAACAACATATGTTTCTTTATTTTTCTAGGCGCCAAAGGAATTTGAAATCCGCTACCATCCAATTCGTCAGCCAGATCGACTATTAATTTCTACACTGGGACTCCGTTTTACAGCGGAACCTCGCCATTTCTGGCAAGGCGCAATGAAGCTTCGCTGTTCAGCTGTCATCTCACAGGCTTACTCTATGAGTAGCGAGGAGATAATTGTTGGAAATAAAGCTGTGGCCTCGGGTAAAGCACTCCATTAATTTAAACAACTCGCAAACAAAGTAAATTAACGGTCACGTGCTTGCAAATGCTTAGCTCATTATACAATAAAGCCATTGATACATTTCAACAAGCGGGGAGATGGGTTAATTAAATTAAGCTTGTTAAGGAAGTTGATGTTAATAATATTTCGTTTACAGTGAATTTATTTTTATCAAAAACAGGTTTTTATTCTGAAACACGAATTTTACTAAACTATGCTCAAATGTATGAAAGAATTGACATTTTAACCTTATTTCCCGACTTTTATGTTGTTATTTATAAATAAGTAATGAAGAACAGGAAGTTGTTAAACAAGACTAAGAGGTATTTGAGTAATGTGAAATGTAACAGTTTGAATTCTTTTTCACACTTTTTTATTTATTCTTCAAATATTCAAAGAGAAAAGGCGATATTTTGGGAAATAATATCATTATTTATATTTAGAATGTGACTTTATTATTTTGATGAGAATTTGGGATTAAAAACAATTATGTGATCTTTCTGTTATTTTGAAATGGTTGAAATTAAACATATTTTCAAAGTCCCTCTTGCCCGTGGACTTAATCAACTAATTTAAAATAAATGAAATTACGCATATTATTTCTTTTCAGTTAGAAAAGGAAAAAGAAAGAATGGAAGTTAACCCTTTATGTACTGAATTATGAATTCATGAAAATTTTATCTTCTACAGTATTTTTCGTTTAAACTATCATTTTTTGATATTAGAAGATTTACATAATCATTTAATAAATTTTAGAAGGATTGCAAGATTATGAAGGATTAATTAAATTTGAAATATTTTTCTTAGTATTTTGCAGAAGTAGGAAACGTACAAATATAATGATTTTACAATAGAAATCCAGAAATATTTCCGAATTGAAAAATATCCCCCCCCCCTCCCCCAACGCTAAGAAAGCCGAAAAGATGCAAAGGCAAAATAAATCATGCTTTTAAAATTATTTTTATTTTGTGTAACCAATAATGCTTTTGGAACAAGATAAAATCATGTATTACAACTAATCGATGTATTAAATGAATTTTATAACAAGTAATTTTATTGGTGCTTATAAGTACCGTCAGTAGATAAAGGGTTAAAATTAATGAAATACATAGTGTTGTTACTTGCAAGACAGCGTTCCATTTGAGCAATTTTTAGTATAATATATTAAATTTATAAATTTCTTTCTTTTTTTATTTATTCTTCAAATATTTTAATAAAAAGTCACTGATTATTTTGAAAATATGACATCACGAAGACATGCATGGTATCATGTTTTCCTATTTAATTGATCATGCTTCATTTTTTAAAATCTTAATTGCTCTTAACGTTACTCAAAAATAATTTTAATTACGCGTAGTTTTAAGTGTACCATAATGTTTCCGCTTAGTAGCACCATTTAAATATATTTAAAGAACTTTCATATTTTTTTCTCAATGAAGCTAAAAATTAATGATGATCCTTGTTTTTTGTAATTCATTTTTCTCAGTCTTTAGGAATGGGCATGGTTACAAATTGTGATTAAGAATACCATTTTTTTTAAATTTTAGTTTGTGCAATTTTAAGTTTTAATAAGAATACCATTCATTGCTTTGTATTCAGATTTAGAGTGTGATACATTTATCACGTTATGTTGAATTTTTTTTTAATCTTTTCAATAAATGCCTCAGTTTGAGAAATTTTTGCTTTGTCATTATTTGGAAAGATTTTTATGGGTAATAATAAAATAAGTTAGGAATCATCATGTTTATAAATATTAAATGAGGATACATTTATTTTCTTTTATTAAATAAAAATACCTTTCATTTCTTATTGCACAGTTTCTTTAGAATGCTATACTTTTATTCACGTTATGTCAGTGCTTTTCTAAATTCTACAGGATTTATATTTATACTTGAAGAACGTTTTGCATTGTCATTTTTTTAAAGAGAATTTCATGGATAATAATAAAATTGTTAAAGTTTTTGCATGACAATTTACAGAAAATGGTCAAATTTTCCCATTCTGAAGTGTTAAAAAATACTTTCATAGTTTTTAAAGTATTAGTATTTAATAAAATTTGCCTCACTGCTTATAAATATTTTGAATAATAGCATTAGAATATAATTCTTCTGCAATGTGATTTTATACCGATTTTTTAAGCTTTACTTATATTTAAGGAAGAAAAAAGGAAAAGTCTCTTAAAAAATCTATAAAATTTTAAGTATCATAACTTAGTAATACTTTGCTGTAAAAGAATTTGTTTTTTAACGTTCTACTATTTAGTGCACGGTGAATATTTTTTTAAAACTATAACTTAAAAAATCGAGAAAGAGAGTATTAAAAAGTTAAAATTCGCAACTTTTACAAAAATAGCTACAGTGGAACTCCAGTTATACATTTTGCTCGGGACCGGACAACACAAACGTAGAACCCAGTAAAACGTACAACTCAACTAATGGTCTACCGGAATCATTTATAAAAATATATCATGGAAATTTACCTTTTATATCGAGAACTGAAGTTTTGTAAGTATTACTGCACCCATGACATAAATTCGCGGAAATGTAACAGAGTAAAAAATAAAGGTATAGTCGTGGGAAAAAAAAAGTAAACACCCCTACTAGATCCTCAACAAATTATTGTAGAAGAAAGTTACTGGTACCGAACGATTGGAAATAAAGTCTACTTTTAAATGATGTATATAAAATTTGCTTAGAGAGCCAACTACATATTAAAACGAATCCAAACTTCTTTTTTTTTTCAATGACAATACCCAATTTTAACAAGATATTTCAAATCTTCGGTTCAAATTATGCCTAGACACCGAATTTTAAGTCATTTGAATGATAAGTTTTTGAATTATAAATATTCAAAATTTAGTGCTTCTAATGTTAAATTACATTTTCATATTTTTATTTATATCTCCAGAAATTATGCTCCTAATGTGCTAATTTTTTTTTGTAGCAATATTACTAATATACCCAAACATATATACGCTGAATTTGCAATTTTTATAATTTTATGATATGAATTATGAAATTAATATTCGAAAAAAATATGAATTGCAACCTACGATTTTTTTGATGGATTTAGATTTATCAAGTCCTGCTTTATGTAATTAACATATATAAGATACACAAAAAATTCCAGTATTATGGCTAGTTTAGACGTGGTATCTTTATACCCATCCATCGATATAAAAGAAGTTACTAACATCATAGAGACTTTGATCGATTCTGATCCTTCCTTTACAGAAAATATTAAAAATACAGTTAAATCAGGTTTAAATTTAATCATCAACAACAACATTTTCGTTTTCAACAACCAAGTTTACAAACAAGTCAATGGGGCCCCAATGGGTTCCCCCATTTCAGGATTTCAGGTTTACTTGCTGAATTTAAACTACGTCCTCTTGAAAATATAATCATAGAAACCATAAAACCAGGTCCAGATTGCTGGTTCAGATATGTAGATGATGTCTACATAATATGGAATCACGGAAAAGATGCATTATACTCATTTCTAGATAAAATCAATAACCTTGACAACAAAATTAAATTTAAATTAGAAATAGAACAAGATCAAAAACTGGCTTTTTTGGGTGTACAACTAATCAGAGATATGGATAAACAGAGTATCGATCGTACAGTTTTTAGAAAAGTTAACAGATCTAATTCCACTATCCCGTTTAACTGCAGCTCACCTATAAATTACAAGTTAGTACCTTTCAATTTTTATATAAAAAGAGCTTTTGAAGTTTATTCGAGCCAATTCCTTAATGAAGAAATAGATATAATTAGAAAAATAGCAGCCGAAAATTCTGTTCCATCTCATTTCATTGAAAAAATCATAAACAGACTTAAAAGGAAAAATGAAGAAAGGCAAAATACAGTTCCGATTAAAAGTTTAAAATTCTGTAAAGTTAATTACATCCCAAGGTTTTTCGAGAGTATGAGGCATTCCCTCCTCAAGTTTGGTATTATATTAATCGCAGTCCCTCCCCGGAAATTAAAGGATTTGTTAAATACGAAAATTGACCCTATCCAAGCCATCAATAGATCGGGAGTATATATTATACCTTTCAAGAAAGATAATAGAGATTTTATGTACATAGGTATGACACTGCGGAAATTTCGTGACAGAATTAGGGAACATGAAGCAGATCTGAGATTGAATAGACCCCACACTGCATTATCAAGATTAGCACAAATTCAACCTATAAAAGTAGATTTCAATAGAGCCAAAATTATTTTCCATACAAGTAACCACCAAGAAGCTATCATAAGAGAATCTCTGGAAATAATATCAAATAAAGAAATAGTTTGTAACGATATATTATCATATGATATCCACGCAGTCTGAAAAGAATTAATAAATAGTTAATAAATCTGTACTTTTCTATAAAAGAATAGCATTTATGCCCCCCCCCCCTTATTTTCCAATCCACTCTTGAAGTGAAATGGTCTGTTCCGGACAAAGCTGGAGACGCGGAGACAGAACAACTGCTAGTTTTTCACTGAGGATGACCGAGTAAGTGTCGGTCGAAAACGTTATGAATTTTTAAATGACTTTAATGTTTTTAAATGATTTTATCATACTTGACACCTGTAAGCAATATATTTACATTTTGTGTATCTTATATATGTTAATTATAAATCAAGGTGAATTGTGCACTAAAAATTTTAACTTTCTACTGCTTTATGTAAATTCAAAATTTCACATTTTTCTTCCAAGTAGTTTTCAAATTATGCTTAAAAAACGACAAAATGATGGTTTAAGGGGCCGTCTGTAATAGAAGTGAATAGATATTTTGACATTTCTTCTGCTGTCCTGTAATCTAGCAGGCTTCATTGACTTCTTAAGGTGCCTTGATCAAGATGTTGGCTCTCTCGGTTAACAATTGATTTCCGAACTTCAATTTGGATACAGCCCTTAAAATACGCTCGTTTTAAAATAACTAGTTTCTCAGAAACTTATGGTACGAATTGCATAAAAATTTGTTTTTAAGCTAATTGAAGGATGCAGAGTTCATTTATGCTGTCAGAATTGTGTACTGCTATTGAAAAAAACAAAGTTATGGTTCGTTTTAATATGTAGATGGCCCCCTAAGCAAATTTTATCTATGTCATTTAAAAGTAGACTTTATTTCCAATCGTTCGGTACCAGTAACTTTCTTCTACGATAGTTTGTTGAGGAGTTAGTGGGGGGTGTTTACTTTTTTTTTTTTTCACAACTGTACATAAGAAAAGTACTTGTGAAGTTATTTTATCATAAAATCTGTATTAAAAATAATTTTTACATATGCAGATTACTCAAAAGAAATCACTTGAATCGCTTTGGCATGTAAATCAGTTATCAAAAGATATTTCAGGCGTTTTCTGAATTTTATCGAAATAATCACTTATCTTGTATTTGTTTCTTTTTTCCGAACTGATCACCGACACTAAACAGTAAACTTTGCATTTGTGTTAATAATGCAGCCGCGTTATACTTTTTGCTTGTACTCCCGACGAAGCGCTTTACTATGTCAAAAGCACTCCGAGCAGCTCCGCATAGAATGATCGTTCTGAATGGGATCATCACGATCAAAAGTCGGCAAAGACAGAAGGCAAGACGTAGCAAAAATTCTGAAATTATTTTCAGAAAAACATAAAAATGATACAGAATTTCATCCGGAAACGCAAAAACATAACGTATAACTGAGGGAAAATTATAACTCAAAAACGTATAACTCAGCTAATTTTTAATAGCAAACGACCTGGACCGCTGAGTTGAAACGTATAACTGAGGGAAACGGACAACTCAGGTAACGTATAAGTGGAGTTCCACTGTATTTTGAAGTAACTGGTTTTAAATGCGATGAAAAGCATCATTTGAAACGCTTTTTCTATTGGACGCATGCATCTAAAACTAACAGTTTCGGTAGTAATCAGTGTTTAGTGATCAGTGAACAATCTGTATACTATATGAAGAAGATAATCTTTATCATTTACATGATATTTACGTAATATACTGTTCATTTCCAATTAATAAGGTAAATATTTCAGCTGCATTCTGTATGAAGAAGATAAAATTTATCATTTACATAATACTTAAGTACTGTACTGTTCATTTCTAATTAATAATGTAAATATTTCAGCTGTTGTTGGTGACGGACCTGTGATAACTGGCGGCAAACCTAAATATCAGAAGGGTGACATAGTAGACGTTAATTGCACGGCGGCAAAGTCAAATCCTGCAGCAGAACTTAAGTGGTATATCAACGATAAACTTGTAAGTCATTTTCATTTTTGCACAACGTTATTATTAAAAATTCAGCATATATATGCACAATATTGCTTATATGTCAATATAATATTATGTATATATAACATTATAAGATCTGGCAGCCAGTAAATATATTTTTGCAAACCTCAACTCACACCCCTTTAAAAAAAAAAAAAAAAGAAAAACAGTTTAAAATGACATAAATAAAAATCTGTAACATCTCATAATCACATAATGCATTAGATCTCTCAATTTTTGATACTACAATTTACTAAGAGATATATTAACTTTAATTATTCACCGAATTCCTTGTCGGAAATAGTAGTATTCAAAAATCGTGAGATTTAGCATTATATAAACAATTTCTTTTTTTTTTTTCAGATTACAACCCCCCCCCCCCCCACACACACACACACAAAAAAAAAAAAAAAAATGTGTTTCAAATGAAAGGAATATAAAAATGTTTAACGTCTCATAATCACATATGTGACAGGTATTCCGATTTTTAATACCACCATTTACGGATGGAAATGTATATTTTATTTAATCGCATAATTTCGCTACAAAATAAAGTAAATATTTCTATTCGTAGATAATAACATTAACAAAACAGCGAGATCCGTCGGCTTTGTAATCAATGTTTTGCGTATACTCTCCCTCTTTTCCTTCGCAGATCTCCACCATTAAATAAAGCAAATATTCGTATAGTAGTGGTATTAAAAAATCATAAGATTCGACAGATATGCAAACAGTTTCTTCCAGATCACCCCTTCCTCACAAAAATGCGTTTGAAATTAATAAAAAAATATATAAATGCAACATTTCATTCACGTAGTTGCCAGGTTTTATGATTTTTCAATACCACTATGCATTAATAGAATTGTTTGTTTTATTTAATTGCAGAATTTCTCTACTAAATAACAGGAATATTTCTGTTCGTTTATAATAGCATTCAAAATTCGCGAAATCTGTCGACTTTTTTATTAGTTTTTTGCAAATTCTCCACATTCCCATTCCGTAAAAAAAAAAAAAGCCTCTAAAACGACTCGCTTAAAACTTAAAGTTATAAATCAAAATCTGTCATCCCTGCATTTTCTGCATCTAAATATCTCCAGAGCACCGGTCTTTTTTTTTTCTCTCACATACATCCCCAGTTTTCATCTAGAACTGCCGAAATAATACTGCTCATTACCCGACTGCCAAGAAGGGTTATGTGTTTCAGGCGTATCTGCGTATGTGGATTTCTTTATACCCTCGAAACATCCCAACGGCTGGATGGATTTTAATGAATGAGGTCTCTATCAATTCGTCTTAACCATCCGATGGTTATAGGCTAGGTTTTGTTTTTATAAATCCAAAATGACGGTAGAGACAAAAAAAATTTAAGCACCCTATTGAGTGGCATATCATTGGATAGGTCTTTCAAAATGAAGACGATGTTTCATTGACAATTTTACAGTCAGAAGATCCGTTTAAATATTACACAACCTGGAAGTTGTGTAGGTAGGATCTCTAGCTTTACTGCAACTCTAACTTTCATAGACATCTATAGGCCTCGTCAAAACAGTGTTTATAGATAGGAACTAACAATTAAGCACAACTTAAAAGTCATCAATACAAGTAAATAAAAAATAGGTAAGTAATATAAAAAATAGTTTCACATTAATGAGAAATAATTAATCAGTTCGCTTTTTACGCAGTCCGGTTTTTTGATTTTTTAAATTTAATTTTTACTTGGTTATCGTTGTTTTACAGATGTTTATAATGATAAAAATAAAAATTTTATTTCAAAAATCATGAGATTTGGCATCTATATAAACAGGGTTTTTTTCAGATTACGCCCCCCCCCCCCCCCGGCGCCAAAGAAAAATGCGTTTAAAATGAAAAGAATACAAAAATCTATAACATCTCATAATCACATATTTGACAGATATTCCAATTTTTAATACTCCCATTTACGAATAGATATGTATATTTTATTTAATCGCATAATTTTTCTACTAAATAAAATAAATATTTCTGTTTGTAGATAATGGCATCTCTGAGCGGTTTGCCAGCATTTTTTCCGTTTCCCTAAAACAGCTTAAATCTGTTGTAGAAAAAAATATTTTAAACAGAATTCTATTTTAAAATGCATGTCATATAAAGTGGACATAAAGTGTATTTTAGAAACAAACTGGGAAAGAAAATTTTTATTAAGATTATTTTCATAAGCATTTTTATGAAAATGCAGGAAAGCCCTCAATACACTCAGAGGGTTAAAAAATCGCGAGATCTGTCGACTTTGCAATCAGTTTTTTGCGTGTACCTTCCCTCTTCTCCTTCCTCAAATCTCCACCATTAAATAAAGCAAATATTCGTATAGTTGTGGTAATAAAAAGTAAGTAGTGGTATTAAAAAATCGTGATATTCGACAGATATGCATACAGTTTCTTGCAGATCTCCCCAATCCTCACAAAAACTGCATTTGAAAAGAAAAGAAATATGTGTATGAATGTAACATTTCACTCACATAGTTGCTAGGTTTTACGAGTTTTCAATACCACCATTTATTAATAGAAATGTTTGTTTTACTTAATCGCAGAATTTCTTGACTAAATAAAGAGAATATTTCCATTCGTATATAATGACATTCAAAAGTCGCGAGAAATGTCGACATTATTAGCAGTGTTTTCCAATGTCTCCCCATTCCTTTTACCAAAAAAAAAAAAAAAAGTAGTTTAAAATGACTCGCTTAAAACTTAGAGTTATAAATCAAAATCTGTCATCCCTGCATTTTCTGCACCTAAATATCTCCAGAGCACTGTTTTTTTTCCCCTTCTCAATCATCCCAGTTTCCAAGTAGAACTGCCGAAATAATACCGCTCATTTAGAGTTTTTTTTTCATCATTGTTTCGAGATGTTTATAATGAACAATATAAAAATTTACAATAAGCGACATTTCATACAATCTACAATTACAACACGCGCGTGCACATATGTGTTTATTTATCATGTTATTTATCATGTGTATTTATCATTTGTTTATTAATCATGTATTTAAAAAATAATTGAAATTTTATTCGCAAAACGCAAGGAGTTAGCAATTCTTTTTTGCTGTTGTTGTTGTTTCCGTAAAGATGCTTAAAATTGGTTGCTATAAAGATTCCTTTTTAACTTTTCTCATCTTTTTTTCTGTCACATTTACGTGTAATATCTGTGTCATATGACCTACAATTTTCTCATACCTAAAAATAAAAGTCTGAAATATAACCTTTTTAACATTTTCCAACAAAGTTGAATAGTGTTTATGAATTAGGTTTGTCTATCCGTCTGTCCACCCTCTAACTCCTGTAAACATACTCGGATTTCCATGCAATTGATAAACGTTATTAAGGGCCACCAGGGCATGTGTGGTATTGTATATGAAGCATGTGAGATTAATAGTTCATTTACAAGGACACTCAAAATAATTCCATTACATTATGGCATATGGGGAAAAATCGTTTACAAAATATTTTAATGAGATTATAAGCTATTCCAAATGAATTGAAACTGATATAAATCACTGAATTTTACTGCAAGATGATTACTATAGTATAAGGCAGGGACGGCGAATCTATGGTACGCGTGCCCCGTTCGGCACGCGAAAGAATAATTTTGGCAAAGCATTGCTTGTGGCTCTAAATCAAAATAAAGTGAGATTACACAAAATCGCGACTGATCTTTTCTAAAATCGATTAAATGGAAATTGAAAAATTCCAATTGCGGAATATTATACTTTAATCCAATTAATTGTGGTCTCAAAAACTTTTCATCCAAAGACTATATTTGAAAACTATTGACAAGAAATGCTTATTAGTCATTACTAAATTCCGATGGTAAAGTTATGGCAACTTTGAATCTATTTCAGACCTTTTCAAAGAAATTGGCGTTTGCCATTTTAACAGTTTTTCTGTTTATCAATATGCATCCAGGTCACGGTTTTCCCAAATGTATACATCAAATCTCAAACTGAAAGTAGGGGAGACCGGGGCAAGATGACTATGTTAACAATTCTTGTTGTTTATTAATTTGTTTTTAAGTATAGTAAAATTAATTTTACATGAACTCTTAGAGTATTCCTTTGTAGTATTAAATATATTACCATTTAATTTTTTAAATAACAAAAATAAAGGATAATTGTATTTTTTCATAACATTAACAAATCGTCATTTTGTCCCAGTACTAGGGCAAGAAGACAACACTGAAAAAGGTTGAACATATTTTTATCTTTTGAATATGTTACATGGTTTAACAAATGCTAACTGTATTTTTACATGTTACAAAATATCAAACTAAGCATAATGCATTGTTATGTAATGTTGAAGTGTTTAGTTGTGCAGCTAACAATAGTCACAAATAAAAATACCATTTTCATAATTGGAACATTCCTCATGCCTCTTTAGTGCATCAGAACCAGCATTTGTCATAAGTTCTGGTTTTTCTGGAGCGTTGATACGTTGGTTTTCTACTACCAGGAACTGAGGATGACGAGCTCGTCATCTTGCCCCGGACTGCCTGTTTAAACATATTCGCTTTCATTGCCATGAAGGAAGGTGATTCATTGACATTTATTCGTGGTAATAGGTAGTATTTAAACTAAGTTACTTATAAATATTAAAGAGAAACAATATATCTTACCTGTATCTGTAGCAGAGCTTATTTACACATGGATAAGAGTTATAACGTGGCAGCGGTAAACAATTAAAGTTTCACAACTAGCACAAAAATGGCTGTTTCAACGTCTCTATACTATTGTTTAACAAACGGCCGATAGGAGAGCCAGTAGTCTCCGGTTGATGCTACCACCTAGGGAAAAACGGAAAATTTAAGACATTCGTCCTCTTACCCCACTCTTCATCTTGCCCAGGTGTCCCCTACTTCTCAAATAAGTCCAGTTCAGTTTTCATAAAAATGAACCTGATATTATTAACATATGCAACTACAGAAATCAAATTACATCGCATTAATTTTTTTTTATTAATTTATAAAATATATTTGTTTCCATAATTAATGTACTGTAATGCCTACGTGTATGTTCCTGATATTTTTTAAATCTTAATTGAAAATTTTAAGTAATTTTAATCTATAATTTTTCCACTTACTAAATTTGTTTTTTAGTTGGCACTTCATGGTCGCATAGAATATTTGTTGATCAAATTTAGCACGTGGCAACAAAAAGGCTCGCCAATCCTGGAATAGGGCATTCATAGCATTTGTCGTTCATTTACAGGGAAACACAAAAGAAATCGGTTACAACACTGTTTATGAGTAATAATTGTTGGACGTGCGTTTTAAAATTCGGTATGCCTTTTTAAATTGAACTATTTTTTTTTTCATCTTACTCGCTGTATATAAATTCTATACCTCCTATACAGGGCTACACAAAGGAATTCCCGTACCATTCGCTTTATTAGCGGAAATTGCTGAAGGAGGATTTTCAACTCAGGTAGTATTTCTTAACTGAAATAAATTTTGGCAAGTACGTAGTTAATAGATACAAATCTATATGTGAAATACAGGGCTGCTCAAAGAGTTCTGATAATTTTCCGATTATTGCAGATGGGAGCAGCTGAAATTTGGTTTTCAAAATTCCTATGCATTTCCATATGGTTCAAATAGACATAATATTTTAATTCGATAAACGGTGCAGTTTTGTTACATTGTTCTGTACGTGTTGGAAAATCTTTCATAATATATGCTTGACGCATGATTTTAACTTTCTTGTTTTTTTTTTTTTTTTTTTTTTCCAGATCTTGAATAAAAAAAGGTTACTTAAAATGACAAGTCTTAAACTTACAGCTATAAATCAAAATCCGTCATCCCTGCGTTTACCGTACTTAAATACCTCTAGAGCACTGCTTTCTTTTTTTTCCCTTTCCCATCCATCTCCAGTTTTCATCTAGAACTGCTGAAATAATTCGGCTCATTTAGAATTTTTTCTTCTTTTTTTATGATTTATTTTATTATTGCGTTTCTAATGAAAGGAATAAAAACTAAAAAAGAAATACAAAAATACAGACAATTTAATTAAAGTTTAAAAGCGCATAAAAATGATTAAAAATAACGCTAAACGTTTCGAAATTTTTTAACCCTTTATCTACTGACGGTACTATAAGTACCATTAAAATAACTTGTTATAAAATTCTTTAATACATCGATTAGTTGTAATACAATTTAGAATGCATTATAGATACATTACTTTATCTTGTTCCAAAAGCATTATTGGTTACACAAAACAAATATATTTTTAAAAGGATGATTTATTCTGCCTTTGCAACTTTTGAGCTTTCTTGGCGTTAGGTTGGGGGGGGGGGGGGATTTTTCAATTCGGAAATATTTCTATATTTCTATTGTAAGAAAATCATATTTGTACATTTCCTAATTCTACAAAATACTAAGAAAAATATTTAAAATAAAAGATTTGAGTAGGGTTATAAATATTGCACAAAATCCCTATAAAATCAAATTTTTAATTAATCCTTCTAAATCCTTCTAAAATCCTTCTAAAATTTACTAAATGATTAGTAAATCTTCTAATGTAGCTTAAACAATTCACGAAAAATGCTTTAGAAGATAAAATTTTCATGAATTCATAATTCCGTAGATAAAGGGTTAAAACTCCTCATGAGTGTCTATAAATAAAGAAATGTATGCAGTTTTTATTTTGAATGCATTAGATATTTTTCTTTCAAAACACATATTACTGTAATTTTGACTTTTACCTTTATTATTGGATACCTCTTATATGTAAATATGACTAGCGAAAATCTACTCCGACCTTAAAAACATTCATTTAAGAGAGATGAATCGAAGATACAATTAAATCTGAAAAAAATTATGTTATTAATAGTACAACATTTTGCAAATATTTTTCTTTCAAAAACACTTTTTTCTTGAGGTTTCATTTTTAGGCGCATTCGTAATTATATAAATACTCTTACAGTCGTCGTCTGGCTCGTCCGTCTGTCTGTTTGTCCGCCTGTCCGCATATAAGAGCACAAAAACTATCTAGTCGACTGGTTTGAAATTGAATATATATAATCGTTGCAGAATTTTGTCGGCTCATTTCAAATGTTATAATAATCGAATCAAAACTTAAAAATATATTAATAAAAGTTTGATCCATTCTATTAAATCACATCATTCGTAATTAATTCAATGGTATCCCATGATAGGTAATGATTCTAAGTTGCCATGGTGATTATGTCCTATTTAAAATACAATCCTTTTACTTCCGTATTACTGAATTTAATATATGTAATTGTAATAAATTTTGTATTCATACATTTTTTTGCATAAGAGTGCAATAGCTATTGCACCAAGATCTGAATACAGTAAAACCCCGGTTATCCGAAAAGCATGAGACCAAAGCATTTTCGGTTAACTGAGATTCCATAGGCATTTTCGGATAACCGGGGTTCCATAGGAATTTTCGTATAACCGGGACGCTTATGGTGATAAATTGTTTAATGTAAAGCTGTGATCGATAAGTTGAAGTACAAGAAGCTACAACAGCATCAGATGTGTTTTTATTTAAAAGGTGGCGTGATAAAGCAGCATTGAAATGATGCTTTTGTTTGAAAAACAAAAGAAATTCACAACATATTTTGTAAAAAAAAAATAAGTGTCGTACGTGTCTATCTAATAAAGTGCCCGGAATTACGCAATGGACTTTGAGGAATTTTAAGGTTAAGCCGATTTTAGCATAACCGGGATTCTACTGTATTTATAAATATATATGTATATAGTACGTATATATGTATATAGTACGAACATATCTCATTTGCCAAGTTTGACGCACAATTTACGACTTGTTGTCTTTCGAAGTGGTATTAATTTCTTTAAAAAAATGGATTCGAACGAGTTAAAACCAATAGTATACGTAAAGTATTTTCTGTGCCTCAAACTTTTGACATATCATATTTGAAAGAATCAGAAAAGACAAACACGAACAGGAAACAAAACTAATACACACGTTTTAAACAGGAAGTGTTGAAATGGGTGATAACAGTTAAAGTTGCGAATATGTGAGAAGCAACCTAATTCATTTACTTTTCACAGTTTCGTTTCCATGCTTCATAAAAAAGAATGAGTTAGTGAAAATTGCTAATTTAATAAACTTCGTAAAGTTGTCTAGTGGAATTAGGACTACTTAATTGGCTGTTACTTTAAGAAATCTATAATCAAGTTTAAAGCTACGAACATAAATATATATATATATATATATATATATATATATATATATATATATATATATATATGTTAATTGTTAAAAAGTTATGTATAATTATTATAAGTTATATAAAGTGCGTTAAATAATTAATCTTTTTAAAGAAAGTATTGGATTCGTGAAAATTTTCGAATTCCGGTTTTCGTCGGATTTACACGTTTTTGGGGTCGGAGATCCAGAAAAACATGTTTTTACAAAATGTCTGTCTGTGAGTATGTCTGTGAGTCTGTCTGTCTTTTTGTGTGGGACACGAATTTTGTGGGCGCTCTATCTCAAGAACTAATGGACGGAATTTAATAAAAAATTATATTCAGTTAGTCCCTGATATAAGTTAGTGCTGATTAGTTTTTGGTGCAAATAGCTCAACAGGTGGCGCTGCTATGCTGCATTTTTTACGATTTCCGCAATGGATCTATCTCAAGAACTAATACACGGATTTTCGTGAAATTTCAGATTTAATTAGTCCTTGATATGAGTTGATGTTAAACTATGTTTTGGTGTAAATCGCCCAACAGGTGGCGCTGCTATACATCTTTTTTCTTGATTTCCGCAATGAGTCTATCTCAAGAACTAATCAGAGTGGATTTTTATCAAACTTCAGATTCAGTTAGTCTTTGATATGAGTTGATGTTTACTACGTTTTGGTGTAAATCGCCCAACAGGTGGCGCTACTATACATAATTTTTATTGATTTCCGCAATGGCTCTATCTCAAGAACTAATGCGTGGATTTTCATCAAACTTCAGATTCAGTTACACCTTGATATGAGTGGGCGTTGGCTACGTTTTTGTGTAAATCGCCCAACAGGTGGCGCTGCTATGCTGCATTTTTCCTGATTCCCGTAATAGTTTTATCTCAAGAAGGGATGCACAGATTTTAATCAAACTGCAGATTCAGTTATCAAGTTGATTTAAGTTGTTACTTATTAGGTTTTGGTATATATCGACCAACAGGTGGCGCTGCTAGGCAGAATTTTTTACGATTTACGCCATAGATCTACTCAAAAACTAATGCACTGATTTTCTTCAGATTCAGTTAGAAGTTGACATAAGTTGTTGTTTATTAGATTTTGGTGTAAGTCATCTAACCGACTGCATTTTTCAGGAAGCATTAACATGTATGAGATAGAAGAATGTTTTAGGATTGCCACATCCGACTAGTCATAACGTGTACTGCAGAGAGAAAAGTCCAAAATAATAATTATTAGCTTGTATATCCATTACATCATATGTTGTTTCAAAAGATTTTGGAATTTCAGTTGGAAAACTTTTTGGATATTTTATAATATTTCCCCGATTCCATGCAAGAAGTGATAATATTATCAGTCATTTTTACGTTTCTTGTTTATTTAAGAATGGCGCATTAACGCCATTGCTTATTTATTTTCAGTGTGAGTCCTCTATGACTTCATTTATTTATTTATAAAAATCTTCTTCAACCTACAGGGTGTTTTAAAAAGAATCATCCAATTTAAAAAAAAATCGTAACTATTCAGCTTTTTATCCGCTATGATCGAATAATGTATAGGTAGGAAGAGGGAAATCTCGAGTTTCACGCAGTTGCCGACAGGTAGCGCTAACGCTCTTTACATGCCCGCCACTTCAGAGCTTGCAAAAATGGTTACTGCAGAAAATAAATCGTTTTGGGCTCTGTGCAAAACTGCATAAATATTAAGTGTACAGACTTAATGGTGGAATAGGGCGTAAATTAACACAGCTGCGCTATCGTGTGGACAGGGTTGATAATCCATATACGCGGTCTTTCAGTGTGACGTCATATATGACAGAATATCTACCATCTACGCATATTTTTTAAATCTTTAGTCACTCATGGAATATGAATCTTCTTGTTTACAAGATTTATTGAAAAATAATGGCGTAGCGAGAACGGGGTGGGGTCCAGATGCACTTGACACCACGAAGTTTTTTCTTCGCCTTATCTAATCAGAGACTTTTCAGCTATGAATCAAGGTGAAAAAAACTTTACAATTTTAGTGGTGTAAAGTTAGGCATCTTCTTGTAGTTCAACCCCATCCACTACGCAGAGCGTGACCTTGATTGATGTGACCTCCTCTTTAATCTTGCGCTTACCTCTCCCATTCAACATAGAACGCTTAATATGTATGCAGTTTAGGTTCTAGGCTTCGCGAAGTGCAAGTCCTTAACAATAGTCCCGGTGTTGTACTTCCTATTGCTCAAAGCATTAGGCGCATAACATCAGCCGTGAAGCAGTGGATGCAGAATATTGTAAAAGTTTGGGGACGAATTTAACTACTGTGTAGATACATGCCATACATCCAAAGATGGCATACTGAGCACATTTAATTTGATTAAAAAAAAGAATGATTAACCATGTAGTATAAATTTAATCTTAAGTGTCTGTGGTCAATATTTTTCATAATGTACGAATTTCAAATCAGGTTGATTCTTTTTGAAACACTCTGTCTTTTAAAATTCATACGTTAATATCTTCTGATTCCTTGTTATGTTATCGAATCGTCATGCATTAATTAATGGGAAAGACACACCCTCAAAAATCTATAATTTTTCTGCAACGGAAATATTTAACGGATCCTTTAAAAATATATATATATCTATTGAAAATATCACGTTGAGGAAACCATTTTCATTTCTTAAGATTCAATTATTTGAATTTAAATAAAGTAATTAGTGTCATTTTTATGGAGCAAAAGATTTTATAAAATGGCACTTAACACGCCGTTTTCTTTAAGGTCTTTGTTTTAGTCTATATTTTATTTTTCTAACGTTTTAATATGTAAAAAATACATTGTGGAAACACATACGATCAATATATTTAACTGTGCTATTACACAAATAATCAGTTTAAATTTAATTAAACATTTCTTTAAATATTTCTAATCGGTTTCTTTTTTAATCTGTTAGAGAAATTCAAGTTATACATTAGACGTTTTCACCATTATCAAATTAATATTTTTCCAAACAAATTTCGGCGCAAAGAATAATTTAAAAGTTGTTATCAAAGTGAAATTTTAATTTATGAAAAATGCTGTTTAAAACAAAACAAAGGAAATACGAAAATGAAACAAAAGATTATATCTACTTCAAAAAATGAACTTTTTTAGCTGAATTATAAAATAAAATTTGCACTTTTTTATTTATGTTATATTTTAAACAATTAAATGCTCTCTACTGCTATTTTGCGGTATTTAAAGCACGCAAATTTCATTTTGTTGCTGTCTCCTTTTGCATGAAATTTGCTAGAAGTTATCAAAAAATGTATAATTTAAAATGCGTGTTTATTTAGCATGAGTTTTGGCAAAGCATATTCGTTAGATCAAAGGACCTTTCTTCAGTGCTAAAAATGTACTTTTCACTTATTGTAATATACTTTATTTATATTTTCATCAACATACTTTAAACCAAAATAAAATGTAAAAGCAAAAACTACCTTCTGATAAAAAAAATACGATATTTATTTTATTTACTTCAAAAAGGGGAAGGGAGTGGTGAAAAAAATTATCAACGCCAGATAATTATTTTAAAGGCGTTCCTCATAGTAAGGTTAATTATTTAAATTTAGGTATTTAAAGTTTCAGAGTTGGTTTGGTTTGTTGAATTCGCTGCCATCAACTTTTGCACACCAGAGCTAAGCAAACAAAGATCTCTGTTTAAAATGGAATCCGGTGTACAAGACACTTCAATGTCAGAGTATGGATTCCAATCCAGTATCCTTTATCCAATAACCAGTTAGTTACCTAACCAATAGCCAAACAGGTGGCACATAAAGTTTTAGAAGTACATAATGCTAACAGTTGTAACTTTTACACTTCTTAATGTAAAATATTTTG
Organism: Maratus speciosus; assembly: GCA_963932465.1. Classification (NCBI taxonomy): domain Eukaryota; kingdom Metazoa; phylum Arthropoda; class Arachnida; order Araneae; family Salticidae; genus Maratus; species Maratus speciosus. Next base: position 31,457,236 of record OZ010789.1, on the reverse strand, counting down.
TTAATGCTAAAATCTGTGCTTTTGAGTTAGTTATTTTCAAGACATATAATATACACGAGATAAGTTGAAAGGTAATAACTCATTTTTTTTTTTTTTTTTTTTTTTTTTTTTTGATTTTGCTAAAAAAGTGATTCCTAATTTTTTTTTTCTTGATGGGAATTGATTTCATTTATGAGTCAGAAAAGGATTTATTTCTTATTTTATTAAAATATATACTTGCGACGCATTGGCCATTATTATTTATTCAAAATATTGGCGAAGATATAAGATTTTGTTCAAAATATTTTAACTGTTTATAAATCTAAAAAAAAAAAAAAAAAAAAAAAAAAAAATGTAGTGAATTTTCTCGATTTTACGGTCATATAAGATAAGATATAAGATGTTATACAATACATTTTAACTGCTTATGAATATGAAATTTTACAAAATCTGGAGTCAGTTTACTCGATTTTTCGATCATTTCCGTACATTTCCACAAGGTAAAAAAAAAAAAATATTTCTCTATAAAAAAATAATTACATTTCCGGCACACTGGAATCAGCTTGATTTCAACGCTGGATCTCCGGTTTAGAAACTGGAGACATTACCACTTTGCTACTAATGATCAATTGCACCTGTCCAATATTTATCAGTTATGCTTTGTAGCATTTCCTTTTTAATTTTCCTGACAGAATCGGGTGCAAAATGGTTTGAAAATCGTATAAAAATGGATTGAAAAACTAATCCGTAGGCGGATTTATACGGAAATCTAAGCAGTTCTTGTGAAAGGGTTTTTTAAAATATTCGTCAGACTGGATAAAACATGATAAATAAATTTTTATAACCATGGAGAATTATTTGCTTGGTAATCCAAAATAAAATTATGCCATGGTATGCAGTATATGGGGCATTCTCACAATCTTTTTACTTTTATGTCCCTGAATAATAATTTTTTATTTAATACACTTTTTTGTGTTTTGTTTTATTTCATATACTGGGGAACATCCATTGCACGATTGCTCAACAATATTAACGAGATAAATAAGTTTTGGACGACGTTGGGGGTCCAAAGACCTGGAAAACTCATCTACCGTCCCGTGTCCTTGATATCTGGATAAAATTCTTTCAGTAAAAATAATTCGATGTAATTTTTTTTCTGAAACTGGAACTACTGTTTTAAATAAATATATAGCTAAAAATTAACCTGCACACATTTTTAGGGTTGTTATTATTTTTTAAACTCTGTCCCTGGGATTTAGATTCCTTACCATCCCTCTTCTAAAATTATACAGAAAATCACTTCAGATGCAGCCACAGAATTTTTTTTCAAGTTTTTTCTCATGTAGAAGTATGCTAGAGAAATAATGTCAAAAATTCTTTGGCAGGAAATTTACTGTAGAATTTAAATCAGCATTTAAATATCAATTTCAAGCATCGTGGCTTTATGGGTAGTCTCACCGTTCCCAAGGTTTATTCCTGCACTTTTCGAGGTAAATTAAAAAATATATATATATTTAATCCAATGTTAACAACTGTTTCTAAAAATCAATGAACTTTGTGGCTATCACTTAGTCTTAACATGATTTTCCTAAAAATAGGTGGTAATTTTCTTTACCGTTCCATCCTTGCCGTCCATTTTTTTACAATTTCGTCCCTTTTTTCCAATACCATCCACTTTTTTTTTACCTTACCGTTAAAGAAACACCTTTTTAAGACAATTTTATACAAAAATTCTGTATTAAAAGTACTACATTGCTATTATTTACTATTTGAATGTCCTGTGGGTACTATGCAAATTCATTATAAGTAAAAATTTAGAAGAAAATAAAAAGTTATAGGGGTAAAAGATAAGGAAAATTAAACTCGCAAGTTTAACTTAAACCTCAGTTAAATAAAAACTTTCTCGCTGCTGACCATTTTTTCTTCATTTTGAATCATTAAGGCATTCGTCTATCAGATTAAAGTGTTATTTTAGCGAGTTTAATTTATCCAGATTTCCCCCCCCCCCCCCCCAAAAGTTAAAAGATTGTGAGAATGCCCCATATGTCAACCGTCTTAAATAACAGACAAACTAAACATTCAAGTTTACCTTTAAGTACAGTATTTTTATTTAATTCTATGCAGTTAAGATTTTTTATTTTAGCAAACCAAATGTATTATTTCTTATATTAAATGTAGGAGTACGGGTTATCCCAAAATTGTTTTACACTTTTAGAAGATAATTGCATAACAAATCAGATAAGTCTTTAACTTTGCATTTAAACATAGTATTTTTACTTATTTCTTTGCTATTAATAATTTTTATTTTAGTAAGCCAATTTTATTCTTGCTTCTAGTATTAAATATAGTAGTACGGGGTATTTGAAAAGTGTCTTTACACTTTTAGAAAATCAATATATAACAGACAAATGTTGCCTTTCCTTTTACATTTAAACATAACAGTTTTAGTTATTTCTTTTCTATTAATAATTTTTAATTTAATAATTCAAATTCCTTACTCTCTGTATTCGGAAAATAAAAGTATGTACTACATCCTCATCGCTGTACGGTTGAGTATCAGTATTTTTATAATCAAGTATAATTAAGTATTGCTGCCATGTACCATTCTTATTATTAAATTATATTCTGGAAAATATTTCCTCCTCATTTGTCTTTTCCTCTTACAGTAAAAAAGTAAAATCGTAACACTAATTGCTTTTTTCGATAACATGAATCGAGCTCACGAACAGTTTTATGGTGCTTTCTGAATACATAAATAGGTGTCAGCGAATCATAATATCTTGTAATTATACACTACTTCGAATATCATTTGCCTTTGCCGGAATTTTCACATGACTGACAAAAGCGAATTGCTTTATTGCGTGAAATAAAGTGGAATTGTTTCTAAGTTTGAAATGTATGAGTACAATGCATTGAATTCAAATCAAAAATTTCTTGGGCGGTTTGAAAAAAAGATAGTTTGCTTTATAACTTACTGAAAAATGTTTTTCAGGAACTATGTAGAATTATTCGCTTGGAGAAAAAAAAATAAAATGAGAAAATTTGATTTTTATGTCATTCATCTTAAGTAACAGACCGTATTTAAGTTTACATTTAACTATAGTATTTTTATTTAATTCTATACTATTAATAATTTTTATTTTAGTAAATAAAATTTTATTTTCAATCTGCTATTAAGTATAATAATAGTACGGGGTATATGAAAATTACTTTTGCAATTTCAGAAAATCATTACATGAAAGACAAAGTTTTAGTTTTAACCATTTTAATTTTACATTTTATATTTAAACATAGTATTCTTGCTTAATTCTATACTATTAATGTAATCTTTATTTTATTAATACAATTTTATTCTTTCTTGTGTTATTAAATATAGTAGCACAGTAGTAGTATAGTATTTGTCTTTACACTTTTATAAAACCATTACATAACATACAAAATAACTTTCATGTTAGCATAGTATTTCTATTTTATTCTATACTATTAATAATCTTTATTTTCATAATTTAAATTTATTCTTACTCTTTGCATTAAATATAGAACTAAGCGTTATCCGAAAATTGTCTTTACACTTTTAGAAAGTCATTACATAATAGATAAAATAAGCCTTTCATTTTACATTTAAACATAGTATTTTTACTGATTTCTTTACTATTAATAATCTTTATTTTAGTAATTCAAATTCCTCATTCTCTGTATTAGGAAAGTAAAAATATATACTAGATCCTCATCGCTGTAAGGTTGAGTACCGGTATTTTTGTAATCAAGTATTGCTATCATGTACCGTTCTGATTATTAAATTATATTGTAGAAAATGTTTCCTCCTCATTTGTCTTTTCATCCTACGGTAAAAAAGTAAAATCGTAAATCTAATTACTTTTTTCGATAATATGAATAGAGCTCACGAATAACATTATGGTGCTTTCTGAATACATAAATAGGTGTCAGCGAGTCATAATATCTTGTAATTATACACTACTTCGAATATCAATTGCCTTTGCCGGTACCTTCACGTGACTGACAAAAGCTAATTGCTTTGCTGCGTGAAATAAAGTTGAATTGTTTCAAAGTTCGAAATGTATGAGCACAATGCATTGAATTCAAATCATATATTTATTGGAGGGGGGGGGGGGAAGGGGGTATGAAAAAAAAGATAATTTGCTTTATAACTTAGTGAAAAATGTTTTTCATGAACTATGCAGCTTGGAGATAAAAAAATAAAAATAAAATGAGAAAATTTGATGTTTGTGTCATTCATCTTAAATAACAGACCAACTAAGTATTTAAGTTTACATCTAACTGTAGTATTTTTATTTAATTCTATACTATTAACAATTTTTATTTTAGTAAATAAAATTTTATTTTTACTTCTGGTATCAAGTAGAGTAATAGTACGGGCTATCTGAAAATTCACTTTACACGTTTAGAAAATCATTACATAATACACAAAATTTTGCATTCGACCGTTTAATTTTACATTTTATAGTTAAACTAGGGGGCTCTGCCCCCTGCAAGCTACGCTCGCCAACCACCGTTCGGACACCGCAGAATCTAAAAACACGCTAACCTGATGGGTTTTAAAAATATTAGAGAAGATTAAATTATACTGAAAAAAGCTGTGCAGATATCCCTGTAAACGGGTTCCCATTCAATTCCCTTTGATTGCAAAAATTTAAGGGCGAATCAGTTGCTATTAAGACATATAGTGGTTGTTTTCGTTTTTGATTAAAGAGGATCAGTTAAACTTTTGAAAAGAAGCTAAAATAAAATAAATTAAGTATACTTTGTCTCCCGGTATTTTAAAACAATCTCTATAACAATAGCCTAAGTCATGTGACTATCATCAACAGTTCCAGGCGGACCACTTCGCTTTTTATACTCTAGGTGCCATTTTGATACTTTAATGTTAGCCAGGCACAGGTGATAAGTCTCCAAATATTATTCTATCGCCACCATTTCATCTATATTATAATTGTTCAAGTCACCAACCGCCATAAACAAATACGGTCTGATCCCTTTGCCGTTCACATGAAAGTTTGGCAAAGATGTCATATACGTCCCATATTGGCGCGATTTTTTAACGACGCCAATTTGGGGAACGCATCAACAGCATAAACAGCAACATCCGGCTTACCATATCAAGCAAAATAACGATACTTTGGAGCCAGTTATGTGCCCGTTCCGTATATGACATTGGCGTCAGAAAAAAATCGTGCCAATATGGGAGCGTAAGTTTTCCATTTTTATTTAAAAATCATTTTTTTTTTTTTTTTGAATAAAACTACATAAAAGTTGCCATTGTCGCAAAGAATTCTAGGCACTGTTACGCTAGCCGGATCTAGGATCCGCTAGTATCTCGCCACCAGCTTTTTTTCAACTCGCCAGTTAGCTTTTTTTTTTTTTTTTTTTTTTTTTTTCGGGTGCTAATATTTGGCCAGATACTCACCGCAGGTTTGGTGTGATTTTTATTTTCTTACGAAAATTTGGTGAAAACCTCGTTTTGAAATAACAGTTAAATATGCATTTTCGGTAATCCTTAGATATCCCGTCGACCAAAAATCTATCGCCAAACTATAAGATTAAATGCCAATAATGGTTGATCGTAAATGCCACATTCACTTGACTTTAAGCAAGTTACACGTGCTTACGTCATCAAGTGATTTTTATTTCGAAGTTTTATTTGTATATTTATTAATGTTATATTAATTTATTTGTTCTTTCGTTATTTAAAATAAAAATTATGTCAATTTGTATAATTTGGCGATTTATATTACGTACCGTAATTTTTAATTATTTTCTATTATTTTCTAAAGGAAATATAAAATAAATAATTAATAATCATAGAACAAAATAATTTATATAATTTATAAAAAGAAATAAACGCAAATAAACATTTATTATCAAATAAACAACAATAGCCGGGTTACCATGTCAACCTTTTCTGAAATATGAAAAAAAAAAAAATATTTGTTTGATTAAAGTCTGAGTTGCCACCATTAGAAAAATGTATATAAAATTAGAAAAAAATTAATATTTCGAAAACTAATTCAAATTTGAAAATTCTAATACCAGTTTTGAGGTCTGCGGATCAATGCTAATTTTTGGTGTTAATTTCATCGCAAAGTATTCCATATTTTAGGAGAAATCGCTTGAAACATAATCAGTTGTTTAATCAGTCGATTCATACTTCCGTTTCATACTTCCGTTTCATAAATTCGTTTCATTAGGATTTTATATATATAGGGTAGATATGGTATTCTTACTTAATTGAATACCATTTATATAATTTTTATTTTAGAAATTCAATTTTATTTTTACTTCTAATATTAAATACAGTAGTAGTATAATAGTATTGTAGTTGTCTTTACACTTATATAAAATCATAACATAACAGGGAAAATAACTTTTATGTTAGCATAGTATTTTTCATTTATTCAAAATTATTAGTAATTTTCATTTTCATTATTTAAATTTATTCTTAGTTCTTGTATTAAATATAGAAGTACGCGTTATCTAAAAACTGGCTTTACACTTTCAGAAAATGATTACATAACAAATCAAAATAGCCTTTAATTTTACATTTAAACGTTGTATTTTTACTGATTTCTTTGTTATTACCAAATTTATTTTAGTAATTCGAGTTCCCTAATTTCTGTATTCGGAAAGTAAAAATATCTACTGCATCCTCATCGCTATACGATTGAGTACCAGTATTTTTATAATCATGTATTGCTGTAATGTACTATTCTTCTTATTAAATTATATTGTGGAAAATGTTTCCTTTTCATTTGTCTTTTCATTTTATAGTAAAAAAGTAAAATCTTAACACTAATTACTTTTTTCAATAACATGAATCGAGCTCACGAATAACTTTATGATGCTTTCTGAATACAGAAATAGGTGTCAGCGAATCATAATACTTTGTAATTATACACTACTTCGAATGTCATTTCTCTTTGCCGGAAGTTTGACATGACTGACAAAAACTAATTGATTTATTGCGTGAAATCAAGTTGAATTTTTTCTAAGTTTGAAATGAATGAGTATCCATTGAATTCAAATCATATATTTCTTGATTTGTTTTTAATATGAAAAAAAAAAAAAAAAGATAACTTCCTTTATAACTTAGTGAAAAATGTTTTTAGAAAACTATGCAGAATTATTCGCTGGGAGATTAACAAAAAAAAAAAAAAAAAAAAAAAAAAAAAAAAAAAAAAAAAAAAAGGATGAAATTTTATGTTTATGTCACTCATCTTAAATAACAGACAAATTAAGCGTTTAAATTTACATTTAGGAATTACTTAATTCTCTGCTATTAATAATTTTTATTTTAGAAAGTAAAAATCTAGTTTTAATTCTTGTATTAAATATAGTATTAGTACGGTAAATCGGAAAATTGTCTTTACACTTTTAGAAAATCATAACATAAAAAACAAAATTTTACATTTAAACATTTTAATTTTTCCTCTAAATATGGTTTTCTTACATAATTCTATGCTATTAATATAATTTTTATTTTACTAATTCATTTTTATTCTTGCTTTAAGTATTAAATAAAGTAGTACAATAGTAGTATAGTAGTTGTCTTTACACTTTTATAAAGCCATTAGATAACAGACAAAATAGATTTTATGTTTCCATAGTATTTTTAATTTATTTTATACTATCAATAATTTTCTTTTTCATAATTTAAATGTATTCTTAGTTCTTTTATTAAATAAAAAAGTACGCGTTATCTAAAAGTTGTCTACACATTTAGAAAATCATTACATAACAGGCAAAATAAGCCTTTAATTTTACATTTAAACATAACAGTTTTACTTATTTCTGTTCTATTAATAATTTTTATTTTAGTAATTCAAATTCCTTACTCTCTGTATTCAGAAAGTAAAAAAATATACTACATCCTCATCGCTGTAACGTTAAGTACCAGTATTTTTATAATCAAACATTATAGTCATGTACCGTTCTTATTATTAAATTATATTGTGGATAATGTGGATAATAAATATTTTCTCTTTATTTGTCTTTACATCTTACGGTAAAAAAGTAAAATCGTAACACTATTTGCTTTTTTCGATAATATAAATTGAGCTCACGAATAACTTTATGGTGCTTTCTGAATACATAAATAGGCGTCAGCGAATCATAATATCTTATAATTATACACTACTTCGAATATCATTTGCCTTTGCCGGAGTTTTCACATGACTGACAAAAGCTAATTGCTTTATTGCGTGAAATAAAGTTGAATTTTTTCTGAGTTTGAAATGTATGAGTACAATGCATTGAATCCACATCATACATTTCTTTGGGATTTTTTGATTAAAAAAAAAAAAAAAAAAAAAAAAAAAGATAATTTGTTTTACAACGTAGTGAAAAAAGGATTTCATGAACTATGCTAACTGCTTGCTGGTAAATGAAAACTAAAATGATGAAAGCGTATGTTTATGCCATTCTTCTTAACCCTTTAAGGTCGGAAAATATTTGATAAAAATGAAACTTTTTCGGTAGTTCCTTCTAATTAATATGGTTACATTTTATTGAAAAAAAATATAAAAAAAATACCAGGTGACAGGTTATGCTAATTCTCTGGAGGCTGGTTCGAATTCAAATTGCACAAAAGGAGGAAAATGTTTTTTTATTGTTCTGTAGGATCACGTACGCAATTGTGTTGGTCAGGTCTTAAAGTGTTAAATAACAGACCAACTATGCATTTAAGTTTACATTTAACTGCAGTATTTTTATTTAATTCTGCACTGTTAATAACTTTTATTTTAGTAAATAAAAATTTATTTTTACTTCTGGTATTAAGTATAGTAATAGTACGGGGTATATGCAAATTATTTTTGCACTTTTAGAAAATCATTGCATGAAAGACAAAGTTTTACATTTTACATTTAAACATAGTATTCTTACTTAATTCTATACTACTAATGTAATATTTATTTCAGTAATCCAATTTTATTCTTACTTGTGGTATTAAATTTAGTAGTACAGTAGTAGCATGGTAGTATAGTATTTGTCTTTACACTTTTATAAAACCATTACATAACATACAAAATAACTTTCATGTTAGCATAGTATTTCAATTTTATTCTATACTATTAATAATCTTTATTTTCATAATTTAAATTTATTCTTACTCCTTGCATTAAATATAGAACTACGCGTTATTCGAAAATTGTCTCTACACTTTTAGAAAATCATTACATAATAGATAAAAAAAGCCTTTCATTTTACATTTAAACATAGTATTTTTACTGATTTCATTGTTATTAGTAACTTTTATTTTACTAATTCAAATTCCCTACTCTCTTTATTCCGAAAGTAAAAATAAATACCACAAGCTCATCGCTGTAAGGTTGAGTACTAGTATTTTTATAATCAAGAATTGCTGTCATGTACTGTTTTTATTATTAAATTATATTGTTGAAAATGTTTCCTCCTCACTTGTTTTTTCATCTTACGGTAAAAAAGTAAAATCGTAACACTAATTGCTTTTTTCGATAATATGAATCTAGCTCACGAATAACTTTATGATGCTTTCTGAATACATAAATAGGTGTCAGCGAATCACAATATCTTGTAATTATACACTATTTCGAATATCATTTGCCTTTCGCGGAATTATCACATGACTGACAAAAGCTAATTGCGTTATTGCGTGAAATAAAGTTGAATTGTTTCTAAGTTTGAAATGTATGAGTACAATGCAGTGAATTCAAATCGTACATTTCTTCAGGGGGGTGGGGGGGGTTATTGAAAAAAAGATAAATTGCTTTACAACTTAGTGAAAAATGTTTTTCATGAACTAACAGAGATATTTGCTTGGAAATATAAAATAAAAAGATGAAAGCTTGTATTTATGTCACTCGTCTAAAATAACAGACCAACTGAGCGTTTAAGTTTACATTTAACTATAATATTTCATTTAATTCTACACTATAAATATTTTTTACTTTCGTAAATAAAAATCTATTTTTACTTCTATTATGAAAATAAATATAGAGTAGTACGGGCTATCTGAAAATAGTCTTTACACTTCTAGAAAATCATTACAAAACAGACAAAATTTTACAGTTAAACATTTTTATATGACATTTTACATCTAAACATAGTATTCGTACATAATTCCATACTAATAATATAATTTTTTATTTTAGTAATTCTATTATTCTTAATTCTGGTATTAAGTATAGCAGTACAGTAGTAGTATAGTAGTGTAATTGCCCTTACACTTCTATAAAATCATTACATAACAGATAAAAAAGCTTTCATGTTAGCATAGTATTTCTAATTTATTCTTATATTATGCATTTTCATAATTTAAATTTATTCTTATTTCTCGTATTAAATAAAGAAGTACGCGTTATCCAGAAATTGTCTTTACTCTTTTAGAAAATCATTACATAACAGATAAAACAATATTTTAAATTTACATTTAAACATAATAGTTTTACTGATTTTTTTCTTTGTTATTAGCAATTTTTATTTTAGTAATTCAAACTCCGCTCTCTCTGTATTCGTAAAGTAAAAAAAAAAAAAAAAACTATATGGTACATCGTCATTGCTGTAAGGTTGAGTACCAGTATTTTCATAATCAAGTATTGCTGTCATGTACCGTTCTTATTATTAAATTATATTGTTGAAAATGTTTCCTCCTCATTTGTTTTTTCATCTTAAGGTAAAAAAAAAAAGTAAAGTCGTAACACTAATTGCTTTTTTCGATAATAAAAATCGAGCTCACGAATAACATTATGGTGCTTTCTGAATACATAAATAGGTGTCAGCGAATCATAATATCTTGTAATTATGCACTACTTCGAATGTCATTTGCCTTTGCCGGAATTTTCGCATGACTGACAAAAGCTAATTGCTTTATTGCGTGAAATAAAGCTGAACTGTTTCTAAGTTTGAAATGTATGAGTACAATGCAGTGAATTCAAATCATACATTTCTAGTTTTTTTTTTTTTTTTTTATTAAGAAAAAAAAATTGCCTTACAACTTACGTTAGTAAAAAAAAAAATTCATGAACTATGCAGAAATAATTGTTTCAAAATCAAAAATAAAATTATGAAAGCGTATGTTTATGTCACTTGTCTTAAATAACAGATAAATTAGGCACTTAAGTTTACATCTAAGTACAATACTTTTATTTAATTCAATACTATTAATATTTTTTATTTTAGTAAATCAAATTTAATATTGCTTATTGTATTAAATATAGAAAAACGCTTTATCCAAAAATTTCTTTTGCATTTTTAGAAGATTACATTATAGATCTAATAAGCTTTTAATTGTACGTTTAAACATAGTATTTTTAGCTATTTTTTGCTATTAATAATTTTTATTTTTGAAATTCAAATTTATTCTTACTTCTGGTATGAAATATAGTAATACGCGGGGGGGGGGGGGGATCTCCGAAAATTATTCTTATACCTTTAGAAAATTAATTAAAAATTAAACATATCCATTTTTACTTTCTTCTATCTTCAATAGAAGAAAGTATTGTAATCGAAATTTTTTTCGACTTCCGGTTTTCGACGGATTTGCATGTTTCAGGGGTCAGAGATTCCAAAAAACATGTTTATAGAAAATGTCTGTCTGTGACTCTGTGAGTCTGTCTGTCTGTCTGTCTGTGTGTATGTGACACAAATTTTGTGGGCGCTCTATCTCAAGAACTAATGCACGGAATTTAATAAAAATTGATATTCAGTTAGTCCCTAATACAAATTGATGCTGATTAGTTTTTGGTGTAAATCGCTCAACAGGTGGCGCTGCTATGCTGCATTTTTCACGATTATCGCAATAGCTCTATCTCAAGAACTAATGCACGGATTTCGATCAAACTTCAGATTTAGTTAGTCCTTGATATGAATTGATGATGATTACGTTTTAACACTTTTTACTTTCTTCTATCTTCAATAGAAGAAAGTATTGTAATCGAAATTTTTTTCGACTTCCGGTTTTCGACGGATTTGCATGTTTTAGGGGTCAGAGATTCCAAAAAACATGTTTATAGAAAATGTCTGTCTGTCAGTGTGTCCGTCTGTCCGTCTGTCTGTCGCCATTGTACCATCAAAAAGTGTATGAAGTTATGTATAGAATTGAGCCAAATTTTTAGTTTAAGTTTTTGGATATGGCAAGCAGGTCCTCCCGGAATTTGGAAAAAATTCGTCGGTAAAGGGCGCTGATATAACAATTTTTGTGCGATTTTGAATATTGTACCATCCAAAAGTGTATGGAGTTATGCATAGAATTGAGCCAAATTTTTAGTTTAAGTTTTTGGATATGACAAGCAGGTCCTCCCTGAATTTGGAAAAAATTCGCCGGTAGGGGCGCTGTAAATGCGTTTTTGGGGCGATTTTGAATATTGTACCATCGAAAAGTGTATGAAGTTATGCATAGAATTGAACCAAATTTTTATTTTAAGTTTTTGGCTATGACAAGCAGGTCCTCCCTGAATTTGGAAAAAATTCGCCGGTAGGGGGCGCTGTAATAGCGATTTTTGTGCGATTTTGAATATTGTACCGTCCAAAAGTGTATGAAGTTATGCATAGAATTAAACCAAATTTTTATTTTAAGTTTTTGGCTATGGCAAGCAGGTCCTCCCTGAATTTTGAAAAAATTCGCCAGTAGGGGGCGCTGTAATAGCGATTTTTGTGCGATTTTGAATATTGTACCGTCCAAAAGTGTATGAAGTTATGCATAGAATTAAACCAAATTTTTATTTTAAGTTTTTGGATATAGCAAGCAGGTCCTCCATGAATTTGCAAAAAATTCGCCGTTAGGGGGCGCTGTAATAGCGATTTTTGTGCGACTTTGAATATTACGCCATGGAAAAGCGTATGAAGTTATGCATAGAATTGAACCAAAAAAAAATTTTTAAGTTCTTGGCTATGGCAAGTTGTCCTCCCTTAATTTGTAAAAAAATCGCTCATAGAGGGCGCTGTAATAGCGATTTTTGTACAATTTTTGTGCCATTTTGAATATTGTACCGCCGAAAAGTGTATGAAGTTATGCATAGAATTGAACCAAATTTTATGTGTTTATTTTTGGTCATGTCACGAAGGTCCTCCTTGAATTTGGAAAAATTCTGCCGGAAGGGGGCACTATAATTGCGATGTCTGTACCATTTTCATTATTGTACCATCGAAAAGTGTATGAAGTTATCCATATAATTGAACCAAATTTTTTGTGCATGTTTCTGGCTATGTCAAACAAGTCCTCCCTGAACTTGAAAAAATTCCGAAAGAAGGGGGCGCTATAATTCCGATCTCTGTGCCATTTTCATTATTGTACCATTGAACAGCGTATAAAATTATGCATACAATTGAACCAAAATGTTTGTGCTTGTTTTTGGCTTTGGCCAACAGGTTCTCCTTGAATTTGGAAATATTGCGCGGTAAAGGGGCTCCGTGCTAGCGATTTTTGTATACTTTTCTGGATTTTTCGTAGTTCTATTGTGCATCGGCGGCTCATGCAGCGGCGGGAACTCGCTTCCTGCTATGCCGGCTATTCGCAAACAGCTGATAACGACAGAATAAGGAAAAATTAATAATTTTAACAAATATCATGATATAGATTAACTCGTTTTTAGTCCGTTTAATTGACTTGAGCGGAAATTTAAGATGAAAATCAAAGTTGGTATAGCATTGAACTAATAATATAGAAGTATTAACATGTGTAACTAGGTTTTGAAATATTAAGATGTATAAGATAGAAGAAAGTTTTGGGATTGGCACATCCAACTAGTTTTGTATTTATTAAAACAATTACTTTTTTTATTTGAAAATTCGGAAAACAATTCAGTATGTTTACACTATTAATCGCACGAAGCACATCGAATAGATAATATGTTTTCATCCGTTTTCTGTCCAGTGTCGATGACTGCTGTAAGGATTTCCAATTAGTCAATATAAACTATCTTATTAAAAAAAAAAAAAAAAAAAAAAACCATAAAATCTAGTTTTCGTGACACTGTTTAAAAATGCAAAAAATTGATCGTATATATTTATTTATATATATTTTTTAATGATTTTTCAGACGTATAAAGAAAAACTTTACGCACGCTGTATTATGACAAGCGAGATTATCACAGAATTGAGATTTTATTAAAAGGGATAGGAAAACCAAAATGGTAACAAATTTCTCATAAAAAATAATTGTAAATACTCTGTAAGAAATCCGTTGATCTCCAGTACAAGTGCCGTATTTTTACGGATTTTTTTTTTTTTAGTCTCCGATTTTATAAATATGTCAGAAATTAGCGAATATGTATTTAAAACTATACTGGATGTAATAAAGCTAAAAGTCTAGTTATGTTGTCGCTTTCGAATAAGGCTTTGATATGTGTCCTACTGTAAAAAAAAAACGGGCTAAAATGAGGAAATTCTACTGGCAATCGAGACGCCAGTACTATTTCCGTATTTTAACGGAAGTTTTCCCCCGTAATTTACAGAAAATTTTTCTTCTGTAATTTACGGGGGAAATTTTCCGTTAAAATACGGAAATAGTACTGGCGTCTCGATTGCCAGTACAATTTCCGTATTATAGTACTTTTTTTACAGTATATATATTTACACTCTAAAATGAATTTCCTTATTTTGCAAGCACTACTTCTGGATTTTTAAGGATATTTTAGTTTACCAGATATAGTTTACCAAAAATATCTCTTTAAAGAAAATGAAAATTTAATAATATCCGTTCTTTTTAACAAGATTCTGAAATCCCTTTCATCGAAAAAAAAAAAAATCCGGAAAAATCCGGAAATTGTACTCACAATCAACGGAATTTTTTTACAGGTATACTTGCCATTTAATACATGCTATCGATGTTTTTTACATCAAATGTTTTACTTACATTTTTACCGAAAGCTTTCTAATTAATTTAGTGTTTTGTACAGCAATTAACTGTGGAAGTAAGCTTCTGTGTATTGAAAATTAATTTGTTAAATTTAGAATCCAAAAATAACAAATAGAATATTAAAAACAGAAAATCTGAAATATATTGTTATAGAATAAGTGTTATTTCACAATTCAACGTGATAAAATACTATCCAACATTTAAATTAAAACTTCACAGATTAGACTCTTTTGGATGTATAAGAATGTTTTATTCCCTAATACGCAATTTTAACTTGTTTCTAGAAGAATAATTATTTGTATTTTCCCAAAGAATTACGAAATGAAATGATTCTGTATGTACTTGCATCAGAATAATATACATTGATTCTCTAAATAGAAATACTGCAGTGGCATGAGCTAAAGTTATCAGCGGTCACGATTTTACATGGAAACATGGAATGGGAGTGGACAAACTTTCAGTTGCGATCACACAATCTCCGTCCCCTTTACTTCACATGAAGTTAAACATTTGGAAATCTGCCCAAATTCTATGATTTTTGGGTGCCTTAACTATATACATTTAGCTCAAAATAATCAAATCGATTTGTAAACCATGTCTAAGCATCAATGCATTTCACTGTATCATAATTTTGTAGTTTTAGTGAGTAAATTAAGATGTATTTTTTATTCTTGCAGTCATTTGTTACCACAATTATGAACGAAATAAAGTAAGACTTTATAAGCATTCTATTAGGTTGATTTGTTTTGATATTGGTGAACGGCGGTATTTTTCAAGAGAAAAATTTAATTTTATAGTAAATTTTTAATAAAAGAGAATGATCACTATCATATTCTTTGCTTTATGAAGAATTTTAGTTTAACACAACTTATTTAATCATAATCGCAAGTTTGTCATTTTTTGTGGAATATTATATTGTAGCTTTATTTTTAAATCGTAAAACCTGTGAAAACGAAACCTGCATTCAATGGTATTCCAACTTAATCGGAAATATTTTCAGTGAAAAAAATAAAATATAATTATCACAGTCAGTGAATGTGCTAAGGATGCGAGCATTTGTGTTTGGAATGAAATATTCTTTACATGGACCAAACAGTTCATTCGTCTAGCATCCAAACCTTTTTTGTGATGGACCTACAAGACCATTATGTTCCAAACACCTTTCACGATTGTTATGAACCTCATGGCAAGAATAAGCATTGCCTTTTCTAATAACAGTGAAATTCTAAACATATCTTTGCAAATGCCTGTGGAGAGAGATTGAATAGGCACCGGTGGGAGTTGAAACAGGTATCTAATGAACAGTAGACGAATGCGCTAGCGTTGAGCAAAAGGTCAAGCCAGTTACTCTAAGCCAGTAACTGGCATTATACTGTTCATGTGAGATGAGATCACTACACACTCCATCCCCAGTGATCAACACGTATTGCTGATGGCTATGCACTCGTGAATGTTGCTGTCGTACGCCTGTATGATGCTCTGGATGACAGGCTTTGTGCTGAATTTCTCAAGCTTTGGGTGTAACGGATGACTTATTTAGTGCTGCCATCTGTTGGTTATTAGAGAGATATGATTTGGTTGTTGAAGGTTTTTGTGTTTGTCCGGGTGTCCAATTAAGAAAGAGTGGATTGCCACCGGTGAGAGTTGAACCAGGAATCTCATGATCAGTAGGTTAGAGCCTTAGGGTCGAGTAAAAGATCAAGCCAGTTACTCTAATCTAGCAACTGACTTTATACTCTTCATGTTAGATGAGATCGCTACACCTGACAATCCATGTGAGACATAACGTTTTGTATGAAATTTAGAAGCCTCTTTTATATTGTATCTACCAGTTGTTGTATTGTTATATTTCGCTGATTTTCTTTTAGTATTGTGCTATTAATACATTTCTGCGCCTTTTTGATCTTCTAGTTGTGGCATTTTCAGTTTCCTTTATGAAAATGGCTTATATAGATTTTTCTACCTCTCCTGAAAATTTATGCATGGAGTTTTGAAATACTCTGTTTCCACATTGAGACGAATATACTTAATATTTAAATTAAGTTATAATAATAATAATAATAATAACCACTCCAGATAGAATCGATAAAACTTCATTTTATTAAAGTTTTCGTTTTAATCTCTGTTTCCATTGAAGCTTTCATAAATTAAGAAATTTAATTTGTGAAACATTACAGTACTTTACATTATGTATTTAAAAAAATTACATAAATATAAGACAATACAATCAAGGTTAATACCTTATTTGCTCGAGCAACCCCCCCCCCCCTTTTCCACACACACACATTTTATAAAATTAAACGTATAAAAAGCAGGGGCTCGTTATACGTAAGATATTTCTGAAAACTATTTGAAACCATACATACTTTTACTTACGAAACTGAATGACCACTTCAAGAATGGATCTTTTTCTTGTTTTTTTACCCGACTGAAAAGAAGGTTATGTGTTTCACACGTATCTGTGTACGTGAATTTCTTTATACCCTCGAAACATCCCAACGGCTGGATGGATTTTAATGAATGAGGTCTCTATCGATTCGTCTTAACGGCCCGATGGTTATAGGCTACGTTTTGTTTTTATAAATTCAAAATGGCGGTAGAGACGAAAAAATACGCACCCTATTGAGTGGCATATGATTGGGTAGGTCTTTCAAAATGAAGATGATGTTTCATTGACTATTTTACAGTCAGAAGCTCCGTTAAAATATTATACAACCTGGAAGTTGTGTAGGTAGGATCTCTAGCTTTACTGCAACTCTAACCATCATAGACATCTATAGATCTCATAAAAAGAGTGTTTATAGATAGGAACTAACAATTAAATACAACTTAAAAGTCATCAATACAAGTAAATAAAAAAATAGGTAAGTAATATAAACAAGCAATATAAAAAAAATATTTTAAGCCAATTCCTACATAGGTCGATAAGAGAATTTTTTTTCTCCCATTCTTCTTTCCTATTGAGTGGCGCTTAAAATGCCTTGATCAAGAAGAGGGCTCTCTCGATTATTGAAAATTAACTAATTTAGTTTAATTAATGAATTAATATTTGAAAAAAAAACTGGATTAACATCAAGTGTCATCTCCTACAAGTTAAAAAAAATGTAAAAATTTGAACATGTTATATATAGCGAGAGTGTGAGCTAATAGTAGGAATCGAAAAAAAATAGTTTCACATTGATGAGAAATAATTAATCTGTTTGCTTTTTACGCAGTCGGATTTTTTGATTTTTCAAATTTAATTGTTTATTTCTTCTTCTTTTATCCATGATCGTAAGCAAGTCCAACCAATATGAAAGTTTCGAGCTGTAGCTGTGATGGAATTTGTTTTAACATAATATAAATAAAAGGCGGCGGTGAAAACTGTCCTCTTTGCAATTGCAATTTACAATTAATTCTCTGAAAACAGAATAAACGCAAGCGTGCTTTAGAGACGCTTTATTTTTTATAATACTTTGTAGTAAGTACTAATATTATTATATTTCTGGTGTTGCTACGTACTTTAATACAAAATTTCTAATGTGTGATCAGTATATACAGCCGAAATCTTAATTTAAAAAGTATTTTATGATATGGTTATATACAGAAATAAATACGGAAATCTAGGTTAGAGTATCTGTTTTGTAAATCAAGATTTTTAAAGAAATTTTTTAAACATCTTACTATTTCCGTCGTTAAAATGCGTGGTGCGAATTATACATTAAACACATTTATTTTTTCAGTTTTCCAAAACCCTAAAGGGAGTGTGAATTATGCATGTGTACAGACAGTATTTTCTTTACCCTGAACGATATTTGTTTCGAGTTTCTTTTTTGTGAGTAACTTTTTTACAGATATTTCTTAAAATTCTTAAATTTTCTACCGTAAAAATACCTGCTGCGTTTGATTCAAGAAGAGACACATTTTATTATTCTTCTAGAAACACAAAAATTTAGCAGATTTTATACATTAGTTAAAACGGTTTTCTATTATCAGTACGATTTTTTTTTAATTACAATTTAAATACATAACAAACTAACATCTTTTAATTACTAAATTTTGTAAGATGAAAACTGACTTTAAAAACAGTAAAAATAGTTTATTACACTGTTTACATGTTTCGGCTCTATTCGAGTCATTTACAAGATAAATAATTCAAAAATTCCACGATCTATGATGTAACGATTCGAAACGTCATCAGTCAGTTTTCTCATATTCATTAAGATTACGCACGTAATTTTTTATTTTCACTTGAATGCTCATTTCCATATTCGCAAATATGGAGGACCTCGAGCCATAATTTTAGTAAGTTAAATGATGCTGCATCGTTACATATTGAATTTCTACGTGTTAGTATACGGTAAAAATTGAATAATGGCATTTCAAATAATTACGTCATAGATCGGGAAATTTTAGGATACTCTTATTTATTTATTTATTTTTAAAATAGCTCGAATGCACCCGAAACATGTAAGCAGTCTAATAAACTCTTCTTACTGTTTTTTAAGTGTTCATCTAACACCATCTCGTAACGTTACACCATTTCTTATAAACTCTTGTTACTGTTTTTAAGTGTTCATCTTACACCATTTCGTAAATTTTTGGATACTCTTATTTATTTATTTATTTTTAAATGGCTCGGATAGAGCCGAAACATGTGAGCAGTCTAATAAACTCTTCTTACTGTTTTTTTTTAAGTGTTCATCTTACACCATCTTGCAATGTTACGCCATCTGTAATATACTCTTCTTATTTTTTTTTAAGTGTTCATCTTACACCATTCTGTAAATTTTAGGATACTCTTATTTATTAATTTTTATTTAAATGGCTCGGATATAACCGAAACTTGTGAGCAGTCTAATAAACTCTTCTTATTGTTTTTTAAGTGTTCATTTTACACCATTTCGAAACATTCCGTTATTGCTAACCATTGTTGATCTAACAATCTCAATTTAAAATTTTTTATTGAATACTAATTTCAATACTTCAGAAATGCTCATCAATTTATGATCTAGATTTTTGGGAAGCTTATCATATATGGAAGAATGCTAACAGTTTCGTTAATGATATGTCCAGTACGCCCAATTTTTCACATGTCTTGCTCCCATTTCTTTAATTCACTCTCTTCCCTTCCCTCTCTTTTTCTTCTTTCTGTTTAAGCTCATCCAGAATGCAGTGATGGAGCAGTGGTGCAGCAGTTGGGTGTTTTCCACCACTAAATTTTAATAGTATTCTTTGCCTTAAAAAAATTCAGAACTTCTGTCCTGATATAAGACGAAGAATACTAATAAAATTTAGCGGTGTCAATTGATTTTCTGGTGCTACGCTGTTCCATCACTGAGAATGACTAAGCGCTTCTCATTGGTCTCTTCGTGTACGAGAGAAAAATCGACTCCGATGTTGTTTTTTAACACTCACCGCCATTTCGCCGTTGGTCACTGTGATTTGCGTTGATCTCGCTCTTATTTTTGTATGTTTTAAAAACTAATGATGCATGGTGGAGCTTTAGAAACTCCGAAACAGCTGTGTACATCTTTTGCATACACATATTTACAATTTGTGATTTTTAACGTTGCCAATTTATTTCTTAAAATACTACTCGTCACCTAATCTATTTCGAGTTGCTGAAATTTTAATATATGTATTTTGTTTCTAGGTCCGACCTGAATTCCTCGTCAGGTATCACCCCATTCGACATCCGGACGGCCAGACAACGGCGGTTCTCGGGCTTCGATTTACCGTCCGTACACATCACTTCCTGCGGGAGGAAATGAGGTTAAAGTGTACAGCCACACTCTCAAAAGTGATCAACATGAGCAGCGAAGAAACCCTTGTGGGCAGTAGTCAACAGAGCTCAGGACTACACGTCTCAGAAAACACTGGTGCAGGTAAATTAGGTACCTCTTTAGATTTTATTTAAAAAAAAATTTCCTTATGTCTTTAAAGGGGCTGGTGATTCAGCTCCCGATTTCCTCTCACTAATGTAAAGTCTACGGGCATTGGATGCATTCGTATATTTAAAATATCTTCTCGGGAAATTGACATTTTTAGCTTCTATTTTTTGTGTACACTTCCTAAAAGATGTCTCTGTTTTTCTTAATTCTCAAAATATTTCTAAAGTATAGAATTAATTTTACAGGAAATTTTAAAATCTTACTCACAGTTCGCCCGCTTTTAACACATATAATATTAAATTCAGCCTAGATTAGAAATATTTTGAAAACTGAGAAAAAAAAATACATCCTTTAAGAAGAGTACACAGAAAAAAGATGTTAAAAATGTGAATTCCCCAAGAAGATATTTTCAATATACGAATGCATCAAAAGTCCATAGACTTAACATCACGGAGGTGAATTCCGACGGAGTGACCAGTCCCTTAAACGGATCTCAGGGCTATTAAAGCTTCAAAATTTTCGAAATTTTAATCTGTTTCAATGTTAAACTACCATCTTTTCTGAACATTTTGATATAATTGTTTCCTTGAAATTTCCATTAGAACAGAAGTTATGGCTTTTAGAATTATACTCGCGCAATAGCTGAAGCGGCGTTTTCGAAACTTTGAAGTCATTTTTTTTTCCAAATGACGTTTTTGGGTATAACGCACATGATATCTCAAAAACTTCTGAATATTCTTTCATGAAATTTTCAAAACATGTCTTCCATGTTAGTTTGTATTAACAGAACCTAAAATTTCCGTTTTTTTGTTCAAAAAAATATTTTTTATGTCATTATACTGTTGAAATTTCCAAAATTTTGTATTAGCTAAATACAACTTTGTATTAAAAATATAAAAATGCTTTAAATACGAATTCATTTAAGTTCAGGGTAATTATTATAATATGAAGTACATGTTGGTAATAAAATTTCCATTCTAGTTGCAATATTTATTTTATAATCCTGCCCGTAAGCTGTTATACCAATTTTCTGATCGACAAATGCCTGACAGTTTGGAGCTCCCTATAAATGCTAATTCTGTATCTTGCAATTTTTAAAATACATGGAATGAAAGAACATACTTATATATTCCATCCCAGTAAAAATTGTGTTTTAAAATCATACACATTTTAAAACATTAAATGTTAAAAATGGTCTCTTTTTTTTATTTTTTCCGATTTTAAGAGTACTGAGGCCCCTTAAAACTTCAATTTCGATGGAAATTTCGATACTAAATCTCACTTATTTAGAAAAAAGAGGGCGAATTTTATGATCACGGAGCTTTTTAAACATTTATATTTCTTAAAAACTTTTAAAAACAAAGTTGAAAGTCATCATTTTTGCGAATAATCAAAAAACCTTTTTCAAAAACTATGTTGAAAAAAAAAGGGTTCCTTCATCTTTAGAAACTTCAGAAAATAATAAATTTCCTAGATTTAAAGTTACAATCCTGAAACCAAAAATTATTTACAACCTGTGAAATAAAAATTAAATTTAAAAAACGGAACCCTTTTTAAGTAGATTTTATAGTGCAGTAATAAGTTTTCTCAACACCAAATATTCGGGTTTTTTTAATGCTTAAGTAAATATTTCCACGTTGAACAAACACGTTCATCCGATATACATTAACAGAAATAACATTAATATTAAAATTGATATTACTTTGTTACTCTTGCAGGTATACAGGGTGAATCAAAACTTATAGTTCAAATTTCGTGGGGAGGTAGGGAATACGTCAGAAAACCGATTTTACATAGGGTAGTATGTCCGCAAATGTACGCATGCGTATGTAGAGGGCACTGTGCGCATCCAATCTTTCATTGAGTTCCAATCAATGTTTTGACTTTCCTAAAACTAGTATTATTTCTTCTCCTAATTCCACCTCTCATTGGAACTTCCACGAAACTTTTGACATCTTTAAAAACTCCAAAAATCTCGCTAATGACGTTTAAGAATTCTGGTGTGAAACCAAAATTTAAAAATTCATGAACGAAGAAAGTTTAAAACAAAGAATAAAATAAACTAGCAATAAATAAATAAAATTAAAATTAAAACAAAAAGTAAGGTTAAAAGAGCCGGAAAGAATAAAATTAAACGAGAAGTTTTCAGGCGTCAGATAATGAAGACTTTGAATAAAGGTCATTAACGAGATTTTGAGAGTTTTTAAAGGTGTAAAAGGCTTCTTGGAAGTCCAAATGAGAAGTGGAAATAGGAGAATAAATAATACTAGCTTTGGGAAACTCAAAACAATGATTGGAACGCAATGGAAGGTTGGGTACACACAACGCCCTCTACATATGTATGCGTACATTTACGGGCATACTTCCCCATGTGAAATCGGTTTCCTGACGTATTCTCTACATCCCCACGAAATTTGAGCAATAAGTTTTGAGTCAACCTGTATATTCGTTTACACAGCTTGAAATGATGACTTTAAATTGACAGCATCCCAAAAATCAATATTTCGTGTTTAGTAAAACACATGTGTTGAGGCACTGTAAAAACTAATCGGAAACGTTTAGGATATTTCCCGTTTTTTTTTTTTTTTTTTTTTTTTTGAAACGGGAAGTGAAATAAAATTTTCTTTCAGAAATGGTCATTTAATTATTGGAAATCTATCGTAAGGCAAAGAAATGCATTTCAAAATCTAGGATAACTCGGTTTTATATTACATTTTCGTAAAGTTTTGTTAGATGCAGAAATATTTCTCTCTCTCTCTCTCTTTTTTTTTTTTTTTTTTTTTTTTTTTTTTTCACAGCGTACCTGTTTACACTGCAAAAAATTGCTGCAGTAATTTTACTGAAGCATATATTCCAGGCAAAGTCACATAAAGAAAACGTGCTTTACTCCTTTATAAACGGGTTTTGCCCGTTAAATATGAAATTTACGGGATTTGACCGATTAGAGGGAAAAAGTGGCATTTTTGTAAATTTACTGGAGCATTCCACGGTAAAATACCCGTAAATTTACATTTTGTTATTTTTTTACAATCCAGACTTTATATAATATGTTTATTTTCATAATTAAACCTAATTACGATAAGTAAAATGCTTTAAATTAAAAAAAAAGACTATGGCAAATTTAAAATGTAACTGACCTACAATAATGTTCTAATAAAAGGTCTTTTATAATAAAAAGTTTAATCAAATACATAGATCCATATCTTGCCTACATATGTCAAAATAAATTATACAATAAACTATCAAAAATCCAAAACGATGAAGGTGCAGGGACTTTACTTTAAGATGTACACTTTTCTACATTAACATGTACACCTTCGAACTCGAATCACATTCAAACAACAATTAATTTCAATCTAACTAATAGTTCGAGAAGAAGCGTGACATTATGACAATCTATTTTAGTGTGAATGATATTGGTATATTTGATAGATTATATGGTACAAGGATTGAAACTGCCAGTCAGTTGGCGCGCAGCGGGATTAAGGAAGTTACCACATCAACATAAACAATCCGCTGCATTGAGGATTGAACGGGAATCCGGTTACTGTTACATGCACTACGATCCATGTTGACATCGGTAATGGAGTCCCAATTCAATTTACATTGCAGCGAGCTGTGCAAAGTTTTTAAGGCAACGATGGTTCGCCAGTTAGCTGTCAGTTTCGTTATTTTTAACATCTAATCAATCATATATACTAATATCATGGAAACTAATGTTGTTTGAAAAACAGTGGCGCTACCTACTGGACTTAAAAAGTCAATTGTCAATTTGAATTTCGCTTACACTGTATAAAGTGCATACCTTGAAATATATCAGTGGACAGCACACACACACTCTTTCTTTCTTTCTTTTTTCTTTATCACACACACAAGCACACACATACACATACAAATAAAAAACAATAACAACTTGACTTGATATTTGGGGATTTTGCTTTTAAAATACCTCGATATAGCACCATTTATAGACGATATTTATATCTAAATTCATTTGCTTAAACAAAACTTATCACCATAAAAATAATTTTATTCTAAACCGTCTTCTACTTCCTACGCTAGCTACAAGATTTTAAAAACATGTCAGCGATTTTATTATACCATATATATATTTTTTTTAATAAAAAAAAAAAAAAAACTAACAGACAAATATATTTACTATTTGGTTATTCCATTATTTCAGTGTTTCTTTTAACTATATATAATTCAAGATGTCATTACATTAGCTGACATAAATAAAAAATATAAACAAAATATTACATAGCGAATAATATTATAGTAAATAATGTTTTACTTCAAAAACCAGTTTTAAATTAAGAAAATAAATAAAATGTTCTAGTTGCGTTTTGATTCTTTTCATATAAGCAAAAAAAAGTTGGCATTAGGCTCTTTTAACATTGATTTCCGCGCCTGAAAGAAGTTAGGAAATGATGATTAAGTAGATTAATTATCTCCATCTACTTCAATTTGAAATATGAACATCTCGGTTGATTTATTTCAATGTGCGATAAAAGAGAAAATGAATTTGTTATATTCTTTATGCTTACGTAAACTTGACAGGTTGTTAAACACTTAATGTATGATTACTGTCGGCATTTCGAAAGAATTTAGGTTTTAATTATGAGCTTATTAATGTCAAATGCAATGTTATTTGCATTTTGCTGCTTTTAAATAAATGTGAATTTTACATGATGTATTCGATTTTTTTAAAGATGTGCAACATAAACAGAGTGTGTATAATTTACGGTTACGGATTTAATCGAATTTATGACATTTTTAATGGAAATTTCAAATAAACGAGTTGGAAATTGTACGTCATACGTGGAAAATGTGGTACATTCGTACTATAACTATTTTATTTTTATAAATATTCATATCTTGGCGCAATAGATGTTACAACTCTTATGAAAAAAATGCATAATACAACATTTATTAAAATTCTATTCGGGTGGGTCAAGCGCCGCGGCGAGCGGCCTTTTTTCGTCTGCAGCCCTTTATTCTTCCACTTATTCCGACTCTTTTGCGAAAGCAAGGTTCATAGGTCCCCGGCCACGTCCCGAGTAAAAGTCACTCTAGCCGAAAGCCGGGTTGGAAAAAAAATCAAAAATTGAAACCGGACAAATTTAAAAGGGAAATATCACAAATTAAAGACTCTTGGTCAACAATCGAGTACCGAACTTCAATTTGAATACAGTCCCTAATATACTCTCGTTTTAAAACAATTAATTTCTCGGAAACTTATCTTATGAATTGCATAAAGATTTGTTTTTAGGCTAATTAAAGGGTGTATAGTTCATTTATGCTGTCAGAATTGTGTACTGCTATTGAAAAGAAACAAAATTATAGTTCATTTTCCTATGTAGATGGACCCCTAAGCAAATTTTATATACGTCATTTAAAAGTAGACTTTATTACGAATCTTGTGGTACTAGTAACTTTCTTTTACGATAATTCTTTGCAGAGAGTAAGGGGTGTTTACTTTTTTTTCCACGACTGTACTTATATAAAACATATAAATTAGAAAATGTACCATATGAGCATGAATACGGTATTAAATTATAAACATTCAGCATATAAATAAGTTTAAAATTTGTTTAATAATCTGATTCATTCTGGAGAGCAAATAAAATCTGCCCACTAAGAAGTTTTTTTCGGTACATTTATGTTAGCCGTGCGCAGAGGCTATGTATTGCTCCTATCGCCATCATTCCCATGGTATCAATTTCCTTTAATGACAAACCTTTCTCCCATTCCCTTTAATATATATATATCTTAATGCGAAGTATATATATTACATAGATTTAAAATACACTCTTTTACTCATTTCATGTGAAATAAAAAAAGGAATTGAATAATATGAAATAATACCATAAGTCAAGACATTTTATTTGAACACCAGTGCTTTGTTTCTTATTTACACACGCGAAAAAAAGAAAAAAAACCAGATAATGGCGCGAAAAAAAAAAAAAATTCCTTTGGCGATACTTGTGCTCGGTTAACATAAAATTCAGTAATACGGAAATAATAGGACACCGTCTTAAACAACACGTCATCACCATGGCAACCTAGAATCATTACCCATCATGGGATAACATTGAATTAATTACGTAGGATACAATGAAGAAAACTTTTCTTCATATTTTTTAAAGTTTTGATTCGATTTTCATAAAATTTGAATTGACCAAATTCAGCAACGATTCTATAAATTGAATTTCAAACCATTCGGCTGGGTAGTTTTTCCGCTGTTGTATGCGGACAGACTGACAGACAGACAGACGAATGGACCAGACGACGACTATAGGTGCTACGTACTTATATAATTACGAACGCACCTAAAAAAGAAAAATAAATAAATATTTTAATGTATAATTCGAACTGGCATTACATTGACTGGCACTCTACATATACACAGAATTTTACTTGTGTAGTTTTTATATTCAATCGGCAATTTTTAAATTATGCTAAATAAAAACATAACTTTAAACAAATACAAATCAGCAAATAAATAAATAGAATGCTAAATTCATTTCTAAAAACTTAAACTTAAAATTACGCTATGTGCAAATTACTTAAAAGATTAAAAATATTTAAAAAGGTGTTAAATTACATTAATTACTTTGAAAGTACTAAGGATATTTAAGTAATTTAACACCGTTTTAAATATTTTTTCACCTTTTAAGTAATTTGCAAATAGTGTAATTTTAAGTTCAAATACAAGCATTTTTTAATCTAGGAAAGTGTACTGTAATTTTAACTTCAAATACAAGCATTTTTTAATCTAGGAAAGTGTAATATAACCACGAAAGAAAATATAGAACAACCTTATCCGAGTTAAGCACGATTCCAAAAAACTTTTTTATCTTTAGGAAGCTTAGAAACCAAACTATTTTTGATATTTAAAGAAGTCTTTATAAAAACAAAGTTACTTTTTCTGCCAATGATTTTCGTAAATGTTTCCGAGTAGGTTTTACGGTGTATTAATCAGTTTTTATAATCTTTACAAAGCTTAGAAACCAATGTATTTTTGAGATTTAGCGAAGCATTTATAAAAAAAATATATATATTTACTTTTGCTGCCAATTATTTTCAGAAACGTTTCCGAGCAGTATTTAAAGTGTGTTAATCAGTTTTTCAGAAAGCCTAGAAACCATTATATTTTTGAGATTTAATGAAGCATTTATAAAAAAAAAAAAAAAAAATTACCTTTTCTGCCACTGATTTTCGGAAACCTATTCCAGTGGTTTTTACGGTGTATTAACCAGTTTTTAATACTTTCCAACAAAGTTGAAAAGTATAATAAAACACACATACTACAATAGTATTAAAACACACATACACACATAAATAACGCTTGCATTCAACAGTTAAAGGTATATATAAATATTATACAGACATACATACAATAAATCCAACTGGAGTGCAAAATTAGCCAGAGCCAGGAATCGAACCTGGGACCACAGTATACAAGACTGCTGCTCTAACCACTGAGCTACTCCGGCCGATACCTGGGTCTGCAATTTCTCACTAATAAGCCATGTTGGGGAAGTCACCAGCCATCTATACGACAGCCTTGGATGACCGGACAACGATGAATAGATTTTACTATTACATCGATCTCCGATAAATATAATAAAACACACATACTGCAATAGTTAAAAGTGTTTATGCATTCGGTTTGTCTGGCCGCCTGTCCAGGCTCTAACTCTCGTAAATATGCTCGGATTTTCATGCAATTGATAAACCTTATTTAGGGTTACCAAGGCATGTTTGGTATTGTATATGAAGTATGTGGGATTAAGAGTTCATTTACAGGGGCACTCAAAATAATGTCATTACATTATAGTCAATGGGAAAAAATCAGAGTATTTTAATGGCATTACGCTATTTCAAATGTATGCAAACTGATATAAATCACTGAATTTCACTACGATCACGTCAGAACAGGGCATTCATAGTATTTTTTTATTCATTTACAGGGACACAAGCGAAAGCGGTTACAGTACAGTACTGTCTTTGAGTAATAATTGCTGGAATGTACGGATTAAAATTCGGTATGCGCTTATTTTTTTGCATCTTACTCGTTATATATGAATCCTATACCTCAAATACAGAGCTGCACAAAGGTATTCACGTACCGTTCTCCTTATTAGAGCAATTTGCTGAGGGTATATTTTCAACTGAAGTATATGTATCTCTTAAATGAACTAATTTTTTGCATGCATGTAGTTAATAGATTCAATTCTATATATCATATACAGGGCTGCTGAAAAAAATCGCACACTTTTCCGACTGTGGGTGGGAACAGCTTAAATTGGGTTTTAAAATGTATTATGCGTTTCCATAGGGTTGAATCAGATGCAATATTTTAATTTTTTAAAAGGTGCAATTTTGTTACATTATTCTGAATGTATTGGAAAGTGTTTCATAATCTATGCTTGACGCATGATTTTTTCTTACTTGTTTATCTTTAAAAACCAATTTACTTTTGAAATTTAAAGAATCATGCATAAAAAAGTCGCTTTTTCTGCCACGGATTTTCAGAAACGTTTCCGAGAAGTTTTTACGGTGTACCAATCAGATTTCACAAACCTGAATATCAGTGTTTCAGATTCTATATATTTTTCCAGTAAACATTTTCATGCTCAACAAACACGTTTTACGGACTAATGGGATGAATAAAATTAATATTGTTTTGCTACTCTTGTATGAATTCAGTTACGCGCCAGAAAATTTTTATTTGAGAAATGGCAGCATACTAAAAACCGATATTTATGTTTGCGAAAACTTTTATACAATACTAGCAAAACCCGCGGCTCTAGTCGCGTAATAGTTGAACTATGCCGAGTGGTATTTGTGAGTCTATTTTAATTAGAAGAAAGTATACTGCCGTGGATTAATTAAAAATTACTAATTCAACGACAGGCTCACTAAACGTCATTATTCCACAACATTAGGCGAAAATGAGAGTTAAATTAACGATAAGAACTGAAACGTATTCTACATAGATGATAATTTACAATGTATTTTGAAGATTTTACGCCCATTTCAGTTTTTATTTGAAGTTTTGATTTTTTTAGAAACCTTTCTTTGTACGAATTTACATCTTAAAAGTAACCACCATGCCATATTCCCTAGTCTAACGGTCTGCAACTCTTCCCCCCCCCCCCTGGTGGTAGTGGCACCAATGTAAAATATAGCGTATGCTATCACCACCAATTTTCCAAAAATACCGTTCGAAAATCAGTGGCAGCAAAAGAAACAATGTTTTATCTGTTTAAATCTCGAAAACATATTGCGTTCTGAGGTTTATAAAGTTAAAGAACAGTTTTTGATAAATCTGGTAGCACGAAAGAGTTCATTGTTTATTTTTGTTATTCGTTATATTATATCTTTATAATTTAACAAACATTTTTTTTTTTACACTGTAACCTTAATTTAAAAAGATACAATTTATTACTTATTGCTCAAAATTTTGAATAAATAAGGAAATGCAACAGATATTCTTGATTTAAAAAAATATATAAATAGATTATAAAAAAAGAAATGATGTTGTATAATTTCACAATAAACAAGTTGGAAAATGCTCGTCAAACGTGGCAAATGAGGCGCGTTCGTACTATAACTAGTTTTATAAATATGTTTTGCACCGCATATTGTACTGAATGCATATTTTAGTGCACTTCATAAGTGCATATCAATTTCATTCTATTCGAAAGGCTGTAACATCATTAAAATTCACTTGCAATAATTTTTTCCCATTGGCCGTCATGTAACGGAAAACTTTTGACTGTCCTGTCATTAAACTATGCATCCGATTTTCATAAAATCTGAAATGACTCGACAAAGTTTTGCAGCAATTATATATTTAAAATTTCAGACCATTCGGAAGGCTGTAACTTCATTAAAATGCACTTGCAATAATTTATTCCCATTTGCCGTAATGTAACGGAAAACTTTTGACTGTCCCTGTAATTAAATTATACATCCGATTTTCATAAAATTTGAAATGACTCGACAAAATTTCGCAACAATTACATATTTAAAATTTAAGACCATTCGGTTTGGTAGTTTTTGCTCTGTTATATGCGGACAGACGGACGGACCGACAGACAGACGGACTGAACGACAACTATAGCTGCTACGTATTTATATAATTACGAACGCACCTCAAAAATGATGCCTCTTTTCTGAGACTAGTGATGAGTTAAAACAAAAGATAATAATATCTCAGTTTGGTCCTGATTTTATCTATAAATAAATGTAATATGAGAGTTACATAAACAGGCTCTTTAACATTCATTTCTTTGCATGAAAGCAGTTTCAAAATGATGAATAATTAGATGCACTATCTCTATCTACTTCAATTTAAAATGTAAACACCTCGGTGCATTTATTTCGCTGTGCGATAAAAGAGAGAAACTAATTTGTTATACCTTTATGCTTACGTAAACTGGACAGGTTGTAAATACTTAATTTACGATTGCTAATCTCTCTTGAAAATATTTTAGTGGTTAATTATGAGCTTACAATTGTCAAATCCAATATTTACTTTTTGTTTTTCTTTTAAATATTTTTAATTTTAGATTGTATAATCGTGAATTTTTTTAGCATTTACATCATGAACGAACAGCGAATTCGTTAGAGAAAATGTTTCATTCTTTATGAAATTGAATGAATTCATATTTTATTGAAAAAGAAATCCAGATTTTGAATTTGCCTATATTTTAGTGATAATTTAGTCAAATATGGAAATATGTATGCTTTAATATCGCCTTTGTTTTGGAGTAAGGGCGTAAGGTACAAATGATTAATTGTTCAGGAAGGACAAAACAAAGAATTCTTCACCCTGTAATTGCTTACTGTGTCAGCAGCTTGCGAGTAAAGTTTTAATATTTAGGTACATTTCACAACTAGTTTTTTTTTATGCAAAAATTTATGATAGGTAATTATGGTTCAAGTGGCTCTTAAGCTTAATTTCTTAGGTATACGGATAGTATCTCTGCATTAAGTCCTACTTCCCTACTACATTAATGGGGTCTAAGAACTCTTAAAGCTTCAAAATTTTAATTTTTTACATGTGAAACTCCTATCTTTTCTGAACATTTTGATATAATTGTTTCCTTAAAATTCCTATTAGAACACAGAAGTTATGTCTTTTAGAATTATACCCGCTCAATAGCTAAAGCGGAGTTTAAACTTTGAAGTCATTTTTCATCAAATGACGTTTTTGGGCATAACATGCAGGATATCCCAAAAACTTCTGAATCTTTTTTTATGAAATTTTCAAAACATATATTTCATGTTAATCCATATAAATTGAACCTAAAATTTAATTTTTATTGTTCAAAAAAAAAAAAAAAATATTTTTTAGGTAATTATACCACTGAAATTTTCAAAATTTTGTATTAGCTAAATACATCTCTGTATTAAAAATATAAAAATGCTTTAAATAAATATTTATTTAGGTTTAGGGTAATTACTACAAGCTGAAGTATATTTAGGTACGAAAAAATTCATTCTGGTTGCAAAATTTATTTTGTAATCGTGCTCGTAAGCTGTTATACCAATTTTTTCTCGAAAAATGTCTGACAGTTGTGAATCTTGCCTTTTTAAATACATTAAATGAAAGAACATACTTATATTTTTCATCCCAATTAAAATTGTGTTTTTAAATCAGATACACTTTGAGATATTAAATATTGAAAATGGTTTTCCCCCCTTTTTTCCAATTTTAAATTGATTACTAGAAAAAAATCTGTAGAAAATCTGTAGGTAATTGGCCCAAAAATCTGTAGGCAATTGGCCCATTTCTGGAGATATTTTAAAGAATATATTAAAAAATTCTGCAGGTATTTTTAAGGTAAAGCTAAATCTGCAAAATTTCTTCAGTTTTCTGTAGAATTTCTGGAGAAAGCGGAGATTTCTTCAGATAATCTTAGGATTATTGTTAGTGGGCTTGTTCCGATTATTTAATAAATAGAAAAAATTGACACTTATTAGACTATTTAACATTTTGAATACACTTTTAAATATAACAAAATATATTATTTTCTGAGTAAATTTATAATAAATAAATAATGTTTTACTTCTAAAAGAAGTGTTACATTATATTAAAAAATAATCTTTGTTTCAAATAGATTCTTTTGAAAAAAATCTATACAAATATTACACTAATAAGCTCTTTTAATATTCATTTCCATGCAGGAAAGACGTTAGGAAATGATGATTAAGTAGATTAATTATTACCATCTACTGCAATTCGAAATATTAACATCTCGGTTGATTTATTTTGTTGTGCGATAAAAGAGAAAATTAATTTGTTATGTCTATGCTTACGACGGCTTGACAGGTTATTAGATTGTTAAAATATGATTGCTAGCATCTTAAAAAAATATTAAGAACTTCTAACAGTCTATTTTAACATTTTGAATACACTTTTGAATATAATAAAACATATTATTTTCTGAGTAAATGTATAATAAATAAATAACGTTTTACTTCTGAAAGAAGTGTTACATTATATATAACAAAAAAAAACCTTGTTTCAAATAGATTCTTTTAAAATAAATCCATGCAAATATTACATTAATAGGCTCTTTTAACATTCGTTTCCAAGCAGTAAAGATGTTAGGAAATGTATATTAAGTAGATTAATTATCACCGTCTACTTCAATTCGAAATATTAACAACTCGGTTGATTTATTTTGTTGTGCGATAAAAGAGAAAAATTAATTTCTTATGTCTATGCTTAGGAAAACATAACAGGTTATTAGATATTTAATGTATGATCAGGGCCCGACTTAGGCTATGGTGGGCTCCGGGGCAAGAATCATTCAGGGGGGCAATGTGCAAGTAGCTACTACTAAGCTTCATACATATTGTAATTATGCATACATTTTGTAGCCGGTACTACTCACATCTGTATACAGAATATCACAAAAAATGGTCACAACTTTAAGAAATATGCTAGCATGATAATAGTAGAAAAAAAAATAGATTGGTTGACACGGGTATTTCTTTACAAACTTCGCTTATCTACGTACGTTATAAGATGTCTAAAAGAAAATGCCCCAAATGCGTCATAATGAATGGTTTTAACTTGCCATGCTACGTAGAAAACATTAATAGAGAATTTCTTTTGAAAACAAAGAATACTAAATTGTCATAATAGAATTTTAACAATTAGTTTTCTAATGATATAGTTTGTTTTTTGCATGGGTTGCGGGGGTACTGAAAGCATAGAAGGGGAAGGGGACTGCACTCCCTTCTTAAATGTTTGAAAATATATGAATTTTCGTTACTTTTGGCTAATTTTGATCATTTGGCACCTTTTAATGAAAATCTTGATTACTCTCATGGAGGGCCCCTAAAAGGGGGGCCCGGGGCAGCTGCCCCGCATACCCCTGTATAAGTCGAGCCCTGTGTATGATTGCTAGCATCATTGGAAAATGTGATAATTGTGAATTTCTAACAGTCAATTTTAATGTTGTTTTCACTTTATTTATCTTGAAATATACTCAATTAAAAATTTGCTCAATAAAATATTTATACGGAAAGACTTAAGAATATAATAATCTTATGAATAAGGTTTGACTGTTTACCAAAGACTGCAGTGCAATGCTTTTGATCTAGAAATTTTCCTTCAGCAAAAAATTAATTGTATTACAATATAGAATTATTTAAAATGCTTCACTCAATTTCATGTAAATAAATTCGAACGTGCTTTTTTACCAAGTGTTTGAAAATACTAAAATTATACGAGTTGCACGTTTGAAAATGAAATTCATATGTTTTCTTTAACATTTTATATAATTGTTTTGAATTCTCAGAATGTTTTATAGACTAAATAATACTGCTATTAAATAATAATGCTTTTTTAAATTTCATTATGTAAATTTATTAATAACATTTTATTGAAAATTCATATGTACTGGCTACTTTATATATTGTTACATGCTACAAGTCAAAATGATTATGTAAAATAAGAATTTCAAAAATAGAATGAAGGAGAAATACAAATAATATTTATGTGCATTGAAAAAAATATAATGACATTTTGTGCAAGACATAATGCATTTCATTAAATGTTAACGTAATTTTTTTGTATATTGCATGTAATGTGTTAGGCATGCAATCTTTATACATTATGTACGTATGATTAAATGTTGTTGTTATGCTACCAAAACGGCGTTATCATTTTAGTGCTTTTTTGTATTCAAAGAATCTACCAATATTTCCAGATAGTAATCTTTATTTCAAATGAAAATCAAATTTCGAAGTACAAAGTAAATTGCTTAAAAGGCGCAAAGGCCAATATAGTGAAAAAGATTCCAAGCCGGGAATCGAACCACGGCCTATGTTGGCCTTTGCGCCTTTTAAGCAATTTACTTTGTACTTCGAAATTTGATTTTCATTTGAAATATTGTATGTAAGGCGAATGTTTCCCTCTGGAATAATTTCCATGTATTAATATAGTTTCTATCGATGCTGGATTTAATTATGTTCCGTGTTTGCCCCAGTTCGGTGGCTCACGTTGAATATTCCATCTTGTGCTGCGTTTGTAGCTTTGCCAACATATAATAGTGAGAAATTTTCCGAGCTGGGTATCGTTCCAAGTGGTTTAGTCGGTAGAACGTCAGTGCGCTATACTGATGGCCCGGGTTTGATTCCCGGCTTGGAATCTTTTTCACTATGCTGGCCTTTGCTCCTTTTAAGCAATTTACTTTGTACTTCGAAATTTGATTTTCATTTGAAATATTGTATGCAAGGCGAATGTTTCCCTCTGGAATAATTTCCATGTATTAATATAGTAATCTTTATTTTATTTAAAGAGAAATATTCTGTAATTAAGCAGTGATTACTATTCGTAAATAGTGACAGATATTTTGAATGGAAAACGCACTAAATTATTAACACTGCCTCTTGATCAGTGGTTGTGACTACCACACTACCGATTGGATTGATTCCTAACTATAAACTTTTTTGCAGCAAAGGTTCTTTCATTAAATGCATGTGTAGAATTTTATATCAGCCAACAAGTTATCTAAAAATTCTAAATAATTAGTAAATATTATTTA
This sequence comes from Maratus speciosus, assembly GCA_963932465.1. NCBI lineage: Eukaryota > Metazoa > Arthropoda > Arachnida > Araneae > Salticidae > Maratus > Maratus speciosus. The sequence goes on along the minus strand of OZ010789.1, from coordinate 31,421,438 downwards.
GTAATCAGAATGAAAAAAAAGCTTAAACTGTCAACACTTTAGCAATTTAAATAATGAAATTTTTTAATGTAATATGCTAACATAAGCTAACATAAGCTAACATAAGCTAACATATGCTATCATATCTTTCAGCTTAAGAGAATAATTTTTATTTTATCTTTATAGTGATCAACCGTGGAAGCACAGTAGGATGTCTTCTACAAACTTTATTTGTATCTACGTTCCTTGCTGCCCTGTTATAGCGGACATAACAACAAACTCTTCTTTCGAGCATTTGATGTACACATCATGGTGGTTGTGAATCTCACACTATGGATTGGGCTGATCCCAGAAAATAAATCCTTCGTTACGATCCAGTTTGCATCAATGGTTTTCTCATTGCATGCATGTGTACACTTGTACAGCAACCAACAAGTTATCTAAGAGAACAAATTTGGTTGAATAGCTATCCAGATATACGCATATATAACCAAAGTTTTAACAGAGTCTAAAGATAATTTATTATTTTGGAATGACCATGACTGTAAAAGATTGTGCGAAGACAAGTTCCAAAGAAGCCATTCGCAACAAACACATAATCAGCAACTGCTGCAGGGACATGTGAATATCTCTTAGTGGAGTAAAGAAATTTTCTACCGGATTCAGGAAAGAGAAAATTAGTCAACCATTCTTGAATTTTCCTTCCAAAAATATATATAACTGAAGAGCTTTAAGATGATATATGGACTAGTATAAAATGATTTTAACACTCAGGCAGTGAATTATTCTTATTAATTTTATTTTACTTTAAATATTCTGGTGGACTTTTCTGGCGTTTAATTGATTATGGAAAAACAGTACACAATGTAATGAATTCTACAATGCCAGGGATCGACGCGGTTACTTTTTCAGATACTAATATTCCCAATATACACCTTCCAATTGTTTGAATATAATTTTAGACAATGTAGCATATAGATTGATTTTTCGATTTGTTTTTTTTTTTTTTTGGAAAATTTTACTCTTGAAGATGGTTTTGAATATTAAACCGAAGCGTTGAGTTTTATTTTTACATCATCTTTAAATTTATGAATAAAGTACACGTTGGATAGAAACCTCTTGTAATTTTTTTTAATAACTATAATAAGAAATTTTCTATAAAGAATATATCTCTTGAAAATTATGTTTAAATCTATTAAGAAATAATTGAAATGGACGTGTGTGAAAATAGTGGTAGCTAAGAAGGTGACTGCGCCGATCCCTTTTATATATCTACTGTAAAAAAAAAAAAGTTCTAAAATGCATTAAGTGCTATATAATATATATAATTTTTATCAATGTTTTAATATATATTAATTTGTGAATTTTTATATGTTTCACAAAAATTAATGCTTTTATAGAAATGTTTGTAAATGTACATTTGAAACATAAGATATATTGCATGACGTATTAAAAAGAACTGTTCTTATGGAGAATTCTGCTAGCACACATGAAGAAACGTATTAAACAAAAGTTCTTGTTAGAAGATATTTTAGTCCGTACTCGGATAAATCAATATAATTTATATAACATCTATTTTAAATTTCAAAATTGCGTCAAACAACTTCAGAATCTTTTTTTTTTCAGTTGTAGTCTAACAGTTAAAAATTGTTCAATAGTTAATTGACTACAATTGACAATCTCTGATAGGCTGAACAACGATATTTTGTTTAAAGTGCTTAATTTCAATTTTAAAATATAGGAGACTTAAAATTTAAAGTTTAGATGTTTTGCATTGTTTTTTGAAACTAAATATAATCAGAAAAGCTAAAGGTAGTTAAGTTCAGAAAAATGATACAAAAATGCCGAAAATTTAAAAAAAAATTAGAAAGTATTTTTTTCTTAGCTGTATATTCAAATATATAAAGTTCGATGCAGAGTTTTATTTCTATATGTAAACCAAACACGTATAAAAAATATTGGGGATTTTAATTTATATAGCGTATGGTTGAAACATTTTGAAAGTTCTTGATAACGCTTAAAATATTTAGGAAAATTCTTTATTTTTCTCCAAATTATTTTTTAATTTCTTGTGTGATAAATATATGCCATAATTCATATATGCCCTTGAATAGCATTTAAGGTTCAATGGAAAAAAAAAAAAAAGTTTGAAGGTCCCTTGTCCCCTTAATAATTTTATTAAAATTTTACTCCAAAATAAGCTGGATTAAAATTATTAGAAATGAGATGAATCATTTCCATATCCGTTGTAACGTGTCAGTCCGCAAATCGTAATATTTTTTAATTGCTTTTATTTTCGGCGTAATAATGCCTTTGCTTTCGTTGTGCCTAAAAGACAAAAAAAAATTAATTTTATTCAGATATTAATACATTGTTTTATTCTTAAAATTTTTATTTCAGTTGAATTCAGTTAAGTTTTTATTCAGTTTTTAGTTCAGTTGAAGAAATGAACAGGTGGAGGCTCAAGTGTCCCCTTAATCATTTTATTTCAATTTTATTCCAAAATAAGCTGGATTTAAATTATTAGAAATGAGATAAATAATTTCCATATCCGTTGTAACGAATCAGCTTCATAACATTTTTTAATTGCTTTTACTTTCGGCGTTCTAATAATGTCTTTGCTTTCGTTGTGGCTACAAGACAAAAAAAATGTATTTTATTCAGAGATAAATACACTGTTTTATTCTTAAAATTTTAATTTCAGTTGAATTCAGTTATGTTTTTATTCGGTTTTTAGTTCAGTTTAAGAAATGAACAGGTGGAGGCTCAAGTGTCCTCTTAAAATTTTTATTTCAATTTTATTCTGAAACAAGTTGGATTTAAATTATTTCTATATCCGTTGTAACGAATCAGTCCGTAACTTTATATATATATATATATATATATATATATTTTGCTTTTATTTTCGGCGTTGTAATAATGCCTTTGCTTTCGTTGTGCCTACAAGACAAAAAAAAAATGTATTTTATTCAGAGATAAATACATTGTTTTATTCTTAAAATTTTTATTTCAGTTGAATTCAGTTAAGTTTTTATTCGGTTTTTAGTTCAGTTGAAGAAATGAACAGGTGGAGGCTCAAGTGTCCCCTTAATCATTTTATTTCAATGTTATTCCAAAATAAGTTGGATTTAAATTATTAGAAATGAGATAAATAATTTCCATATCCGTTGTAATGAATCAGCTTCATAACATTTTTTAATTGCTTTTACTTTCGGCGTTCTAATAATGTCTTTGCTTTCGTTGTGCCTACAAGACAAAAAAAATGTATTTTATTCAGAGATAAATACACTGTTTTATTCTTAGAATTTTAATTTCAGTTGAATTCAGTTAAGTTTTTATACGGTTTTTAGTTCAGTTTAAGAAATGAACAGGTGGAGGCTCAAGTGTCCTCTTAATCATTTTATTTCAATTTTATTCTGAAACAAGTTGGATTTAAATTATTAGAAATGATATAAATTATTTCTATATCCGTTGTAACAAATCAGTCCGTAACTTCATAATTTTTTTTTTTTTTTTTTTTTTTTTTGCTTTTACTTTCGGCGTTTTAATAATGCCTTTGCTTTCGTTGTGCCTACAAGACAAAAAAAAATATATTTTATTCAGAGATAAATACATTGTTTTACTCTTAAAATTTTTATTTCAGTTGAATTCAATTAAGTTTTTATTCAGTTTTTAGTTCAGTTGAAGAAATGAACAGGTGGAGGCTCAAGTGTCCCCTTAATCATTTTATTTCAATGTTATTCCAAAATAAGTTGGATTTAAATTATTAGCAATGAGATAAATAATTTCCATATCCGTTGTAACGAATCAGTCCGTAACTTCATAGCATTTTTTTTCTTTCTGCTTTTACTTTCGGCGTTCTAATAATGCCTTTGCTTTTGTTGTGCCTACAAGACAAAAAAATGTATTTTATTCAGAGGTTAATACATTGTTTTATTCTTAAAATTTTTATTTCGAAGAAAGTTGAGTTGAAGAAATGAACAGGCGAAGGCTCAAAAGTTAAATTTCGGCTGCAATTTCCTTATAGAAAAAAATACCCATAACGAGTGTTTCATACTGAAATGGCATTTTAAAAGTTAATGATAGGAGGCCAGATTTTTGAAGTTCGTTTTCACATTGTGATAGCGTCAACAATTCGCTAAATCTTTATTTTTCACATTTGTTAGTTCCCATATTAACTGCACGGTGGACGTTAAAAATTATATTTTTTTTTCATCATCAAAATGTAAAATTTTGTGGAAATATACATTTCAGCATAAGTATATAAACTATCTTAAAAGAAATTTCCAATCTTATTACAATTTTAAGATTTAAAAAAATTCAAATTTTAAAACGAAAATTTAAAATGCCCATGCGTCATAATTGTTGAGATATTTTCTCGATTTGGTATTTTAATCACTTAAGACTCTATTACAAACAAATCTGTTCATCGATTTTTTATTCCCTTAAATACTTAATTTTTTACAGATTTTTTTCTGAATTCTATATCGATGTTCATCAAAATTTAGCATGTTAATAAGCTAAAAATCAAATTTAATTATCTTAATGATGTTGGATTTTAAAATGCATGCACATTTTTTCTAAGCAATATCAAGGTTCGTCCTTATTAATTTCATGAATTTTAATCAAATATTATGACGCGTAGAGCATTTTTAATAGCTAAAAACGATGAAAAATTAGTTTCGAGAAAAATAGATTTAAACTATATTAAAGGGCCGAAAAATTGTTTGTGTACAAAATTCAAACGCTTGTAACTTTGAGAAAAATAAGCGCATCTGCATGCGTTTTTTTGCAAATGGCTCAGAAGAAACTGGAAAATAATAATATGTACAAAAATAATTTTCGTTTTCTGGGCCGATTTCCTCTTAGGTCTACGGTCCACTTAATACATAAGTTATTTATAACTTATCACCTTAAATTTATTAATTTTAAATTAGGTTTTGAATTCTTTATTTTAATAAAAAAATTATCTGTTAAAAAACATGAAAGTAAAAAACATTTTTTTTTCTGTGCATTAATCTAAATATTCGTAAAAAAAAAAAAAAAAAAAAAAAAAAAAAGAATTTTGATACTAGTTTGATGAAACAATTTCTCGCAAACAATAAATAAATAAATAAATAAATAAATAAATAAATAAAGCAAATATCATTTTGTGACATATTAAGTCAAACTAACCCATGCATCGGTTCTAGTATTAAGTTGCATTTCATATAGGAAGGCAAACTAACCCATGACTTGGTTTTCAATTTCTTGGGAAGGCAAATAACAATAAGTTTGTCAGTAATCAAGAAATAAATATTCTACTTATATGTATACGAAAAGTAAATCACATTGCTGAAAACTGAAGAACTTTTTGCTTTTCGAAGCGTATGTTTCAGTGACTTATGCATGTTCACACGCTAATATGTGCTATTGAACGATACAGAAAAAAAGTATACAAAACAAAGTAACATAGAAAACATAATTTCGTATATATGTTTAAAAAAATTACGAATAAGTTTTTTGTGTGTCTTAAAAGAAAGAATTCTCTTAGAACAGTTCTCCCTTTAAATGATTATGGTGTAAATTTTATTTTAAAGTTTGTTTTGTAAATATCAACGAAAATCTGTGAAATTGTATGCATTTTTCATTACAAAGAATCACTATGGGCGAACTTCCAAACATCAAAAGTATAGATATAACTTACTATTCAAAACGTATGAAAGTCTGTCTATGTTAAATAATGCTTGTTTTTCGTAATGTATAACTTTCAAAAGAAATATTTATAGATAACTGATCAAGTAATTTAACAATAATTTTTTGTAATAATTCAAATATTTAATAAATATAGCAAAGTATATGAAACAAATAAATGTTGTTTTCGCAAAATTGTATAAGATAATAATGAAATAATATGTGTTATTAACTAAACCTTGTTTGTTATTTTTTAAATCATGATCACAATTATTATTATGTAAACTATTAGAAGCATTTACTAAAAATTTAGGTATACAATTTTGGATATAATTAACAATATGTGTGGTTTTTAAATAAATACATGTTATAATATGACTAAAATTTTCATCTTGATACATGTTATAATGTATTGGATATAATATTCTAATAAATATACAGGGTGTTTGAAATGTATCTTAAATAAAATGAATTACGGAGCATAATTCTCCGAATTCATTTGATAAATAATTTTAATTTGTGTGGATTTTTAAAAATTTAATGCAATGTATAAAAATAGGAATTTTGGTTTCAACGATTTATTTTGCTTATCTTGGTAGGACCCCTTATCCGTATTTAATAGGTATAAAAACGGTTTATTTTAAATTATTATGCTTTCTATTACATTATATATTTCTGTTTATCTTTTTTAGTTATTCTTTAATTAAATGTTTCACTGTTGCGAAATTGTACAGTTTATGCTTGTTTTTTTTTAAGAAATTTTGAGAAATTGTTCATGAAATATAACAACGCCATAACACAAAATTATCATTTTGTTAAAAAAAAAAAAAAATAATAGAAATGTTTTTTACAGCACTTTATTTTTAGCTCACACTAAATTTTTAAAAGCAATCATGATTGAGTAATCAATAGTAGTTAATACCTAAATATATTACATTTCCAAATATTTATCTCTGAGACTTTCGAAAGCACACATATGTACGAAATGTTATAGAAAAGGTAATACTTCAGCATTCTTCGCCGGTTATGAAATCCATGTTAACCGATGAGAAAAAAGGCGATTATTGAAAATTAGATGACTACTCATTACATAATTATGGAAATACTGTTTTCAGCATCAGTAGTAATTCGATGTTGCCATAATATGTTTAATTTGAAATGTCTTAAAAAATGCGATAAATGTTGAAAATTTTGCTAAAATGAAAATTCGGCAGTTTAATGCGTTTTAAAGATGTTTAAATTGGAAGAAAATATTTCACCTGCAAGCGTCCTTTGTCATCAGCGAGCGATATGCCTTTGAAAGATCATCTAGGTTTAGATTTCAAGCTTTTATTGCTATTTAGAAGAATTTACCTGATCTTAAAAAAAGCCCTTTACAAAAATATTTCTTATTTCGTATATTTGATTAGTTTTTGTTGCTAAGAAGCAATATTGAATTTATATGCCATTTACTTGATAACATATACTTTTTGATTTTTTTTTTTTTTTTTTTTTTTTTTTTTTTTTTTTTTTTTTAAGTGAAAACAGTACAACTATGAATTTGAAAAAAAAAAAAATACATATAAGTTTACTTATGGAGTTGAAGGGTTTAAAAAAATGCCTTGCACCCAAAGTCTTATTTTCTAATGATGAAAACCGTATTCCAATAACTACTTTAGGTAATGAGAAGTTATCTTTGCGATTGACTAGATGAAAACCTGTATTGGTGAAGCATTCCCATAAAGGTGCCCCTAGGTGTAATATGTCAAAGATATGTAGGACACACAGTGCCCTCTGATGTCGAGTTTTCAATTTATAAATGTGTAGTTATTGCAGTGTAAAGTTAATATAAATTACACTGCTACTACATAAATAACTCAAAACTGGTGATTTTGACGTTGTTGTATTTTATGAGGGAAATATATTTTTACGAAAAATTGTTGATAAAACATACTTAAAATATTTTAAACATTTGATTAATGCAAAAAAACAATGAAACAATGATTTTACGACAAAACGAATTTTAATAAAAAATTATATGATAGATATTATTGTATAAAAATTGTACATACTCCTATTAATACTCCATTGAGAATGGAAACCAAAGATGGTTATTTATGATAAAAAGTGGTTTGTCTAGTCACAGGAAATATGAAAAATTACAGCAAAATGTTGACAATGTCAATAAAGCTAATAATAATTGCAGTTTAATTGTTCGCAATTTTTAGTGGCATTAATTATGTTTTCAGAAACCAAAACCATAAAAATATCTGAATAAAGTCGGGGTTCCTACGCCTTGGGGGATTCATGTAATTTAAGGGGATTGGTTATCAAAATTTTCGTAAACTAATGGTCGTTATATCTAAACACAGAATTTGTGTCATTCAATAATGCAAGCATTACTTTGTGAAGATTCTGGTTTTCCCGAAGCTTATGAAATCTGAAACTGCGTCATTTTCAAAAAAAGTGTGTAAATATTAGTACAAATAATTTATCAATTTAATAGATTTTTAATTTCTCTACTAATCGAGTTTTAAAAATTTCTTTTTTGGAACTGTTAAAATTGTGTAATTATTTTAAAGAAAAACTCTAAAATCTTGAATTTATAACTGTTGTTAATTCTTCATCTAGCAAAAAAAAAAAAAAAAGGAAAAGAAAAATCAAAAGAAACTAAATAATTTTTAAGTAGAAAATGTATATATGCATTACTAGAAATATTTTATTACTTTACTTTATATTTTTTATAGTCTTTGCGTTTAAAATAAAATGTATTTTAAAACTAATAAGTTGATATTTTATTTAGGAATATCCCGTTTAAAATTATAATTAACTTTTGGTAGTTATAGGAAACAAAAATTTACAGAAATCTCCATCATTTTCAAGTAGAAAAATGCAATATTTATAAGAAATGATTTATCTTTAACACAGTATTATAGTTTTACTAGTTTTCAATTTAAAAAAAAGTACCCCGGTTGATAATTTTAAGTAGAAATAATGAATTGAAAGATAAACTCTAAAACCTCGCAGCGTTTATAACTAGTCATTGAAACCGTATTAAAAAAAAGAAAAGAAAATTAATAAAATGGCGTTGGTCTGCTTACGTAGAAAAATGATTATTAAAAATAATTTATCTTATTAATACTTTAATAATTTCAATAAACCTCACATTATGAAACACTCATGTTACGTTAAAATAATGTTACTATTTTGGAGACACACTTTACGATATATTTTTTAAATGTTTTTTCAATAAGGTTAACAGTTTTTTATAGACAATTTAAAATAGTAATATTATTCGGAAAAGGAAAATTTCATTTATATGCTTAAAATAATCCTCTTTATTATGAACAGTAATATATTTTTGTTGTTGTTAAAGTAATACTAATATATAAGAAATACACAGTATAATTAAAAGCAAAGTAATTTGAAAAAAAAAAAAAAACTCATATAATAGTAATAATTTCTTGTTTGAAATTACAATGATTGATTTCAGAAATGGGATACAAAAGATGAAATATTGGCAAAATTATTTTTAAAATTTCAAAATTCAATATGAAAATTAACGTTTTATTTAAATTTATATATCTATTATAGATAATATATGGAGTAAAATCTTAAATGTATATATTCAGAATCATTGTTAACTTATTGACGAAAAATTTATTTCATTGTCAACGAGCAATAGCTATGCAGGGTATACTATTTGATTTTAAAATCCCCAATTTTTAATAATTCAATTATTCTTGTTAACTCTCTAAACGAACACATATGTCTTCACCCATTACTTGTAAAAATAAATAGTTATTGAAATTTGTTTAGACAAATTTATATGTACTTAAACTTCTAACACACACTACAATCATGTACAAATTTTCTTTAAATTACAAATGTGAGCCAAATGCTTTTGCAGTTACTAAAACATATTACCGTTTTTACCGTTTTTTAAACAAATCTATTAGTAGTTTTTTTAATTTCATTAATAATGTTTAAATACTTAATAAGCATCTAACGTTCTTTATATTGAGATTTTTTTTTATGTTTAGAGTTTTGTATAAATTATGAAAAAAGTTTATATTTATTACTATGTAAGTCTATGTATACCTAAAGTCGTTCTGCTAAAAGAAACCCAGAAGTTATATTTAACTGAATTTAGGGTATTAAAGTAAGCATTTTTTATTCCTTTTAATAAGAATGTTTACGAATCATGATGAGGAACAAGTGTTTTAAAAATTAAACACATCTATTGCTTGTTTTTTCAATTTCGTTAACAATGTTAGAATATTTAATAAGAACCAAACATTCTCTATATTGAGATTTTTTATGGTCATAATTTCGTATAAATTGTGAAAAAGTAAATATTTCTTACTATGTAAGCCTATCTACACCTAAAATCACGACACCTAAATTCTACAAAAAGAAATTTAGGGAATATATTTAATTGAAATTACGGCATTAAAGTAGATTTAAAAAAATAAACACTGCTTTAATAGATAAACAAATATTGTTTTATGCAATTTTTATATTAATTTTATTTATAATATTTCAAAATTAAAATCATATATTAAAGCTTTGAATAAAATTTTTATCGCTGGAATTCTGAATGAACTCACATTTAACACTTCGAGATCTGAGCTATTTCAATCGCATATCCCCTTCTAGTATTTGGTAATTTTTATGATTTTTAAAAAAAATACTTGGAAGATGTATATTTGAATATTTTTTTTTTAATTGTAAACCTGAAACTGTTCTTATTCATAATGGTGGGGATATTTAAATGTACTAAAAATTAATATTTAACGAGAACTTATTGAAAAAAGCATGTTTTATATTTAAGAAAAAATATTCCGCATAAGAAAACATCATTATTTAACATAAAATTTTACATAGACGTCAATAAAAACCTAACCAAATGCTATACAAGTACCTAAAAATAGGTTTTATCTGTATATAAACATTATTTAGTAAAATTTGCTTTTGTGTGGTACATTTCAAAGCACGGATTTACACACAATTAGCAACACCGCAAGGTTCACAACAAGTTCGAATTAAGCTCTGATTCTAGATATTTTCATATACTTACTTCTGTTTAATGCTGCCACCTATTTTTTTTTTTCAAAATTAAAAGTTCGTAGCCAATACCTAAAAAGACCGCGAAAGAATACAGTAGGTACTATAGAAGCTCGATTATCCGAAGTAATTCGGAACGACGATCTTTGGGAAAATCGAAATTTTTGGATAATCGAGAATGCTTCAATTTTAAGATTAAGAACAAATTTATGCGGTCATTCTTATTATGATAACAAGTGTTTAAAAAAATAAATAAAGCAATAGCAAAATAGAAACAAGAATAAATTACCTGAATTTTAATTTTGAAATCAAGTACCTTTTACAGACTACACAAGCGTTTGAAACAAAATTTTGTTTATCGCTCCGCTTTGCGGCTCTATCACGAAGTTTTTTTTTTTTTATATATTATTAATTCTCCAGTATCACAGTCTTTCTGCTACCCCAGCTATGCCAAACCTTTAGCAAAACCTTCAAAAGCTTCAGAATTGCTAATTTGTTCGTTTTCTACTCCTGCTGGACCACATTCACACATTCCGGTTGTCCCGCCTCTTACTGTGTTCCAATTTACGCCGCAGTTTACTGGAGCTCAAGTTAAATTCAAAATAATTCTAAGAAACGGGATCCGAAATATTTATCTGTTGCCGTGGCTCAGAAAGGACTGCTTACACACAAGGAATGTGATAGTACAAAAAAAAAAGTTTTAAAAATTAATTTCGGTTAAAAGAGTTTCAGATAAAAGAGGTTCTACGGCACTTTAAAAGCTCAGATAGTTAAAAGTTTGACCCCGAGATACTCTCGGGCTCAAGTCGCTTCACAAAAACGACAACCCGAGTGACACTCGGGCATTGATCTGAAAGTGTTAAAAGAAAACATGTGAAAGCCTTGATAAAACCTTGACAATTCTCAACATTTTGCTGGAGTTTGCCGCTGTTTATTTTTCAAACAGTGTTAAAAATTCTAGAACCCTGTTCTTCACCTTGCCTAGGTATAATATATTCTTTAATATATATATACATGTATGTTTAAAATGCACGAGTTTTTATAATTCCTGTAAATCATAAGTTATTTGTTTGTACGTTTATATAAAAGAAAGTCAAAGATTTTCAATTTTTTTTTTCAGAAATTTTGCAACCCAGCGCGAAATTTTCTAGAGAAAAAATAACAAATACAAATTACTTATCTCCCTTTAAATTTGATTTTGATGCCTTGGGATTAATGTGTTTATGCATTAACTCAACGTGAAAAGCATGTGTACACATTTTGAGTGTGTAATTATATCTATGATTTTTCAGTTTTGTATCATAATTTTAAACTGCCTTCACCTGCTTGTCTGTATAATATTGTGTTTGGTAATAAAGTATTATTTTAACATTTATTGGACTGTTTTAAATGTAGCACTGTTTTTGATAAAATATCCTATAGATATCATGATATCTTCAGGAATTAAGCAACAAAAACAACAACAAACACAAAAACACGGAATTTTTAAGCAGTTAAATGATATTATATCTTATTATCAGTGGAACAGTTTCAAGCTACTTAGTTAAACCATAGCTGCCAACTCTTCCGCTTATTTGTACCACAAACATTTAACAGAAATTTTTGCCTAATTATATTGGCAGATTACGGCGTTTAAAAAGGGTAAAATTTACTATAAATCTTTTGTGGTAGAAAAAAAGTAAGAGTTGACAGCTATGGTTAAACTTTTTTTTAACATATTTTATTTAAAAAAAATCCATAAAATAACTTTGTGAAAATAATAATAATTAATTATATATTATTCTAATATTATTTCTAATTATTACAATTTATTACTACTCTTGAAAATTTTAATTATACTTATGTAGAATAACAAGAAAAACAAGCATATTTGATTAATTTTTTTCATTAATACATCATTTATCATCCAGGTTATCAGTCTCCTGAATTTTCACAGTCGCTTATAATAAGACATTTTGATTAATTATTTGCACCTTTTGCATCTAATCTGCATATTTGATTCTTTTCGCATACAGATGTGCACTAAACAATATTATTTTCTAGTCTCACCAACGACTTTGTTGAATATTGTATCTAAAACTTTTTAGAATGATAATTTCTCTAGATAACAAGGTTTTAAAGCTTCTTCGGAAGTTCAATTTGCTAATTATATTAAAAATGTGTTTTTTTTTCAACCTCTAATCTAGCCACTAAACAGTCAGACAAGTCATAGGACGTGTGGATGCGCTGTGGGCGACTTCCCATCTCCCCAACTATAGCCTCTGCTACTACCGTGACCAACGACATACAAGGCCAGTCCATGACCTTTAAAACGTCACACGGAGTGGATCAACGCCACCTAGAGACATTGCCAACGAGCTCTATAACGACTATCCTGTTATATATGTTTTCGCTCTATCCCCCCCCCCCCCCCCCGCGCGCAGTTTCACTTAAAATTCTGTTTTATACTTTATTTATTTTAAGTGCACTGTAGTCACACAGTGCAGCCCCTAAATTAAATTTAACATTTAAAAACTATATCGCTTGTATTAATAGCCCCTCACATTTAAATTAAATTATTGTAGTTACTCATTTCTTTGATAAAATAAAACCAGTGATTCAGTCTTCAATCCTACTTTGAGATATTTTCTCACATAAGATTTAACCTTGTAGAAAAAACGTTACTGCTATCTGTTCGTAACAAAAGCAGTTTAACTTCTTTTCTATCCTTATTTGGTCATGAATCGAGCACACCATTAAAAATCACTTAATATGTAATCTGTTCATTAGATTTATTTTCGCACTGCACTTTAAGATTCAGACCGTTACATTCATATATATTATAATGCGGCATATTTTGGTAACAGCTGCATCTGTCCCAGCAACCGCATTTTCACATGCCCTTTTCGTCTAACGCTTCTGTCGGTTTTCACCCTTGGTCTTTATTCAGAAACATTTTTCTGTTTTTACTTAACCGCACTAGTATCAATGTACAGTGAATTTTTTCTTTTCCCAGACCACAGGAATCTGATGACGTTAAAATATACCCCCCCCTATACAATTCAAATATGTAATAAGTTCACTCATGTATTTGGCGAATCTTTTACCAGCCAATGTTCAGAGTATCCCTTGTGCATGGCCCAAAATACTTGTAGATTGGCGACATTGTACTCCACCAAGCACGTGAATTTTAACTGCGTAATCAACCCACTTCTATTCTGATGCTTGCCTCATGATGTTGCACTAAGAAGAGGCTAATAGTCGTCCCCTCTTTGTACCTCTTCCCGCTGCTTCTCATGAGTGAATAAAGACAATCCTTCGTAAAATACATTGGAGTTTTTTTCTCCTTCAACATCTTGCTATACCTGGATTTTTATTACGATCAACCACGGCCTAAAGGATAAATCACCATTACAAGCTCGATTTAAACGCCACTTCAGATCGGCCATCAGTGGATCATTCATTGAACCTACGTCACAAGAATAGGGTCCAATGAATGTTTTTCTGATGGCCGATATACCGTAACGTCGAAATCGATCCCGTCTCAAGGTGGTGCTGAGTAGATCATGTTTATACAGCGATTGGCACTAAACGATAAGAGTGCCACTTTGTACCAATCGCTGTGTAAAGATGATCCACTCCGTATGACGTTTAAAACGTCATGAACTGGCCTTGTATGTCTTTAGTCTCGCTTGGATATCATTGAATTAATGACGTGTGATAGGATTTAATAGAATGAAAAAAATACTTTTATTAATATGTTTTTGAGTTTGGATTCGATTTTCATAAAATTTGTAATGACTCGACAAAATTCTGCAACGATTCTACATATTAAATTTAAAACCATCTGGTTGGGTAGTTTTTGCCCTGTTATAAGCGGACAGACGGGCAGACAGACGGACGGACAGACGATGACAATAGGTGCTACGTATTTATATAATTACGAGCGCACCGAAAAAGAACGAATTAATGAAACTGAACAACTGTTGGAAGTTATTTGCGAATCGAAAAACGCACATACTTATATTAATTCATTTTAAACAAACACTAATATATGAACTACAAATCTATGAGTTATAAGTTTCCGTTTAAAATACATACTTTCATATTAATGTGCAAAACTGTGTCATTTTCTTAAGACACCCTGTAAATTTAATACTCACAATTGTTTTGATTTAGCTTCATAGTTCCTTAGATACATATTCCTTATTTTGAACGTGAGGCTTACCATTAATATGATACAGGAAGAGTTTGCATGTTGCGGATCATTATATGTCCATGTGATTATTACATGCTCACATCATTATAAGTTCTTCAGAATGGTGAACTACTTTAGAGATTCTTTGAACCGTAACATATTGAAGTTTTAATCTAAAAATATAATCTTGTTTCAGCCGTCAAAAGTGTAACGAAAAATTTGTGATACAAAAAGCATTTACTTCATGTTAATCAAGTTTGAAAAAAAAAACTGGTTGAGGAAATTTAAATACAATGTACTAAATATGCATTTTTTTTTAATTGGAAATCCTGTGTATTAAGCAAGAACAACTAAACCAATTCTAAATAATTTTTTTAAGACAAGTTTTTGTTATAATCTACCAGAAAGAAAATAAAAAGTCAAAGAACAGAAATATCTTTATAACATATATATATAGTTAAAAAATTCCAATAGTAATTTCAAGCATTACCACAAACTGTAAATTGTAATTGAAGTACAAAATTAACTGAACCAAACTTCTTATATATATATATATATATATATATATATATATATATATATATATATATATACTAGGGGGCTCTGCCCCCTGCAAGCTACGCTCACCAACCTTCGTTCAGACACCGCATAATCTAAAAATCAAGAAACATGCTAATCTGATGGGTTTTAAAAATATTAGAGAAGATTAAATTATACTGAAAAAAGCTGTCCAGATCTCCCTGTAAACGGATTTCCATTCAATTCCCTTTGAGTGCAAAAATTTAAAGGCGAATCAGTTGCTGTTAAGACATCCAATGGTTGTTTTCGTTTTTGATTAAAGAGGATCAGTTAAACATTTGAAAAGAAGCTAAAATAAAATGAATTAAGTATTCAGAGTCTTTGTCTCCCGATATTTTCAAATAATCTCTATAATAATAGCCTAAATCATGTGACTATCATCAACAGTTCCCGGCGGAACACTTCGTTTTTTATACTCTAGGTGCCATTTTGATACTTTAATGTTATCCAGGCACAGGTGATAAGTCTCCAAATATTATTCTATCCCCATCATTTCATCTATATTATAATAGTTCAAGTCATCAAATGCCATAAACAAATACGGTCCCTTCCCCTTCATAATATACCCTTCGCCTTTCATATGAAGGTTTGGCACAAATGTCATATACTTGGCGTATAATACCATATTGGCGCGATTTTTCTCCAACGCCAATTTGGGGAACGCATCAACAGCATAAACAACAACATCCGGCTTACCATATCAAGCAAAATAACGATACTTTGGCGCCAGTTAAGTACCCGTTGCGTATATGACATTGGCGTTAGAAAAAAATCGCGCCAGTATGGGGCCGTATATGACATCTGTGCCGAAAGTAAAAAAAGCCGCGTGCAAATCTCGCCAATATCTTTTTTACAACTCGCCAGTTAGAATTTACTTATTCTTTGAGTGGTAAATTAAAACATTGATTTGAAGTTGAAATTAAATGTCAAGGTTTGTTACATAATTTAATATTTCGCAGATGTCATATACGCACCGCATGCTTGGCATGATTTTTTTTTTTTTTTTTTTTTTTTTTTTACGAAAATTTATCGAAAACCTCGTTTTCGAATGCCAGTTACATATGTATTTTTGGTACTACTTAGTTATCCCGTCGACCAAAAATCTATCGCGAACTATAAGATTAAATGCCAGTAACGGTTGATCGAAAATGTCACATTCACTTGACTTTTAGCAAGTTACACATGTTTACGTCATGAAGTGATTTTTTATTCGACGTTTTATTTTTATATTTATTAATATTATACTAATTTATTTGTTCTTTCGTTATTTAAAATAAAAATTTTGTCAATCTGTACAATTTGGCGATTTATATAATTTGCGAAATTTGTTGACGGAATAACTACGCTGTACCGTATTTTTTAATTATTTTCTATTATTTTCAAAAGGAAATAGCAAAAAAAATAATTAATAACTATAGAACAAAATAATTTATATAAATTAAACGTACTTCTTAGTTATCCCGTCGACCAATTTCGCCAAATTATATAAATCGCCAAACCACTCGCCAAATTAAATAAAAAGACAGAATTTTTATTTTAAATAACGAAAGAATAAATAAATTAGTAAAACATTAATTAAAATACAAATAAAACGTCGAATTAGTGGTTTTATTGGCCATTATTAGCAGTTAATCTTGCAATTAATTAATTAATGGCAAACCATTATTGGCATTTAATCTTACAATTTGGCGTCAGTAATTTGGTCGACGGGATAACTAAGAAGTACCAAATTAAAAATAGAAATAAAAGTAAATAAACATTTATTATTAAATAAACGACAATAGTCGGGTTACCATGTCAACCAAAATAATGCCATTTTTGCGCCAATTAGGTACCCCAGTGTATATATCACATCTGTTAAAATAATAAAACTTTGTAAAAAATCACCATAAAATTAAAACAAAACACAGGACGCGTTTCGAGCTAAAAACATAACAGCTCGTCATCAGCTAAGCATACACGTGTATGCTTAGCTGATGACGAGCTGTTATGTTTTTAGCTCGAAACGCGTCCTGTGTTTTGTTTTAATTTTATGGTGATTTTTTACAAAGTTTTATTATTTTAATTGCTTCATATCGCCAGTTTTCGGTGCTGTTTCGCTATGACATCTGTGCCTAATATTTTCCCTTTCGTTTTGTTTTTTAAAATAAAGAAAGAAGTGGAAACCATCAATTTAAATGTTTGATTTTTAAATGAAAATTTTGTATTAAATAAAATGCTAACGAAATACAAAAAAGCATTGTTCTTAGCATAGATTTAAAGGAGGCCAAACTTGTCGCCAAATTAATTTAAAATAGTAACCTTTCCTGAATTATGAGAAAAAAAATATCTGCTATGATTGAAATTTGAGTTGCCATCATAAGAAAAAAGTATTTAAAATTGGGAAAAAAATTAATATTTCGAAAACTAATTCGAATTTAAAAATTCTACTACCAGTTTTGAGATCTGCGGATCAATACGGATTTTTGGTGTTAATTTCATCGCAAAGTATTCCATTTTAGGAGAAATCGCCGTGAAACGTAATCAGTTGTTTAATCAATCGATTCAAATAATCGATACACATTTCAGGCGTTTCATATATTCGTTTAATAAATTCGTTTCATTAGGATTTTATATATATAGGGTAGATATACGAAAGTCTGGATTTTGTATTAATCAACGCGCAGCACAAACAACTGGACATAAAATCCTGAAAATTGGGGTATAAATACTTCTTATGGCATAGAGTGCCGCTATGAAAGGATTTTCGAAAATTCCACCCCTAAGTGGGATAAAAAAGAGAACGAACTTTAAAAAAATTCCTTAAAAATCTGATTTTATAGTTATTTTTCAACTGATGACATATTTTAGTGTATTTTGAAAGACAGATCGAATGGTACAAACCAAATTCTTTTAAGTCCAGTAGTTCCTGAGATATTTTATATTTTTCTAATTTGGCGATGTCTTTGGTGCGAAAACCTCAAAATATCTAATATTACAAGCGATAATTCATCCATATTCATTCATATTGTACATCCGTTATCTTATACTATAAAGCGAGCAAAAATTTTGTGTGTGCATGTACATTTTATCTTAAAAACGGCTCTAACGATTTTGACTAAATTTTTTATTTTACAAATTTCGGGCACGAGAAAACCAATGGGCTAGGTCACGTGTTCGAGAAAATTCGATTAGTGGGTCATTTTGGGTCATAATGGGTCAAGGTCAAGCTAATTATATCTAAAAAACGGCTCAATCGATTTTGACGAATATTTTTATCCGACCGTTTTTGAGCACGAGAAAACTACCGGGCTAGGTCACATGTTCGAGAAATTTCAATTAGTGGGTCATTTTTGGGTCACTTCGGGTCAAGCTAATATTATCTAAAAAACGGCTCTAACGATTTTTACTAAATTTTGTAATCTACTGTTTTGGATTACGAGAAGACCAATGGGCTAGGTCACATGTTAGAGAAAATTCGATTAGTGGATCATTTTTGGGTCACTGTGGGTCATGCAAAGTTTATCTGGAAAACGGCTCTTACGATTTTGGCAAAATTTTGTATTTTGCCACTTTCGGGCACGAGAATACCATTAGGATAAGTCACAAATTCGAGAAAATTCGATTAGTGGGTCATTTTGGGTCTTAATGGGTCAAGGTCAAACTAATTATATATAAGAAACCGCTCAATCAATTTTGACTAAATTTTATATCCAACCGTTTTTCGGCACGAGAAAACTATTGGGTTAGATCACATGTTCGAGGAATTTCGATTAGTGGGTCATTTTTGGGTCACGATGGGTCAAGGCAATTTTATCTAAAAAACGGCTCTAATGATTTTGACTAAATTTTGTATTTTGTCGTTTTCGATTACGAGAAGACCAATGGGTTAAGTCAGATATTAGAGAAAATTCGATTAGTGGGTCATTTTTTGGTCACTCTGGGTGAAGGAAAGTTTATCTAGAAAATGCCACTAACGATTTTGACGAAATTTTGTATTCTATCGTTTTCGGGCATGAGAATACCATTGGGCTTGATCGCATGTCCAAAAAATTGGATTAGTGGGTCATTTTGGGTCACAATGGGTCAGGGTCAAGCTAATTGAATAACAAAAGGGCCAAAACATTTTGACAAACTTTTGTAATATACTGTTTCCCGGTATGAGATGACCATTGCACTAAGTCGCTTGTTCGAGAAAAATCGATTAGTGGGTCATTTTGGGTCAAATGGGTCAAGGTCAAGCTAATTATATCTAAGAAACGGCTCAATCGATTTTGACTAAATTTTATATCCAACCGTTTTTCGGCACGAGAAAACTATTGGACTAGGTCACATGTTCGAGAAATTTCAATTAGTGGGTCATTTTTGGGTCCCTATGGGTCAAGCCAATATTATCTAAAAAACGGCTCTAACGATTTTGACTAAATTTTGTGTTCTGTTGTTTTGGATTGCGAGAAGATCAATGGGCTAAGTCACATATTAGAGAAAATTTGATTAGTGGGTAATTTCTGGATCACTGTGGGTCAAGCAAATTTTATCTAGAAAACGTCTCAAACGATTTTCACGAAATTTTGCATTTCATCGTTTTAAATAAATATATACAAACTCCTTGAAAAAAAGTATGGATTTTATTTAAAATATAAGGAAGCATTACACTGAGAAATTAACATTATAAAACCAAAATATTAAAAAAATGAAAGCAATGTTTGTAGGACTTAAAAAAATCTTTGGTATTTACATCCGGGCCCTGTCAGATACAAGACTAATTACATCAACCCTTATTTTTTGTCCATTTGATAGTTTATTTATTATAATTTAAATTTATTTCATTATTACAGATTTTTTTTTTTAAATTATAGTTTACTGTCGGAGCACAGCTCCGGCTTCCTTGCAAAAATTACACTTATTGTTAACACGATAGCGTGCAAAATATTTGTCGTATCGACAAAAAAATTAAATGGACGTTGGTAGTGCCAAAATCTGGGTGCGTATTGAAAATCATAAATATTCGTCAACCCTAACGGCATGAAATGTCTGCTCTAAATTTTCCTATAGAGATAACATATAGAGATAAGTTTGTATATAGAGATAAGTTTGTATATTTGAAAGATAAGGCTTTTTTTTAGACATCTACCTTGAGCTTTTTTCTGAACCGATTTTAATAATTCTTTTTTTAAATGATAGCTGTTTCTTTGTAGATTTGCGGCACTAGTTATTTTTTTTTTAATATTCCCATTTTTATATTTAAATTTAAAATTTAAAAATTTCCTATGATTTTTTTTTTCAAAATGGTAGCAATTGGATTACTTCCATTGTTGTAAAGAAAAGAAAATTAATAAAGTATGTTTATCTTTATTGATGCCAATTTCCAATAAAATTCAAAATTAACTTTGTAAAAAAAAGGAACTGAAAATGACGTCACGCTTTAAAAAAAACACTAAATTTTTCCTCAAAAACTTATTACAATTCTATACTTTTTCACTCCACTGAGTTTGAGACGCTATGTGAAATGAGGCAAAGTGACATCATATTTAAATGAAAACCATCATGTTCTCTGATAAACCGAAATGTTTTACTACGAAACGCCTCTAAAATATATAAATTTCTGGAATTTTACTCGCCGATACGGAGATTAGAATCACAAGTTAAGAGTGCGAATGTTCACATGAAATGTCGTAGTTAACAAACTTGATTTCAAGCTTGCAAATATATGTATTAATAACTTATTGCGTACTGCAATATTTTTGAAATGGTGAATGTAAATTTGAGAGATGCGTATGTAAATTTTGAGACGATGAAAATGACGTTAAGTTTAGATTTTCCTCGAAAAATCCTTCTATGACTGGCTCATTGTGAAATCATTTTTGCTGATTTTCAATCGGAAATTTCAAACATAAGAGCCTCAATGGGTAATTTCATCATAATTACTTATCTTGGTTAGGCATACTAATACATTTTAATTTTTTAATACGTTGAACAGTCGAATTTTACGGAATTAGTATTTTGGTAATTTTAAATTAAAAATAATATTTGTTGAGTAAGTATTAATTAATGTATGAGTTCCTTTTTAAACAATTTCTTTCGTCAAAATACAATGGGTTTCATCTCGTTATTAAACAAAACTTTAGCTCCATTGTTGTAAATTATGCATTTTAACCTCATCCGAATCGTTATGGCGTCATCAATATTTGTGACCTGAGATATAGATTGACTTTCAGAAGTTTTACATTCTAAGTCCGTAACGACCACTTTTTCTTTTTATTCAGTACGAACCTTTTATTCTCCATAACCTACCAAATAGATGCAATTCATTTTGAATTTTAAATTAAGATAAATGAAAAGAAATCGAATACGGTGAATATGATTTTGGGTCTTAGCCGCATGGTAACGGATTTCGTATTAGCCGCATGGCTACGAGTGATAAATCAAAGAAATCGAGAAAAATATAACAGGGTTTTGTACGGATCAGGGTATTTTACAGGAGAGTTTCCAGTATTTTTTTTTATAGAAAAATAAATTTAGGTTAAACTGGTGAAATTTCGCATACTTCTAAGGAGAGATTTTCTGTAAGAAAATAGCGGTGCAGAAGAATTTTCTTGTCGCAAAATTCCAGGAGTAGTACGAACCCAGATATAATGTCATGTATGTATTACTTATATGTATGTATTCTTATGTATGTATGTTTATATTCAGGCGTATGCATGTTTGTATTAAGAAATTTCCGCAATTGGGCTTGTAGACAATTTCATAATTTAGCGAGCGTTGTTTGATGCGCAAATTTAACCATTTGGTGGCGGTCCCAATTACAGAACGTTACTCATTTTTTTATTCACTGTAAGTGAATATGCTGCAACTGAAATGCACATAGACATTCTCCGTAACCTTCCAAATCGGTGCGATTCATTTTGAATTTTTAATTAAGAGAAATGAAAAGAAATCGAATACGGAGAATACGAAATGCAAGTGAACATTTTCCGTAACCTACCAAATCGATGCGATTCACTTTGAATTTTAAATTAAGAGAAGTAAAAAGAAATCGAATACGGATAATACGATTTTGGATGTTAGTTGCATGATAACAGATTCAGAATTAACCGCATGGCAACGAATGATATTAAAAGAAGTCGAGAAAAATAAAATGTTATGTATGTATTACTTATATGTATGTATTCTTATGTATGTTTTATTCAGAGGTATGTATGTTTGTATTAGGAAACTTCCGTAATCGGGTTGGTAAAATTTCATAACTTAGTGAGCGCTGTTTTATTCGCAAATATAACCATTTGGTAGTGATCCCAATTACAGAAGGTTACTCATTTCATTTAATTCACCCTAAGTGAATTTGTTGCAACTGAAATGCGAGTGAATATTCTGAAGTGAATAAGATAAGCATTTTTGGCCTAAATGTACACTTGAAAACAGAAATATGTAGATAACAAAATGAAAAAGTCTTAAAGCGTAATGAAAATGTAGCTTACTTATTTCTTGATTTTAAGATTTTAGGTAATTTTACGGTAAAACACTAAGCTAAAATGCGAAGAACCCGATTAGAGAAGAATCAACAGTGCTGAATTTTAGTGGAAATTTCACCAAATTTGGAAGCTACAGCCAAATTCACTGCATTTATATCAGCATATTTTTGGTTACCAAATTTGGCGAAATTTCGCAAAATGTCTCCAAGCTTGGCGAAAATTTTGACGTTAATGTATATGACTATATAGTTTTAAGCTTATAATCGGAAAATGGATACAACAATGAAAGATAATTCGTGAGAAATCAATAAAAGTCATAAATCATTCCGTGATTTTTTTTTAATCTGTTGCCTAGATGTAGTGTACATTTTAAGAAATGTACATATTTTTATATGTGTAACGTTATACACAAAAGTATATGTGTAACATTATACACAAAACGGCATTTTCAAAAATTAAAAAATGCTGGTTAAAAGAAAGCAATTGAGATGAAAAAAGTTATTCAGCGTAATTCTATGTGGAAAAGTCACATAAAAATAATCCAGTTGCCTACCAGTAATTGCGCGAATAACGATATAACAATTACTCAGATGAACAAAAGTATCAAGTTTGATAGAGGCGTATAGCAGATTATCCATGTGTGCGTGTTACATACGTGTTACAAACTTTCCCCTTATATCCTATTACATAAGTCTGGGGTATGCCAGACATGCAAGTCTTTGAAGGGGCTTTGAAGTTTTCTGCCGTTAGCTCGATGGATCCAGTTACAATTTTTGTTTGTCTCAAAGATCGGAGCTACATTAATCAAATCAAAATCGCTCAACACAACCCCGGTGGTTATTCATTCTCTTTACCGTAGACTCTCTTATTCAATGAATTCTCTTTACTTTTAACATTTCTGAATTATTTTAAAGAACAACAAATCACGCTGCATGAAAATTCTGATAATTCTGACATCAGATTTACAGATGAGCAGCAGAAAATATATTAGTTATGCACAGAACAGCTTTCGTCTTTGCAAACAAAAGTTACAATTTTCCCTAAGTCAACTTTTATTATTGGAAAAGCAAGAGCTGGAAAAAGTAGGATAATCAAAGAAATTAGTAAAACAATCATAGAGCAGTTAGGATCAGAAGCTGTCATTCTTTTGGCACTAACAGGTACTGCTGCGCTTAATGTCGAAGGAGAGTTAATTCACTCAGTCATTAAAAAACCACCGTGTTTTAAATAGTTCGCTGATTTAAAAAGTCAGGCAGAAAGAAATCTACAACTCCTCATGGATACAGTATTATTTATCTTTATTGACGAATTTTCAATTGTCGTCTTATGGCTGAACTTTAACAAAGATGCCGGTAAGGTACTTTGTTTAAATCCTTGGAGCTATTATGTAGTTACATCGTGTAAAAGACATCCCTCTATATAAGAGATATTCTATAAAAGACATTTTGTCTCTTTGCAGACAAAAAATGCTTAGAGCTTTTGAAAATTGCTTCACATTAACAAACTCATTGATACAAAATGACGATCAGCAAAGACAGTTTTGAAAGACTCTATATTCGCTTTGCGTCGGTCAAGTTTCAAACTACTCTCATCCCTTATGCAACGGTGGAAAGCTACATTGCTTCCGGCTCAACTTGAATGATTTCAAGGTGCTATATGTCTTTTTTCCAAAAACAAGCAAGCGAAAGAACATAATCAAGAAGTACTTCTTAAATCAAAGTGGTCAATGACAAGAATGTTAGCAGACCACAATAATTAAAAGTAAGATGTAGTGAAGATGATCACGTGTCTGGACTTCAGGCTGAACTGTTTCAGCAGTTGGATGCAGAGTTATGTTACATACCAATATCTGGATGGAATGGGGATTGATAACCGGTGTGCTGAGTACAGTAAAATGTACTGTCTATGACCCAAACTTTCAACTCCCAGGTTTGCCACAGGCTATAATGGTTCATTTTGTTGAATACCATGCCACAATTTAGCATTTCAGCATTACCTGAGGCAACTGATAACTGAATTAAACACTAGAAAATGAGGATTCAACCGGTGTTATTTCAAATTTAATTTTGTACTATTAAACAGTAATGATGAAAATTAAACTTTTTTTTAAAATTTTAAAATGTTATGTGTTAAATTTATACGACTCCATGCTCCGACATTTTGGCCTGACGGATACTAGTACTATGTATCTTATGTTATACTAGCGGGAAGGACCGAGCTAAGCTCAGTCAAAATTAGCTTTGTGTTCAATTCCATATTTCATTCTCACTGTATAA
Organism: Maratus speciosus; assembly: GCA_963932465.1. NCBI lineage: Eukaryota > Metazoa > Arthropoda > Arachnida > Araneae > Salticidae > Maratus > Maratus speciosus. The sequence continues at coordinate 31,396,257 of OZ010789.1, read as the reverse complement.
TTCTTGCTGTTTCGATAAAATTGGCATGATCCTAAGCCATAGGGACCCACTAACCGAAATTTTTCGAACACACGACCTAACCAAGGCTCTTCTCGAAACCGAAAACGATAGAAAACAAAATTTAATCAAAATCATTAAACCTGTTTTCTAGATAAAATTAACATCACCCACAGTGACCCAAAATAACCCATTAATCGAATTTTCTCGAAAATGTCACCTAACCCAATGATCTTCTCCTTTCGGAAACAACATAATACAAAATTTTGTCAAAATCGTTTGATCCTTTTTTAAAGATACAATTAACTTGGCCCACAGTGACAAAAAATGACCAACTAATCGAATTTTCCCGAACATGTGACTTAGCTCAAAGGTATTCTCATGCTCAGAAACGATATAATACAAAATTTTGCCCTAATGTTTTGAGCCGTTATTTTAGATACGAAACCTTTAACCACTAATTGAATTTTCTCGAACATGTGACTTAGCCCAATGTTCTTCTCATGCCCAGAAACTGCATAATGCAAAATTTTGACAAAACCGTTTGAGTCGTTTTTTTAGATACAAATAGCGTGGCCCACAGTGTCCCAAAAATGACCTACTGATTTTTCTCGAACATTTGACTTAGCCCAATGGTTTCTCATGCCCAGAAACGGTATATTACAGAATTTTTTCAAAATGCTTTAGACCTTTTTGAAGATTCAATTAGCTTGACCCTGACCCATTGTGACCCAAAATGAGCCACTAATCAAATTTTCTTGAACATGCGAATCAAGCCCAGTGGTATTCTCGCGCCCGAAAACGGAGAAATACAAAATTTCGTGAAAATCGTTAGAGACGTTTTCTAGATAAAATTTGCTTGACCCACAGTTATCCAGAAATGACACACTAATCAACTTTTCTCTAATATGTGACTTAGCTCATTGATCTTCTAGCAATCCAAAATAACAGAATACAAAATTTAGTCGAAATCGTTAGAGCCGTTTTTTAGATAAAATTGGCCTGACCCATCGGACCCAACAATGAACCACTAATCGAAATTTCTCGAACATGTGACCCAATAGTTTGTGTACATGAACCCAACATGTACGAACATGTAGCCCAATAGTTTTCTCGTGCCGAAAAATGGTTGAATATAAAATTTAGTCAAAATCGATTGAGCCGTTTTTTAGATATAATTAGCTTGACCTTGACCCACTTGACCCAAAATGACCCACTAATCGATTTTTCTCGAACATGTGACTTAGTCCAATGGTCATCTCATGCCGGGAAACGCTATATTACAAAAGTTTGTCGAAATGTTTTGAGCCTTTTATTATTCAATTAACTTGACCCTGACCCATTGTGACCCAAAATGACCCTCTAATTAAATTTTTTTGGACATGCGATCAAGCCCAATGGTATTCTCGTACCCGAAAACGATAGAATACAAAATTTCGTCAAAATCGTTAGTAGCATTTTTTAGATAAACTTTGCTTCACCCAGAGTGACCCAAAAATGACCCACTGATTGAATTTTCTCTAATATGCGACTTGACCCATTGGTCTTCTCGTAATCGAAAACGACAAAAGACAAAATTTAGTCAAAATCATTAGAGCCGTTTTTTAGGTAAAATTGGCTTGACCCATAGTGACCCAAAAATGACCCACTAATCGAAATTCCTCGAACATGTGATCTAACCCAATAGTTTTCTCGTGCCGAAAAACGGTTGGATATAAAATTTAGTCAAAATTGATTGAGCCGTTTCTTATATATAATTAGTTTGACCTTGATCCATTATGACCCAAAATGACCCACTAATCGAATTTTCTCGAACTTGTGACGTAGCCAATTATATTCTGGTGCCCGAAAGTGGTAAAGAACAATATTTCGTCAAAATCGTTAGAGCCGTTTTCTAGATAAACTTTGCATGACCCACAGTGACCCAAAAGTGACCCACTAATCGAATTTTCTCTAACATGTGACCTAACCCATTGGTCTTCTCGTAATCCAAAACAGTAATTACAAAATTTAGTCAAAATCGTTAGAACCGTTTTTTTATAATATTAGCTGACTCGAAGTGACCCAAACATGGCCCACTAATCGAAAATTCTCGAATATGTGACCTAATCCAATAGTTTCCTCGTGCTCAAAAACGGTTGGATAAAAAAATTCGTCAAAATCGATTGCGCCGTTTTTTAGATTTAATTAGCTTGACCTTGACCCATTATGACCCAAAATGACCCACTAATCCAATGTTCTCGAACACGTGACCTAGTCCATTGGTTTTCTCGTGCCCGAAATTGGTATAATACAAAATTTAGTTAAAATCGTTAGAGCCGTTTTTAAGATAAAATTTACATACACACACACACAATTTTTGCTCGCATAAGTATGTATAGTATCAGATATTTTATTTATTTATTTACTTTAAACAATTTGCCATTTTTAACAAGGTTATGCGTTTAAGAATGTTAAGGTACTGTTTTGAACGTAACTGGCAGACGATAAACAAGATTGACAATTGTCAACCATTTTTGGCGATCTATCTCATGGTCCAGATAATACGTAAATACTACTTTTTTCAATGTAAGATGTTGGAATTGAAATAATGCATCGCGATTTATCGTTTGCTCCTGGATAAGGAGAAACAAGTAAGAAAAATCATGTGTTTAGCATAGATTTTGAAACACTTTCCAATACTTCCTGTAGGCTTTAACAAAACTTCGTTATTTAGAGAAATAAGGTATATAAGAGAACTAAGTAAACATTTTAGAAAACACATGAAACAATTAAAAAACTGTTTTCTGCAGTTACCGTATATAGTCAAATATGTATTCCAATTCTTTTGAACAACCCTGTATTTGATCTGTAGTTTGATATATATACTATATAATGGGAAAATTTAGTTTAGCAAGAAAACTCATAACAGGTTGAAATTTCTCCTTCAGCAGTTTATACTAATAGATCAAAACATACTTGTATACATTTGTACAGTCGTGTTGTTGACCTAGTACCTTTATTACACGCCACTGTTTAGCTAAAGTTTAATTCAAAGTAAAACACTCTTAAAACTACGGAAGTCGCATTTCCAGAAATTATCATTTATAGACGGCCATTAATCCAATTCTTTGCGTGACCCTGTATATCCTTTTATCTATGTTGTACAAACATTTCTTAGTAAATCAAATGCAGTTCCGCGTAAAAATGCATAACTCATTTAAAAACCACCTTTAAGCAATTTGCAATCACACCCAGTAAGCAATCCGATATTTTTTACGTAGCCCTGTATATCAATTACAACATTTTTATGCACCATATACCATGCACAAATATAGTGAAACATAAAAGCACATAACATATATATAAATGCATTTCCAGCAATCATCGCTACTGTACAGTACTTCGGACACAATATAGTATCTGAAATCTTTTGTGTTGCCCTGTAAATGCTATGCACTTCATATTATACATGAAATAAGTTATATTAAACCTCAGCGATGTATATCAATTTCATTACACATGAAATAATTTAACATAATTAAAATACGCCGCAAACAATTCCCTCCAACCCTATATCGTTCTGTAACGGAATTATTTTGCGTGGCCCTGTAAATGATAAATAACTATTCTTTGCATCGTATATTCTATAGAATGCATATTTTAGTGCACTTGATAAATGCATATGAATTTTATTATGTTTGAAAGCATGTAACATCATTAAAAACCATTTTAAACGATTTTTTTCCCATAGGCCGTAATGTAACGGAAATTTTGACTGTTCCTGTAAATGAACTAAACATGCTAGAAACTTTATTTGAAATAGGGATCGTGCTATAGTAGAGGTCACTAACATCCAAAAATTTCAGAACGATTCGACTATATTTACGAGTGTTAGAGCGCGGACAGACGGACAGACAAACCGAAGTTATAAACACTTTTCAACTTTGTTGGAAAGTGTTAAAAATGGGTACTTTTATGTCAGCCATGTGCAAATCTCGCCATTAGAATTTTAAAAAATTGCCAATAGCATTAGTTACATTTTGAGTATGTAAATTAAAAACAATTCTTTGTTTTAAGTTGTGGCATTATTTCCTATTATTGCTTAACTTTTCAGTTTTTCAATGAAATTAGTGTAAGACATGTATTTTAAATGAAAAGAGTGAAACGTTTATATTTCGAATGAAAATAATAAAATAAGAATAAGGTTTGGAAACAATCTTTGTTGATTTATTACTTGCAACCGGCTAACATAAAAGTATCACAAAAGCCATATATACCCCTTTCAATGGGTAGTTGTTTATGGAATTCCTGGTTAATCTTCCGCAATCGGAGGCCTCGCTAATCGGTGTATTAGCTAGAATGTTGAAAGCACCGTTTACGTATAAAGCCAAAATTTTACGATGAATTCTATTACAGATAATCGTATCATTATCATTACTACATATTTAAAATGGAAATTTGTATTTCATTCCGATTGCTAGGATTTTGATAGGATATGCTACTATTAGTTAGGTAATGTTTTTGGAACGGGTTTTGTGTATTCACAGTGTTCTACGTTGCTTAGTTATAGAGATAAAGGAAAAAGTTAAAGAATTAGTGAACTTTATTAGTAAAGGTTAACCATTTAAAAAAAATTCTATTGAACAGATTTTGATACAAGTGGCACTGTTACATAACATTTCAGGAATGGTTTTAGTATATAACACTTCATTATACGTTGCTTAGTTATAGAGCTATTGGAAAAGTTATAGAAAGGTGAAAGCAATTATTAAAGATACATCTACTGTAATTATATAAAATGCAAATTTGTCTTTCCTTCCACCCGTTTATAATTTGAGTTTTGCTGGATGTATTTTGATGGGACTTAACACTGTTACTTATATAATTTTTTGTAGATGATTGGTAGTTCTTGCAAGATTGGTATTTCTCTGTAGCGAAGTTTTCTTCTGTGTTATTGTTTTTTCTGAAGCAAAAACTTGAAAACAAATCAGATTGCAGAAAATCACATAACTAGAGAAAGTTCCAAAACTAGGTGAACCCGATTGCGAAAGATTACCTTTTATTTAAAGTTCTACTGAACGTATTTTAATTGGACTTGCACAATTAGGTAATATTTCAGGGATTGTTTCAATATTTAACATATCATTCTACATTTTTAGTTATGGAGCTATGAGAAAAAGTGGTGTAGCTGTAAAATAAGTAGGATAAAATCTACAGGCAGAGGGTATATACTAGAGAGTATATATGTTATACCAGATTAACAGCTGGGTGAAAAAGTTCCGCCAGATTCGTCCGGGATAGCTCAGATGGTAGAGTGCTGGCGGCTTCAGCCAGGAGATCCCTGGTTCGAATCCTGGTCCGGACATTTTTCGCCCAGTTGGAAATTTACATCTAATATATATGTTATAGCTATGGAAGGTGTGTAGAGTTTCTAGAAAAATCCAGAAGGTCTACGACTTATAGCTTACACTACATTCGTGAAAGTTCTACAATCACGTGAACGCGATTATGAAAGATATATTTAACTATCTACTCCATATATAAAATACAAAGAGCAATTTCGGTCCGACCACTTATAACTTGAGTTCTTTTGAATGGATTTTAAGAAGACTTGCATTGTTAGTTAGATAAATTTTCAGGAAAGGGTTTCGTATACAACACATATCATTCTACGTTGCTTATTTATAGAATTATGTGCGAAAGTTCTTTAATCAATGAAGCCTATTTGGAAAGATTAGCCTTTTTAAAAGGTTCTACTGAGTTAAGTTCGATGGAATTAGCACTGGTTATTAGATAACTTTTCAGAAAAGGTTTTAGAACATAACACATATTGTTCTACATTTCTTTGCTATATAATTATAGGTAAATGTTCTATAATATGCTGAAACCGATTATAAAAAAATAGCCTTATTACAAGGTTCTACTCAACGGATTTTGATGAGATTTGCATTTTTGTATTTTCAGGGATGATTTTAATATGCTACATATTGTTCTTCTGTTCTTTTCCATATTCAATTTTAAATAATCAACTAAAAGATTTGCTTCTTAATAGTCCAAATTTTGTCTGAGACATTAGGGGGTATAAAAACATAATGGCGTTTATATTCTTTTCAGCAATGCGGAAGATCATTGGAGATAAATGTATATATTGCTATAAAACACAAGATCAAATACACCGATATATTTCGTTTGATTAAAGTTTCGTTTGAAGAAACTGACCAGCGTATCGGGCGAAGACTGCTAGTATATATATATATATATTGGAAATTGAAAATGTATAATAAGAAACTCTGAATAACATATCGAGTTATCGGACGAGCTTGTAGGTCTAATTCATAGTGAATATACACTATATTGCCATTAATGACCGGCAACATTCAATTGTAGATATTTTGTCGAATATTTAGAAATATACTGGACAGATTCTTCTGGAATTTCAGGATTGAAAAGAACAGGTATGACCTCATATTTAGCAATGTCGATTTGATAAGGGGGGCAATTAGGGGGCCAACAAAAAATCAAAGAATAAAAATAATACTTGGGGTCAACCTGTAAAATAAAATACACGAAATGATCTATCGCTACCGAATATAAACAAACAGACATTGTGCAATATGTGTATTCTTTTGTGTAAGAATAGCTTGTATATTAATAGAGATATAGCAATTTATTTAAAAAATTAAAAATTCTTTCATGTTTTTTGCTTATAATATGCAAGGTTTTCAACCAAATTTAACTCCGGTTTGAGAAAAATTGACAAAATATAATAGAAACAATATAGCATAATTGGAATATAAATATATTAAATGTTTTAGGAAATATGAGAAGTCGTATGAAATAATTTTTATCTGCGCATGCGCGAACGATAACAAGATTCATTTTACATAATTTAATAGTCAACTCTATGGAGCAACTTATTAAAGAAAATCTAGTCAAATATCGTTAAAATTCAGAAAGATATCGGCGTTAGAGTGAGCAAATTTTTAGTTGTTCTCTAAAAGCAGCTGAATGATAGGGGATTTTCCACAAATTGTCATTTTTAATTTTTAATTTTATTAATTTTCATTTTTTATTGATGCTTTAGAAATTCTAGGATAACCACCAGAACGAGCCTATACCATGATCAAAAGAAGTATCAAAATCGAAGCATTTTTTCCAAATCTACTCGTTGATACTCACTAAATACTGACTTTTTTCTGAAAGTCAGTTAATAAGAAATGACAATTTGTTTAAAATCCCTTAACATTCAGCTGCTTTTAGAGAACAACTAAAAATTTGCTCACTTTAACGCCGATATCTTTCTGAATTTTAACGATATTTGACTAGATTTTCTTTAATAAGTTGCTCCATAGAGTTGACTATTAAATTATGTAAAATGAATCTTGTTATCGTTCGCGAAAACGCAGATACAAATTATTTCATACAACTGCTCATATTTCCTAAAATATTTAATATATTTATATTCCAATTACACTATATTGTTTCTACTACATTTTTCAATTTTTCTGAAACCGGCATTAAATTCGGTTGAAAACCCTGCATGTTATAAGCAAAAAACATGCAAGATTTTTTAATTTTTTTAAATAAATCGCTATATCTCTATTAATATACATGCTATTCTTACACAAAAGAATACACATATTGCACAATGTCTGTTTATTTGTATTCGGTAGCGATAGATCATTTCGTTCATTTTATTTTACAGGGTGATCCCAAGGATTATTGTTTTTCTTTGATTTTTTGTTGGCCCCCTAATTGGCCCCCTTATCAAATCGACTTTTCTAAATATGAGGTCATACCTGTTCTTTTCAATCCTGAAATTACAGAAGAATCTGTCAAGTATATTTCTAAATACTCGACCAAATGTCTAAAATTGAAAGTTGCCGGTCATTAATGGCAATATAGTGTAAGTTATTTCATCCAATTTTGTCGGCATTTGGCCTATGATGACAAAATTTAGCTCTTTATAAACATATCAAAACATTTCCAAAATAAACCAAAAATTAAACATAAGGTATGAAAAGATATATAAATGAAGATAAGAAAACAATGATTGATAAAAATCTATAATACAAGAAGTTTGACTTACTACTGGAGAATATGGAAAGATGTGAATGGATTTGAGATATTGATAACCATGTGGCTGTAACTTAACTACTATAAAAGCAGATATGTTATAAATATAGATATACTTCAGCCCTCTGGTGTGAAAAACGATACTGTAAAAGAAGTTTTTAACAAAATTTGGTGCTGCTATCTGTTGATAAAAATTAACTAATAAACTTTAATTTATAATGATCAAAAATGAAATGAAAAATATCAAATAACTTAAAATGTATAGGAAAAGCTTAAAATAAATAAATAAATAAGAGTTGAAAAAAGTATTGATTAAATTGATTATTTTAAAACACTTATAAAAAATAATAGAAAATAAGTAGATGGATCATATTTAAAAATAATAATGATTATTATAAATAGTAAGTATAACCTTGTATTAAGTGCCAGTACGTGAAATATTTATGAAAAATGATAATGTAAAAGGTATAACACCCACCCCTTTTTTTAAAAAAGATATATAATATATAAGTATATATATATATATATATATATATGAGGTTTTTTATCTTTTTTAGCATTCCCTTCCTCTCTCTCTCTCTCAATATTTATATATATTAATATATATATATATCTACCCTATATATAAAAAATCCTAATGAAACGAATTTATGAAACTGATATATGAAACGGATATATGAATCGACTGATTATACAACTGATTATGTTTCAAGCGATTTCTCCTAAAATATGGAATACTTTTCGATGAAATGAACACCAAAAATCAGCATTGATCCGCAGATCTCAAAACTGGTATTAGAATTTTTAAATTCCAAATAGTTTTCGAAATATTAATTTTTTTTTAAGTTTTATATACATTTTACTAATGATGGCAACTCAAATTTTAATCAAACAGATATATTTTTTTTCATATTTCAGAAAAGGTTCACATGGTAACCCGACTATTTTTTTTTATTTGATAATAAATGTTTCTTTACTTTTATTTCTTTTTATAAATTATATAAATTATTTTGTTCTATAATTATTAATTATTTTTTTATATTTCCTTTAGAAAATAATAGAAAATAATTAAAAAATACGGTACTACTTAGTTATTCCATTGACCAATTTCGCCAAATTATACAAATCGCCAAATCACTCGCCAAATTACATAAACTGACATACTTTTTATTTTAAATAACGAAAGAACAAACAAATTAGTGTAACATTAATAAATATACAGATAAAAAGTCGAAATAAAAATCACTTGATGACGTAAACACGTGTAACTTGCTTAAAGTCAAGTGAATGTGACATTTACGATAAACCATTAATGGCATTTTATCTTATAGTTTGGCAATAGATTTTTGGTCGACGGGATAACTAAGTAATACCCAAAAATGTATATGTAATTGGTATTTGAAAACGAGATTTTCGCCAAATTTTTGTAAAAAAAAAAAAAATCACGCCAAGCCTCTGCTGTGCGTATATGACATCTGGCCAAATATTACCACTCGAAAAAAAATGCTAACTGTCGAGTTGAAAAATAGCTATTGACGAGATTTGAATCCGGCTAGCGTAACAGTACCAATAATTCTTTGCAACCATGGCAAATTTTATGTAGTTTTATTCGAAAAAAAAATTTGATTTTTTAATCTGTTACTGATCGTAATTAAAATCTCCCGTACGAGGGCGCTGTGTCAGCGCTGTAATTTTATTTATTATTCCAATCGTCTGCGTGTTGACGATAGATTGTAATTTATTTACCAGTGAGTGGAAACACTGAATTTTTTGTTGTTATTGAATGATGGAATGTATTCATTGGGAAACGGACAGAGAGACTGTTTCACTCTTAAAAATTATTGTTTTAAATAAAGAAATTACAGTTCACTGCGAAGAATTTCTTAAAAAAAGGTGTCATTGAGTAACTTATTGTTTTATTCTGAACAAAAATTGGTCCTTCGAGGCCAAAGTAAATAGATTTATCGTTTGCTTTTAAGAGTCAAGAATCAGCGACGAGACTTGGTTTCTTCGAATAAGGTAGAACTTTTTCTTTAACATGACTACGGAATTAAAAAATATTTTGACTAAAAAAAGAGTTTTAAAATGCAAAATTACTAAATTTGTGAGAGAAATTAAATTAAGTGACTCTGATGAACGCTCTTTAGAACTTGTAAGTACGAAATGAGATCAACTCAATACAGAATTGAAAGAAATTTTTGATAAAATTTATTCATTGTGCGATGAAGAGGAAATTTATAAATATCTCGTTGAACAATCATCGATTGAAAAAGAGTTAGATGAAACTTGGTTAAAAATTAAAAGAGCGAAACAAAAACAAATAAATGTTCTTAATGAATTAAAGCCAAAACAAGAGAATAGTGTAACGGAAGTTCAACTTCCCACGATTAATCTACCTTCTTTTAGTGGAAATGTACAGGATTGGATATATTTTAGTGATCTTTTTAAATCTAGCGTTCACAATAATAGCGCACTTTCGGGTGCTCAAAAGTTAACATATTTGAAATCTTCGCTTCATTCTGAAGCTGTCAAAGTTATACAAAGTATAACGATTTCAAATGATAATTATCAAACAGCTTGGTCCTTATTAGAGGAAAGATATTCCAATAAAAGACAACAAGTGTTTGCTCACATTAAAAAATTAATGTCCATTAATTCAATACAAAGTGAAACACCTAGGGCTATTCTTAATTTGGCAGATACCGCCAATGAATGTATCAGATCTCTAGAAATTCTCGATCAAAAAATTGAAAGGTTTGCGGATACAATAATAACTTATATATTGTGGCAGAAATTAGATAGGTCCACAAAACTATGGTTTGAACGTGAACAAAAAAAAGACGAGCTACCAAAATTAAAAGAATTAATCGAATTTTTAAAAAGACAAACGAGACACTGCAAGTTTCCAAACCTCTTATAAATAATGTAACTCCTAAACGCAATGCTCAACAACGAATTACTAGTATGGTATCTACATCTAATGGTAAAAATTCAAAAACATATAAATGTGTTAAGTGTCAGAGTAATGAATTCCACGGTTTGCACAAATGTCCAGAATTCTTAAATCTTTCAGTGGCTTCTAGATATGAATTCGTAAAGAAAAATAATATTTGTTTTAACTGTTTAAAATTGCACTCGGTTAGAAACTGTAAATCTACTTATTCTTGTCAGAAATGTATGAAAAAGCATTCAAGTTTACTGCATTTCGAGAATGAAAAGCAAATTCAAAACAGCGATAAAAAAAATAAATTTATTTCAAAGCCCGAGGTCCGTGATTGCGATACCCAAAACCAGAATCAAATCGTAGCGCATTCAAGTCTAGACCAGAATGCTGCAATATTTCACATTTCTAACGGAAGAATATTTTCAGGTGCATCTGTTTGTGAGATGAATTATTTAAGTTCCGGCATCTTATCAACTGTCATTGTTTATATTAAAAATAAATTTGGCGAATTTAAGCCGTTAAGAGATATACTTTTTGATTGATGCTGGATCAATGAGTAATTTCATTACGATTCAGTGTGCTGATTATTTAGGAATTAAGAAAGAAAAAATAAAAGTTGCGGTTTCAGGATTAAATGGCATCTCCGTGAATATTAACTCCAAGGTAAAAGCATTAATTTCGAACAATTCAAATTTTAAGGCGGAAATAGAACTTCTTTGTGTACCAAAAATATCAGATACTAATCCAGTAAATCGGAATAACGTTCCAACAGAACTTTATCCTAATAACATTAAATTAGCGGATCCAGAATTTTACAAACCTGGAAAAATTGATGTTCTTTTGGGAGCTCAAATATTTTATGATTTTTTAGAAGTCGGTCGAATTGAAGTCCCCAATTCTAATTTAAAATTCCAATACTCGGTATTTGGATTCATTGCCTGCGGAAGCGTATTAAATCCTGACAATCAAATCCCGCAAAATACTCATTGTGGGCTTGTTTGTAACTATGAAGATTTGACAAAAGAAGTTCAAAAATTCTTTCAGTTAGAAACATTAGGGATAAAAGACGATCCCACATGTACTGATGAAGATGGAGCATTAGAAATATTTGAAAAATCTGTATCTTATAAAAATAAACGTTACAAAGTTCCCGTACCATGGAAAAAAGATTGGCGAGAAATGAACGACAATTTCAAAATAGCCAATAATAGATTAAACTGTCTTAAAGTGAAAATGAAGCGAAAATTAGAGCTTCGCGCTCAATATTGTGAGACTTTGAAAGATTATGAAAATAAAGGTATCATAGAAAAAATAACTGAAACGCACAAGCCAGTGGAGAAACCACTTTTTTATCTTCCACATCAACCTGTCTTTAGACAAAGCCAAACAACAAAAATGAGGGTAGTCTTCGATGCCAGCTCACACGATGTTGGCGAATTGTCGTCAAATGATTGTCTTTGGCCAGGTCCAAATCTTAATCCAAACTTATTCGATCTACTTATCAGTTTTAGATTAAACAAAATAGCATTGATAGGTGATATAGAAAAGGCCTTTCTGCAGATATCCTTAGCGGAGAAAGACAGAGACGCAGTGAGGTTTTTATGGATTGGAGATAGAGGTATAGAAATATATCGCTTCAACCGAGTTCCTTTTGGTATGAATGCTTCCCTGTTTCTTCTTGCTGCTACTCTAAGAAAACATATCAAGAAATTTCAAGTTAGACATCCTACAACAACAAAGTTATTAGGTAGGTGCCTCTACGTTGATGATTTCATCGCTGGTGTTGACAACTTGCAAGATGCGTTAGAATTCTCTCGAAATGCTGTTTATATTATGAGTGAGGCAAGTATGAAACTCAGAAAATTGTCAGCTAATGATAACGATTTAATGGAGCAATGGAAAAAAGAAGGGTTTGATACTCAGCCTCTACATAACCCAATTGAATAAGGATTTGACTCAACAAAAGTTCTAGGAATGTCTTGGCATACGAGTGAAGATTGCTTTATCGTAGATGTAAAAGGCTTATTAGAAATTTTATCAAAAAATGAAAACACCAAGCGCTTCATCCTGCGTGCTATTGGAAAAATATTCGACCCTCTTGGCTTGCTCACTCCTTATACTATTCGCATGAAATGCCTATTTCAAGATCTGTGGTTGAGGAAAATTGCTTGGGATGAAGATCTACCAATAGATGTTAAAGAAAAGTGGCTTCAATGGTGTTCTGAGATCCCACGCCTCTCCGACCTAAAAATTCCAAGAATTGTGCTAAATTCAACGAAAGAAGAAAATTCAGATGTGGTAGAGATTCACTGTTTCTGCGATGCTAGTAAGAAAGCCTTCGGCACTGTCATATACCTCAGAATTGTCAAAGAAAATGCTATTGAAGTTAGCCTTGTGACTTCAAAAAGTAGAGTTACACCTCTTAAAAAAATCACTTTACCAAAATTAGAGCTATTGGGAGCTTTACTTGCTGCCCGACTAGGTAATGCAGTCAAGAAAATAGTAGATCATAAGAAGCCATCAGATCGTGTCAACGAGATTCAATCTTTGACTGACTCCAATTCGTGGTTTCATTGTCCAGGAAAGTTTAATCCAGCCGACCTCCTTACCTGAGGCGTCAGTGTTGATATGCTCTTAGAAAAGGATTTGTGGTTTAAAGGTCCCCCCCTTTTTGAGAGAAACAGTTCTCCCAACTAATGATTGCAACAGCCAAAATTTGCCAGATGACTATTCTGATGAACTAAAGAAAACAGTTAAATGTGAAAATGATAACTCTTTAGTAACTCTAGCTATTTATGTTCAAAATTACTTATTAGATTATATTATTAGTGTTAGTAATAATTATATAACTATCATTCGTATTTTATATTATGTGCTTAGATTTATTCATAACCTTCGAAATATTAATAGAGTGAAAGATCATCTTACTTCTAAAGAATTGAATGCTGCAGAATTATCACTGATAAAGATGGTTCAACAAAGTGAGTATCAGGAAGAACTAAAATGTCTTCAGAAAGATAATTCAGTACCAAATAAAAGTAAACTAAATTCTTTAAATTGTTTCTTAGATGAAAGTAATATTTTAAGAGTTGGGGGTAGATTGGGTAACTCATATTTGACAACAAATGAAAAACATCCTATGGTTCTGCCAAGTAAGAATCCCCTTACTTTAATTATTGTAAGATATTTTCATTTAAAGTATTTACATGTAGGATCACAAACATTGTTGTACCATATTCGTCGTAAATTTTGGATAACTAATGGTAGAAACATCTGTCGCAAAATAACATATGAATGTGTCGCTTGCTTTAAAAACAAGCCTGTATTAGCGAGTCAAGTTATGGGTGACTTGCCCAAAGAGCGTGTTACACCTTCATTTCCATTTTCCATTATTGGAACTGATTATTGCAGCTCTTTTTACATTAAATTCAAAAATCAAAGGAAAGGTACATATAATAAAGTGTATGTATGTATATTCGTTTGTCTCTGCACGAAAGCTATTCATCTACATTTTGTTTCAAATCTCACTTCTGCAGCCTTCATTGCTTGTTTTAAGCGCTTTGTTAGCAGAAGGGGAAAGTGTTCAAAAATATTTTCTGACAATGCAAAAACTTTGTAGGGGCTAACTTAGAATTGAAAAGGCTTCACAATTTCGTTAGACACCCAGATGAAGCATTAGCTGATTATTTTGCAAGGGAAAATATCGAATGGAATTTTATTCCTCCGAAAGCGACGAACTTCGGTGGTCTTTGGGAGGCAGGGGTTAAATCATTCAAATTCCATCTAAAACGTGTAATTGGTAACGCGCACCTCACTTTAGAGGAATTTCTGACAGTAATTCTAGAAATTGAATGTGTTTTGAACTCAAGACCTCTGTCTCCATTATCATCTGATTTCGACGATTTCGAGACTCTGTCACCGCGTCATTTTCTTATAGGTAGGCCCTTAACGTTTATTATTGAACCCCAGCTCACTGAAATTTCGGAAAACAAACATAGCAACTGGCAAAAAATAACAAAATATAGCCAGCAAATATGGAAATTATGGAAGCGGGACTATCTGAACACCTTACAGCAACGTAATAAATGGCAAATAAATAAAAACAATATAAATGTTGGTTCTCTCATATTTATCAAAGATGAAAATATGCTCAGCACAAAATGGGCAACAGGTAGGATTTTCGAGATATTTCTCGGTAAGGACAAAAAAGTTCGAGTAGTGAACATTCGTCTATCTAACGGTACAATAATAAAGAGAAATGTGAGAAGTATTTGTTCCCTTCCAATTAATGGAAACTAATTTTTTTTATGTATATATTTGGTGTATTTTGAATAAATTTTTTGTTTAATTTCTATAGTGTGTATTATTGTATTCAAATGTAAAGTAATTTTGCCATTTTCCCTTTGTTATTAATTATATCTTTTGCATTGTTATATGTAGTTTTATGTAATTTTATATTGTATATTAGAGTAGTTTGAAACCTGCAGGTTTCAACGGTCGGGAGTATGTTACTGATCGTAATTAAAATCTCCCGTACGAGGGCGCTGTGTCAGCGCCGTAATTTTATTTATTATTCCAATCGTCTGCGTGTTGACGATAGATTGTAATTTATTTACTAGAGAGTGGAAACACTGAATTTTTTATTGTTATTAAATGATGGAATGTATTCATTGGGAAACGGCCAGAGAGACTGTTTCACTCTTAAAAATTATCGTTTTAAATAAAGAAATTACAGTTCACTGCGAAGAATTTCTTTAAAAAAGATGTCATTGAGTATCTTATTGTTTTATTCTTAACATAATCAAAATGGAAAACTTACGGTCCCATATTGGCGCAATTTTTTTTCTGAAGCCAGTGTCATATACGGAACGGGCACTTAACTGGCGCCAAAGTATCGTTATTTTTCTTGATATGATAAGCCAGATATTGTTGTTTATGCTGTTGATGCGTTCCGCAAATTGGCATCGTTAATAAATCACGCCAATAGGGGACGTATTTGACATCTATGCCAAACTTTCATATGAACGGCGAAGGGATCAGACTGTATTTGTTTATGGCAGTTGATTACTTGAACTATTATAAAATAGATGAAATGATGGCGATAGAATATTCGGCGACTCATCACCTGTGCCTGGCTAAAATTAAAGTACCAAAATGGCACCTAGAGTATAAAAAGCGAAGTGGAACTGTTGATGATAGTCAGATGACTTAAGCTATTGTTATAGAGATTGTTTTAAAATACCGGGAGACAAAGACTCTGTATACTTAATTTCATTTATTTTAGCTTCTTTTCAAATGTTTAACTGATACTCTTTAATGGAAAACGAAAAGAACCACTGGATGTCTTAACAGCAACTGATTCACCCTTAAATTTTTTCAATCAAATGGAATTGAATGGAAACCCGTTTACAGTGAGATCTGCAGAGCTTTTTTCAGTATAATTATATCTTCTCTAATATTTTTAAAACCCATCAGATTAGCGTGTTTTTAGATTCTTCGGTGTCGGAACGGATGTTGGCGAGCGTAGCTTGCAGGGGCCAGAGCCCCTTAGTATATATATATATATATATATATATATATAATATATATAAATATATATAAATATATATAAATATATAAATATATATATATGTATATGTATATATAAACTTATGACGCCAGATGTCTCCATCCGAAATATCAACAATAGACTATCCCAGTTGTTCTGATCAAGATTCCATTCTCCCTCCAGGAGGCCTACCACGAACAGGTCGAATTCTCCCCTTTCTCGTAAAATCTTCTGCATTTCCCGATGTGACGTTGCATTCCGATGACCCTGAAATAAATGCTACCACGGCACAATCGAGAACGTCTTCCATCGGATTACTGTTATCGAGATCTCAACGAAAACTTCCGACCCCATTGAATGGAGTGAGAAAAGCATATATTGTCGGAAGTGCGTCTTTGGGGAGAGATTTTAAAGCGGTTGATATTCTTTTCTCTGTTTAGTAAAAATACCATCGACACACGCCTAATTAACATATTTTCATAATCTTTTTTTTTAAACGAGAGTGAAATGTTCAGATTTTCAGTTGTCAAAATCTCAAAGTGATATGACGGATTGTTATTTATAAAATGGAAAATAAAAATGAAATTTGTTTTTTTAACCAAGCAAGGGTTTTTCTTTGAAAATTAATAAAAAATTAACATGTTAACCTACAAATATTTAATTAGTATCATAAGAAAGATCTTATTCTATATTTTTAAATGGTATAAAAAGAAAAGTTTTATAAGTTCTTTTTAAGCAAATATGGGTACAAATACACCAAAATTTCAAGAAATTCTACTTAAATATAAAATAACTGGGAAAATATTATAAGTTTTGAAACTAATTTTTAGCACTAATAATAAACGTTTTTTTTTTTTTTTTTTTTTTTTTTTTTTTGCAAATACTGCAAACAATTTTTTGTAGATTTAGATTGATTTTTCTTTGTGATACGCTATCTTTTTAAAATGAAATGTTAACTTAAAATAACAAAAACTAATATTAATTTGAAAAAAAGTAATTGAAATGCTTATTAAAACATAGTCTAACAAATCATCACGCACAATCTTATTAATCTGCTTTAAATAAACAACGCGCAATGCCAAGAAAGCTAATTATATCATAGTTCCTGCAAAAATAATTAGCAGTGTGACCAAGCGCTGCATATGCCCCAAAAATAATTGACCATGTACTTTTACTAAAACTTCTGTATACTAAATATAACATTTATGCTAATATTTAAGCCCATGTGCGCTCTATCGTTGTTTACTCAAACAAAATAATTATCCAAAATTTCCAAAAGATTTTCCTTTTCTTTCTTTTTAATTATTATTAAATACTTGCTGTATCAATTTTAATGACTTGTTGTATAATATATCTATCTATATATAAATATATAAAATCTTTTAATAACATCCAATGAGAATTTCCGATTAGTACAAAATCAAAATATTCAATCAAAAGGTTTTCGGAAAGAAAAAATCTTAGGAAAGTTTTGCATGTTTTTGAACGGCATATTTTATTATGGAATTTAAATAAATTGAAGCTTTTCTAAGGTCATCAAAAAACAATGTATTTCCTCGTAACTTTTTTACAATAAATTTCGAAAACTTTCAAACAAAATAAAAAAACTATATATATATATTGTTTGAAGATGATGTGAATCAGTCTTCTTCACTTTTCATTTTTTTTCTGCCTTTGATTATAAAACTATTTTTTCGGAATATAAAATAATTATTGCTCAAATTAACGAAAAAAAAAAAAAAAAAAAAAAAGGGAGTTTCGATATTAAATAAAGCTTAATATTAGGATCGCCAGAGAGTCCTCTTTTTTCTTTGTGTGTGTGTGTGCGTGTGTGTAGATTGAGTAATATTTAACTTATATTTTGAAAGATTAGTTTTATATAGAAATTAAAGACGGAGACAAAAAAATAAAAATCTAAGAAGACTGATTCACATCATCTTCAAATAATATATTTTTTATCTTTTCTAAATTTACTGTAACGTTACTATGAAATAAGTTGCTTTTTTATGTTATTAGAAACTTTACAATTTATTTTATATCCAATGAAATATGAAGTATACAAAATGTAGTATCTTAAAGTATTCAAAATCCTGCAATACTTTCCAAAGATATTTACTTCTTTTTTTTTTCTTTTTTTTGCGCAAAAGTTTTAAATTTAATATTTTTATCTTGTTCTAAAAAGAAATTCTCTATCTATTTACTAAAGTATTTTGTTATTTAAGCAACAAATAACAAATCTTAAAACTGATACAACATTTAATAATCTATATAAATAAATATTTGGAAATTTTGAATATTTGATTTATTTGGGTAAACAATGATAGTGCACACATGGGCTTCGATATTTTCAGAAATGTTATATTTACTATAAAGAAGTTTTAGCAAAAATATCTAGTCAATTATTTTCTAGTAAGCACAGCATGTTTTCTCTGCTAATTTTTTTATGCGACAACTATTGTATAATTAGAGTTTTCTCAGCATAACACACTGTTTATTTAAAGGAAATTAATAAACTTACACACGATATTTTGTTAAACTATATTTTAATATGTACTGCAATTATTTTTTACTATTATTTTTTTAATTCACATTAGAATTTATTTTTTTAATTTTGCGTTGAATTTTCATTATAAACACAGACTCCATACTGCATCAATCTAAATCTACCAAAAACTGCATGCAATATTTTCAAAGTACATATATTATTAGTGTTTAAAATGAGTTTCAAAGCTTAAATATTTTCCCGTTTATTTTGTATTTAAGCAGAATTTCTTGAAATTTTGGGGTATTTATGCTAATATTTACTTAACAAAAACTCACAAAAAATTTATTTTCATGTCATTTTAAAGTTTAGAATAAGGCCTTTCTTATGATAGTTATTAAATATCTCTAGAGTAATTTGTTAATTTTTTATCATTTTTTAAAGAAAAGCTCCCGCTTAGTCAAAAAAAGCTAATTTAATTTTTATTTATCATTTTCTAAAGATCTACCGGTCGTATGATTTTGAGCTTTTAACAGCTAAAAATCTGTATATTTCACATTCGTTAAAAAAAAAGATTATGAAAATATCTTAATTAGGCGTGTGTAGATGGCATTTTTAATAAACACAGAAAGCAAAATTAAACATTTGTTTTCTTTTCAAACGGGAGAAAAAGAGGGAAGGTCAGTGAGAATTGTCTCATAACTGAAGTGGTCAATCTAGTTTTTTCCGATGCCTACTTGAAAAGGAATCTAGAATCCGAGAGCTTTTGCCGAGCTCTTCGTGGTAGCACTTAATCTGTGTATCGGAAAAAAATTTCGGGAAACATGTAAATTCGACCTCGGGTTCTTCTCGCTTCGGAAGGAACTCGATCTGTTCGTGGTAGGCCTCCAGACCTCTATCCGACATCACCTTTTCAAAATCATTTATACAGCTCTTTCGTGGTCTTTCCGTTTCCCTTTTTTTAAATTTGTTAATTAAATTGGATTTTGGGTAGTCTTTCATCACTCATTCTTTTAACATGACCGTACCAGATTAATTGCTTTTTTGATTATCATTTGTAATCCCTGTTTTAAAAATAAATCAAATAATTAAATTACAAGTGTTTTTTATCATTTTATTTTTGTTTTAAAATAGATATACAATTTTAAATCCAGCTTCCTGGAAAGATAAAAAACAATATAACCCAGCTTGAAGATCGAATACACATACATTCACTATTGGGCGGAACCTAAAGAGGGTCATTTACCAGCATTCCCACTGTTGAATCAAGGATCATAAGCTTATTTCTGGAGCAATCAATGACTACTTTATAACAAACGTCAGGAAATTTACGTACCTTTATTGTACAAATGTTTTGCCCACGAAGACGTTGCGGAGAAACTTTTAAACATTTCTTTTACAGAATAGTGTATTGTTCGCGAAAATACGTACCACTACCAGAAATTAGGTCAATTGTAACACAGAAAGTATCTTAAAATTGAAATGTGTGAACTAGTGAGATATGAGCCGAATGGACAAACAAGGGAAGTTAAGGTTCCGCTGCACAGAAACTCCCGGATCGCGAAATCCCATGTTAGCCTATGGGAAAACTATCAAGCGCGATGACTCATTACCTAATATAATTATTAAAATACCGTTTTCACAATCAGAAAGTAGACGCCAGATGCAGATAATGTGCGTTTTTAAAAATTATCTCCGTAAATTTTAAGTACATAAAAAATACCTATAAACTTTGAAATTTCAATTTGATTAAATTTTATCCTCTTCTCAAAAGTACTTAAAATTTACGGAGACAATTTTAAAAAACACACATCATCGGCATCTGATGTCTACTTCCTGATGGTGAAAACGACATTTTAATAATTATATTAGGTAATGAATAATCGCACTTCAAAATTTTCCCATAGGTTAACACGGGATTTCGCGATCGGGGAGTCAGTGCAGCGGCCCCTTAAATAAAAGCTTTAAAAAGAATTGTATTGCGTTTTCACTTTGCTTTAGCGCATTACAATATTCTCAATAGTAAGCGGTGGTAAAACTAATACTTAAAACTTAAACAAAATATGCTTATTTTTGAGCTTCTTTTCAGATTATATTTAAGCTTCTTTTCAGATTATATTTAAGCTTCTTTTCAGATTATATTTAAGCTTCAATTTTGAAAAACACATAAACTCCCTTTCATCACACCCTGTGTGATTATGTAACTTTTACATTGTAACCTCGCTTTGATGAAAACATCCAAGTAAATCATTGTGCCACATAAAATGTAAGTAAAACTGGACACACGCATATTTGATACATTCGTCATATATTAAAATTCGTTAATTTAAAATGATTATATATAAATTTCCAACTGGGCGAAAAATGTCCGGACCAGGATTCGAACCCGGGACCTCCTGGCTGAAGCCGCCAATGCTCTGCCATCTGAGCTATCCCGGACGATTCTGGTTGAACTTTTTCACCCAGCTAACCTCGATGATTACAGCATCTGGTCTGAAACCTGGTTCAGCTCAACAGAATAAATCTCGGGTAATGGAACTCCAGAAATCGCTGGATACGAAATTACACTAGATTAATATTAACACAATTATTCTAATTGGTAAACAAATCATATAAGATGTAAATTTCCAACTGGGCGAAAAATGTCCGGACCAGGAATATGATTTGTTTACCAATTAGAATAATTGTGTTAATATTAATCTAGGTTAAAATGATTAGTTTTTCTTCTTCAAACTATTTCATAAAATATCTCCGAATTGTGAGTGTTCATTTTGCAATCATGTGGAAACAATTTTTATTGAAATTTATAATATTTAGGCTAAAAAAGGACTTTTAATGGTATTAGTGTTAGTTTATAGGGTTCATATATTATCTGATTAACAATTTTATTATTAAGATTACCTTTATTTGATCAATAACCAGATAAATCTTCCAAATTTACCTAGTCACTACAAACTCTATATACCAATCGCATCATTTCGGTAGCAGTTTTCAAAAACGTGATTTTTTACACTTTGTCGCGATATTCATCATTGTGTGATACCTCTGTGCCCGTGATAAATTCTAAGATATGATTTTAATTTTTTTTTCTCAGCTTCAAATAATGGTAATTATGTCTGTATTAAAAATCTGGAGAAGCGATATGTCACGTGTAAATTTGACGTCACACGAAAATTTGTTAACAATAGCACAGCTCGGAAAAAAAGATATTTTCTATACTTCAATATTTTTCAGCTCAACTATGAACAAAAAATCGCACCTTTAAAATATTTTAAAAACTAGCTTTATTATTTTCAAAAATTCTTTTTTTAAAGTTTCACAAATCATATGTCTGTAATTGATTTGAATTTCAAGATTGAATGAAACAAAAATTACGAATTTCGATAAATATAGCGGAAAGGCTTATTTTTACATTTAAAAAAAAATCGTAAAAAAGTCAAAAACTCTTTTAGAAATAAATAAATTACATGATTTGGATATATACATCTAATGTTTAGATAACATAGATGAAGATGTTCAAATATACACATGTGAGTCAGAATAAATTCATAAATAATGTGTGAATAACGGATTTAAATTTTAAGATTGAATGAAACAAAAATTACAAATTTTTATAAATATAGCGGAAAGGGCATATTTTTGCATTAGAAAAAAAATCGTAAAAATTTCAAAAACTCTTTTAGAACTAAATAAATTATATGAGTTAGATATATAGATCTAATGTTTAGATAACAGAAAAGAAAATGTTCAGATATACACATATGATTTAGAATAAATTCATAAATCAGGTGTGTGTAATCTATTTCAATTTTAAGATTGAACGAATGAAAAATTACAAATTTCGATAAATATAGCGGAAACGGCATATTTTAAAGTTAGACAAAAATCGTAAAAAATTTTAAAACCACTTTACGACTTTTGAATACACGCAATTTATTGAAAAAATAAATTACTACGTAAGGAAACTAGTCGGATGTGCAAATTCCAAAACTTTCTTCTATCTCATAAATCTTAATACAGGGTGTTTATAAAGTCCCGGACCCATTTTGATGTTTAATAACTCATAAAATAATGAAGATATAAACAAACTTATGACATTTATTGATGGAATAACTCATATATGTTCCTTTTCAGGTTTGAATATCTTTACATCTGTAAATATCGTCAGCGCGTGGGGTTAATTTCAGATAATTTCATTTTCCAGTCTAAATATCTCTACTTTTCTAAATATCGTCTGCTTATTAATTGCATTTTTCTCTCTTTTGTTTTTGGCAACTATTGCAATGTTATGTTTACTTTTGATGTGTTTGTTCTATGTTACTTTTGTATGTGATGTTTTATTCGAGCGGATATTAAGGAGAATAGATACACCACAAGAGTAAGCACAGATTTTATGGTGGTTCATAGAAACAAAATCGATAGTGCAAGCACAGAGAAATTGCAGAAGAATTTACCAAAAAGATCCTCCATCTAAAAGCAGTATCTTGCGGTGGAAAAAGAATTTTCTAGAAACTGGAAGTATCGCAGATAAGAAACGTTCCGGACGTCCCTGCACAAGTGATTTTGATGTTGAGCGTGTCAGAGAGACATTTTTTCACAATCCTAGAAGATCTGTGAGATCAGCGGCAAGAGAATTGGATATGCCAATTTCGACGGGGTACAAGGTTATTAAGAAAAAATTAAAACTGCATGCATACAAAGTTCAAAATGTTCAAGTTTTGGAACCGGGCTATAGGCCTAGGAGGATGGCCTTTGCAACAGATATGCTAAGGAGAATAGAAGATGATGCTGATTTTCTGAAGCGCATAATGCTCTCCGTCGAAGCATCCGTTCATGTTTCTGGCATTGTTAATCACCAAAATGTGCGCATATGGGGATCTGAAAACCCCAATGAATACCATGAGGCAGTAAGGGATTCCCCAAAGATTAATGTGTGATGTGGACCAATGCACGACCGAGTCATTGGGACTTTCTTTTTTACAGAAGAGACGGTCTCATCAGTCGTATACTTAGACATGTTGGAAAACTTCGTATTTCCACAACTAGAAGAGCTTCAGCCACATGTCATTTTGCAACAAAATGGTGAACCACATCATTGGGGTACCATCGTTCGTACTTCTTTGAATGACCATTTTCCAGGAAGATGGATTGGGCGAGGAGGTCCAATTCCTTGGCCACCCAGATCACCTGATATAACGCCGCTGGACTTTTTCCTTTGGGGATTTGCAAAGGACAATGTTTACAGGTGGAGAGTGTCGAACATTGATGACTTAAAAGCCAGAATTACAACCGCAATAGCCTCTGTGGATGCCGACATGCTTGCCGCTACCTGGCGTGAAATTGACTATCGACTTGATATTCTCCGTGCGACGAAGGGGGCACACGTGGAAGTTCATTGACAATGGTCATGAAACTTTTTGAGTCTATCTAACCATTTATGTTATTAATTTTAATCTATCTTTATTATTTTATGAGTTATTAAACATCAAAATGGGTCCGGGACTTTATAAACACCCGTATTTCAGAAAGAAAGTAGTTAAAAATGTTAATAATTCAATATATTAGTTCAATATTATACCAACTTTGGTTTTCATCTTAAATTTCTGCTTCAGTCAGTTAATAAGAGTAAAAACGAGTTAATGTCGATCATGATACTTAATCAATAGTTTTTCGTTATTCTGTTGTATATCAGTTATTTGCTAATAGCCGGCTTACAAGGAAAGGGTCCGAGGTTGGAGTCACCGAATGCAGTGAATGTTTGTGTATTGATACAGTATAGTTAGCATATAAATATATGACATCCATAAGGCGCAACACCCTTGGGGTCTCATGAAAATAAGTCGCAAAGATTATACTACAATTTATAATCCACTATAAAAAAAATCCGACCAAGCTTCCTGTAGGAGACAGAAAAATAATTGCCCTTCTCGGCAAGGAAAAATTTCCGACCCAGCTCGGAGTAAAATCCGAAAAATACCATTTTATTTACTATTTCCTTTTTTTAACGAATTTTATTCAGAGCTGGGTCGGAAAATTTTCCGCCCCGAGAAGGGCAACTATTTTTCGTCTTCTACAGGAAACTTGGTAATAGTTATACTAGAAACTAAAAAGAAGTAGAAAAAAAAAGTAGAAACTAGTTAACTGGAAATAGTTGCCCTTCTCGCAAAGGAAAATTTTCCAACCAAGCTCGGAATAAAATCCGAAAAATACCATTTTATTTACTATTTCCCTTCTTTTACGGATTTTATTCAGAGCAGGGTCGGAAATTTTTCCGTCCCGAGAAGGGCAACTATTTTTCCGTCTCCTACAGGAAACTTTTTTTTACAATGTCAAATGAATTTCCGGCTTTGGTAAGCAACTCAGTAGCATGGTCGCCAGCATACCGGATTTGAGATTTTTCTTTGTCATATCGAATCCCGTTTGGCCTTTTTTTTCGGAACGAAAATTTCCATCAGTATTTTTCGAACCGCTACTGAAAAATGTGTACAATAATTGAAATTTACGAAAAATATAAATTAAATATACTGGGAAAAACCGTTTGCAGAGTTTTTTAATGAGATTGCGCTATTTAAAATGTATTAAAACTGATATAAACAACTGAATTTCACTACAAGATTATTGCGATAGAATAGGGCATTCATAGCATTTGCTGTTCCTTTACAGGGACACACAAAAGAAATCAGTTACATTTCTGCTATTGAGTAATAATTGCTGGACGTGCGTTTTAAAATTTGTATTCGCTTTAATATTTAAATAATGTTTTGCATGTTGCATTATCGTTGTATACAAATTCTATACCACAGATACAGGGCTGCACAAAAGAATTCACTTACCAATCTCCTTATGAGCAGAAATTGCTGAAGGGGAAATTTCAATAGAGGTATATGTATCTCTTAACTGAACTAAATATTACCATGCATGTAGTTAATAGATACAAGCATATACAACATATACAGGGCTGCTCAAAGAATTCGGATAATTTCCCGAATGTAGATGGGGACAGCTGAAATTGTGTTTTGTAATGTGTTATGCGTTTCCATATGGTTGAATTAAACATAATATTTTAACTTTTAAACGTGGAGTTTTTTTACGTTATTCTGAATGTGTAGGAAAGTGTTTCATAATGTATGCTTGACGCATGATTTTATCTTTCTTGTTTAATTTTTATTTATTTATTTTACTTTGTTTTATAAGAAAAACATAAGCAATGAGTTAATTATTTCTAAATAAACCACCTTTCTCCATACTCTATCATCACCCTATCAAAACCATCCTTTTGATGAGATCGTGATGTACTAATTATATCCTAGAAAATACATGAATTTGTTTCCTTTCTCTTTGAATCCTGCAGCTTACACCTGTTCCAGACTACATTAACCTCTCAAGATTTAGCACTATTAGTGAATGTATGTTACTAGTCACCAGTGTTAGAGCGCGTCTGGCACATTCTTTTTTAGAAATTTTTACTTTACTCCTCAAAAATTTAGTTGGCAATTTTCTTTTACTTTATTTATGGAAAATCATCTTACAAAGCAAAAAAAAATCCCTGCCGGCACGACCTACATGCGGAGGTAGATTTCGGAGTTAAGTATATTAATTGCACCACCAACAACTAAATCATGAGTAGATATAAATCCACTTTAACAGTCTTATCTGACCGCTTTTGACGAGTTTTCATTTCATTTTTATATAATATCTGGCTTTATCAGAATCATGTTAAGGCGGTACTAAAAAAAAAAAAATACTTTTCCATGCTCAACAACTCGAAATTTTCTGGCACATTTTCAGATTAAATTTTAATAGAAAAAATACGAAAATTGCTGACGTGATTTTTGAAAAGATTTATAAGCGACATGTGTTTTCTTTCAATTAAATGAAACTTGATTAATAAACAATTATTTTCTCAGTAGGGCAATATTTTTCGTTTCTAACACAATCGCTTCGGGAAATTCTGTTCAAAATGCCCACTTTGACATCATTTTTTGAAATATATTCTGCCTCTATCAAAAAAGCGATCATTACGGTACATTATATAGTTTCTGAAGAAGAGAATCTATCAATTGGCCGCGTTTGAGAGCAAAAATTAATTTTAAAATGAGTAAGGAAATAAGCAGTTTGGATTTGAATACATTCTTAATAAGATGATTTTTTTTCTTCAACCGCTATGTATTTTTAATTTGTTTTTGCTGTATGAATTGGCCCTATCAAAAGACAATATTAAGAAGATATATGATAAATTCATGTGGATTTTATATCTTGTGAATTGACGGAGTTATAGAAATTTTCTTCTTCAGACTCCTTCGTTTGTTTTCGTTTTTAATTTTTTTGCGGTACGAATTGGTTCTATCAAAAACTTGTAAATATAAAAGTTGTAGACAATATTAAGGAGATGCATAATAAAATTAATTGGATTTGATATCTTGGGAATTGACGAAGTTGTGATTTTTTTTCTCCCAAAAACCCTATTTTTTGCACCCCTTGAGCCCATTTTTAATTTTATCAAAAATCTGTGATACATACATTTTTGGTCCTATTTTTAGAAGTAATAAAAACTTTAAACTGATTTGATATGTACAAAAATTAAGAAGTTATGGGGTTTTTTCGGTTTTCACAAAACCCCTCCCTATTTCTATCCCCTTGGTCCGATTTTGCCAATTAACGAACTTGACCGAGATTTTATGCCACTTGATTTTATGTATCAGTTTGGAAGAGATTGGTGAAGAATTGTGGAAGTTATCGTGTCCCGAAGAAAGTGATATATATATATATATATATATAGATATATAGATAGATAGAGATACGTATATATATATATATATATATATATATATATATATATATATATATATATATAAAGTTTTTTACTGAGGGTGGTTTTAGGTTTTAGGGGTCATGATCGGTGTAGATCTGCAAACATTTTTCAGAAATTCCAACATAGGAACGACGCCAATAGGTAGTATTTCATACGAAATCTACCTAATAAGAGTTAAAATTTTCCGGTGGGAATTCGGAATATTTAATTAAAATCAACGCCATGATATCTGGCATCATACTATCATGCTTCGGAAATGCCCAAAATAGCATGATGTACGCTGCGTACGTCATAAAGGTTAATGATGGCGAAAGAAGGGATGCAAAAAACACCGTCCTCAATCCCGGGCGCTGGGATGTTCTCTTCGTAGACTCAGACGAGAAATCTACGTTGACACTGACTGTGCAGATCACTTTATAATTATTATTATTTTAGTCACATACCTATATACGTATATAACATATAATCTAATGTAATTTTTATTTTACTGTAGTTAAATTAATAATTTGTAAATTTAAAAACCATTATCCGTAGCTTTTTTTTTTAATATGAGGAAAAATGAATTCTGAATTTTTACAAAAATAAATAAATTAAAGTTTTACAAATGCGACATTCATAAACATAGTCATAAATATACGTAATAGTATTTAGAAAACTTTACATGTATTTTGAATTTTAGAATATTTATAAACAAAATAATTCCATTATTTTTATTTTCACAGTTATCAAATAGCACTATTAGTATCTATTAGTATTAGTATTACATATCTTACTCTTTTCGTCCGCAGCCCTTTATTCTTCTACTTATTCCGACTCTTTTGCGGAAGCAAGGTTCGTAGGTCCCTAGCCACGTCCCGAGTAAAAGACACTCTAGCGAAAGCAAGATAGATTAAAAAAAAAAATTCAAAAATTCTGTATGAAAGAACTTAAGTAGTAACTTAATTAAACGGTAACAAACGCCAAAAACTAAACACACTCTACACATTTTTATTAATGTGAATAGCTACTGGTAGGTGTTAAAGAGGGGTATTTAGTACATGTTTTGTCGAAATAAAGCAAAATTAATTTTCAAATCTAAAACAAATTGCGAAAAGAAAAAATAATTAAAAGTACTTGCGTAAGAATTCATACATTTCAGTTATATTATTCCTATGTATTTCCATTGAATTATTCATAAATGTAAATCCATTTTGTGACAACTAAACAAGTTTAACTTATTTAATTTAAATAAATGACATGTATAAATTAAGATAAGTGACATGCATTTATTATGTATTCATTATTAAATGTTTTTTTTTATGAAAATATTATATTTACAATTTTATCTATATAAAGGTTTTTTATAGCTTATACACTAGAAAGTAGAATCCTAAGTTTTGGAGACATATACTTTAAACAAGATGTCTATTATCTTGTCGATTTTAAAATATAAGAAAACAAATGTCAAACAATAACTTTTGAATTATTAAACACTATATTTATATTAAAATCATATAATCTTCGTTATTCAAATACTAAAAAAATTTAGCTTAAGGCTACAATGAAATGTGCGGTTTTATTAAGCATTTATCATTATTTGGTAAAATACTCAGATTTATTTATTCTCCGGGAAAAATTCGACGCCAAAATAAATTTTCATTTTACTATGATTTTTTATAGTACTATTAGTATATAATAGTACTAAACCCAAATAAATTCAAATTTTAGTAAAGTATTTTATAACCCGCTTTTTCCAAAAACTACTGAAAATTGATCGTCAGTATGACAGCCAATCATGAAATGAATCAGGTAATTATTAGTTGGAAAGAACTTTTTTTTTAAACATCATTAAAAGTCATAATTACTTTTTCCATCCAGTAGTTTCCTTCCTCATTATAGATACTCATTTAAGCCGATGTTATTTCCAAAAGTTCAAAAGAATATGATAAGTAGATGGAACTTTTTGCAGCGTTTAACAATCAATTACCCCTGTATGTTTTGAAAAACAGACGCTACTTAAAAGATAATTACCTCCTGAACATAAACTTTTTACTACACTCCTATTTAATTTCTGTTTAGCTTCATATGTTAGCTACGAATTTATTTCGTTATTTTGCAATATAATTCTTGTTTTGCTGTTAAAAAACCTGCAGACATAATCTGTTTTGCTTATTAAAAAAAGATATTTATTTTCAGATAAGTTAAGTTCAAATTTCTTTCAAAATAATATCTTATGCATTTTCAGCAATTTCTTAAAAGAATAAAGTCTGACGATTTTTTTTAACCGATTCATGCCTAAATTTTTGTTTTCTAAAATCCGTTGGTAAAATCACTTTAAAATGTTTCAAAATGAACTGGAACAATACTAAAAAAAAATGCGCTAAAACATTTTTGCATTTATTTGATATAGTGTGAACGTACTAAACATTGGAATATGTATAGTATTTATGATGGTTTAATATGAATAATTATATGTTTTGTCTAAATTTACATAAAATACGATTTTGAATTGTATATTATATACTATAAATAGTATTTTTATAAACTACTAAAATTATATATATATTTATTTTTTTAGAGAGATTAATAACATTATAAGCATTAATTATAATAAACTAAGAATAATTGTATTAGAGGCTAAAAAAGAATTTATTTCATAACCATCCTGAAAAGGGCTTTACATAAATAATTGTCCCCTAAATGGCTAATAAGAATATGCACGCATACGTGCCTAGCGTATATATTTGGGACATTACATGCATAAAAAATAGTCTTGAACATATAATTTCGCAATTTAAAAAAATACGTATTTCAAAGAAGTCTACAAGCTAAAAGAGCTCATATTCAAAATATTACAATAATTAATTTTTTTTTACAAATTGAAAATATCGTTTGGTAATTTAATGTCTTTTAATGCAAGATATTTTTATTAAGATCTTATTGTTGATTAAAGTTATTTATTATCTTAAAATTAATATCATTTTTGAAAAGATTAACTGAAAAAAAAATATTTTGAAAAGTCAAAATATTAGAATATTTATTCAAGTGGTTCAAAATATAAGAATATTTCACATTAAATCTCCTTTAATTATCACCAATTCATAACTGGTGGCATCATTGATTAAATTCAGATGATTTTATTTAAAACCAGTATTCTTTTTGCAGTTTGTTTGCTTTTTCGTCTTAAAATGGGTCGTCTGATTGATATTCCTGAATCTATTGAACTTCGTATGGTTGATTTGTATTGGTACGGTAAAAATCAATGTTATATAGCGAATTATTTACATTGTTTGCAATTAAGCATTGGTAAAATACTAACAAAATATTAAAAAAATGGAAAATTCAAAATAATCGCCGAATGGCGGCCGAAAACCAAAAAACATCTGCTAGGTTGACAGGAAACTGAAGCGCATAGTTAAGAAAAAACGTTTTTAAAGTGTGTGATTCTTGAAATATAAAGAAATCGAAAAGAAGAAAATAGACAGAAAATAGAAGAAAAATAGAAAATAGAAGAAAAATAGAAAATAGAAAGAAGAAGGAGTTGTAGTTTCTACATCGATAACATTAAGACGTCTTCATAAATTTAAGTTTGAATCTCGTGTATCGAAAAAAAAACCTCTCATGACTGCCAAACAAAAGCGTATATGATTGAATTGGTGTAAATCAAGACGTTTATGGAGCAAAGAAGATTGGAAAAATATATTATTTAGTGATGAAAGTATGTAAGTATGTTTTGTGTTTCATGTGGTAATCAAGGTATTAGAGTTTGGGGAATGAAGTAAGATGCGTTTGATAAACAATGCCTTAAACGTTCCGTAATATTTGCTGCTAGTGTCATGGTTTGGGGTTGCATTAGTGCAGAAGGACCTGGAAAGTTATGCATCGTCTACGGAAAGGTTAACTCTCAGCTATATCAAGAAATTTTGGAATATTTCATGATTCCATGATCAGAAGATTTATTTGAAGATGACATCATCTTTCAACAAGATTTAGCGTCACCGCATACCTCGGTGTAAACTAAGAATTGGTTCCGCCAACGCAACATTAAGGTACTTCCTTGGCCACCAAACTCATCAGACCTTAATCCCATCGAACACTTATGGTGTATAATGAAGAAAAAACTCCAAGAAAATCCT
This sequence comes from Maratus speciosus, assembly GCA_963932465.1. Classification (NCBI taxonomy): domain Eukaryota; kingdom Metazoa; phylum Arthropoda; class Arachnida; order Araneae; family Salticidae; genus Maratus; species Maratus speciosus. The sequence continues at coordinate 31,364,301 of OZ010789.1, read as the reverse complement.
TTTTCAAATAAAACTGAGGTAGTGGCACGTATAAAGTCTATTTGGGCTAATATTGATAGAAATGTTTGTAAACACCTTGTGTATGGTATGCAAGATCGATTGTACGCTGTTATGAAAGCTAAAGGGGATGTTACAAAACATTAACTACCACTTACTTCATATTCATAAGGTAATATTGTTTTTAAAATGAAATATTCTAATATTTTGAACCAATCTAGATTTTATTCTAATATTTTGATGTATTTCAGAAAGCTGTATACCTAATTTTTTGCACTGTATTTTATATTTCGTAAACGTTAAAATCTTACCTAAACTTTCTAGATTTAATTTATAAGAAATTTAATTGCATTTACTTAGTATCAAAAATAAATAAATTAAAAATAATTTTTTCTTATTACTTTTTCTCAATTATTCTAATATTTTGAATATGAGCTGTATTATTTATGACTTATATATATTTGTATCCTTAATAGAAAAATACAAATACACTTACTTTTGATATTTCTGCATCTTGAAAAATGAAAAATGTATAAACACCGAAAAAAGCCTTCATTTAAGCAAATAAATATCCATCCTTTGCTAGTTATTCTGTGCTAGGAATAAATATCCATCCTATGCTATGGAACAGATGAAGACATTTATGGATAATTATTTCATACAATTTTCATGTTATAAAGAAGAACAAAATTATACACATTTATTAAACCTCGTAGCGTCCCAAAAGTGGGACGCTAGGCATAAGTGCACTGTTAAAAATTTGCAGCATTCTGTCCAAGTCATTCGACCGTTTTTTGAAAAAACTGTTTCATAGCCGTAATTTAACTGTATTCCAATCATAAAATGGCCAATAATATGGTCAGAATAGCGTTAAATTACGGTCGTGTAACCGTTTTCGATAAAAACGGTCAAATGACTGGCCAGAATGCTGCAAATTTTTAACAGTGTGGGTTAAAACGAGCTTTTTACAGATTCTCGTAAAATGAACGTTTTTAATTATATTTATTTATATTTCAAACAATGACATATGAGTCGTTTATTTCGAAAATGAAACAAGTCCATTTTATGAAGGAAAATATTTAAAGTTAAATGCGTGGAGAAATTGATATAAAATACAAATATGTTTTAATCAATCCACAATAAATATCTTTTAGTATCCGTATAAATTTGTTAATAGCCAATTATTTCGTCAACGATTATTGAAATGCATTGATTTTCAAATTGAGTGAAGTCCACTTTGAAAAGAAATATTTTTTATGTTTTACAGGAAGACAGAAATTACGTAACGGTCTAATTTGTCTTATTTAATTGAAACACAAAAACTTTCGAACAAACAAACAATTTATTTAATAAAACACACATACTACAATATATATTAAAACACACATACACACATAAATAACGCTTGCATTCAACAGTTAAAGGTATATATAAATATTATACAGACATACATACAATAATTACAATAAACCCAACTGGAGTGAAAAATTAGCCAGAGCCAGGAATCGAACCCGGGACCACAGTATACAAGACTGCTGCTCTAACCACTGAGCTACTCCGGCCAAGGCCTTTTATCGTAGATCGATGTACTAGTAAAATCTATTCATCTTTGTCCGGTCATCCAAAGCTGTCGCATAGATGGCTGGTGACTTCCCCAACATGGTTTATTAGTGAGAAATTGCAGACTCAGGTATCGGCCGGAGTAGCTCAGTGGTTAGAGCAGCAGTCTTGTATACTGTGGTCCCGGGTTCGATTCCTGACTCTGGCTAATTTTTCACTCCAGTTGAATTTATTGTAATTATTGTATGTATGTCTGTATAATATTTATATATACCTTTAACTGTTGAATGCAGGCGTTATTTATGTGTGTATGCGTGTTTTAATATATATTGTAGTATGTGTGTTTTATTATATTTATCGTACATCGATGTAATAGTAAAATCTATTCGTCGTTGTCCGGTCATCCAAGACTGTCGTATAGATGGCTAGTGACTTCCCCTACATGGTTTATTAGTGAGAAATTGCAGACTCGGGCATCGGCCGGAGTAGCTCAGTGGATAGAGCAGCAGTCTTGTATACTGTGGTACCGGGTTCGATTCCTGGATCTGGCTAATTTTTCACTCCAGTTAGGTTTATTGTAATTATTGTATGTATGTCTGTATAATATTTATATATACCTTAAACAATTTATTTATGAACAACAATGTATTAGAGAAGTAAAAAATCACTTTACCTGTGCAGATAACTTTTTAATTATTATTATTTTCGTCATGCATATATACACAAAATGCCATCTAACATAATTTTTATTGCGTTTTTTTTATTTTAGTGTGCATGCATTTTTCACGTAAGAAGAAATGTATATTAATAATTTTTTTCAATTTAACATCCATTAGTATCTTTTTTTTTATATGAGAAAAGTTAATTCTGAATTTTTATAAAATAATAATAATAATAACAAATAAAAGCTTTACAAATGCGACTTTCAAAAACATAGTTATAAATATAATTAATAGCATTTAAAAAAATATCTATTATGTATTTTGAATTTTAGTAGTTTTATAATCAATATAATATCGATATTTTTATTTTCACACTTGTATAATAACACTTATAGTAAATCCCAATTAAATTTAAGTTTTAGTAAAAGTATTTTATAACGCACTATTTCCAAAATATGCTGAAAATTTATCGTCAATATGAGAACCAATCATGGAATGAATCAGGTAATTATCAGTTGCAAAGAACTTTTTTTAAGATTATTAAAAATTTTAATTATTTTTTCCATCCAGGAGTTTCCTTCCTCATTACAGATACTCAATTAAGCCGTTGTTATTTCCAAAAGTTTAAAATAATATGATAAGTCGATAGAAATCTTTACAGCATTTAATAATCAATTACTCCTGTTCCTTTGGAAAAACAGACGCTGCTTAAAAGATAACTACCTCCTGAACGTAAACTTTTTAGTGAACTCGTATTTAATTTATGTTTAGCTTCATTTATTAGCTCCGAATTTATTTCTATACTTTGCGATATAATTCTTGTTTTACTGTTAAAAAACCTATAGATATAATTTGTTTTGTTTCTTAAAAAGATATATTTATTTTGCAGATAATCTAAGGCCAAAATTCTTTCAAAGTAATATCAAGTGACTTTTATGCAATTTCTTAAAAGAAAAAAAGTTTTTTTAAAGTGATTTTTTTAAAGATTAAAACAATTTTTTTTAAAGTGAGGTTTTTAGAGATTCTCGTAAAATAATCGCTGTTAATTATGTTTAATTATATATTTTTAAAATTTACATATCGTCGCCTCAGAACAGCAGTAAGATTTTTAAAAAATCGAAAACGAGTTTTCTGATTTATTGGTATGAAAAATTGTTTCGGCATCTAGTGGAATGTTAGGACATTTTTTATGTTGTCACATTCATTATGTGTGTTCGTAATTGTAAAAATACGTAGCACTTATAGTCTTCGTCTATTCCGTCCGTCTGCCTCCATACAACACCTAAAAAACACACCAACCAAATAATTTGAAATTTAATAAATAGAATCATTGCAGTATTTTATCAAATCACTTCAAATTTTATGACAATCGAATCAAAACTTAAAAATATGTTAATAAAAGTTTCCTTCATTCTATTAAATCCTGTCACGTGTCATTCATTCAATGATATCCTATGATAGATTATTATTCTAGATTGCCATTGTTGTGACGACCTTTTTGAGATGAAATCCTTTCATTTCCGTATAACGGAATTTAATATATATAATCATAATTTAGCATTCCTGTATTTTGGCATAAGAGTGCAACAGCTATTCCACCAAGATCTGAATATTTAAAAAACTAGTTATAGTACGAATGCACCACATTTTGCACGTTTGACGAAAAATTTCCGACTTTTTAAATTTAACATCCAATTGAAGCATTTACTTTAAATATGAGAAACATTAATTCTGAATTTTTATTAAAAAAATAATAACAAATAAAAGCTTTACGAATTCTAGTGATAAATAATTAATTATCATTTATAAATTTTCACATGTATTTTTAATTGTAGAATATTTATAAAGAAAATAGTTCCGTTATTTGCATTTCATAGTTCTCTAATAACACTATTAGTATATGCAATTAAATTCAAGTTTTAGTAAAAGTATTTTATAACCCGCTAGTTCCAAAAATTACTGAAAACTGATCGTCAATATGACAGCCAATCATGAAATGAATCATGTAATTAAAAGTTGCAAAGAACTTTTTTTAAGATCATTAAAAATCATAATTATTTTTTTCCATCCAATAGTTTTCTTTCTCATTACAGATATTCAATTAAGCCAAAGTTATTTAAAAAGTTTAAAAGAATATGATAAGTAAATAGAACGTTTTGCAGAATTTAACAATCAATTACCCCTGTACCTTTTGAAAAACAGACGCTGCTTAAAAGATAATTACCTCCTGAACATAAACTTTTTAGTGCACTCTTTTTTAATTTATGTTTATCTTCATTTGTTAGCTATGAATTTATTTCTATAGCTTGCGATATAATTCCTGTTTTCTTGTAAATAAACCTGTAGACATAATCTGTTTTGCTTATTAAAAAAAGATATTTATTTTGAGATATGTTAAGGTCAAATTTCTTTCAAAGAAATTTCTTATACTTTTTCAGCAATTTCTTAAAAGAAAAAAGTCTGACGATTTTTTTAATGAGGTTTTTATAGTTTCTCGTGAAATGAACATTGTTAATTAGATTTATTTATGATTTAATAAGGGACATATGAGCTGTTGATTTTGAAAATCAAGCAAGTCCATTTAATGAAGAAAATTAATTAAAGTTACATCTTATTACAAATTAATTAAAATTATACTTATGTTTAAATTAATTCACAATAAATAAATTTTAGTATGAGTATAAATTTGTTAATAGTAAATTATTTGATCAGCGATTTTTCAAATGCGTAGATTTACAAATTGAGTGAAGTCCACATCGAAAAGAAATGTTTTTTATGTTTTACTGGAGACCAGAAACAATGTAACGGTCCAATTTCACTTATTTAAAGGTGTATTCCAATCCAAACTGCTTATTTTCTGATTCATTTTTTAATTCATTTTTGCTCTCAAACGCATAAAACAGCGAAATTCTCTTATTTAGAAACTACATAATGTGCCGTGCTTCTAGATTTTTTGATAACTGCAGAAAATTATGAAAAATTGCTGTAAAAGTTGGCGTTTTGAACAAAATTTTCCGAAGCGGGAGACCTGGGAATGAAACAAATGGTCATACTGAGAAAATAATTGTTTAAATCTCAAATTCTAATTAATTGAGCAAAAACTGAAGTCACACGGCCTCTTATACATCTCTTAAAAAATAACTTCAGCAAGTTTCATGTTTTTATTTAAAAAATTAGTCTGAAAATGTCTGAGAAAATTTCGAGCTGTTGAGGGTGGAGAAATATTTTTTTCGAATACACCCTTAATGGAAACGCAAAAACTTTTTCACATATAAATAATTTATTTATTAACAGAAATGTATAAAAGAAATAAAAAATCACTTTACTTGTTCAGATATTTTTTTAATTATTATTATTTTCGCCATGTATATATACGCAACGTGTCATCTAACATAATTTTTATTGCGTTTTTTAATTTTAGTGTGCATGCATTTTTCACGTAAGACGAAAATTATATTAATACTAGAGGGCTCTGCCCCCTGCAAGCTACGCTCGCCAACCCCCGTTCAGACACTGTAGAATCTAAAAGCACGCTAATCTGAACGGTTTTAAAAAGATTAGAGAAGTTTGAATTATACTGAAAAAACCTGTAGCGATCTTCCTGTAAACGGGTTTCCATTCAATTCCTTTTGATTGCAAAAATTTAAGGTAGAATCAGTTGCTGTTAAGACATCCAGTGGTTTTTTTCGTGTTTGGTTGAATAAGATCAGTTAAAAATTTGAAAAGAAGCTAAAATAAAATGAATTAAGTAAACAGAGTCTTTGTCTCTCGGTATTTTTTAACAGCGTTATAAAACGATTGACATAATACAATTTACTACAATTACTAAAATTTGATGCTTTAACCCCTTTAAGGGCGGTGGATTTTTTGGACCACTTAATTTTAATACTTAAATGTCACATTAGCATCAGAATATTGGGATGAAAATTTTCCTTTTATTAAGTAAGTGAACAAAAGCATTTTTGTATTTCGAAATTTATTTGTAAATTCTGTTGCCATTCACTGATTTCAAGATTTTACGAATAGAAGTGCCTTGTCCATGAAAGGGTTAAACACATGTTAATGTATTTATTTTTTTAAAGTTTCCTTTCCCTTTTAATATTCACGTGTAAATACAATTTTCAGGACATAATTTTCCATATATTCCTGCCTTTAACACGTACTTATTTAATAGTAATTTAAAAAAAAAAATTGTTTTTAATAGTCACGTGAAAATAAATTTTTAATCGTTAGGAAATATTATTCTTTGCTCTGTTTTTAAAATTGAAAACAATCTCTATAATAATAGCCTAAGTCAGGTGACTATCATCAACAGCTCCAGGCGGATCCCTTCGCTTTTTATATTCCAGGCGGCCATTTTGGTACTTTAATGTTTGCCAGCCACAGGTGTGATAAATCGTCGATTATTATTCTATCCCCATTATTTCGTTTATATTATAATAGTCCAAGTCATGTAACTGCCATAAACAACGGGGTGATTCCTTCGCTTTTCACAAGAAAGGTTTCCATTTTGATTAAAGAATCAAAATTATTTTTCGAATAAAACTACATAAAAGTTGCCCTGATCACAAAGAATTCCTGGTACTTTTATGTCAGCCAGGTAAAAATCTCGCCAATAGCTTTTTTTTTTTTTTTTTAACTCGCCAGTTATCATTTTTTTTTTCGAGTGGTAAATTAAAACGGTGCTACTTGGTTATCCCATCGACCAAAAATCTGTCGCCATACTATAAGACTAAATGCCAATAATGGTTGATCGTAAATGTCACATTAACTTGACTTTAAGGAAGTGACACGTGTTTACGCCATCAAGTGATTTTTATTTCGACGATTTATTTGTATTTTTATTAATGTTATACTAATTTATTTGTTCTTTTGTTATTTAAAATAAAAAAATATGTCAATTTGTATAATTTGGCTATTTATATAATTTGGCGAAATTGGTCGACGGGAGAAGTAATAACATTAAAACGTTGCTTTGAAGTGGAAATTAAATCTCATGATTTGTTGCATTGTCACATACGCACCGGGTTTGGCGTGATTTTTTTTTTACGACAATTTGGCGAAAACTTCGTTTTCAAATACCTGTTACATATGTATTTTTAAAGTATTTTCTGTTATTTTTAAAATTGACATGACAATAAATAAAAAAAAATTAATTAATAATTATAGAACAAAACAATTTATAACATTTTTTGTAAATAAAAAGAAAATAAATTCAAATAAACATTTATTAATAAATAAGCAACAATAGCCGGGTTATCATGTCAGGCAAAATAACGCCATTTTGGCGCCAATTAGGTACCCTGTTGCGTATATGACATCTGCGTCTAATATTTTTCTTTTTGTTTCGTTTAATGAAAAGAATGAAGTAAAAGCCATTTATTTTAAAGGTTTCAATTTTAAATGAAAGTTTTGTATTAAGTAAAATGATAATGAAATACAAATTGAATTCTGAATAAAAGTAACATGATGCATTTCTTAGCATACATTTAAGGGAGGCCAAACTCGTCGCCAAATTAATTTAAAATAACCCTTTCGAAAATATGAAAGAAAAATATGTGTTATGATTAAAATTTGAGTTGCCATCATTAGAAAAAAAGTATTTAAAATTAGAAAAAAATTAATATTTGGAAAACTAATTCTAATTTTTAAATTCTAATACCAGTTTTGAGATGTGTGGATCAATACTGATTTTTGGTGTTAATTTCATCGCAAAGTATTCCATATTTTAGGAAAAATCGCCGTGAAACGTAATCAGTTGTTTAATCAGTCGTTTCATAGAATCGTTACATAAATTCGTTTCAGTTCGATTCATTAGGATTTTATATATATAGGGTAGATATTTTTTTTTCAATTAAACATTCATTAGTATATTTTTTTTGTATGAGAAAAATTAATTCTCAATAAAAAAAGAATAACAAATAAAAGTTTTGCAAATGCGGCATTCAAAAACATATTTATAATATAATTAATAGCATTTGAAAATTTTATATGTGTTTTGAATATCAGAATATTTATAATCGATATAATACCGTTGTTTTTATTTTCACAGTTATGTAATAACACTATTAGTAAATTCTAGTTTTATTAAAAGTATTTTATAACTATTTTCATAAAGTACTGAAAATTGAGCATCAGTATGACAGCCAATCATAAGATGAATCAGGTAATTATTAGTTCCAAAGAAATTTTTTTTAATGATGATTAAAAATACGAATTATTTTTTTCGGTCCAATAGTTTCCTTCCTCATTATAGATACTCAATTAAGCCGATGTTATATCCAAAAGTTTAAAAGAATATGATAAGCAGATAGAACGTTTTGTAGCATTTAACAATCAATTACTCCTACATCTTTTGAAAAACAGACGCTGTTTAAAAGATAATTACCTCCTGAAATAAACTTTTGTCTGAAGTCGTATTTAATTTCTGTTTAGCTTCATTTGTGAGTTCGGAATTTATTTCGAAATTTTGCAATATAATTCTTGTTTTGCCTGTAAATCTGTAGACATTGTTTGTTTTACTTTGTAAAAAATATATTTACATTCAAACAAGCTAAAGTCAATTTTCTTTCAAGGTAATATTGATGCACAATTTCTGGAATATCTTAAAAGAAAAATCCCTGACGATTTTTTAAAAATGAGGTTTTTACAGATTTTCGTAAAATGAAAGTTGATAATTATATTTAATTACATAGTTTTAAAATGGACATATCTTCACTTCAGAGTAACAGTAAGAAATCGAAAAAAATCGAAAATGAGTTTTTTGAATTATTGGTATGGTAAGTTTTTTCTGCTTCTACTGGAATGTTAGAACATTTTTTATGTTGTCACATTTATTAGGTGCGTTCTTAATTATATAAATACGTAATATCTATAGTCGTCACCTGGTCCGTCCGTCTGTCCAAATATAACAGTGTAAAAACTACTCAGCCGAATGGTTAGATATTTAATACACATAAAATTTGCAGAATGTCGTCCAGTCATTTCAAATTTTATGAAAATCGAATGAAAACTTTAAAAGATGCCAATAAAAGTTTTCTTCCATCTATTAAATCCTAGAATATGTCATTATTTCAATGATATTCCATGATACGTCGTGATACTAGGTTCCCATGGTGATATATCTTGTTTAAGATTGAGTCCTATTATTTTCGTATTACTGAATTTAACATATATAATCGTAGTAAATTTTGTATTCATGCAAATTTGTGTAAGAGTGCAACAGCTATTGCACCAAGTTCTGAATATTTATAAAACTAGTTTATAGTGAGAACGCACCTCATTTGCCACGTTTGACAAACAATTTCCCACTTGTTCAATTTAAAATCAATTTGTAGCTTTTCTTTAAATATGGGAAACGTTAATTCTCAATTTTTACAGGAAAAAAAAATAATAACAGTTAAAAGCTTTACAAATTCGACATTCATAAACGTATTCGAGGATGGAGTAGCACAGTTGACGTTTATTCCAACAGAGTGAAAAAGGTCCAGACCAGGAATCGAACCTAGATACTTGGCGTGCCGTACCAATGCCTTACCTGTTAGGCTATCCGGACGATAACTGGGCGACATAATTCACTCTTATTTGTTGGACTTGGCTGCGAACTGCAGCGCTAGTTTCATTTATCCGAGCTATAACTATAGCATTTACATGATGAAAGTGTGTTTTTTTAACACGGAAACTCCTGTATACCATGTATTAGGTCATAATGAAGGGAACGAATATAATTTTCCAACTGGATTAAATCATATTTACTCCATCCTCGAATATGATTTAATCCAGTTGGAAAAAAAATATTCGTTTCCTTTATTATTAAGAAACATCTATATATATATTTCTCTTACGTAGCGCTAAAAAAGGGCTGTATTTGTAGCTTGCTATTTGGCAACAGCCAAAGCGACGTTTCTCAGTGGTAGTTACGGTCGCATGTCCCCAAACACTCAGCAAATCAAAATCCAGACAGAATCTCTCTTTTAACGCAAACCGTTTGAGCAATACATGAATGACAATTGCTATTGGTCCGTTTTACGGTGACGTAGCTTTTTGATCCAAGGTTGTATTTAGACACAGGCGAAAACGTTTTGTTTACATTTCGATAGCGTGATACGTAGCATGTTTTATAGCGTCTTATTATAATTTTAAATTAATTTAAGCCGTGGTTTTCAATACTATAGGCAAAATGAAAGGAGAAGGACTCCCATCTGACACTAACATGCCATTTAAATTTAAACGCCGTCAATTTTCTGTTCGTTTAGCTTTCTCAATGATGATCAACAAGTCATAGCGCCAAACTTTTAATAAATGCATTTTTATTTATATTTTCAACAAAATTTTCAATTACTTTTTTATGAATTAAAATATTTTTAAATTTCATATGTTGCTTGCTCGGATCTCATAGCGACCCAACTAAAAATGTTTTTTTTTTTTTTTTTTTTTTTTTTTCACTAAGGTTTTTAATTAATTCTGTTTCCAAGGTACGTTTTTATTTGCATTTTCAACAGTTTTCAATTACTTTTTTATACATTAAAAATATTTGTAAATTTAATACGTTGTAATGATTTATGATAGCACTCATTCTGGCTAGAGTTGTCATAAATAGTGGCGAGCGAGTGAAGCGAGCTGGGATCGCGTAGCGATCCCAATATGAATTGCGTAGCAATTCATGGGGGTTGGTGAGCGTTAGCAAGCAGGGTGCTGAGCCCCCTAGTAGTGATAAAAAGCGTTTAGAAAATTTTACATGTATTTTGATTTTTAGAATAGTTTTAAACTAAATAATTCCATTATTTTCATTTTAAAAGTTATCTAATAATATTATTAGTATATCCAATTAAATGCATGTTTTAGTAAAAAAAAAATATAGCCCGCTATTTCCAAAAGTCCTTCCGGCCAGTGCCGGGAGGAAGAGGTAGCTTTCATATTCCTTATTTTTAAAAAGCTAGCTTATATTATTCAAACACACGAAGCTCAATTTAGTGGAAACCGATTATAGAAGATTCAATACTAATTTTTATCAAGACTAAATCGTTATGAATGAGAATTTCGCGAAATTAGTCAGCTTTATCCAAGCTGATTTTATTTAAAGTAACTTATATTTGGTTTCCAAATTCGGCGATATCTTGTAGTGCCTGCCCTTTTAAGACAACCTGGTGGATGAGGCTAATCAGTGAACCTTAGTACCAGAGACCTTAGTAATTCCTGTGCACATGTTCACTCACATAGGAAACGTTGATATATAAAAGTGCTGTCGCAGGCAAAAAATCAGATTTTTCAAAATGTCACCCACATAAACAAATTCAAACTTTTATATCTGAGCCATTTTTTAAGATAAAGACAAAACAAAAAATGCTCCAGAATCCTTATATCAAGGTTAAATACTTAAGAAAGAACCCTTTTCAATTTCTAATTTTTTGCACCTCACTTTAAATATAATTTTATTTAATTTAATGGCCGCTATTTTGAAACAAGATGGCGGATGAAGCTGGCCAGTGAACTTGGTCAAGACATTGCTATATGTTATCCACATGCCTTCTTACAACCAAATAGGTTAATAAATACGTGTGTTATCACGTGACAAATATCAGATCGTTTCAAAATCTCAGCCATGCTAGAAATTCAAAGTGCTATAACTCAACCATTTTTTAAGCTATAGACGAAACAAAAACTGCCCCGGAATCTTTGTATCAAGGTCAAACACATAAAAAAACCTTTTTCATTTTCCAATTTTTTGATAGCTCGCTTTAAATTTTCAATTAAAAAGGTTTTTTAAATGTTCCCTTTTGAAACAAGATGGCGAATGAAGCTTGCCTACGAACTCGGTCGAGACATTAGTATATACTATGTACACACCAAGTTACATCCAAATCGGTTCATAAATACGCCTGTTATCGCGTGACAAAAATCAGGTCGTATCAAAATGTCAGCCACAATAGAAATTCAAAATACTATAACTCAACCATTTTTTTAGATGTAGACAAAACAAAAACTGTTCCGGAATCTTTGTATCAAGGTCAAACACATAAGAGAAAAATCTTTTTCATTTTCCAATTTTTTGATACCTCATTTTAAATTTAAAATTTTTAAAATTTTTTAAATGGCCGCCATTTTGAAACAAGATGGCGAACGAAGCTGGCCAACGAACTCGGTCGAGACATTGGTATATACTTTGTACACACCAAGGTACATCCATATCGGTTCATGAATACGCCTATTATCGCGTGACAAAAATTAGGACGTTTCAAAAAGTCAGCCACGCTAGAAATTCAAAGTGCTATAACTCAGCCATTTTTTAAGATATAGACGAAGCAAAAACTTCTCCGGAATCTTTGTATCAAGGTCAAATACATAAAAATAAAATATTTTTCAATATTCAATTTTTTGGTAGCACATTTCAAATTTAAATTTTTTTTAAATTTTTAAATGGCCGCCATTTTGATACAAGATGGCGGATGAAGCTGGCCAACGAACTCGGTCGAGACATTGGTATGTAATATGTACACACCGAGTTTCATCCAAATCGGTTCATGAATACGCCTGTTATCGAGTGACAAAAATCAGGACGTTTCAAAATGTCAGCCACGCTAGAAATTCAAAATGCTATAACTCAGCCATTTTTTAAGATATAGACGAAACAAAAACTGCTCCGGAATCTTTGTATCAAGTTCAAACACATAAGAAAAAAATATTGTTCAATTTTCAATTTTTTGGTACCACATTTCAAATTTAATTTTTTTTTAATTTGTAAATGGCCGCCATTTTGAAACAAGATGGCGAATGAAGCTGGCCAACGAACTCGGTCGAGACATTGGTAGGTACTATGTACACACCGAGTTTCATCCAAATCGGTTCATAAATACGAGAGGTACAGTGTGACAAAGATCAGATATATATATATATATCAACTTTTGAACGGAGGGTGATTTCGGGGTCTGGGGGTCATGATCGATGAAAATATATCAAAATTTTTTGAAATCGCTTTCCTCCGAACGGCTGCAATAGGTAGCTTTTTGTAATGAAAGCTACCTAAAAAAGTACTGAAAATTAATCGTCAATATGATAGCCAATCATGAAATGAATCGGGTAATTATTAGTTGCAAGTTGCAATAAACTTTTTTTTAAGATCATTAAAAGTCCTAATTATTTTTTCCATGCGCTACTTTCCTTCCTCATTATAGATACTCAATTAGGCCGATGTTATTTCCAAAAGTTTAAAAGAATATGATAAGAAGATTGAACTGTTTGCAGCATTTAACAATCAATTACCTCTGCACCTTTTGAAAAACAGACGCTGCTTAAAAGATAATTTCCTCCTGAACATAAGCTTTTTAGTGAACTCGTATTTTATTTCTGTTTAGCTTCATTTGTTAGCTCCGTATTTATTTCGATACTTTGGGATATAATTCCTGTTTTACTGTTAAAAACTTGTAGACATAATTTGTTTTGTTTCTTAAGTGGACGGCGGTCGTTTGAAAAAATTTCTTTTATTTTTCCTAATAGAGATTTGAAATTTTGTGCAAATATACATTTCATCATAAGTATATAGAACACCTTAAAAGAAATTTCCAAATTTATTATAATTTTAAGATCATTTAAAAAATTTAAAATTTTAAAATTACTCCTTACGTCTTAATTTTTTACATATTTCCTCGATTTTGGATTTTAATCACGTAAAACTCTATTACAAACAAATCTTAGTATCGATTTTTTAATCCCTTAAATATTTAATTTTTTAGAGATATTTTTCTGAATTCCATATCGATTTTCATCAAAATTCCGCCTTATGGTAAGTTAAAAATCAAATTTAGTTGTCTTAATGAAGTCGAATTTTAAGATGCATACACAGTTTGTTTTTAAGCAATATCAGGATTCTTTCTTATCAGTTTTATGAATTTTGATCAGTAATTAAGTAGCAAGATGCATTTCAAAAATTAAATAAAAGCTAAAACATCAGTATTGAGAAAAACAAATTTAACCCTTAAATGCCGGGTGTTGCTTTTCGGCAACATACACAATTTAGGCTCTAAAATACTATTAAATAATATTGAAGCTATAATGCCTAATGTTGCCAATAAAATGCATTCTGAAAATATTATTAAATCGATTTTTAACATGTAGATGGTAACACCTGTGCTGTTTAATAATAAAGATAGATTTATTTTTTTAATTGTTGCCAGTTGTTCTTTTTGTTTTGTTTGGAAGCTTGCGAAATTCCCTATTTTGTTCTGCAGTGAGCAAGTAAAATTTATTTCTTATGATAGCTCCAACAATTCTTGTGTGTTTAATGTTATAGAATTTTATTAAGGAAAATTATTTTTTCAATTAAAGACCAGTATTGCCGATTAGTAACAAACTGTTTTTTAGCCGTAAACCATACTTAAAATAAAATATGATTTTTTTAAGTATTTTTCCCATGATTTATTTAAAAACTGAAAGCCGAAAAGCATTATTACAATGATTTTTGAAAAATCACCCATTTAAGGGTTAAAGTATATTAAAAGGCCAAAATATTGTTTGTGAGCAAAATTAAGATACTTGTAACTTTGCGTAAAATAATCGCATCTGCATGCGGTTTTCCATGAATGACGTAGTACAAATTAGAGAGTAATAATACACACAAAAATAAATGTCAATTTTGGGGTCGATTTTTGCTCAAATAAAGGTCCACGGTGCCCTTAAAAAAGGATATTTATTTTGAGGATAAGCTAAGGTCAAATTTCTTTCAAAGTAATATCAATATATTTTTATGCAATTTGTTAAAAGAAAAAAAATAACATAAAAAAAAGCAATTTAACAAATTACAACGACCATTTGGAAAATGATTTTTTCAAAGACTAAAATTTAAGACATAAAAAATCGCACGGAGTGGATCCTACATTACGTACGCCATGTATTAAACGATAACATTCGTGAACCCATCATGAACACATTTTAAAAGAAATTTCAGTTTTACAATTTTCGGTACTGTAAAATTTTTAACTTCTACGGAGCTGGTCATACATACGTACGCCATGAATTAAAGATTAATAGTGTTATTACACGTAAAAATTGAAAGCAAGAAAAATCGCCTGCTCGTCAGATTTCCTCTGAAACTTACGTGATAGCCAAGCATTTCATTGGCTGTTCGGGAAAAGGCTTTTCTATCATCAGATTTCCAAAAAATCTCACGACCAATTTTAAATAAAATTTCATTCTTAAACTTCTAAACATCCGACAATATTACTTTTTATACCGTCGGATAGAGAAAAAAAAATGTACTTTTAAATGCAATTTGTTTGAAAGCTGTATCTCAATTTGTTTTTGAGTTATTAATTTTTTTTGTAGTTTTTATTACTTTTTTGTCATAGTGGCAACACTCTGTTGTCCATCGTTGTTGAAACCAAAGGGAAATACAGATTACTGTACATACCAATCAGATAACGAATAAATTGCGGATTAAACCAGTAAAAACGTTCAGATATGCTTTGGATTTCCTACCCTGACGAGAACAATAACCATTTTTCCAAATGGTTAAAAAAGTTTGTTGATTTTTTTTTAAATGAGGTTTTTAGAGATTTTCGTAAAATGAACGGTGTTAATAATCTTTAATTATATATTTTTTTAAATGGACATATCGCCGCCTCAGAACAGCAGTGCACGGAAAAAAAAAGATTTTGTTAATATAGCCCCAGCTAAAATGTTTGGTTGGACTGACCAAATTTTGGTTCGACTGATCAAGTGATTTTGTTCTTTCAATAAAATTTTATTGAACTAACAAAAGGATTTTGTCAGTCCAGCAAAAAATATTTGGTGGGGGCAAAATTTGGTTGGCACAACTATTTTTTTGTTGTTTTAACAAAATCGTTCTTTCCGTGTGAGATTTTTAAAAATCGAAAATGAGTTTTTTGATTTATTGGTATGAGAAACTGTTTCGGCATCTGGAGGAATGTTAGGACATTTTTTATGTTGTCATGTTTATTAGGTGCGTTCGTAATTATATAAATGCGTAGCACCTGCTGTCGTCGTCTGGCCCGCCCATCTGTCCGTCTGTCCCCATGTAACACCTAAAAAACAATCCAACCAAATGGTTTGAATTTTAATAGATAGAATAATTGCAGAATTTTATCATTTCAAATTTTATGACAATGGAATCACAACTTAAAAAGATGTTAATAGCAGTTTTCTTCATTCTATTAAATCCTGTCATACTTCATTAATTTAATGATATCCTACGAAAGGTAATGATGATTGATGATGAAGCCCTATTATTTCCGTATTACGGAAATTAATATATGCAATCGTAATAAATTTTTTATCCATGTATTTTAGCATAAGATTGCAACAGCTATTCCACCAAGATCTGAATATTTAAAAATCTAGTTATAGTACGTATACTATTGATTTCATTTATCCTTTTAACGATAAATTGATTTAAATTTTAAATTGTCATGTCACCTGAATCAAATCAGCCGTATCAGTTTAAGGTACTTTACGTGGATGCAAAAACTCAGGTACTACGAGAGATTCAGTTAAAAGATCCAAGATATGTATGTGGCATTTTATTAAAGACAAGCGAGCAATATAACATTCTCGCGGGGTGACCCCGGAATACAGGAGTGCCGCCCAACAGATTTAATTGTAAGTGCCTCGAGTCGCAAATCTTTGAACTTTGCACAACTATAACCACAAAGAATACGTCACCTAACGGACCTTTTGAATTCAAAATTAGTCCAACGATTCATTAGCTTAAGGAACTGAAATTTTAACGAACAATAAGATATGCGAAGGCTGGGCAATGGGAAAGTTATATTTAGAAGAAGCAAAGCAGATGTCAGTTGCCAATTTTAATATTAACAGGATATCTCTCAGGCCGAAAAGGCATTTGTATTGACTATCAAACGGAGAATTACAATGCAGTGCTGAAACGAGCATATGGTCAAAGATTATCTTTTTTTTATGTATGTATTAACAGAAGGAAAGTATGCTAGCAAAATAATGCTTTTAAGATGAGAGAGTAGCTTTGTTTTTGATTTATTTTATTAGCGGTTTTGAGTAAGACTTGAGACTATAAAGTGAATGTAATTTACTAAATGCAAAAGAGAAATACTTTTTGAAAAGGAAAAGAAGTATCAATTAAATTTGGAATTGTGAAAAGGGTAATTTAATTTTACAAGGGGGATAAATAATGATATGTGATGATATGTTAATAACATCATCACAGTTCGAACGCACACCATTTTCTATGTTTGACGTACAATTTCCGACTTTTTCGATTTAACATCCATTTGTAGCTTTTGCTTTAAATATGAGAAAGTGAGAAACAATATTTAGTTAAAGTTTTTCGACAGAAGTCGCTGTCCTATTTAATGCTTTTATTATACTTATATTCATCTTATACTAATATTTCAGGCATTATTATTGTAGTAGCCATTAGAGAATAGACTTATTTAATGCCTTTATTATACTTATGCCTATTTATTATACTTATACCTATTTAATGCCTTTATTACACTTATATTAATCTTATACCAATATTTCAGGCATTATTATTGTAGTAGCCATTAGAGTATAGACTTATTTAATGCCTTTATTATACTTATGCCTATTTATTATACTTATACCTATTTAATGCCTTTATTACACTTATATTAATCTTATACCGATATTTCAGGCATTATTATTGTAGTAGCCATAAGAGTATAGACATATTTTTCATATTTGTTATTACATTAATATATAAAAAAATCATGACATCTTATTTTTCATTTAAAAATTTCCTTTATCTTGCTTTGTATACATATTAAAATCAATATTCATAAATTACAGTTATTATGAAAAGTAAAGAAAATGTAATTTATGAATATTGATTTTAATATGTATACAAAGCAAGATAAAGGCATTTTTAAATGAAAAATAAGGTGTCGTGATTTTTTTATAAATTAATGTAATAAAAGATACGAAAAATATGTCTTACTCTATCTAATGGCTACTACAATAATAATGCCTGAAATATTGGTATAAGATGAATATATGAGAAACATTAATTCTGAATTTTTATAAAAAAAATTAATAACAAATAAAAACTTTACAAATTCGACTCTCATAAACATAATGATAAATAATTAATAGCATTTAGAAATCTTTACATGTATTTTGAATTGTAGAATATTTAAAATAATATCAACAAAATAACTGCGTTAGTTTCATTTTAACATTTATCTAATAACATTATTAGTACATGCGATTAAATGTAAGTTTTAGTAAAAGAATTTTATAACCACTATTTACAAAAAGTATTGAAAATTGATCATCAATATGACAGCCAAACATGAAATGAATCAGGTAATTATTAGTTGCAAAGAATTTTATTTTTAAAGATCATTAAAAATCGTAATTATTTTTTCCATCCAGTCGTTTCCTTCCTCATAGATACTCAATTAAGCCGATGTTATTTCCAAAAGTTAAAAAGAATATGATAAGTAGATAGAACTTTTTGCAGCATTTAACAATCAATTACCCCTGTACCTTTTGAAAAACAGAAGCTGTTTAAAAGACAATTACCTCCTGAATATAAACTTTTTTTCTGAACTCGTACTTAATTTCTGTTTAGCTTCATTTGTTAGCTCGGAATTTATTTCGATATTTTGCGATATAATTCTTCTTTTACCTGTAAACCTATAGACATCGTTTGTTTTACTTAGTAAAACAAACCTCAAATTTACTTTCTAATAAGCTAAGGTCAATTTTCTTTCAAGGTGATATCGATATACAATTTCTGCAACATCTTAAAAGAAAAGAAGGCTTATCTGAAAATTTTTTAAAATGAGGTTTTTACAGATTCTAGTAAAATGAGCGTTGATAATTACATTTATTTATATTTAAAAAATGGACTCATGAGTTGTTGACTTTAAAAGTGGAAAAAGTTAATTTTGTAAAAAAGAAAAAAAATACGTAAAATTGAATATTATTGCAGATTGACATAAAAATTATAAAAACATGCATGATAATCACTTATAATGAAACAAACTAAATTAAAAATGCTAAAAAAAGTGATAAAATGCCTTTATTTAGATTAACGTACGTTTCCCCGCATTTATGTATTTTTTACTTGTATATCTCACGAATTATAATATAGTTCTCATTTTTAATCTTACTATTGTTACAAATCACAGAGCACTCAAAAATTATGACTAAAAAACAGCTGCTGTCAACTCAGTAA
Source organism: Maratus speciosus (assembly GCA_963932465.1). Lineage (NCBI taxonomy): Eukaryota > Metazoa > Arthropoda > Arachnida > Araneae > Salticidae > Maratus > Maratus speciosus. Next base: position 31,344,891 of record OZ010789.1, on the reverse strand, counting down.
GTCACAAATTACGCTCAAAATCCTCTTAATAACGCGGTACGTTTTCGGTTTCGGTCGAAACTTATAAACCGGGCGGTGACAGCACAGGCAATTGATTCAATCAGTCTGCCAAGCCATATCTTGGAGGAAAACGCCTGAAAACCCGATTTTAGTGCTTAACTCATAGTTTTACCATTGTGTGTTTCTGCTCTCAGTCCTCTCTGTTCTCCTACCTTTGGATGCAGGAAAATACAATGGTAAACCTACGAGCCAACCGCTTAAATTGGGTTTTCAGGTGTTTTCCATCAAGATATGACCTGGCAGACCGATTGCGTTTTAATATGCGAATCAAGTTTTAAATAATTCTGGAATTTCAGCCATGAAATCGATGAGATGATTGTCTGCGCTGCAACCTCCTGGTCTACTAATGATCAATAAGGTTAGCTGGGTGGATTAATTCCTCCATATTCGCGTTGGGTAGCTCATTTGGAAGAGCATTGGTACACTGTAAAAAAAAAAAAAGGACTAAAAATCGGAAATATTACTGGCAATCTAGACGCCAGTACTATTTCCGTTTTTTTACGGGAATTTTTACCCATAAATTACAGAAAAATTTCCGTTTTTCTGATTAAAAACGGAAAAATTTCTGTAATTTATGAGTAAAAATTCCCGTAAAAAAACGGAAATAGTACTAGCGTCTAGATTGCCAGTAGTATTTCCGTTTTTTAGTCCTTTTTTTTTTACAGTGTAGCTTCAGGCTTGATTCAAATGCCAGTCCGCACACTGTAAAAAAAAATCTGTTAAAATACAGAAATTGTATTGCAATCGAGACGCCAGTACTATTTCCGTATTTTAATGGGAAAAAAATTCCGTAAATTCCAAAAAAGTTTCCGTTTTTTTTCATATTTCCGTATTTAAAAATTTCCGTATGAAAGACAAAATATAATAATTTTTCAAGGAGAAACTTACATATTTATGAATTTGACACTTTGCTTTGCAAGGACACGTTTACGTAAAGATCAGAAAATCACAATTTAATTGAAACAACACTAAATCAGCAACACTTACCCTGATGAAATTCGGACCAGGGAACGGTCCTCTTCCAGATTCGCCCCCTTAACGGTTACGTCACGGCTTCACAAACTACGTGTTCAAATATCGTTACTTATTTCAGATGCTTTTTATAAATCAAAGGTTAACATGTTAAACAACGATGGTATTTTCGTAGAGATAATATTTTTCACTTGAGTATACAATTCTGAATATTTTACACATTTTCCCCCCAATAATTTTGAATATTTAGGTTTTTAGTTTCGTGCTTTATAAAAGATAAATTTTACTCTTTAAAATATTACAGGTATGAAAGAATGTATTAAGAGTAATGACTGCTTCTTTTTTTCCAAGATTTTAAATATTTTAATAATGTTTTTATTTATTTAATTGTTCATTTACTTTTGCAAGAATACCAACATATTTTTTTCAAACATGTACTTTTTCAAATTTTCCAAATTATTTGTCTGATGACCTACTGTAAACTCAAATAAAGATAATTACTACATGATATTGAAATACATTTCCATTATTGCTTTACAACTTAGATAAATGTCAATTTTATAGTAACTTCATTGTTATATTTCAGATATCTTTTAAATTTTATGTGCGAATCTGTAAAAGTGAATAGATAAAAAAATATTAAAATTAAAAATGGATTTTTTTTTACTTTTAAAACATCCTAACAGAAACTTTAAAAAATATATTAACAGCTTGCTATAAATAAGTCAAACATTATTTTTAAATCATAATGAAAAATAAACTTTAACATTTCCTTTATAACGATCTCAAACTTAAAAAGATATTAAGAAGATTTCATCTTTTTTTAAATATCGTAAAAATACGTTAACATTTTATATAAAATATATATCTAGCGAGTTGTTTAAAATAATTATTATAGATAGAGCTCTAATTTTTATCGGTTTTACTTGAAAACTCATGTAAAACATACTGTTTAGCCATTATTGGAAAATCATTGAATATATTTTCAATACAGAGCCAATAGTATTTCCCCAATTTAGCCAATAGCAGGATTTCAATAAAAAAATATCACTATAAGAAAAGTATATACAACAATTAATTACTTTGCTTTCCAAACAATAGCAACTATTTCAAAACATCATTTTCAGAACTTGTTCTGTTTTGAAAGCAATACTGTTACATTCCGAAAACTTTAGGGGGAACTTACCGGATTTATACGGATTTATAATCTCAAAATGTCAGTTATGGAAATTGTACCGTTTTCTTAGAAAAATGAAACTATTCCGTAAAACTTTACGGGAAAATTTGTGTATATTGATGGATTTTTTTTACAGTGCACATTTTTTGTCCAGTTATAAAATTACGACACATAAAAAATATTGCAATTAATATACCAGGGATCATACGGGTGCTTATATTTTTCCTTTTGAATACCAGTATTTTTCTAGAAAGAATTGTGCAACTTGTAATCGAATATTAAGTGTTATGAAATTACTGGTAATCAAAAGGAAAAATGTAAGCACCCGTACGAACACTGTATAATGTGTTTAGGAATTTTAATATGAATATAAATTTTTGAAAATTTATCAACTAAAAATTTCGAGCATATTTACAGTCGGACCTCGTTATCCTGACACCCGGTTTTCACGTCACTCCGCTTATCACATCAATTTTTCAAAGTCCCGAACTTCTTTCTATGATTTTAATGTAAATAAATTCCGTATTTTACGTCGTTGAATAATTGTCAACTCCGTATAAACCGACGGTTTAGGAAAATTATCCATTTTTCATAATCCATCTTATAATCACGGAAATTAAGCGGTAAGAAATGTCTTAGCCAAATTTTTACAAAAGTGTCTAAAATATCTATTGAGATATATAAGAAATTTTTATTCAATCCTTTATCTGAATAAATAAACCCACACACTGTAATGACCCACTTAAGCTCCAGATAGACGTATCAGTTTACTCGCGGTTTTTTTGTTCTGATCAGGCGGCGCTTCCTTCTGGCTGGAAGACGTTTTTCATCCGACTAAAACCGAAGCATTGCGTTGAATTGAAACGATCAGAAATTATCTAACCATTTCTGAAACAACGAACATTGATTACAATTCATTGTATAATATTGAAAAAAGAATTGAAGGAAGCACATCTAGGAATAAGCAAACCTTAATTCATCAATATTTCATGTAACAATAAAAAAACAAGTCATCATAAGTCTGATTTTTACACTTTTCAATTTTGTTTTTTGTGTTTATTTTGTTTAATAATAATATTTTATTACTTAAAACTGCAAGAACAGTTATGAATTTAAAATTGTCTTAAATTAATTAGAAATACAGCTATTTAGAAACCTTTTTTTCTCCAACTCCGGTTATCGCGACACTCCGTTTATGACGGCACTTTTTTCTGGTCATTAGAGTGTCGGGATAACGAGGTTTGACTGTATTTTATTTTCTCGTAATCTGATACCGCTACTAATATATTTAATTCAATTTAAATTTAACTAAAATTGTTTATTTTAAAACCAAATCCTTCCAGGAGCACTAAAAATCGATTTGAAACACGATAGATCATGAAAAAAGAATAAGTTAATTATTAGTTTCAAAGAAATTTTTATAAGATTACATAAAAATCATAATTATTTTTCAGTACTTTCAAAATCATTAGAGATACTCAATTAAGTGGCGTTATTTATAAATCTTTAAAGAGATATGATGAGTAGATAAAATCTTTTTTCCCGCATTTTTACAATCAATTACCCTTCTACTTTTTTGAAAATGTTGTTTAAAAGATAATTAGCTTTTGAATAGAAATTTTTTCTGAACTCGTGTTTGATATTTGTTTAGCTTAAAAGTATATTTCAATAGTTGGAAATATCAATCTTGTTTTATTGTTTAAGAAAAGTTTTAAGCATTGTTCGATTACTTAGCGAAAAGATTTTTAAACTACATATATAAAAATAAAGTTACTTTGTTTATCCATATACGTTTATCATATTTTCTTAGAAGAAAAAAGTATCTGGTGTTTTTTTTTTTTCAAAATTACGTTATAGATATTTTTTGAAGAAGAAGTGGTAATTAAGTCCTATTTATTTATATTTAAAAGCATACATATGGTACAGTTACTATTTTTCGATAACTCTAGTAAAATTTTCAGTATATTACATCTATTTCAAAAAGTATTTTCGTGCGTTTCACAAAAGTTTATCTATAAAATCAAAATTGAATATTGGCTGATTGATTGGTTAAGATTAAACGATTAGTTTTTTTTTCTGATGTTGTTCATAACGTAAAGTTATATATAATTAAATTTACGTTTAAGTTACAGAATGTTGTTTAAAACTTTAAAAGCTGCCTTTTTCGAAGAGTATTAAAAATCAATGAAACACATGACAAACATTTAAGAAATAAATAAAAAAAACTATTAGAATTATTATTAAAAATGTTTTCGTAGGATAATTGCGGATTAAAATTAAAGTTATAGGTACTGAATTGAGTTAATGTTATTCCAAGAAGGTTTATAAGACAAGATATGTAGATGGGACTTTCCCCTGCGTTATAAAAATTAATTAACCCTATACCGTTCGAAAAACAAGAGTTTTCTTTAAAAAAAATAGCATTTTATTTCAAACTGTTTTTTGAAGCTGTATTTAATTTCTATTTATCTTCATTTGTGAGTTAAAAAAAAAAAAAAAAAAAAAAAAAAAAATTCGGATGTAAAGAAAAATAGCGAGCGTTATGTAGAAAAAATCAATAAGCATTGTTTATTTGTTGTAAAATTACCCTACTTTAATATAACAATCAAATTATCTTGTTTATGATAATATCTATATAATTATAAATTAGTTACTTAGAAGAAAAAAAATTATATAATATATTATCTTGGTTTATGTCCAGAATATTGCCTAGTGTTGGCAGAATAATATTATCTTATATTTTAAATAAAAAGATATCGCTATGATTATTAGCTTTATTCAACTTTATGAAATTCACATTGTTAAACTTTACCAGTTCTTTAAATTTAATGTTGACTAGTATATCTGATTACTAATTTATATCTAATTAAATTTAAATTTAACAACTTAGTTTAAACCGGTTATTTCTAGTTATACTAACAATTTATCGGCAACATGACAGCCAATCAAAAAAAGAAAAAAAGTATAAGGCAATTATTAGTTTCAAAGAAATTTTTGTTACATCATTAGATAGAAGTCATAATTATTTTTCAGTAGTTTCCATTACAATTATAGGTAGTCCATTCAGCCAATGTTATTTCGGAAAATTTAAAAGAATATGATAAGCAGATGAAAATTTTTTCTGCATTTTAACAACCAATTAATCCTATACTTTTTGAAAAACAGGACGCTGCCTCGAATATAATTAGCTTCTATAAACATAATCTTTACATTGAACTCTTATTTAATATATGTTTAGCTTTATTTGAGAGCTCCCAAGACATTTCGATAGTTTGCGATATCAGTCTTGTTTTATTGTTAAAAAATCTATAATCATTGTTTGATAACTTCGACAAAAGAGATTTGCTTTAAGATAAACTATGTAATAGGAAATACTACAAATATCTTGTTAAAGACTATATCGCTATACATTTCTGACGAAATAAAAAGCAGCCATATGTATTATGTAATACTACTTCTTGAAGAACCGCTTAAAACAAGTAATGTGTGCATATCTGTCTATCTATCAATCTATCTATCTATCTATCTATCTATCTATCTATCTATCTATCTATATATATATATATAATATACTGTCGAATGTCTCTATAACGAAATTCCATAGTACGAATTTCTCTATATTATGACATTTTAGTAGGAACGGCCACTTGGTTGCTGGTTTATCTTTCAATACTGGTTCTTTGCCTTACTCTTTTTCCTTGTTGCTTATGTTCTACAAAGGTCCAGCTCCCACCCCCCCCCCCCTCACGATCCACTCTTCTTGACTCAGTGTCTATTGGATTGTTACAGGATTACATTGGCCTTTACTCGTTTGAAAAAAAAAAATGAGCATGCATTCTTCGAAAAGATTGAAACATTTCCTTGCACCTAGAGCCCCCAAAAATCTAAAGTTTTGATTCAGAGAAACCAAGTAAAATTTTGCTAAATGTTTTGTGGTTATTGCTAGATTCCCTTATAACGGAGGAAATTTAAACATAAAGAAAGTAGAAAAAATGTCAAAATTTACTCGGATTACTTTCAGAAATATGTTCTAATATATGTTTTCAAAGAAGACGTTCCATCAAATTACCCAAACAATCTCCATTGTGTTAAGGGGGTCCGGGACACATTTTAAAATATTTTTTATTTATTGAGTTAAAATTTTGATTTTTTTTGTGATGGTCAACCTTATCATTTGTAAACAAAATCACATGATAAAACGTCTCATAATTTCTTAAAAAAATTTTAATTTAAAATTTATTAAAAAAGTGGGGTATTTTAACATCGTTATAGCTCGAAATATTCTTTATAGAATTTAAACTTTTTTCATTTAAATAAGCAGAAATATATAAGTTTTAATTTCGATTCAGCATTTTTTTAAATATTAATTCCTAAAAAAATTTAAAATATTTAACGAAAAAATTAAAAAAAAACTTGGTGCAACTTTTTAAAGAAAAATCATATTTTTAAAACTAAATATTTTTTTCAAGTATGCTGAATCAAAATTAAAGTAAAACAATTGAAAAAGATATGTTCCAAGTTTGAACTAAGTTTTTGTTTTATCTTTAACGGTTCTCGAGTTATAAGAATTTAAATACGAGAAGTTGTGAAAAAAACCTATCATGAAGAAAAATGCATTTTTACAAGAAGTCGTTTCCATGACAGCCATTGCTTTGAAAGCTAGGTTTTGAAAACAAATCAAAACGAAAAAATTCATATTTTTTGTTCTAATTCAGATAGAAACATGATTTAAATGTCATTTGAAACAAGAAGAAACAGAGAAAGTTTTAATGAAATAAAATGTTTTTGCAAAATTTGAAGATTTTTGTGTCCCGGAACCCCTTAAGTTATCTTAGGATAAGGATCCCAGCTATACCTCTCTAAATCTAATGCTGAATTTTTAGAAAAATAAATAAACAAAACCGGAATTGAGGCTATACCATTTAACTATATCCCAACCAAGTTCCCCGATGTGTCCTCTGTGGATAACTGTGCATTTGGACTAGCTCTTTATAAGCGGTTCCCAAAATCGTTGGATGAATTAAAAGTATGGTCGAGGGGTGGGACAAAATCAGCAAGCTTCTTTCTCTTGGAAATCAAGAAATATAGAGTAATTCCGGGTGAGATGTTGCATATTTTTATTTATGTATAAAGTCCTATGGTGCACATAAAAAAAGCAATTTAACAAATTACAACCACCATTTGGAAAATGATTTTTTCAAAGGTTAAAATTTAAGACATAAAAAATCGCACGGAGTTGATCATACATTACGTACGCCATGGAATAAACATTTACATTTCTGGACCCATCATGAACAAATTTTAAAAGAAATTTCAGTTTAACAATTTTCGGTACTGTAAATTTTTAAACATCTACGGAGCTGGTCATACATTACGTACGCCATGGATTAAACATTAATATTCCTGGACAAATTTTAAATGAAATTTCATTCTTAAAGTTCTAAACATCCCACACTATTACTTTTTATATCGTCGTATAGAGAAAAAAATGCATTTTTAATTGCAATTTGCTTGAAAGCTGTATCTCAATTTGTTTCTGAGTTATTAATTTCTTTTGTAGTTTTCATTACTTTTTTGTCATAGTGGCAACAGAAGTATCCATTCCTGTTGAAAGTAAAGGGAAAATACAGATTACTGTATAGACCCATCAGAAAACGAATAAAATGCGGGATTCAACTAATAAAATGCTTCAGATATGTTTTTGATTTCCTAAACTGACCGAGGACAATAACCATTTTTCCAAATAGTTAAAAAGATCATGCTGTGCTATTTAATGTTAAATATATAATATGAGTACTACGGCAAGAAAATATAAAAAAATAATTAATAAAAAAAATTACACTGGGGAGCGCCACCGGTACATTCAGGATGAGATGCCGCACTTGTGCGAAAGTTATGCTGCGCTTGTCATAAGAACTAAATGAAAGAAGAAATAAAAAATATTCAAATAAATATTCCCATTTGGACAGTAATTAACTATGTAATAACAAAAAGAAATTAAATGAGTACAATGAAACGTACTAGTAGGCCAAATCAATATTGGACTCATTACTTTGTTCGTTACTAAAATTATCTACTTATTTTTTAGTAGTTAGATTTTAATTGTTATTTCAGCAACAACGTAACTTCAACGCATTGGAGAGCGAAAAGAAAAAAAGTAGTGTTTGCATTGTTTTATTTCTTAATAAACCTATTTTTTCTACCGCAACCTACACAAAAGTGTCAAAAATAGGACAGTATTCATGTAATCACATTTGACATATGATGCAACGAAGCCAATCACGCTTCCTCTTATTTTTGGAGTAGTTTTCTGAACATTCCTTGCAAAGAACGTCCGAGGCACATGCGTGATCAACTTTTCATTATTATCATCTTCAAATGCATCTTTCTTCGCCTTTTTACTTTCCCTTACTTACGCCTTCTTACTTTATATTCTCCTTTTTACCCCAAAGGAAACAAAGTTTTTTCTCTTTTGGGGTAGTAAACTTGATAGTGTTTGAACCTTCATCAATGTCTGGTGAGATCCTCCACCTGAATCAAAATTAATTTTTCTTTTGGTAGTTTTATCATCTGTTTTGTCAATTTTCTTATATTTTTGCAATACTTTCTCTAAATTTGCTTTAAGCTCAATCCTGTTGTCAATAGAGGTTAATTTTACTGCAGTTTTCTCAATTATGTGCTTTGTTGTCACTTGGCTAAGCGTCGGAATAGGAGATATTTTATGTAGGTGTCTGGTAGGTGATGGTGGTTTTACACTGCTATTTCCAGGTTCTGCAGGCTCTAAATTGATTTGAGATGTGTTGATTAGCACTTTACTTGATGGATTTACTTCCTCTTGTGTCGTGTGTTACGGGCACTTCACTATTCGCTATTGCAGAAAATGAATTATCTGGGAGAGCAATGTTGTTTAAGGGAAGATCTCAGTGACCTTAAAGCTACTAGTTACTACCTTTTAAGACCGGGCAGCTTTTTGAGGGTTTTTTTTTTTTTTGAAAACAATGATATAACTGAAATTTGTAACTGATAATTAACTATCTGTTCATAAAATTCATATAATATAGTTCCTGTTAACCAGCACAATCACTCGATTCCGGCTTTTTTGGAATAGATGACTCAGGAAGATGGAATTTTAGTTATTGCCTAACCCGCACGATCGTGCGGGTCCGGTCTTAAGGGATTATCGTTGCGAACAGTTGTTGATTTGTTCTAAGAATCGCTGATTAAAGACCTACCTGATACCGAGTCAATCTACGTCCAGCATGTTGTATTAACCTTTCCGGACCCTATTGTCCTCGTGGGCTTACACCTTCTTTTTTTAATAAAATATTGGAATTTCTAATAAAAGCTGAAAACAAGCTTCCATTTTATCTTGTTTTTAAACACAATATTTCATTTAAACCGAGAATGTTAAAATGCAAAATTATAACATTTGCAATTAACGAGTAACTGGTCTAGCATGACTAGCTTGGCATGCTAGCTCGTTAAGCTTGATAGTTCGAGTAGCATGTCTAACTTGTTTAGTCTGTGCAAAAGGAAAGGAAAAAGTTAATCACACTTAATCAAATCAAGTAAATATACTTCAGTAACAAAAAAAAAAATAATAATAAGATACGGATAGATAAATTTCAATTTTTTTCATCGAGTCTTCCCGTATAAAAAAACTGCGGCATGTGTACCGGATCGCAGTGCGGTAAGTATCCCATTTTGTTAGGCGGCGCACATCACTGATGCCTGTTCTCGCAAAGAAAAAGGGCGTAATCATATACACAGTACTCTATACCGCTGCTACGATTAATTTTGACTTGGAAATCATGCATGCATTTAGTAATTAGCATATTAAAAGTATTTAACCAAAAAGTGTTTAAATGTTGGATAGTGAAACTAAGCGTTTACCTGAAAATAAGGATTCTACAGCTACAAGTAAATATCGTCATGAGATTCACGCGATACACTGTTTAAAGTAATCGCATTGTACTGCGCATCTGACTGCCATCTATCGATAATTTCAAGAAATACAAAGAGTGCGGCGTCTATTCCGTTTATAGCGACTCTCCCAGAGTTTCTCTCTCTCTCTCTCTCTCTCTCTCTCTCTATATATATATATATATATATATATATATATATATAATATATATATATATATGTGTGTGTGTGTGTGTGTGTGTGTCATGCAGTCATTAGGGCGCAGAGAGAATAAATTATTCAGCTTTTAGCTTTATTCTCTACAGAAAACGACTGTCTTGCTTATATATGTGAATTCTGTGCCCTTGATAAAGTAATTTACTATATAAGCATTTCATTTATTTATTTTTATTTTTTTCTGTATCCATAATCATGATTGTTTATTTTTCTTTTTTTTCCATTTTAATCCTCATAAGGTAGTACATGGGACTATATATTTTAAATATTATTTGGTTTATGTGATGTTTGTGATTTCATATTATTGGTCATTTTCACTATGTTTCAATGGTATTATTGTACAAAAAGTTCATTTATATATATATATATATATATATATATATATATATATATATATATATATATATATATATATATATATATATATATATATATATATATATATATATATAAAGAGAGTATATTAATGTAAGACTATGTATAAACTGGAGTGAGGTAGATCATGATATTATCCCACATTATAATAAGAAATTTATTAAAAATTAATAATGGAATAAAAGGAAAATTTAAATGAAATGAAACCATTGATGTTAGACTGAAATACAGTGTACTGTATCCGTTTAAAAGTAAAAGAAGTAATAAATTAATGCATAATATTTTAATAACCCTCTCTCTCTTTTTTATAATAAATTAACTATTGCGCATGTAATTTCCTCACAACACCGCCCACCTCCGTACTCTATAATGCACCCTCTCAGCCTTCCTATTTTACTTTTTTAAATCATTTTTTAATTTTATTTTTATAATAAAAAAAATCAGCATTGAGTTAATTATGTCCAAAAAATCCCCCTCTTCCCTACTCTAACATCCCCCCAACTCCCCAATTATCCTGTTGATGAAATCCTGGACATAAAAATTCTATCCTAGAAAATGAATGAACGTTTTCCTTGCTCTTTGAACTCTGACCTGCTCCAGACTATGGTAACGGTGGCTACAGAAGAGAATAAAAAAACACCATCCTCAATCCTGGTCACGAGGAGATTCTCTTCCAGGGCTCACGCAAGAAATCAACACTGACTTGACACAGACGGTGCAGATAACTTTTTAATTATTATTATTTTCGTCACACACATATATATATATATATATGTATATACTAGCAGGAATGACCGAGCTAAGCTCGGTCAAAATTAGCTTTGTGTTTATCTCGATATATTATTCCCACTGAATCATTCTTGCTGTTTTAGATGCAATTAGCTTGACCCTGAGCCATAAGTGACCCAAAATGACCTACTAATCGAATTTTTTCGAGCCTGCAACCTAACACAATGCTCTTCTCGAGCCTGAAAACGATAAAATATAAAATTTAGTGAAAATCGTCAGTCGTTTCTAGATAAAATAAGCTTGACCCACGTTGATTCAAAAATGACCCACTAACCGAAATTTATCGAACATGTGACCTATTCCAATGGTCTTTGTGTACTGTGAAACGGTATAATAAAAAAATTGTTAAAATCGTTTGAACCTTTTTGAGTTACAGTTAGCTTGACCCCGATCCATTATCACCGAAATGACCCACTAATCGAATTTTCTTGAGCAAGCGCCGCAGCCCAATAGCTTTATCTTGTCCAGAAACGGTGTAATACAAAGTTTTGTCGAAATCGTTTGAGCCGTTTTTTAGATACAGTTAGCTGGACCCTGACCCATTGTGACCCAAAATGACCCACTAATCAAATTTTCTTGAGCATGCGACCAAGCACAATAATTTTACCTTATCCAGAAACGGTGTAATACAAAGTTTTGTCAAAATCGTTTGAGCCGCTTTTTAGATACAGTTACCTTGATCCTGATCCATTAGGACTCAAAATGACCCACTGATTGAATTTTCTTGAACATGCGACTCTGCACAATGGTCTTATCATGCCCGGAAACGGTATTATACAAAATTTTGTCAAATGTTTTGTACCGCTTTTTAAATACAATTAGCTTGACCCAGACCCATTGTGACCCAAAATGACCCTCTAATCGAATTTTCTTGAACATGCGACCTACCCCAATGGTCTTCTTGAGCCCGAACACGAAAGAATACAAAATTTAGTCAAGATCATTTAAGCTGTTTTTAGATACAATTAGCTCGAACCTGACCCATTGTGACCCAAAATGACCCACTAATCAAATTTTCTCGAACGTAGGACTTAGCCAAATTCTCTTCTCATGCTCAGAAACTGTATAATACAAAATTTGGTCAAAATGTTTTGAGCATGTTTTTAGATTCAATTAGTTTGACCCTGACACATTGGGACCGAAATGACCCACTAATCGAATTTTCTCGAACATGTGGCTTAGCCCTATGTTCATCTCATGACCAAAAACGGTATATTACAAAATTTTATAAAAATGTCTTGAGCCGTTTTTTAGATATAATTAGCTTGACCCTGACCCATAATGACCCATAATGACCCACTAATCGAATTTTCTCGAACACGTGACCCATCCCAATGGTCTTTTCGTGCCAGAAAACGGTAGATTATAAAATTTCGTCAAAATCGTTAGAGTCGTTATCTAGATAAACTTAGCTTGACCCACGGTGACCCAAAAATGACCCACTAATCGAATTTTCTCGAACATGTGACTTAACCCAATGGTCTTCTCGTAATCTAAAACTGTAGAATATAGAGTTTAGTGAAAATCGTTAGAGCCGTTTTTTAGATAAAAATAGCTTGACCCACAGTAACCCAAAAACGACCCACAAATCGAAATTTCTCGAGCATGTGACCTAGCCCAATAGTCTTTTCGTAGCCGAAAATGGTTAGATACAAAATTTAGTCGAAATCGATTGACCCGTTCTTTAGATATAATTAGCTTGACCATGACCCATTATGACCCACTAATCGAATTTTCTCAAATACATGCCCATCTCAGTTGTCTTCTCATGCCCGAAAAATGAATATAAAATTTCGTCAAAATCGTTAGAGCCGTTTTCAAGATAAAATTTGCACACACACACACACACACACACACATACACAATTTTTGCTCGCATTATAGTATAAGATATATATATGATATGTATTCACCAGTATGATAGAACCTTATCGGCCCTTAAGCAGCAGCCATACATTCGTTATCTAACTCCAACCGAGAATCGAAGTTTTGCAGTCGTGAAATCATGGTCAGAGTGGAAGATCAGGCTGACGTCTATTGGTAGTTTTCCCGAAAATAATAACTGAAGCCAATAGATGCATCAATTATTTATTAAGGGATCATAAAATGCACCAACTCCACTAGCAATGATGCTACCCATAGTCAGGTCGTTTCTACATCGTAACTATAAACCGCTAGATGTTAAATATTAGAACAAACTTGAAGAAAATACAGGAAACAAAGCTCTCCAGGTGACAGCGGTTTTTGAAGCAAAACAATAATCGTAAAATTCTGTCTCTCCAAGCCAACGCAACAGGTTAAATACTTCAAAAAGAAAACACGAGTGCGTATAAAGATCAAAAACAAGGCCAATCCAGTTAAATGGAAGGGGGGGAGAGAGAGGAAGCCATGTCAGCGATTGGACAACTCCGGATCAGAAGGTGGAGACAGCGTGACGTGAATGAGCTAACTATTTACTCTCAGCGGTTGATTTATAACGCAATAATATGTTGGCGGGAGTTGGCAAGGAATTATGGGATATCGAACAAATAGAACAAATGATATTAAATACATTCGAAATAAAAAGAATTTAGTTTCAGAATAAAATGAAAGAAAATAATTTAATGGGTTTTTAAGAGTAAGCTACGAATGGAATTAAGGTTTTTAGAATAATAAAAGAATACGTATTTAAAGTATGGAAAAAAGATAAAATATATTTGAGATATTATTAAAGCTAAGTAAAAAAGGTAGATATTATAATAATTTGGAATAATTTAACTAAAAAAAGGGGGCGAAAATTTTATTATTACATATATATATATGTGTGTGTGTGTGTGTGTATGTAATATATCATCTAATGCAATTTTTATTACGTTTTTAAATTTTAGTGTGCATGTATTTTACACGTAGTAAGAAATATATATTAATAACTTTTTAATTTAACATTCATGGGTAGCTTTATTTTGAATATGAGAAACATTAAATAAAAAATTTACAAATGTGACATTTATAAACATAGTCATAAATATACTCAACAGCATTTAGAAAACTTTACTTGTACTTTGAATTTTAGAATATTTATAATAAAAATATTTCTGTTGTTTTCATTTTCACAGTTGTCTAATAACACTATTAATATCAACAATTAAATTATGGTTATAGTAAAGTATTTTATAACCCGATAGTTTAAAAAATTACTGAAAATTGATCGCCAATATGGCAGCCAATCATGAAATGAATCAGGTAATTATGAGTTGCAAAGAACTTTTTATTTAAGATCATAAAATATCCTAATTATTTTTTTCATCCACTACTTTCCTTCCTCATTATAGATACTCAATTAAGCCGATGTTATTTCCAAAAGTTTAAAAGAATATGATAAGCAGATAGAACTTTTTGCAGCATTTAACAATCAATTACCCCTGTACTTCTTGAAAAACAGACGCTGCTTAAAAGATAATTACATCCTGAACATGAACTTTTTAGGGAGCTCCAATTTAATTTCTGTTTAGCTTCATTTTTTAGCTCCGAATTTATTTCTATAGTTTGCGATATAATTCTAGTTTTGCTGTTAAAAACCTGTAGATATAATTTGTTTTGCTTTAAAAAAAAATATATTTATTTTCCTATAAGCTAAAGGGAAATTTCTTTCAAGGTAATATCGATATACAGTTTCTGCAATTTCTTAAAAGGAAAAAGTGTGGAGATTTTTAGGTAGATTTCGTATGAAATACTACCTATTGGGATCGTTCCTATGTTGGAATTTCTGAAAAGTTTTTGCAGATCGACACCGATCATGACTCCTAGAACCCAAAACCACCCTCAGTAAAAAACTTTATCTATCTATCTATCTATCTATCTATCTATCTATCTATCTATCTATCTATCTATCTATATCACTTTCTTCTGGACACGATAACTTTCGTAATTCTGCACCAATCTCTTCCAAACTGATACATAACATCAAAGGGCATAAAATCTCGGTCAAGTTCGTTAATGGGCAAAATCGGACCAAGGGGATGGAAATAGGGAGGGGTTTTGTGAAAACAGAAAACCCCACATAACTTCTTAATTTTTGTACATATCAAATCAGTTTAACGTTTTTATTACTTCTAAAAATAGGGCCAAAATTTTATGTATCACAGATTTTTGATAAAGTTAAAAATGGGGTCATGGGGCGCAAAAAATAGGGTTTTTGGGAGAACAAAATTCATAACTTCGTCAATACTGAAGATATCAATTCCAATTAATTTTCTTATAAATCTACATAATATTATCTACAACTTTTATATTCACAACTTTTTGATAGGACCAATTCGTACCGCAAAAAAATTAAAAACGAAAACAAAAAGGGGGTTTGAAGAAGTAAAAAATCCATAACTCCGTCAATTCAAAAGATATAAAATCCCCATGAATTTATCATATATCTTCTTAATATTGTCAACAACATCTATATAGACAAGTTTTGTATAAGACCAATTCTTACAGCAAAAACAAATTAAAAATACATAGCGGTTGAAGAAAAAAATCATCTAAGTAAGGGTGTATTTAAATCCAAACTGCGTATTTTCTGACTCATTTTACAACTCATTTTTGCTCTCAAAGGCTTCCAATTAGTACGTTTTCTTACTCAGAAACTATATAATGTACCGTAAGGGTCGATTTTTTGATAGAGGCAGAATATATTTTTTAAAATGCTGTTAAAGTGGGCATTTTGAACCGAATTTCCCGAAGCGGATTGTGTTGGAAAAATCATTGCATTAAGGATGCACTCAAATCCAAACTGCTTATTTTCTGGCTCATTTTTAAATTCATTTTTGCTCTCAAACGCATTTAATTGGTAGATTCGCTTATTTAGAATCTATATAATATACCGCAATGATCGATTTTTTGATAGAGGCAGAATATATTTCAAAAAATTATGTCAAAGTGGGCATTTTGAACGGAATTTCCCGAAGCTTTTGTGTTATCACCTTCTTCTGGACACGATAACTTCCGCAATTCTACACAAATCTCTTCCAAACTGATACATAAAATGAAGGGACATAAAATCTCGGTCAAGTTCGTTAATGGGCAAAATCGGACAAAGGGGATGGAAATAGGGAGGGGTTTTGTGAAAACCGAAAAAAACCCATAACTTCTTAAGTTTTGTACATATCAAACCAGTTTAAAGTTTTTATTACTTCTAAAAAAAGCGCCAAAAATTCATGCATCACAGATTTTTGATAAAATTTAAAATAGGCTCAAGGGGCGCAAAAAATAGGGTTTTTGGGAGAAAAAAATTCCTTACTTCGTCAATTCTCAAGATATCAAATCCAATAAGTTTATTATACATCTCCGTAATATTATCTACAACTTTTATATTCACAAGTTTTTGATAGGACCAATTCGTACCAAAAAAAAAAAAAAAAAAAAAAAAAACGAAAACAAAAAAGGGGGGTTGAAGAAGAAAGATTTTCAAAACTCCGTCAATTCACAAGATATAAAATCTCCATGAATTTATCATATAGCTTCTTAATATTGTCTTCAACATTTATATAGACAAGTTTTTGATAGGGCCAATTCTTAAAGCAAAAACAAATTAAAAATACATAGCGGTTGAAGAAAAAAATCATCTTATTAAGGGTGCATCCAAATCCAAACTGTCTATTTTCTTACTCATTTTTAAATTCATTTTTGCTCTCAAATGCATCCAATTGCTAGATTCTCTTATTCAGAAACTATATAATGTACAGTAATGATCAAATTTTTGATAGAGGTAGAATATATTTCAAAAAATGATGTCAAAGTGGGCATTTTGAACAGAATTTCCCGAACCGATTGTGTTAGAAACGAAAAATATTTCCCTACTGAGAAAATAATTGTTTATTAATCAAGTTTTAATTAATTGAAAGAAAAATAAAAACACAGGTCGCTTATAAATCTTTTCAAAAATCACGTCAGCATGTTTCATATTTTTTTTAAAATTAAAAATTAATCTGAAAATGTGCCAGAAAATTTCTAGTTGTTGAGTATGGAAAAATATTTTTTTAATATCGCCTTAACATGATTCTGATAAAACCATCTATTTTATAAAAAGGAAATAATAACTCGTCAAAAGCAGTCAGATAAAACTGTTAAAGTGGATTTATATCTGATAATGATTTTAGTTTTTGTTGGTGAAATTAGTATACTTAACTTCGAAATCTACCTCTGCCTGTAGGCCGGGCCGGCAGGGATTTTTTTTTAAATGAGGTTATTAGAGATTCTCGTAAAATGAACGTTGTTAATCATATTTATTTATTTTTTCTTTTAATTGAACATATGAGTTGTTGATTTTCAAAATGAAGCAAGTACATTTTATGAAGAAAATTAGTTAAAGTTTAATATTATTACAAATTGATATACTTATGTTTTATAAAATATAGTAAAATATGTTTGAATCAGTTACGCAATAAACATATTTTAGTATGAGTATAAATTTGATAATATTAAATTATTTGGGCAACAATATTTCAAATGTGTTGATTTTAAAATTCAGGAAATTCCACATCGAATAAAATTATTTTTTTCTGCTTTATATTGTTAACAATGAAATGCAGAATTTCATCAAAATTACTACTAAAAAGATAGAAATTGATGAGGAAAAATGGAAATAAAAGAAATAAACAAAATTTAAAATAAAATAAAAGAAGTAAATAAAAAATTATAAATATAAGTAATAATAATGATAAATATTTATATTTATATTTTTTAATTTACTTCTTTTATTTATTTTAAATTTTGTTTATTTCTTTTATTTCCATTTTTCTCTGTCAATTTTTCTTCTATCATTTTGGCAACACTTTCGTCTTCTGAATGTGTTCCTTTCAGCTAGCGCCATCTGTCGCATTCTTTGCAAGCTCTACTCTCTACCTTTCAGTTTATTTTTGACCTTGTCCCCTTGCGGGCACGTGTTTACTGTAGCTGATGACGTGCTGTTAATATTTTTAGCTCGAAACGCGTCCTATGTATTGTTTTTTACTTAATTACTACTATTAGTTCATACTCTTCCTATATATATATATTTATTTATTTATTTATATATCTTGTTCAAATTTTCAATCGTTAATAAAATACTTATTATTCATCCTATCAATTTGAAATACATTTTTTAAAATTTGTACTGGATGACAATTGATGTTTAATACAGTTTTTTCAAATATTAATTCATTAATTAAATTTTAATTAATTAATTTTAGTTTTACATGGGAGACAAAATGGCGGCCATTGGTTATTGAAGCATTTAATGCATCTTCATATCTATAAGAGGGGGGGGGGGGGCGTTAACATAGGGGGGATCCTGGTTTGTCGCCAAATACCGCCAAGTTTGTCGCCAACTTGCTATTTATCGCCAAATTTGGCGACTAAAATGAGTCGCCAAAAGTGACGCCAACTTGGCGATATCTCTAATATTTCGCCAAATTCCCATAGACTACCATTGTAAACCTACTTGCTTCAAGAAAATTAACAAATTGAGATATTTTAATGCAACAAAGACTAATATTAGCTTAAGGGATTATATTAAATTTTTCTTTGATGTCCTTACTAGGAATTGACTTTAAAAACAAAATTTTTATATTACTTGTTATTTTATGGTGATTTTTTACAAAGATTTATTATTTTAATTTTAACTATATCATATATTACATTTATGCATTCTATGTAAAAAGTATCCGGAATTGTTAAGAGGACTTGGACTTTAAAAATCAAATCCTTCAATTTCCAATAGATTCATTTCTAAATTGGACGTCTTGTTAATAGCAAGCTCAAATAGTGATATTCTAAATTTTGTGTTAAATATATTTATAAAAAATAATGAAAAGCTTTTGATTTATTCAATATTTAATTACAGTGAAACCTCCCTGTGCGACCACCTCCCTGAATGACCATTTTTTCATGGAACGAAATTTATTCCCATAGGTTCAATACTAATTTTATCTCTATTCAGAGACCACCCCAGTTGAACTGTCTCCATGAGCGACCCATTTCTCTGAAGAAAATTAAATAAATTCCGTTTTTTCCCGGTCGCTTAAAGACGGTTTTATTAGAATAATAATTCCGGAGAGGTCATTATTCATCAAACTTCTAAACGAAGCTTAGAATTTTTATTTATTCTGGTAACTTTTAAGTGTTCAAACCTTTTTGTGTCTTTTTAGGCAATGAATTTAACCGTGATGACAAAGTGAGGATGACGGTCAATAAACTCCCATGCCCTATTCTGTCAACAAACTCTCAAAGAAATAGATGAATTAATGAAATCGTCATAATTTGTTGTCGTCCAAAAAGAAAAATTGCAAGTATTTATTGGACTTTAAAAGCAAATAAAAGTTATAGAAGATAAAACCGTAAAGTCAAATCAAACGTCAATCTATTCATTTTTTAAAGTCTGCCCTAATTAACTTATATAATTAACTTTTGTTTTGATACTTCAATTTTCATATTTTTTTTTTTTATCTGAAAATAGTAACATTAATTGTTGCCTTTTTTCAACAGTTAAAATCTAGATTTAAATTTGACCTTCATTAAGAGACCACCTCACGTTTTCATACGTATGTAAAATTCTCCGAAAGGCGACTTTATATTCTAACATTTTTTTAGTATTGTATAACGGATATACGGTATAAATTTCAAAAGAATTTCATTAATATGAATGCGCATGGAAAGTCTCAAAGTTTTTTTTTTTTTTTTTTTTTTTTTTTTTTTCAGAAATCAACATTTTAAGAAAAAATAACTGTACAAATATATGCAGTTTTTACATCTCTATCACTTTTTTTTATATCTCTTCAAAGATGCATCGGAAATGAAAAATCTTGTTGAATCAGAAAAAATTCACAAAATCCTGATTTTAACTCGGTACAGTGCTTACAGAAAAAAAAATGTCGTGATATTTTTTACAGGCGACTTTTAAATGACAAATTTCGGCTTCATTTAGACAGAATATGTAATCTCAATAAAGCTTGAAAATTTCAATAAAATGAATTAAAAAAAAATCATACTAAAATCTATGCATTTGCGATCACAAAAATAATTGCCATAAATATAATATAAAATATTTAGGAAACTTAATATGAATTTAAATTTTTGAATGTTTATCAACAAAAAATTTTGAGCATCTTTATTTATTTACTACCGCTACTAATATTTTTATTTAACTTTAAGTTTAAATAAAAGAGTTTATTTTAAAACCAAATCTTTCGAATGGCATTAAAAATTGATCAGTAACATGATTGCCAATCAATAAAAAGTAAGGTAATTATAATAAAAAGTAAGGTAAACTATATAAATATATGCAGTTTTTACATTTCTATCACTTTATTTATATCTCTTCAAAGACGCATCGGAATTAAAAAATCTTTTTGAATCAGAATAAATTGAGTATCTATTTTCATAACTCTCAAAAAAAGAAAAACAGATCTTTTAGTCAAATTTCGAGATATTGAAAGCCCACTGTCACCTTAAACCCTTGAGGGGCAAGCAATTACGTTTGTGAAATGCTGAATTCCCACCGGAATCTTTGGAAAATTCTATTTCAAAATAAGTAAAAGCAATTTTACGACTTTTTTCTACCAAAGTTAGAAGAGTAAAATTTGTTAGAATTTTTCTGGTGTAAAATTTCATTAATCGTAGGTGGTATATAATATATACCGGTGCCCCTCAAGGGGTTAAATAAAACACGAAAAATTTATTTATTCACAAGATTTATCTTGCAGGCTTTTAGAGTCCAACTATACCGCGTTTGACCAACACATTCTACAACTCCTCAATCCTCTCGTAGGATGTGTTGGTTTGACCCATGGAATTATGAATAAATTGGAATTGACATATTCTTAAAATAGAGAAGCTTCAACTGTAACCGGTTTCATAGTAACTCATCACCGCCAGGGAAACTATACCAGTAAATTTGAATAGAAATATCATCCTTATGCAAACGCTTTATTGCTGCAGCATTTCAGTCCTAATTATAGCCAAAAACAAATATTTTATTTTACTGGTAGAAATTCACCTCTGCGATAGTCCGGCTCTGAGTTTCTGCCATATTGTGGCAACCTAGACAACCTCCTGTCAGTTTCAGCGAGAGAGATTATAACAGGTGGGTCAATTTCCACCAGTGAAAACGAATAGAAATTTGTACATTATTTGTGAGAGAAATTTTGCACGAATAAGCCGCTAAAACAAGGGGAAATTTTCTATTCAAAATTTACTGGTGGAAGTTTGCTTCAGCGGTAATTAGAAACTGTTTATCCGATGTGAAAAATCAGCCGCCATCTTGTGACAACCTCCTCTGTTACTTCACTCGTAACTGGTAGACTCTACGCGATATGTCTCCTCCTTCTTTATTCATAACTTCATTATTTGACCCAAACCTCCATACATATTTAATAGGCTGACTGACGGACGGTTTTCAGCTCCCTCGGCGAATTTTCTGGTATGACCGCAATGGCTTTTCTTGTACGGCCTTGAGACGCTCTCCTCGAAGTGGTAATTTTGGATCAATAAATAAACAATTAAATTAAAAAAAATAAAAAAAACCGACTACGTAAAAAAGCGAACTAATTGATTATTTCTCATTAATGTGAAACTATTTTTTTTTCAATTCCTAGTATTAGCTCACACTCTCGCTATATATATCTTGTTCAAATTTTCAATCGTTAATAAAATACCTATTACTCATCCAATCAAGCTCAAATAATTTTTTTTTAACTTGTAGTGGATGACACTTGATGTTAATCCAGTTTTTTTCAAATATTAATCCATTAATTAAATTAAATTAATTAATTTTCAATAATTGAGAGAGCCCTCTTCTTGATCAAGGTATTTTAAGACCGAGAGACCCCTCTTCTTGATCAAGGCATTTTAAGCACCACTCAAAAAGAAAGAAGAATGGGAGAAAAAAAATTATCTTATCGACCTAATAGTCCAGGCAATAGAGGCCGTATAGGGACTCTACCTAGAAAAATTAATGGTAGTACTGGAAATCGGCTTTCTAAATGTTTTTGGGTCGCTGAATCCGAATTTGTAACTTCCCACCAAAATTTCCCCCGGCAACCCCCCCAAATTTTAGTAAAAAGTCCCCAAAAAGGTTTTTATTAAAAAATTCCATTTTTTTATTGTTTTAGGGGAAAAGTAGCTAGAAATTCAGAAAGTAGACAAAATTTGCAACAAATAAGATATATGACATTATTACTTAGGATGAAGGGGAAGGGGGAATCTGCCTCGGAACATGCGCCGCAGTGCTGCGTGGACTAAGTTGCGCAATTCCACTTAACCACTCACACATTTACATTAGTCCTCCCATCTTCCCTCCGAACTTTCTCTATAAGGTTTACTTTAAGTTTTTTGGGCCGCTGAATCCGAATTTTTCACTTACCCCTAAAATTTCCCCCCCCCCGAACCCCCCCCCCCCAAAAAAAAAGTTGTTTTTAACTTAAATTTCTTATTGTTTCAGGGGAAAAAACATTACGAAATTCAGAAACTAGACAAAATTTGCAACAAATAGGATACATGACATTATGACGTAGGATAAACGGGGAGAAGGGGGCTGCCTCGAAACATTCCCCGCGCGCTTTTCTCAAAAACCAAATTTTTTCCAAAAATGAATTTTTTTTGGGGGTTACCGGGTGAAATTTTGGTGGAAAGTTACAAATTCGGATTCAACGACCCAAAAACATAGAGTGAGTCGAAATTCAAAACTAGTATTAATTTTGCCAGATAAAATCCCCTATTGCCTGGACTTCATAATTTAGTGCACGTAGCGCCACAGTGCATGTTCAGAGGCAGCCCTCACCCTCCCCGTTCATCCTAATTCATAATGTCATGTATCCTATTTGTTGTAAATTTTGTCTAGTTTCTGAATTTCGTAATGCTTTTCCCCTAAAATAATAAGACATTTAAGTTAAAAACAACTATTTGGGGGGGGGGATTTTGGGGGGAAAGTTAAAAATTCGGATTCAGCGACCCAAAAATCTTAAAGTAAACCTTATAGAGAAAGTTCGGAGGGGAGATGGGAGGGCGAATGTAAACGTGTGAGTGGTTATGTGGAATTGCGCAACTTAGTTTACGCAGCACCGCGCGCATGTTCTGAGGCAAATCCCCCCTTCCCCTTCATCCTAAGTCATAATGTCTGCTATCTAATTTATTGCAAATTTTGTCTACTTTCTGAATTTCTAGATACTTTTTCCCTAAAACAATAGAAAAAATTGATTTCTTTTATAAAAACCTTTTTGGGGGGTCTTTTTACCAAAACTTGGGGAGGTTGCTGGGGGAAATTTTGGTGGGAAGTCACAAATTCGGATTTAGCGACCCAAAAAACATCTAGAAAGCCGATTTCCAGTACTACCATTAATTTTGCTAGGTAAAATTCCCTACTGCCTGGACTATAAGTAGGAATTGACTTAAAATATTTTTTTTATATTACTTGTTTATATTACTTACCTATTTTTTTTTTTTTTAATTTACTTTGTATTGATGACTTTTAAGTTGTGTTTAATTGTTAGTTCCTATCTATAATCACTGTTTTGATGAGGTCTATAGATGTCTATGATGGTTAGAGTTGCAGTAAAGCTAGAGATCCACAATACATACACAACTTCCAGGTTGTATAATATTTTAACGGAGCTTCTGACTGTAGAATAGTCAATGAAGCATCGTCTTCATTTTGAAAGACCCACTCAATAGAGTGCGTAATTTTTTTCATCTCTACCGCCATTTCGTATTTTACGGCCGCCATTTTGAATTTATAAGAACAAAACATAGCCTATAACCATCGGGCTGTTAAGACGAATTGATAGAGACATAATTCATTAAAATCCATCCATCCATTGAGATGTTTCGAGGGTATAAAAAAATCCACATACACAGATACGCGTGAAACACATAACCCTTCTTTTCAGTCGGGCAAAAAGAAAAGGTCACACGGGGTGAATGCGATGCTTTGCCGATGATATTTGTTGCTTTTTTGACCAAACACTCTTGCACAACGGTAAGTTTGTGCAATGCTGCATTATCGTGGTACAAAGTACACTCGAAATTTTTGTGTTTTTTAAGATGTCCGGCACACAAAATAACGTTTGAAACAAAAAAATTAAGCAAATTCTTTGTTAAAGTAATTTTGCTAAAGTCGAAAATCGCAAAAGTAATGATTAAAAATAACAGCTGGTATCAACACAATAAGTCACAAATTTTGCACAAAATCCTTGTTTCAACTCGGTACAGTGGCCTGCTTACAGAAAAAAAATGCCGTAATATTTTTTACTGACGACTTTTAAATGATAAATTGCGGCTTCGTTTAGACAGAATACGTAATCTCAATAAAGCTTGAAAATTTCAATAAAATTGATTTAAAAAAATTCAAACTAAAATCTATACATTTGCGATCATAAAAAAATATTGCCATACATATAGTATAAAGTATTTAGAAAACTTAATATAAATTTAAATTTTTGAAAGTTTATCAACAAAAAATTTAGACTATATTTATTTATTTACGACCGCTACTAATATTTTTAATTAACTTTAAGTTTAAATAAAAGAGTTTATTTTAAAAACAAATCTTTCAAATAGCATTAAAATTGATCAGTAACATGAATGCCAATCAATAAAGAATAACGTAATTATTAGTTTCAAAGAAATTTTTATAAGATTTTATAAAAACCATAATTACTTTTCAGTATTTTCATCGTCATTAGAGATACTCAATTAAGCAGTTGTTATTTTGAAAAGTTTAAAGGAATATAATAAGTAGATGAAACTTTTACTCCGCATTTTTACAATTAATTATTCTTCTTCCTTTTAAAAAACAGGCTTTTCCTTAAAAGATAATCAGCTTTTGAATACAAACTTTTTCTGAACTCTTATATAATAGTTAAAAAATATAATTTAATAGTTGGTGATATCAATCTTGTTTTATTGTTAAAAAATATTAGCATTGTTTGATTACATTATAAAATTTTTTTTAACTACATACGAGTGTACGAAATGGAAATTACTTTGTTTAACCCATTAACCGCCAAAACTATAAGGTTGAGTTTTTCAACGTTTTAGCTGAAAGTCGTTTGCCACCGTAAACTTTGAAAGGTAATTTTCGCTTTTGATCTGAAAATTTTGTAAGTAAGGCCAATTTGCAGTTGAAAAATAGTGGTGGGTATGCAATTAATTGAAATATTTGCATTTATTTTGACTGTTGCGTGAACGCAACACCAGCGGGTATTGGGTTAATGTTATATCCATGTATTTTTATCACATTTTCTCAGAAGGAAACAAGATCTAGTTTATTTTTCAAAATTACGTTATAGACAGTTTTTGAAGAAGAAGTATTGACTAAGTCATATTTTATTAGATGTAAATTTCCAACTGAGCGAAAAATGTCCGGACCAGGATTCGAACCAGGGATCTCCTGGCTGAAGTGTTGCCTGGTTCTGAACCAGGTTTCAGACCAGATGCTATAATTTAGCTAGGTGAGAAAGTTCCACCAGATTCGTCCGGGATAGCTCAGATGGTAGACCACTGGCGGCTTCAGCCAGGAGATCCCTGGTTCGAATCCTGATCCGGACATTTTTCGCCTAGTTTGAAATTTACATCTAATATGATTTGTTTACCAATTAAAATAATTATGTTAAAATTAATCTAGTGTAAGTCATATTTATTTATATTTAAAAACATACGTATGGTATAGTTATTGACTTTTGATAACTGTAGTAAAATTTGGCACTACAGTAATACCTCGACTTACGTCAGCAATACATTTCAAGACTAGCGACGTAAGTCTAAAACGACGTAAATCGAGGTACATTTAGATGAGCAAAAAATGATAAGTAAAAATATTCCCACAAAATCTAATGAACATATTCTATCGTATTTAGGATTTATGTTATATACATTTAACATTAGTAAAAATATGCTTTTGCAATACCAGAATTTGGAATAAATCAATAAGTTGTTAACTTACAATTTATTGTTCTTCTAGCTGCCCCGTCCGAGTCTTTCAGCATGTGAAACAATATTGCAATAAAGTTTGAAACGACGATATTTTCTTTTTTCTCTTAGAAGCTCTTTGTAACAGCAAAGGGAGTTTTCAAAGCTTTTTCTAGTCGTTGCTACACATTGCTCGTCTGAATCAATGTTTTTAAGAAACGTCATTTCATCTTCAATAAGGTTTAGTCCGTCGGTTAATTTTGCAACCGTTATTATCCCCCCCCCCCTCCCAGGTTCAAAATATTTATCTATTGTTTCGACAGTATTTTGTTTCGTTAATTCGATAAATTTGTCGATGGTTAATTCCGGACCAGGGGAATTTATGAGTTCAACAACATGTTTAGCATCCATTGTCTAAGTTGGGTTCCATTTCATTTTCGACGATTTCATCAATTAAGGCTGTTCTCAAATCAAAAAGGGCAACTTCCTGACATAAGTTTTAGTTTATTTTTGTTCGAAAATGCATGAAACTAGCTGGTGTTGTTGTTCAGAAACTATGTCATCGAGCTGTTTTTTCCATTTTTTTGCAAACCCAATAGATCTTTCAGAAAACAGTGTCAAGATGGACGTTTTGAACCGAATTCGAACAAAGGAAGAAAAATCACTCAAGAGCGGGCGAAAAACGGGTTTGTCAAGTGATCGAAATTGCTTATAACTCAATGGGTAATTGATTGATCAAAAAATGAAAAAACAGTTCAATTCCAAATCGCTTCCACGGCCAGGCTATCCAATTTTATATGTTTCTGTTAAAAAATGAATTTGTAAATGTGTCAGAACGTTTTTTGCTCGTTGAGCAGACTAATTAAGAACAGCCTTAAGAGAGATAGAGAATTACAATTTTCAGATGTTTTTTTTAGTCTCTACAAAGGAAAAGGAGGTCTTTTCCTATTGTGGAGGCATCTCCCATTGTCTTTTGCTGAACTTCACCCCATAAACCCCCTGTGACTGTTACTGCATGTTAAAGTTCTTCTAAATATCTTTAAAAAAGTTTTAAGTGCGTCTTAATAAAGGGATTTTTTTTTACAGTCTAGACGACGTAAATGCGGATTCATGTAATTACTCTACACATTAAATGTATCTTGAAAATTATTTTCGTGTGTTTCACAAAATTGTATCTATAAAAAGAAATTAGAATGTTTTCTGATTAATTGAATAGAGTTAAACGATTACTGTATTTTTATTTAATAATTCTGATGTAAGTTCATACCATAAAGTTATATATAATTAAATTTAAGTTAAAGTATCAGAATTTGGTTTATAACTTTTAAAGCTGCTTTTTTTAATAGTATTAAAAATTGATGAGCAATATGAAAAACAATCAAGAACTAAATAAAAAAAATTACTGGCATTATTAGCAAAAATATTTTCGAAAGCTAATTATAGATTAAAATCACAATTATTTTCCAATAGGTCTTTAATTGTATTATCCCTGTTATATATACTGAATTAAGCTAATGTTATTCCAAAAAGGTTTATAAGACAAGATAAGTAGATGGAACTTTCAACTGCATTTCCACAATTAATTAACCCTATACCGTTTGAAAAACAGGATGTTTCTTAAACAATAATTAGTATTTGAATGTAAACTTCTTTTTGAACTTGTATTTAATTTCTATTTATCTTCATTTGTGAGTTCCAAAATTTATGGGATATAAAAAAAATAGGAAGCGTTAGGCTAAAAAACACTATAAGCATTGTTTATTACTTCGTCAAAATTACTCTAACATAAAAATATACAATGATCAAATTATCTTATTTGTATCGGTATACTTTTAAATTAGTTAGTTAGAAGAAAAAAATATATAATATATTTTCTAAGAGTATGTTCAGAATATTGCCGTGTGTTGGCAGAATAATATTTTTTTATATTTTAAATACAAACATATCGTTATCATTATTATCTTTATACAGTTATATTTGAAATTTAGTAATGTAACTTTATGAAATTCACATTGTTAAACTTTATATGTTCTTTAAATTCAACGTTTACTAGTATGTCTAATGAAATTTAAGTTAAACGACTTAGTTTAAACCTATTATTTCTAGGAATGCTAACAATTGATCCGAAACATGACAGTCAATCAAAAAAAATGAAAAAAGAATAAGGCAATTATTAGTTTCAAAGAAATTTTTGTTACCTCATTATATAAAAGTCATAATTATTTTTCTGTAGTTTTCATCGTCATTACAGATAATCCATTAGGCCGATGTTATTTCAAAAAGTTTAAAAGAAGATGATAAGCAGATGAATTTTTTTCTGCATTTTAACAATCAATTAAGACTATACTTTTTGAAAAACAGGATGCTGCTTGAAAGATAATTAGCTTCTAAACATAAACTTTTCATTGAACTCTTACTTAATATTTGTTTAGCTTCATTTGTTAGCTCCAATGATATTTCGATAGTTTGCAATATCAGCCTTGTATTATTGTTAAAAAATCAATAATCATAGTTCGATAATTCGACAAAAGAGATCTACTGAAAGATAAACTATATAATGCAAAAGACTATAAAATATTATGTTAATGACAATATCACTATATATTTCTGGTGAAAGAAGAAAATCTGATTTATTATATAATTTTACTTTTTGACGAACCTCATAAAATAAATAATGTATTGATTTATCTCTCTCTCTCTCTCTTATATATACATATATATATATATATATATATATATAAATTATTAATATATTAATAATATAATTATTAATATATATATATTAAAACTTGAAATTTGGAGTAATAGATATTCATAAGATGTAAATGTTCCAAAATAACAGCTTATAAATAGTTCGAAATTTAAAATGACGAAATGAATGGAAAATATTCTAAAAACTATAGTACGAATTATTTTGAACTGTTTAGACTAGAAACTTGAAACTTGACATGACTGTTACTTTTAATAGGTAAGTACGCACAACAGAATAATTTCTTAAGAAATCGAAATGTAAAATGTTGCATGAGCAAAAAACGTTCTAAAATTGCAATTTCTTAAATAATTTTGGGGTTAAAAACTTGAAACTTGACATGTTGGTTACGTTTAAGATGTAAATGATCTCTAAGAACTTTTCCTAAATAATTTGAAATTTAAAAAGGTGAAATGAGCAGCAAATGTTTTAAATTACGATTTATTTTGAATTATTAGGGCTAGAAAGGAAAAGTATAATAAAACTAGATTTATGTTCAACACATAGAGGCGAAAGGCCTTATTCAATTTAAATGCAATTTAATTGTCACGCAGCAAAGAGGAAATAAATGAATAAAATGATTATCTATAAAAGTAAATAAAATAATTACAATAATAATAAGCAAAAAAAAATTTTTTTTAGTTGTAGCATTTTCTTCAGTGTAAATAAGGTAATTTTATAATTTCTTTGTTCCTAATACTTAAACTTTAGAAAGAGCGTATTTTTATTAAATTTATTTCCATTGTTCCACATGTTTATGTGTTTTCAATTAGATCTGAAATTATCGTTCATAACAAATCTGTTTCGCGTTTTTCGTTTTTATAGTCAACGCTAACTAACAGAGAAAGAAAAATGATAAAACGCATTAATATGTTTTATAAAATTATTATCTAAATTCCTTTCACAACTTCTGAAAATTTTGAATGCGAAGCGATGCATGGAAGTTTAAAAAATAAAAGAAAAGAAATAGAACTAGCAATTGTAAGCTTCGGAATAAAATATATTTCAAATGAATTTTTTTAATATATAATGTAGACTAACGTATAAAAAATGAAATACGATGAATATATTTTCAAAAGCTAATTAAAAAAATTCTATATAAAATTGAATTTACACGGTTTAGATTTTAAATATTCTGATGAATTTCATATTTATCATCTCGGTTTGAGTTATTCATATTAAACGATTTAAAAATACAAACATGGTTTATTTTTCTCGGTATTTTAAAAATACAAGCGTGGTTGATTTTTCACGGTATTTTAAGTGCTTTTGAAAATGCGAAAATTTAACAAAACTGCCATAAATTTAATTTAAAAAATATTTCTCTGATTGTTACGTATTACTGTTTACCAGACGAACTAGTACTTTAATTTTTATAAATCGCTATGCAGTAAACTTTTTAAATTCCGCACATATTGAGAACAATGGTTGTTCAGAATTTAGTTTACTATTAAAAACAACAACAACAACAACAACAACAACAACAGAAATATAAAATAAAATAAATAAAAGTATAATAATAATAATCATTTAAAAAAGAATGTAAAAATATATACTTGAAACTCACCTTTGTGTCAAGAAGAAAATTCGTAGCTCATCCAATATAGAGAGAAAAATAAGACATGAACCCCAAAAGTTCTGAAAAGTTTATTAACCCATTCGAGATGGCGTATTTTTTTAAAGACCGTACCCAGAAGCCAAAATTTTTATACTGACTGATAACAGGACTGCATAAAAAACTATTTAGTTAAAATAACAATTAAAAAAAAACTAAAAACTCAATAAAATTTTGTTGAACTAACAAAATCATTTGGTCAGTCTAACCAAATATTTGGATGGGGCTATATTAACCAATCATTTAGTTCACAGAACTATTTTTTTGTTCTTATAACTAAATAGTTTTTCCCGTGTGCCACTGGCGACTATCTTTATATTCTTTTTGCACAACTATTTAAAAAAAATGTTCTAGTATATTAATCTTTTGACTATTCACCTCTTCTTCTCCTCCATCTCTTCTTCTTCGAATCTCTTCACTCTTCATCGCTTCTCTCTTCACGCAATTCTCTTGCACATGTTGTCAAGTGTGTGTGGAAGATTTTTGTTTTGTGAAAGTGGTGCGAATTAGAAACAAAAAATAGTGGCCAATGCCTTGGTGATAATTGGTATTCAATTTCATTGCACATTACAGGGTGCTACCCTTCTTTCTGGATCGGAAACACATTGCACATTCGGTGTGCAATACGTCTCTAGTGGGTACGTGCCATGGAGCCGTGAGTCGTTCAAAAACCATGTTTACTGTCGCGTGAATCATATATTTTAATACTAGCAAAGCTTGTGTCTCTTTGTGTGAGTGTATAGAGAAAATTTTACCTAAAAAACTGTTCTAACGATTTTGACTAAATTTTGTATCCTATGGTTTTGGGGTACGAGAAAACTACTGGGCTAGGTCACATGTTGCGGAAACTTCGATTAGTGGGTAATTTGTGGTTCACTACATGTCAATGCATTTCAATGCGAATGAAAGTTGAAACAGTTATTAACTTGTTGAATGGTTGAAAGAAGATGAAGTCGCAAAATTCGGCGTCATTTTGTTCAATATTGTCAGCGTCTTCTTGATTTGATGGAAATCGATTTACAAGA
Source organism: Maratus speciosus (assembly GCA_963932465.1). Taxonomy (NCBI): domain Eukaryota; kingdom Metazoa; phylum Arthropoda; class Arachnida; order Araneae; family Salticidae; genus Maratus; species Maratus speciosus. The sequence goes on along the minus strand of OZ010789.1, from coordinate 31,313,081 downwards.
TTACAGTATCAAGACACATGCTTGATGCCAAATGAAAGAAAGTCGCCAAATTTGGCGATATTTGGCAATATTTGGCAAAAAACAGGCTTTGAGAATCTGCAGGAATTTCCAAGAAATTCCCAATAGGAGGTGAGATATACGATTCAATCAATCAGAGTCCATAGAAAGTTCGCGGAAACAATATTCAATCAATTAGAGCATATAGAACTTACTGAACACATGCAAGCCACCATTCAAAAGAATGTCGCCAAAATTGGCGATATTTGGTGAAAGAATTTGGCTTTCAAAATCTAAATGGAATGTTCTAGAAATTGCCGATAGGAGCTGAGATACGTGATTTAACCAATCAGGGGGGATAGAATGTTCTTGAAAACAGAATTCAACTAATCAGGGTACAAAGAACTTTCTGAATACATGCTCGGCGCCAAATGAGATGTTGTCACCAAATTTGGCGATATTTGGCAAAATTTTACGAAAAAATTAGCTTTCAGAATCTGAAGGAATTTTCTAGAAATTCTCAATAGGAGCCGACATACGTGATTCAACCAATCAGAGTCAATAGAAAGTTCTCGATAACATTATTTAACAAATCAGGGTATATAGAACTTTATCGCAATGAATCCCACTCTATATACGGAAGTGCTTCCGTCGAAGACTAAAGTCTTTGAAGTTGGACAGTGCAGTCTATGGAACGATTGAAATTTGTGCAGAAATCTCGCGCTTGGTACCGTGCATTGTAGACTGCTCTGAACAATCAGAATCGTTCTTCCTGTTGTATTGAAAGTAGTTCTCTCCACTATCATAATTATGTCCACTGGACGTTGAACAAAAAGCTAATTTTAAGCACGCATAGCTCGGTCGCTGGTGTTCTATTAAATGTAAAAGAATGGTACTATTTAGAAGTTTCTAAGAAAGTCTATATTGTACGTTCTATGAAACGTATAGCTTTTCTTTGAAAAAGTTCACATTTGTCTTTGTAAATCTGAAACTAAATATCCTTATTTTTTTTTTCAATACAAAACGTGCGACTTTGGTACTGTTAACATATCTTTGCCGATATATATTGTTTATGTATGGCAGGAACATATATTGTATGATTTTTGACGTTTGAAATAGTTATGTGATACTATTTTAATATTAAATGACAGATTTTATTTTAATATTTTCATTTTTCAAGATTATTTTTTATATCTGTGTAATTATTTGTTTTTATATAATATTAGTAGGTTACATACAATATTATTATTATTACGTTAATAATAATTGAAAATAATAATTTCATATAAACGCGGTGCACTCACAAAAATAGTTTTGTATATTTATACATGGTGTCCTAAAATTAATTGACACATATTTAAAATGGAAAAACAACGAAAAAAATTATAGTGTTAAAATTAGTTTTGCAGAAGTTTAATGTGTGATATCTGGAATTCGTTTAGTGTGATTCCTTATTTTATTAACAGATTTCACCGACAAATGGCGCTGCAATGTCTCAAGTTATTAGAATTTTTCAAATAATGTATAAGACTGAGCAAAAGTTCACCCAGTTTGATTTCATTAATCATCCAGGAGAATGATATTTTAAACCCATTGCATCACAAAAATAGTTTCGCCTATATATCCTAAAATGAACTAACAGTTTTTAAAGTAGAGTAACAAGCAACTGTCGACAGCTATTAACGAATTATTGCATTTATTTATTATTGCAAGAGGGTAATGTGTGAAGTCTGGAGTTTATTTAATATTGTTCCTTGTTTTAGTAACAAATTTCACCTACCGGTGTCAACTATTTAAAGCTGTAAAAATTCTCATGCAATTTTTTTAAAATTATTATCATCTTTCCTCAGTTTTTACCCTTCATTCTATTTAGCTATTTAAGCACAAAAAAGTAATTATTTCTATTTTGAAATTGCCAAATTACATTGAATATTCGAACGATTTGATGCGGAGCAGCGCTGTTCGATTTTGGTATTTGATCAAAATATCTGGATGAATAGAAATGTGTGTATTGGTGTGTTGTTTATAACAGCCAATTATCAACCCCTTTGGGCTGATATGTGCCAAAAGGGGGCATGCACGCCATCGGGGTCTTTCTAAGGGAACCTAACACGTATTTACGCGAAATCTAAATTTCGAAGAAACGACGGAAATCTCCGAAAGATTATGCCGACGGGCACGATTGGGTTCGAACCCAGCACCTCCTGTCTACCAGCTTTGAGAGCAGAACCTCTCGGCCACTGGTGGGACGGGAAAATACAAATGAAATTCAGGTCTTCAACTTCCTTATGAAAATCTTTAACAGCTGTTTCTGTTTGCCGGCTATTATGTTTTAAAAATCGTCAGACAATTTTAGGTTGCACTGTACATGTCTAAGCTTTACCAACATATAATCCTACATAAATTCATGTTTAAAAGACATTTTTCTGTTTAGTAATAAAAAGAAGTTTTAATAGTAATTTAGAATGTGGCTAAGTTAGAAATTTTTATATGAAGTACTAGTTTTTTTCCCCTGCTCCCCTCACGTAGAATGTTAAATATACATTTTACATTTTTAAGCATAATTAATATCACCAATAAGACAGCTCTCATAAAAATTCGGCTAGTAGAAAAAAGTGCAATATTTCATAATCAGGCTCATCCAATTAAACAACTTCTTCCCATGGCTCTATAACTAAGCAGCTTCTCACAATTTGTTACACACTAAAACCTTCCCCTCAAAATGACCCAACTGGAAATATACAGTGGCTGATAAAAAAATTGTTTCACCTAGAAAAATACAATTTTTGCTATTTTAACGCACTATTCTGTTTGCTTAAAATTAATTTAGTTGCTTCAAAGTACGTATAGCATCATTGCACGCCATTATTACAACATACGACAATTACGAAGCAATGCATCAACCAGTTTTCATAAATAGTGCGCCAAACTGATAGATGGGCAATTCGGGATTTTTAATGCTGTGAAAGCATAGTTACATACAGTGCGTCTCATAAATATAAAGACACTGATATTTTCGAAATAATATTTTAATAATTCAGTATTCAAAATTATCTATGCATGTAACGAAAAGTATGTGCCAAGAAAACATTTTACCGTAAATAAAAGTAGAATTAAATAATTTCAACTCGAAAATTGATAAATGTAAATAAATTTGCTGTCTCATAAATATAAAGACATTTTACATACTTTTGAATTACCGTCCAATAAATAATCCATTCTTATTAATGGCAGAAAATATTCTAGCTGGCATGCTTTTTATTAAGTTGTATAACTATTTTGGCCAACTTCGTTCGATTTCTTTTTTCAACTCAAGGACGTTTGAAAATTGTCTTCCAGATGCATATACACTGCGAACGAGATTGCCACAAAGGTTCTTAACTGTATTTAAATCAAGATTACGTGCGGGTCACACCGTGACATGAACACTGCTATCGGCAAACCATTTTTTTGTGAGTCTTGATGTGTGAATCGATGCATTATACTGATGGTAAAAATAATTCCGATCACCAAGAGTTTCAGCAATTGGCAACAACTGACTATCAAGCAGTTCGATATACTCTTTAGCTGTCTTTTTACCTTTCAGAAAAGCAACATCCGTAGTTCCGGTAAAAGAGAAGGCCCCCCACACCTACAGAACCTCTCCCTTTCTGCCTGCTGAAGAGGGGTCGAGATTAACGTCTTAAACCGTGCGAGTACGAATTCCAACCATCTGGGCCATCCAAGTTAAATCTCTTTTCATCTGAAAAAATGTCTTGCATCCATTCGTCCTTCCAGTGCATATGATCTTTAGCCCAGATTAACCTCTGTTCTTTGTGTTCTTTTTTCAGTAAAGAAAATCTGCACGTATGTCGGCATACAATGTTTTTTCTTTCTTTTATATGACGATATGCTGTATCCTTTGGGACCATACCATAAACTCGTTGAGAAACTTATCGGAATGACATTTTTTGCGACGAAACAAGTCGCATGATCTTGCGATCTAGTCTTTCACTAGTTTTTCTCGGTCTGACAGATCGTTTTCTCGAATATAAATTGTAAGTTTTTGATAAAATTTTATTAAGTGCAGCTCTGATTTTCCCAGTTTTTTTACATATTTGACAAACTGTTAAGCTATTAGCTTTAAATTCACGAATTTTACAAATTTCATCTTTAGAAATTTCAGTGTTCCACGGCATCTTTGCAATGGAAACAAGTCAAACAACTTTGCTCGTTTGGGTAAGCTAAAGTGTATTTCTGCGCTTGCGCATTAATTCTGTACTCGCGCATTCGAAAAAAATTTGCATATGAAGCAGTTTCAAGTTTGTCTTTATATTTATGAGGCAGCGTATTTTTTTATTTTACTTATTATTTGAGACGAATTTTTTTTATTTAAATTAAAACCCCTATAAGAGATTCATTTCAGTGTTCTTAATATGAGGTATAAAATTTAATTTCTTTTAACTGAATTAATAAAATGTAATTTCAAAAACATCCGTGTCTTTATATTTATGAGACGCACTGTACTTCGAATTGACACCCCGAAAAAAAAAAAGTATGACAGTTGATTTAAGTAATGAACAGTCTTCGACAAGTGTGATCACCAAAATAATAGGATTCCATCAGTCCGCATTTGATAGAGAGAATAAATTGAAGCTTGAAGCTGGTAATGTCGTCAGAATAACCTGATCCGGTCGCGAAAGAGTTTATCTACAACATTTGAAAATCTATATCTGAACCAGATATGTCTCAGTAATCGTCATGCAAGTACTCTTCATTTAAAGATTTAATTTTAAAACGCTTGTGGTGTTAATGTAAGTGCATGACCTGTCCAATGACGGCTTACGTAATGTAGTTTGCATGCATATCGCATCCCAAAAGATTATTTGCTTACAAAAATACTATGCAAAGAGAATTTCTTGGGTGGAAAAACATGTTTTGTGGACAAGTGCTCGGTAGGACTTAGTAATTGCGTCGGAAGATTCAATATTCAACCTTTATGGATCAGACACCAAGCGGTATGTTAGCAGATAAAAAGTAGAAACACTTCATCAAGATTGTATTTCGCTTACTGTGAAATTCCTAGTAAACCAAATGTTCTGGAAAAGCATATCCAGCAAAGGAATGGCAGGACTAAAATTATTATGGAACATCAGTATTTACTGGCATCTTGGAGGAATATTTTAAGCCAGTTATTCAAAATAATTTTAAAGTGCAGAAAAATGCAATTTTTAACAAGACTTACTAGTCCGTCATACAGCGAAACTGATAAGTAGAATATAATTTATTCAAAAATGATTTTATTGTGTCATTTGCATGTTTTTATCTCCAACACATAACATAAATTAATAAAGTAATTTTCCACCTATTTCCTCACTTTAGGTGCAGTCCCATCTGAAAAAATTTAGTATCAAAGCTAAGGAGTGGGCTGGGAATAGTCCTGATCTTAATGCCATTGAAACTTTTCGGCTTGTGATGTGTGCTAAAATTGCTAATGCAGGGTACCAAGATTAAAATGAAGGAATGCATTATCACACTTTGGTGCAATGAAATCAGGCGTGATTAATTCCAGGTGTTGATTTTTTCCATGCCGGACCGCTAGTAACGTTGAAGAATGAGTTATACATTAGAAACTTCCTCCTATAATTACCTAACAGATAATGTAAGCCCCATAAATATCCCTTTAGAAGAACGTGAGTTATAAACTTTATTAATAAAATTCCCCTTCATAATTGCGTTGATGTACTTATAAAACTTTCTCCTATAGTTCTATAAATAAGTGACGTAGAATGATGTGTTAGCAGTAAAACCTTCCTTCCAAATTATGAACTGACACTTCCATGTCCCATCAATATCCATTCAGTAGAATTCAATGTACCTATAAGCAGCTGGAATACTATTCATATTTCCATTTTATATAGACAGTAGATAAAAAAAACAGTTTTAACATTTTTAAATAATCGTGTAAAAGAAAAAAAAGTTTTAGAAATATTTATTTTTTTCTCCGTTTGAGAGCCTATCTAAATTATCTAAGTACATTAACACAAAGGATGTACGATTTAATATAAGAAATAATAAATATTGTTTACGCTGCTTTTTTTATTTGGCTTACACCCAAAATCACCGTGGTCTGCAGCTATTAAGTTCATTTTTTGAGTGGCGATGAACTTAATAGATTGGATTTAAGTAAACTGGTTGAGGTTATTACACCCTATCATTACTGCAGAATTACTTTAGATTATTTTTTTCTATTAAAAATTTGCAATATAGCGAAATATTATTAATGAAATTGTTTACAATTTTCGCAATTGTTGGAAGCACAAAGAATTGTCAATTATTGCTGATAATTTATCTTGTGATTAGTCTCCAGAACATCCTTTTTCACATCAAATTTAAACAAGAAATGAAAGTCATGCATGAAGCATAGATTATGAAACACTTTAAAACTCTTCAAGAAAACTCAAAACTTCGTCGTTCTATAACATGAAATAAAAACGAATTAAACAAGTCGGAAATTGCACGTCAAACAAGGAAAATGCGGTTCGCCATAACTAGTTTTATAAATACAGTAGAGAGCTGATTATCCGAACACGTCGGGACCGACCCTAGTTCGGATAAGCAAAAGTTCGGATAAACGGACAGTCAATTTAAGGGATGTTCCTAAGTATATTAAAACCTTCACACATTATCCAGTTTTAGGACATTCAGCACCAGTTAATGGTGCTGTCAGGGGTAGTTTAAAAATGATTTTTTTTTGTCTTTTTATTTTATTTTTTTTACTTTATTATCAGTTAAAATTTTCTTTTGCTCTTTTTATCACTTTCCAGAGATTATATTTTAAGCAGAAACGCTTTCGATTGTTGCTTGCTTCAAAGAATACATTCTTTCAATGCTGCGATACCTCGAATTCTTCTTAAATACATTAGTTTAATAGGATCAGCGTTCATCTGCCGTTCAAGCCATTTCATAGCTGTTTCCAATCATTCAAAGGCTTCGTTATGTGAAGGACCGGGGTCATTTTCATATCATTCGTTTTCAATTTCATCTCCTTTTCCCAAGCCTTTTATTCTCTTGTTACTTGTCCCAGCGATAGACTAGTCCGAGATTCGATTTCGGAAACTAAATCCGAAAGGAAAAATGTGAGAGAAATAGGGTGTTTGGATAATTGGAAGTTCGGTTTAAAATAATTTTTGAGAGAAATAGGCTGTTCGGATAATTGGAAGTTCGGTTAATTGTAGTTCGGATATTCTCGCTCTACTGTATTCAGATATTGCTGCAATAGCTGTTGCACTCTAATGCAAAAATCCATAAATACAAAATTTATTACGATTACACATATTAAATTCAGTAATACGGAAATAATAGGACTCTAACTTAACTAGAACGTCATCTCCATGGTAATCTAGAATCATGACATATCATGGGATGTCATTGAATTAATTGCGTATGATAGAATCCCAGATAGCATGAACATTGGTAGCAAGTTTGATTTTTTCTGATATTATCTTGCCGTGAAAAATTTGAATTGAGAAATTCGCCTCAAATCTCCCGCAAGATATACCATCATCCACTTGCATGAGTAGTTTGTTGTGAAACTGATGGCAAGACTGCCTTTAATTCACGAAAGTGAATAAATACAAAAAGCAAAAAATTCCATTGTTGAGACAATCAGCAGATACGCAGAAATTGCAGAAATTTTATTCGCCTGGCACCGTTTTTTTTATGCTCTACCCATTCAAATACCAAAAACGGCTCGAATTGAAAAGTGCAAATATTACCCCAACATGTTTATAGTGGTAAAAACGATGCATGCACCTTAACGGTGCGTATGCATCCATAGGCCAGCTCAGGTCTATGGACCCTTTCGAAGAGGTTAAACTTATAGTGTAGCAGTTGTAAACAATTAATGTAGCATGGAAAGATTACTACGTTGCAGTAAGTTTGCAGTATTTTTGATTACTTGTTTGCCATTAATTTTCAATAAATTTGATACAGCATGAATTTAACTTGCATGACAAGTTAGGTGCAAGTTCAAAAAGTGGTGACTTCAGCGTTTACGTTATCTTGCTGCGGTATTGTTATGAACTTTCAGTCTTGTCATGCTGAGCTTGCTGCAACTTTGCAGATTTTCAAAGCAACACTTTTGCAAATTTTCTGAAAAATAATAATGCTATGTGAGATTTAATAGAATTAAGGACATTTTTATTAATATCTTTTTAAATTTTGATTCGATTTTTTATAAAATTAGAAATGACTCATCAAAATGCTGCAATGGTGATATACATTAAATTTCAAACCGTTCTCGATTGGGTAGTTTTTGCGTTGTTATAAGTGGACAGACGGACGGAAAAAACGACTATTATAGGTGCTACGTATGTATATAACTACGAACGCACCTAAAAAAAAAACAGTTGCTATGCGCAATACATTAATGAATCTGTGCCTTCATTCTATAAAACGCAACCCATTTGTAATGTGTATTTAAAGGTAAACAAGTTAGAAGCTATACATCAAACGTGGTAAATGAAATGCGTCCGTACTATAATTGGTTTCATAAATATTCAGATCTTGGATCAATAGCTGTTGCACTGTTACGCAAAAATGCATCAATACATTATATATTTTTAATTCAGTAATACCGAAGTAATAGGACTCCCTCTTAAATAGGACGTTATCACCATGACAACCTAGAATCATTACCTATCATGGGATTCCACTAAATTAATTACGAAAGATAGAATTTAATAGAATGAAGAAAACTTTTATTGGTATATTTTTAAGTTTTGATTCGATTTTCATAAAATTTGAAAGAGCTCTACAAAATTCTGTAACGATTATATATATTAAATTTCAAACCAATCGGTTGATTAGTTTTTGCGCTGTTATATGCTGACAGACGGATGGACTAGACGACGACTATGGTACTACGTATTTATACAATTACGAACGCACCTAAAAAAAGCCATGCGTGAAGCAAAGATTATGAAACACTTTAAAATACTTCTAGAAAACTCGAAAGTTCGATGTTCAATGAGATGAAATAAAAGGAAATTCAAAAATACAGATAATTTAACTAAACAGTTCAAAAACATATAAAAATATTTAAAAAATAACTTTAAACGTTTCGCACTTGTTCAAAGTTCCTTATCAGTAATTAGTCAAGGCAACAGGGAATTTTACCTAGCAAAATTAATGGTAGTACTGGAAATCGGCTTTCTAGATGTATTTTGGGTCGCTGAATACGAATTTGTAACTTCTCACCAAAATTTCCCCCGGCAGCCTCCCAAAATGTTGGTAAAAAGACCCCCCTCCCCCCAAAAAAAAGGTTTTTATTAAAAAAATCCTATTAAAAAATTCAGAAACTAGACAAAATTTGCAACAAATAGGATATATGACATTATGAATTGGGATAAACGGTGAGGGCGAGGGCTGCCTCTGAACATGCACTGCGGCGCTACGTGCACTAAATTATGAAGTCCAGGCAATAGAGGATTTTATCTGGCAAAATTAATACTAGTTCTGAATTTCGACTCACTTTATGTTTTTTGGGTTGCTGAATCCGAATTTGTAACTTCTCACCAAAATTTCACCCGGCAACCCCCCCCCCCAAAAAAATTGATTTTTTGAAAAAAATTGGTTTTTGAGAAAAGCGCGCGGGGAATATTCCGAGGCAGCCCCCCTCTCTCCCCGTTTATCCTATGTCCTAATGTCATGTATCCTATTTGTTGCAAAGTTTGTCTAGTTTCTGAATTTCGTAATGTTTTCCCCCTAAAACAATAAGAAATTTAAGTTAAATAAATACCTGACGGCTCGGGCCTACAGGCGGAGGTAGATTTCGATGTTAAGTACTAATTTTCCAACAAAACTTAAATCAAGATTAGAGATAAAACCCAGTTTCTTCACAAAGAGCGAGTTGTAGGGAGCTAAACTTTTTGTGAAAATTGTAATATACACGAATACACACACACATATATATGGAACAGGTTAAAAAAAATGGCTACGAAAAATTCAGAGAACCTTAAAGTGTTAAAATATGTTAATATTTCCATAGTCGGGTTTTTATCATGTTTTAATACGTTTCTTCAAACTTACATGGCGTTACATATTCACCTGCTGAGGTCCATTATATTTCCAATATGACGCAATATACATATTTTTTTAATTCGTCAAACTATTTATTTTGAGTTTTCATGCTGAAATCCTGCTCTAGGAAACTTGTGACGTAATATTCAATTTGTTTTCAATTTGTCAAACTATTTAATTTTACACGTGAAAATTTTGCATAAGAAAAGTAATTGTTGTGGTGAGAATTTTATTATTTGTTTTTTTTTAATTGTTGGCAACTGCTATAACGAAAAACTTTTATTTTTTTCCTGCCATTGTTGTGTAAGAGCTGGTTTTATCAGAATCTTGTTAAGACGGTATTCAAAATTTTGAACCCTCCCCATTTCCATTCCCTTGGGCAGATTTTGCCCATTTTCAATCCCCGCCGAGATATTAGCCATCTCAAAGTTGTTGGCGAGTTTGAAGACGATCCGTGCATAGTTGCGACTTTTATCGTGCGGACAAAATTTAGTACATACATACATACATATATATATATATATATATATATATAAACTTTTTAGGTGGGGGTGGTTTTGGGTTCCTGGGGTCATATAATGAAAAGTTATGAAGGAATTTTTCAAAAGTCGCACCATGGTAACGACTGCAATAGGTAGTATTTCTTACGAAATCTACCTAAAACAACTATTTGGGCGGGGGGGGGGGGTTCGGAGGGGAAAATTTTGGGGGTAAGTTAAAAATTCGGATTCAGCGACCCAAAAAACTTAAAGTAAATCTTATAGAGAAAATTCGGAGGGAAGATGGGAGGGCTAATGTAAACGTGTGAGTGGTTAAGTGGAATTGCGCAACTTAGTGCACGCAGCACTGCGGCGCATGTTCCGAGACAGGCATGTCCCTTCAGCCTAAGTCATAATGTCATATATCTTATTTATTGCAAATTTTGTCTACTTTCTGAATTTCTAGCTACTTTTCCCCTAAAACAATAAAAATATGGAATTTTTTAATAAAAACTTTTTTGTTTGGTGGGGGGTGGGGGTTACCAAAATTTGGGGGGGGGGTTGCCGGGGGAAATTTTGATGGGAAGTTACAAATTCGGATTCAGCTACCCCAAAAACATCTAGAAAGTCGATTTCCAGTACTATCATTAATTTTGCTAGGTAGAGTCCCTATACGGCCTCTATTGCCTGGACTAAATGTAAATAAACGAGAATTCATGAGGCGTGATATAAATTCAAGTTGCAGTTGGGAACATGTGTCAGAAACAACTAAACACTAAGGTGTGTATATGAGTCAGAATAAAGTGGTATATTCAGCTGGAATTGAACTAACCTTATGGGATTGAAATATTGCCTATCTAGTAGATCATGGCTCCAATAAAATACGGCTCTTGTTACTTAGATTAACGATTGCGCGACTACTGACATATCAGGGGCATTCTCACAATCTTTTGACTTTTGGGGGAAAAAATCTGACAAAATTAAACTTGCTAAAATAACATTTTAATCTGATAGACGAATGCCTTAAAATAAAGAAAAAATGATCAGCAGCGAACATTTTTTTATTTAACTGAGGTTTATTTAACTGAGGTTTAAGTTAAACTTGCGAGTTTAATTTTACTTACCATTTTACCACTACAACTTTTTATTTTCTTCTAAATTTTTACTTATAATGAATTTGCATATTACCCACAGGACATTCAAATAAGAAATAATAACAATGTAGTACTTTTAATACAGAATTTTGTATAACATTGCCTTAAAAGAGTGTTAAAGAACGGACGGTAAGGTGAAAAAAGGGAATGGTATTAAAAAAAAGGGACGAAATGGTAAAAAAAGGGACGGTAAGGATGGAACGGTAAGGAAAATTTTCCAGCTATTTTTAGGAAAATCATGTTAAGACTAAGTGATAGCCGCAACGTTCATTGATTTTTAGAAACAGTTGTTAACATTGGATTAAATTATTATTATTATTTTTAATTTACCTCGAAAAGTGCAGGAATAAACCTTGGGGACGGTGAGGCTAACCAATAAAGCCACGATGCTTGAAATTGATATTTAAATGCTGATTTAAGTTCTACAGTAAATTTCCTGCCAAAGAATTTTAGACATTCTTTCTCTAGCATACTTCTGCATGAGAAAAAACTTAAAAAAATTCTGTGGCTGCATCTGAAATGATTTTCTGTATAATTTTAGAAGAGGGATGGTAAGGAATCTAAAACCCTGGGACAGAGTTTTAAAAATAATAACAATCCTAAAAATGTGTGCAGGTTAATTTTTAGCTACACATATATATAAAACAATCGTTCCAGTTTCAGAAAAAAAAATTACATGGAATTATTTTTATTGAAACAATTTTATCCAGACAGCTCCAAACTTAAAAATCAGCTTCAGGGACACGGGACGTTATAGGAGTTTTCCAGGTGTTTGGACCCCCAACATCGTCCAAAACTTATTTATCTCGTTAATATTGTTGTGAAATCATGCTATGGGATGTTCCCCAGTATATAAAATAAAAAAAAAATACAAAAAAAGTGTATTAAAATAAAAATTATTATTCAGGCACATGAAAGTCAAAAGATTGTGAGAATGCCCCATTTCTCAACGAGTCCATAACATAATACCGACTGAATTTTTAAGAAAAATCTGACTTATACGAGGTTTTAGTTTAAGCTAGTAGCTTTCATGATCATTGCGGTTGTAAAATATTGTATTTGTTATATATTTTTAAACAGATAAAATAAAAGGTAATTTTTCGTGGCAAACCTCGATTGTTCCAGGACCCATAGGTTTGGAGCTGCTGATCTAGGAAATCAATATTTAACCCTTAAGTGCCTGAATTTTCAAAAATCATTATAATAATGTTTTTCGGCTTTCATTTTTTAAATAATTCATGGGAAAAATACTTTAAAAAATTCATATTTTGTTTTAAGTGTGGTTTACGCCTAAAAAAAGTTTGTTACTATTCGGCAATACTGGTCTTTAATAATTTTCCTTGATAAAATTCTACAGTATTAAACACACAAGAATTTTAGGAACTATATTTAAGAAATAAATTTTACTTGCTCACTGCAGAACAAAATAGGGTATTTCGCAAGCTTCCAAACAAAACAAAAACAGCAAGTAGCAACAATTGAAAAAATAAATCTATATTTATTCTTAAACAGCACAAGTGTTGCTATCGACATGCTGAAAATCGATTTGATAATATTTTCAGAATGCATTTTATTTGCACCATTAATCATTACTAGGGGATCGAACTCGAGCTCTTCGGGTTACAGAGTATAGGTGAAAACCATTATCATTATTATTTTATTGTTTTTAACTCTAATTATTTTTTTACATGTTATATATATTTTAGATTGCCCACTAACATCAAAAGGAATTTTTATAAGAAAAATATCTATTATGCAATCAAATAAAGTTTTAAAATTTATTAAAAGCAATACTTTCACATGCCAGGAGTTATTAGCCAAGTTTTTGCGACTTCGGCAGTCTTTCCTATCATTTCAGCGCTTTAAGCACGTGTTTCAATCCCATGTTAGTTAAATTTGTTTCTTATTTACATTATTTTATTTCTTTTTCTATAGAGGAAGTTTTAATTTTGTTATGGAACATTAGACGGAAACAAATGCTGACATTTTTACATTGTTTTAAGGGCAAACGGATTAATCTTTCATAATCGAGCTACACGTGATAGAGATAAATTTAAAAATAATTCATGCTTGAAAATCTATATGTCTGTTACGCTATCTCAAGTGACACAGAATTATTTGTTGATTGTTTAATGGCAACGCTCGAATGAAACGCATCTCATTGGTTTTTGTGTAATAATTTTAAAAACGGAATAACAATAAATAAAAAAAGTTTAATTAATAACTATAGAAAAAACAATTTATATAATTTAAAAAAATAAAATAAAAGCGAATAAACAATTTGTTAATAAATAAACAACAACATCCGGGTTACCATATCAAGCAAAATAACGACACTTTGGCGCCAGTTAAGTACCACGGTGTGTATATGACATTGGCGTCAGAAAAAAATCGCGCCAACGTGGTGCGTATATGACATCTGTGCCGTCTTTTATTCATCTCATTTAAAATACAATAAATAAATAAAGGTACTTTTCCAGTATAGGTAGTTGGCGAAATAGAGAAAAGGACCATGGCGGGAAAAGATATTTGGCAACATATTTTCTGGTAACCTATTTAATCAAAATATTTTTTTCGAATAAAGCTACATAAAAGTTGCCATGATCGCAAAGAGTTCGTACTTTAATGTTAGCTGGGCGCAATTCTCGCCAATGGCATTTTTTAACTCGCCAGCAGCATTTTTTTTTTCATTTTTCGAGGGGTAAATTAAAATAGTGCTTTGTTGTTGAAATTAAATAGTTTATGGTATTAGTTATTCTTTTTCTTTTTTAAAGATTTTTTTTTAAGTAAAAGTCATGAATTTTATATGTTTCAGTTTTAAATTAAAGTTATCCATTTTAAATAAAATTAGTTAAAGGATTATATTTTAATCTAAATTAATGAAATATGAAAAAAACGGGTACAATGTTTGACAATTTATCACAAATGCCCGACTAACATAAAAATACTGAGTTCTTGATTTCTCTATCAGAATATTCCGATTTGGTGAAGGATCGAGCAAGTAAATTAAATTATGAATAAAAGTAACATGATACAATGCCTAGGATACATTTAAGGGAGACCAAACTGGTGGCCACGGGCGACTAGTTATTTTAAAAACCATAATAATTCAGTCAATTAAGATACAATTTTCAAACAAATTGCATTTGAAAGTAGATTTTCTTCTCTATATGACGGTGTAAAAATTGAAAATGTGCGATATTTTGCAATTTAAAAAATCGCTGACATAGGACGCATTTTAATTTCATTTTTTTTTTTCAGTTTTTATCCGAAAATGGCAACAAAAAGGTACAGTAATACATTATTTTATTTCCTCGGTGATTATTTTCCCTTTACTTTCAACCCCCCCCCCCCCCTCCCCCATGAGTACTTCAGTTGCCACAATTACAAAAAAAAAATGTATAAAAACGACAAAAAAATTAATATTTCAAAATTAAATTGAGATACTGTTTTCCAACAAATTGTATTTAAAGATACATTTTTCTCCCTATATGCCAGTGTAAAAATTTAAGATGTGCGATATTTAGAAGTTTAAAAAATTGCAAAACCGAAATTTCATTTCAAATTTCAAAGTGTTGCCATTCGCAAAATGACGTATGCGTTATGCACAGCTATGTTTGTCCTTTATAATATAGATATTTTTAATATTATTCTAATAGTATTTTAGAGACTAAATTGGGTATGTTGCCGAAAAGCAAGACCCGGCATTTAAGGGTTAATATGACATTTCAACAAAAGACTTTTGCAACAACTTTTGGCCAGATTAGAAAATAAAATTCTTACCTTTGTTTATACGAGGGTGATTTAATAATTATTGTCCCGAGTGTGTATAAAATATTTGCACTGCGATGGTTGATGTGGAATATTAAAACTTAACGTCTTAGATACCTATATGCTCAATTTCAGAACTGTAGCTGCTATATTAACACTTTGTTTTTTCGTTTTTCGTGCGATAGGTCTCACCTAGCTTAAAAGGAGGAGGGATTAGGTGTGACAGTGAATGAGACCTGGCAGCTGTCGTTTAATTTCGGGATCATAGTGATGTAGCCACGTCTCATCCACTGTCACAAATCTATCACAGAACTGCTTCAGGTCTAGCTCCATAAGACCAATCGACCTCCCCCCCCCCCACTTTCAAGCTAGGTACCACCTGTCACACCTATAACGAAAATAATATGTTAATAAAGCAGCTACGGTTCTGAAATTGAGCATATAGACATCAGAGACATTACTATTCAATATTCCACATCAACCATTGCCGTACAAATATTTTATACACACTCGGGACAATAATTATTGAAACACCCTCGTATATTTCTTTTTTCAAATTAATTACAAAAGTATCTTAACACCGTCTATATTTACTACTAGTAACTAAGAGCTAATAATTTGTAAAAATGCATAGAGCATAGAGCTAACAGAAAAAATGATTGCGAAGTACAGAAGAAGAGATGAAAGACACTCGTCAAAGGAACAGTTATTCGGTTTTAACTATTTTGTGCGAATTTATTATCAGATAGCAAACTAAAATATTTAGCATTCCAAGCGTTAATTAGAAGCTTGTCAGTTAAAATGATTATTCTGAATTTAAAACAATGTTTTTGTTCATGGTTATTACATTATTGCAGCAGTTTGCTGTTTGAAGTCAATAAAAATACATAAAGAAATTAATATATTTAATAATTTTATGCTTTTAAATCTGTGTTTTTTAGCAAGCAGTATACCACCCCCCTTTTACAATCAATTGTTTTCCCCCAAACAGTGTAATCAATAATCGAAAAAATAAAAATACTTCAGTTTTCAATTTATAACTCTAAATGTTAATTGCAGATGCAAATAGAGCGACAGAAGAATAAAATTTACAAGTATTCATTTAACTTAGAAAATTATTCTTTATCAAATAGCTGTGTAATTTTCGATGTTTTAGTGCAATTTATATATTTTAGGATATATTTTGCTTTAATTTTATCTCTAATATATTCCGTGTACTATGATTGAATATTCATATTCATATTTTCATATTTATCATGAAAATGCAATAAAATGAATGGCATTTAGATATATAAAAACATGAATTCTAACGCGTTCGAATTTTAATATAAAAATAATTGTATTTGGCTGATAAACTTTAATATTTCAGAATTTCATAATATGTATAGTGTTTTATTGATAATAAACACGCTTCATATTACATTATAAGGTTTATGTTTATAACTGCTTTATAAAAAAAGCAAAACTTATTTCTTTAGTTATATAGTTTATAATGATTTTGAAGATAAACTCAAATGTAGTCGAGTTACGAATTTTTAACCTTGATGATCGAATGTAAGTATATGGCTTATGAATTATTAATTATTAAAATTATTAAAATGAAAGAAATATTTTTTAAGCTATAAAATGAATAATTTTAAGTATTATTTATTTAATTCGGAGATAAAATTATTTCTATGATAGTTAGTGTTTTATAAAAACGATATAGGGATTGCTTACACTTGGTATGCTTTAAAAAATAAGATGTAATATGGAAAAATTAATTATTAATGATGTATGCAAATTTGCGAATGAATAAATGCCAAAAGAATACATTTATTATTAAGCTAAGATAAGAGACTTTGTAAATACGTAAACTTTTACTAATATTTGCACATATTAGAAGAGATTGACAATCATAAACGGGAAATAGCTTACGCATACAGCTGTGCACGCAATCCCGTTAAAAATATTTTAATATCGTCTTAACACCATTCTCACCTGTTATTTTTCAGTACAATGAATTTAAATGTTATGAAAAATTAAAAAAAAAAATATTTTTTCCAAAAAACTTTAGATCCTGCAATGTTTGACCTAAATGTGTTTTTTCAATAAAATTATTTGTAAATGAAAATAATATAGATCATAAAGATTAACTTTTATTTCATTGTATTGCTAGAAGATGTGTATAATTGTGGAATATTTCGCAACTCCCTTGAGCGAAACTCTCTCAGCCAGACTGAATAGGTGCCAGTGATCCCATGATCTGACTAATGAATTAATATTAAAAACATTTTTTCTTGTTCTTTTAGTTTAGTTTTATTGTGAATGTGAAACTCGAACGCAGCATGCTCGCTGCATATTTCTTGATCTTCCGAAAAGGGAGAAATAAATATTCCTGAATTTAATAAGAAATTATCTTGATTCCCAGTGTGGAATATATATATATTTCACAAGTATTATTCAAATGTTTTCGCTGTAAATAATGTATATATATAAAAGTGTAAAATAGATTTAGCAAAGTTTTTAATCATCCTGTACTTATTTATATTCAACAACACCTGCGCCATTTTCATTAGTGAAATATGCTTGCTGACTTTAAAATGATATAAATTCAAATTCTTCAACTATGCTCTCCCAATAACATTATCGTGAAACTCGTGGAAAAAATGAAGATTATTACTTATAATAATTGAAGGAAGAAAATTTTCCCTATAAGTATCCCTGAATATTGGTGATATGTCAGTGTTACTCCAAACAACAGTTACTGAAAAATACACTTTTCAAAAAACTTAATTCAGTTTTCACTCTACAAAGAAAATTTGAAGGTTATACTCACTATTAAAATAGTATCATTAACTTACATCTATACTAACGAAGTTAATTAACCCTTAAACATAGTGTAACTCAGAAGGTATATGATCTTTTTTTTGCCATTTGGCGCTTTCTATTGGACATTTGGTGAACTATTATGCGTGACTTACGTGTGACAATATGTATTTAAGGTCCTAAAGTCTATTTTTACCCGACTGCCAAGAAGGGTTATGTGTTTCACGCATATCTGGGTATGTGTATTTTTTTATACCTTCGAAACATCCCAACGGCTGGATGGATTTTAACCCCTTAACTGTCGCATTAAATTACGGTTTAAAAATTCAAATTGCTTATTGGCACCACTTTTTTGAAAAAGAAATAATCACCTTATTTAATGACAGGTAAACTGATACCATAATAAAGATAATTACACTATTTTATAAAACTGGTGGGAATGAAACAAATCTGAATAAATCTAAAAAAGGCACAGCCCGTGAATATGACGGGAGCAAGAATTAAGGGGTTAATGAATGAGGTCTCTACCGATTCGTCTTAACCGTCCGATCGTTATAGGCTTAGTTTTATTTTTATAAATTCAAAATGGCGGCCGTAAAATAAAAAAAATGGCGGTAGAGACGAAAAAAAATTTTTACGCACCCTATTGAGTGATGTAACATTGGATAGGTCTTTCAAAATGAAGACAATGTTTCATTGAGAATTTTACAGTCAGAAGCTCCGTTTAAATATTACACAACCTGGAAGTTGTGTAGGTAGGATCTCTAGCTTTACTGCAACTCTAACCTTCATAGACATCTATAGGCCTCATCAAAACAGTGTTTATAGATAAGAACTAACAATTGAACACAACTTAAAAGTCACCAATACAAGTAAATAAATAAAAAAAAAGGTAAGTAATATAAAAAACAGTTTCACATTAATGAGAAGTAATTAGTTCGCTTTTTACGCTGTCGAGTTTTTTGATTTTTTAAATTTAATTTATATTATAATTATTATTCTGATTTGTTATCACGAGGAGGTTAAAACGTCTTTTATTGATAGTGCTTGCAATGTGCTCGACTAGCATTTTTTCTCTATCTTTATATTGTTGAATATTTGTTATTGTGCAGTTTAAACACTTTAAAGTAAGTATATAATTCAAAGTTATCCTTTCTTGGCTATTTTTGTTATGTAACTCAGGAGTGAGACGATGACATTATGTTCAACAGAAATATAATTTTTTTTTCACTATTTTTCAAGTGGATAATTAATAAAAATAGACTCAAATATACAGGGTGATTGAAAAAAAAAACATTTACAAAATGACATGGCAAGTCAGGCATACAACAAGTATAAAAAAATCACACAGAAACATAGGGTCGCAAACCACCTATTGAGGCACAAATACTGGGTGTTTTATCCTGACTGAACTCGGATCGACGGTCATCATTTCGAGAAAAATTAAAACATTGCAATGAAAATGCAACGATATGTACCTTGTTTTGTGTGAAATGGGATAACATCACGAAAAGTTCTGGAAAAACACGTTGCTCAAGCAATCGATGGTACCGCTTGAATGGATCATCACACATCACAGTCCAAAGTGTGGGGCGTCCAGTGCATACTGATGGCGCATATATTGCAAACTTCTAGCACGTTATAATAAATAATCATTGTTTAACGTCTGATATACGATTTAAAAATAAAAAATATATTACAATTCATCAGACATACAAGTAAAAAATTACATAAATACATTTAATACAATTAAAAAGCAAACGTTTCGATCTAAATTTTTAGACCATCATCAGTGCGACAAATAACATTCAAAAGACAAAAAACTATATATCACATTTACAGTTAAAAATTATTAGCAGTTAAAATTAAATACAATTTAAAAAGCTTTAAAAAAATAAAGTTTAAGCTTTGTTTTAATATTTTATTAAACTTTATTTAATTTTAACTGCTAAGAATTTTTGACTGTAAACATGATATACAGTTTTCTGTCATTTGAATGTTATTTGTTGCACTGATGAGGGCCTAAAATTTAGCTCGAAACGTTTGCTTTTTAATTGTATTAAATGTATTGATGTAATTTTTACTTGTACTCTTTACTTGTCACTGCCTGAGGAATTGTAATATATTTTTTATTTCTAGCACTTTTGTTGGGCGTTATCCCATTTACAACAAAAGTGAAAATGTCTGTTCAATGCCTTATTATAATATACTTCAGTTTTCTCAAAATTATGAACGTCAACCGAAATTGAGCTAGGAAAAAACATCCTGTATTTGTTACTCAATAAGTGATTTCCGACTCTATGTTCCTATGTGATTTTTTCTCCTTGATGTAAGCTTGATTTGCCATATCATTTTGTCAACCTTTTTTTGATATGTTTTCCGAACAAAATAAAAAATCAAGCATTAAAGGGTTAAAATTTATAACATAAGCAAGGCTGTTGCAAGAATGTGCAGGCGATAAGAGTACGGTCACTCGCGGGTCACAGCGGGGTCACTCCCGGGACACCCATGTGTCTTTTCGATTCTTCATTAAACTTCTATTTACGCTACAAGTATTCATTTTAATCTTCTGGACCCGTGTCGTTATTTGCTACACGTAATTGTACTTCATCACGGAAATACTCAACTTTATTTAAATAATTGCAAAAGATATTTCCATCTATTTATTTATATCTGAATTTTTTTTTTTTTTTTTATGAAAGAAAAACAACATCCTCCAACAAGAAACATCTCTATTACAAACTTTGGTGCCTAAGGAAGAAGATTTTTTTTAACTTGTAGCTGGGAGTGACACTCGCTTTTATTCAGCATTTTACTATAAAAAAAATTACGAGACTTCGGATTAATTAACTGCACGGAAGGACAAGATGAAAAGATTGTAACTAAAAACATGTGATTGAGAAACTTTTTTTCCCTCCGTCTCATCTGGGTTTTTGGGCCCTTTCGTTCGACCTCTAATCGCCGACGTGCTGCTGTGTGATCGACCGTCTTTTAAATATAGCCGCTGTCAACTTATGAAGTCGAAAAATATTTGTTGTTTCCAGATATTGTTTCGTTTTCTCCTGCGCTCGACTGATAAGGGTATAATAAGAAAGCGGAGTTCACTTTCGATATGGAAAGCGGAGGATAAATGTATTTTCGACTCGTGCGTCATTGTATCTGATCGGAGCATCGTTAATTTTCGAATGAAGACTGTGCGCGCAATGTGTTTTGTGCCTCTCTTTTTGATCAAGATCTGGTTAGAGATTTGGTTAAATGATCAACATCTCAAAGAAGTGCTAGTGTGCTTTCAAAAAAGTGTACAAGAAGGTAGATTGATTTCTACTACTATCGATTGAAGCTATTTCGCTGCTATAATTATCTTCTGTGGTAATGATATATCATAAAGAGAAATAAGCGTTATTTATCTGCAAAAAAAAAAAAAAAAAAAAAAAAAAAGTGTGAAATAGTTTGGCAAGTTTGAAAATACAATTTTTGTTTGATATTGTGATTTTTTTAATGTCAATAATCGCTACGAAATTTTTGCTTCTCCGGTTACATGCTTTATTGTGACATTTGGATTTCACATTTTACAGCTCAAGTGATACTTATTTAAAAAAAAAAAATGCAAAAGAAAAACTGTGGGCAGACAAATATGTAAAATTAAAACAAAAATTCACATTGTTATACATTCAGTACTTTTCTAAACTTAATTTCGTAGTCTTTTTCAACTACTAAATGTGCATACTTACTGGATGGTGAATAAGGTATTTAAGGTTTTTATATGAATACACCTTGCTATTACGTTTGTTGCTTTTCACTAGTTAACTTGCAGGATGTTTCGTAATTTTCTTCAAAAAAAAAAAAAAAAAGAAAAGAAAATACAGTGAAATTAAAAAAAAAAAGGCAATAGATCAACAATGCTTAACAATATCTATGATATTATTTGCGGATTCAGTCCCATATAAAAGAAATTTTGACAACGAATAGATTTTCTTTAGTTGAGAAAATTTTTGAAGTTAATGTATTTTATGTTTGTATTTTATTTTATTTTAATGTGGTTCACAACCGTATTGGAGTTATAAATGATTTTACTTATGAGGGAATTACTGTATTTTAGTAATTTGTTTTCTTTTTACCCCAAGTTAGTACATCAGGAGGCAAAGTTGTGAAAATTGGTTACTCTGCTTTTTTTACATATTTTTTTTTGCCTGCATGGATGTAACTTGTAACATTCCCAGTAAATTTAATATATTTAGATAACAGGTAAGTTTTGATTACAAGAGTTATGTTTTTATCTACGCAGGGTTACTTTTATGAAAACTAAAAAAAAAATTCACTTTTAAATTTCATTATTGTGTTTTTATTCTTGGATCAGCAATTATTTGGTTCTTTTTACAGAATATTTTAATTTTATAAATTGATGACTGATATCATTTCTATTATATGTGTTTAACATTTTTTTTTGTTTTTTTTTTTATCAAAGGTAAGCTTTTTAAATGTATAGATGTTCGTTTCCCATTGCTTTAAAAAAAAGTTTAATAATTAAAGCAATCTAGATATATTTTATGCTTTCATATTTTATCATAATTTTTAGTTTATGCTTATATTATTATTTCAGTTTTTTTTTTTTTTTTTTTTTGAAAATGTGATGGGTTTATATTTTGTGCATTTTAAGTTTATTTAATCTCAAATGTTGTGTCATATAATATTGCGACAACTTTAGGTTATCCATATTTTTCTTTTTTTCCGAAAATTTGACTTTTCCCGATTTCGCTTGATATTTAAATTTCACGAATGCATTGGGTAAAAGAAAGAGAAATGTGTGACAAATAATAGTTTTGATTAATTTTGAGTTTTTTGGTAGTGAGAATTTTTTTTTTGTTGTTGTAAAGTATTCAGAATTGTTCTAGAACCATTATTGATAGCAGTAAGTCGCCCATGCATGCCCATTTAAAAAAAATGTTATACATTGAGGTTCTAAGAAAGTATGTACCTCTACAGCTTAATTAATTTTGGTTGTACACAAAAACATTTAAGAAAGAGATTTGGATTCCTTATATTTTTTTCAATTTTTTATTTCACAAGTAGTTTATGTGTTGGATATTTGTTTATGTTACACAAAATTTGCTCATTTAGAATACAATTTTGTTCATTCATATACATACATTTAACTAGTTCATGAGTTGATTTACATATTTTGTTCATTTGTTTTTACGCATTGTACTTTGCTAACAATCTATTCGACAGTATTTCTTTTTGTTTTTTTTTCCTCACAAGTAGTTCATTGCGTATAACACATAGTTCATTGTGGCTGGTTTAGAGTTTAACCAGAGTTCATTCACACATTACACGTAGTTCATTTATTTTATTAACCCTTATTCGTTACATTTTGGTGATTAACTCTCACTCGTATGTTAGTGTTTTGGGTTATTACACACATACTGTCCGTATATTTTGTTAGCAAATTTATAAAAATGTTAGTTCATTGGGACATTATTACAGGTAGTTCATGTGGAATTATACAAATTGTTCATGTGTTTACTTACACGTTGTGTATGCTTGCGTACACACATGTTCATGTGTTTCATTTCAGGTAGTTCATGAGTTTGGGGTTTCTTTTTCCCCTCCCTTCACACACATACAGTAAAAAGTTTCTTCTCTCGATATATACAGCATTGTGAAGGATTCTAAAAAAAAATCACTTTTTTTTAAATATTTCACTTGTTATACACTTAGGTACATCTTATTGCTTCACCATATGGCATAGGTGATAATTTCAATTCACATTTAACCCTTAATTTTAAAGTTAAAGGTTAGTTTTTTTTTTAGAAATTAGTTGTGTACTGTTTGGTATATTTTTTTATTTTTTTATTCGATTGTTTACTGCAGGAATCGTCGGATGATTAAAGGATCGTATTGTAGAGTGAAAAGACACTGATGCGGGTCATTAGATTTTTTTTTCACATTTAAAGGAATTTTTAATCAGAAGGGTACACAGCAACACTATACACTTTCTACACCAGTTACATTTTTTTTTTTTTTTTTACATATTTTTAGATATTCGGAATAAAACCTTAGATACTTGTTTATATAGTTTTAGTTCAAAGGTTGAGTACATATGTTTAGGGGAGACTAGGGAGGGTTGACCATATGGGAGGCATAACCCACCCATCAGTTTTCATATTTAAAAGAATTTCAGACTTTTATCATTGGGTGTCAATCAAAGCTACTGGAATGCTCAAACAACAGTCTTTGTTTCACACAGATAATCGAAATAGGTGTGGGAAAAATCAATTGTGTGGCATTTTCAACCTAATAGTTGTGTTTTTTAGAAATATTTTGTAAGCTTTTTTCAGATAAAATATATCATAGAAATTTAAGTATGTAGGTTTTAAGTAATGCAGAAATATCGAGCTTTCATTCCAGGTATAAAGATTGTACAGTAAGTTAGGCTTAACATAACAATGTGCTATTCTTTAGAAAAGGGCTATGTGGGGAGGCTTGACCCAGTCAATGTGAGGGAGGGTTAACCAGATGAAATCTTTTCATTATACACTATGCATTATAAAAGGTTAATGGTTATATATAAAAAAGAATGTAAATTTATTCTGTAAAGCCACGGTAAAATAGGGTGATGGAAAAGAAAATGTTTAGGTTAAAGAAAGGTGTGAAAAAATGCTATAGTATCCACTGCAAGGAAAAATTTAATGAAATATAAATGGGAAAGTTGATAGGAACTTTTTACATTTAAATATTACTACAATAGTTAAATAGAAATAGAGTAAAAGACTAGAAAATATGAAAGCAGCAGTCTTAGCACTTTCAGGGGCAGCGGTATGCTTATGAAACCACTTACTTTTAATTCCCAAACGCCACAATGGCACCAGAATTTTGCTAAAATCTTTTCCATTTAATATGTATGTGAAATATACCCTTTTTATTTATTTCCAAATAAATTTCTTCGTAAATTCCGGTGCAAGTCATTTATTTCAACATTTTAGTACTGAAAGTACTTTGCAACTGAAAGGGATAAAGAAGATAATGATCAGTTAACCCTCTCGCTGAGTAAGTAATTCTTCGCGATGAGCGTCTTTTACAGAATTTTTTATCTTCTATCACCGGTTCTTCAAAGCAGAATTTTTTGACTATCGTAATCGGGGAGAATGTCTTGTTTAAATCAGACAAAGTTTTCACTAAAAAATAACTGGTGGGAATAACCAATTAGTATTAATTAGACGAAAAAATGCATGCCCGAGAATATCTCGGGTTGCGCAGCGAGAGGGTTAAGTGCACATGCGGCTGCAAAAGAACATAGCATCGATCAAAAAACTTTTGGAAGGTATGCAGACACATTTCACCAGCATGGGTACAGTGAGATGAAGCCAAACTATGTGGCAATTAGAGTTGTCAGGTCGAGTGTCAGAAAAAGTAGGAAAAGGAAAAAAAGAAAAAAAGCGGGACTGTGGCTATAAATTCCGGGCATAATAATATATAAAACCCGATGAAAACGGAGCCTGTCTCTAACGGAATACTGTCTTAAATGTTAAACTTTCATTTTCCTTGCTGTACAATTATACCTGCTCAGACGAAATTCTGTTTAAGACAAAAATTTTCCCATCTGACTTGCGATTGCGTCTGAACAGGTTTGTTTAAGCATCATATTTTCAAAAACGTTTTTTATAATAATTAAAGCATGTGGCATAAAGTTATAGTGTCTTTTTAAAACAAATTTTATTTATTTTCACAAATATTTCAATATAAAACAAAGTGGGTCAAACCTCCCATATGTGGGGAGACTTGACCCATTATTTTCTCATGGTTAAAATCGATAATTTTTCAAATTTCTTATATAATACACTTATGTAGCAATTTTATTTTGATAACTGATTGTATAGCGAATAAAATGATACATAAAACTTTATTCTACGTTCAATATTTAAAAAGTTAAAAATCATTTTGTAAAAAGTGGGTCAACCCTCCCTAGTCTCCCCTACATTTTTGTATCACAGAAGAAGCAGTTCCTGGTTACACCTTTCCGTTTTCGCTTTTCTTTACTTAAAAACGCATTTGTTTTTTTTTTATATATTACGTTACACATTCTTTTTGGAACTTGTGATACAATGTTGTTGGTTCCATGTATACACGAAGGATTTTTGTTCATAGAAAATACACCTTAGTTCATAGTATTTTTTGTTCATAGTAAACCTTACACAAGTTCATTGAGTTGCCAATTCTTTGTGTGCATGAGGGACTAATAGCACTATTATTTTGTTCTTTTGTGACGATCCGTAGTTCATAGCATTTTTTTCTGTTTTCTTACACACATTAGTTCATAGTTTTTTTTCGTTTGGTTTTACATATTAGGTCATCCTAGTTTTCTTTTTTTTGGACACATTAGTTCATAGCATTTTTCATCTTTTACATACACTTTAATTCATAGTATTACTTTTACACTAGTCAGTGAAGTACCCCTACACATTATTTCTTTGAAATAATTTTTCACATTTGTTCATTGATATACTTAGATTGCTGTATTAATTTAAACATGCAACTAAGTCGTTGAATTTAACCTTTGTTCACTGACATACATTGCTTCGATACTCGTATACATCGTCAGTTCATGGATATATGTTTGTTTGTTTTTAAACATTGGACACTGAATTGAAAATATTCATTTTTTTTTTCAAGTTTTGAACCTTTGAACATTGACATTCTTTTCTATGCTTGTTTTTATGTCTCAATATATCAGGACTACTTTAACTTGGCATGATAATTGCAACATAAACATTTCTTAAACTTTATATTTTTAGCATACTCTTATTTTTTTTCATTTCATATTTTTTTTTATGTTATGACATTCTCATGTCACCATCACTTTGTTCAACAACAAAGATTTCACAGTATATAGGAAACTACCTCTTCACATACTATGCATATTTTTTTATTTTAGGCTCATGATTTTTTTTTCTTTTCTAGTTTTATATTACACCAGGTTTTCAACATTAAACTTTCTCACATTTTAAAGGTTACCAGTTATTAAATTATCGTTTGGTTCTAAATACAATGACACAGTAATGTCATCACCACTTTGCTTAATTGCAAATTGACAGTTTGACATTTTTTTGACAGGTACATAATTTTAATCCTTCACTGATATTTATGACAACTCTATACTTTTGTAGCAGTTGCTTTTCTCTTTTGTCATATGCTTTTTCCACGATCACATAATACATTTTCTTTTCTCACTTTTAATCACATAGTAATTTTTCGATACACACCACTTTTAAATTATACAAGCCAGGCGATGTGTTAAAAAAAAACAGTTACTTTTAAATCACAAATGCTGTTCAGTTGCAGTAAATTGTTAGGAATTTCCTTATCTTTATCCATCGTAGATATGCTCACTAACACAAGGTCATCTCAACATATAAGTTAAAACTTTGATAAATAAACGGGCACACTGCATAAGGTATCTGCAGTTGCTATTTGTAGATAACGACTACTACTCACAAAAAAAAAAAAAAAAAAAAAAAAAAAAAAGTTTTATTACATTTTGATAGTAGATACAGTTTTTTTGTGTGTAATCAAATCATCTCTTTTGCTTTTCTAATCATTGCACTCAGAAATTGTGTTCAATTTAAAATTATAGTTCTATGGTCACATACTTCATTTGTGCTGAGAGACACTCCTAAAAGGGTGCCCAATTACTTTTCTGTGCCCATCTATATCGCTTATTCATATTTTTAAATATTATTTTGCTATTTTGCATATTGTATGTTAATTAGTTATATGTTGTGTTTATATATATTTTGTCCACCTTTTTTTATGATCCGAACTGGATCAAGATTTTGAGAAGAGTTATATAACTTCATTTAAAGCTTCTCAATACTGGTCATGACAAGCATTTTCTAACAAATATTTGCAAATTTATTGATATGGTATCTTACTTTTAATGTGACGTCACAAAATACAAAACAGGTAAAAAAAAATCCTGTTGTTGAATTAATATGTGCACAAGTACAGTAAAGAACACTGTTTATTAAAACATAGTCTATAAGACTAGTTCACGTGAACCTTTTTGAACTTCTACTGAGCCTTTATAAAAAAAAGGACATTATGAAGAATTTTTAAGTCATGGCATATATACTCGCATATTATATTTTTATTGCAATTTAAAATATTGTTTTGTATTGTTTCAAGTAAAGTTTTTTTTTTCCTTTGGAGAAGACACAGATTTTCTTTTTCTTTTCCCTTCCCCATCGCTGGGCATTCAAGGCTGGTCGGTGTTTTGGGGGAAATATGTGATATCGTTTGATATCACATATATTATTCTTTAAAGGTAATTAATATGATTCCTAGATAGTTAAAATTTAATATTAACTATCAATATAAAAATCGCCTTTCTATTTCTTTTTGTATATCTAAGTTTTAAATTAATCTACTTCCCTTTTCACATTACTTTAACGTTCCCAGAAAATTCTATCTGCTCTTTTATCTAAGTAAATAAAATAAATAAAAAAGAATATTGTTCACAGCCATTTCATTTCGAAAGATTAATTCTTTTCGCGTTGCATCTGCCTATAAAATTTCTCTCTGTCAGATTTTTTAATTCGATCCTTTACTAAGAGATAGTCAAAACTTTGGTTAAACCAGCGGTTAGATAATAATATCCAGATGTACTTTTAAACTTATGTCGCCTTTCAGTTTACCGCACTCATTCCAATGTTATTGGCAGACTTTGAATTCTTTCTTACATTCTCACTTACCAGGACTTGGCTAATTATCGCCTATTAGGCTTTTCATCTAAATTTAAACTGCCCCATGTATTCCAATGTAACGGTCACCCCTTGGCAAGATTTGTGTCTTACCCAATATCTATCTATCGCCAAAACTTTACGAAGGAAAATGTGAACTTTATCACTCTTTGGCTGTATTTGATCATGTAAAGATCAGGATTTGTCCCCGTGTGTCAGCGGGATCACTCCCGGGACACCTATGTGTCTTTTTCGAATCTTCATTAAACTTCTATTTACGCTACAAGTATTCATTTTAATCTTCTGGACCTGCATCGTTATTTGCTACACGCAATTGTACTTCATCACGGAAATACTCAACTTTACTTAAATAATTGCAAAAGATATTTCCATCTATTTATTTATATCTGAAGTTTTATTATGAAAGAAAAACAACATCCCCCAACAAGAAACATCTCTAGTATAGCAACCTCCCAAAATTTTGGTAAAAAACCCCCCAAAAAAGGTTTTTAATAAAAAACAATTCTTTATTGTTTTAGAGAAAAAGTATCTAGAAATTCAGAAAGTAGACAAAATTTCCAACAAATTAGATATATGACATTATGACTTAGGATGAAGGGGAAGGGGGATCTGCCTCGGAACATGCGTGCGGTGCTGCGTAAACTAAGTTGCGCAATTCCACTTAACCACTCACACGTTTACATTCGCCCTCCCATCTCCCCTCCGAACTTTCTCTATAAGATTTACTTTAAGATTTTTGGGTCGCTGAATCCGAATTTTTAACTTTCACCCAAACCCCCCCCCCCCCCTCCGAAATTCCCCTAAATAGTTGTTTTTAACTTACATTTCTTAATGTTTTAGGGGAAAAGCATTACGAAATTCAGAAACTAGACAAAATTTGCAAGAAATAGGATACATGACATTACGAATTATGATGAACGTGGAGGGTGAGGGCTGCCTCGGAACATGCACTGCGGCGCTACGTGCACTAAATGATGAAGTCCAGACAATAGAGGATTTTATCTGGCAAAATTAATGGTAGTACTGGAAATCGGCTTTCTAGATTTTTTTGGATCGCTGAATCCGAATTTGTAACTTCCCACCAAAATTTCACCCGGCAACCCCCCCCAAAAATTTCGTTTTTGAGAAAAGCGTGTGGGGAATGTTCCGAGGCAGCCCCCTCTCTCCCCGTTTATCCTACGTCATAATGTCTATATCGTATTTGTTGCAAATTATGTCTAGTTTCTGAATTTCGTAATGCTTTTCCCCTAAAACAATAAGAAATTTAAGTTAAAAACAACTATTTGGGTGGGTTTTCGGGGGGGGGGATTTTGGGGGGTAAATTAAAAATTCGGATTCAGCGACCCAAAAAACTTAAAGTAAACCTTATAGAGAAAGTTTTTAGGGAAAATGGGAGGGCTAATGTAAACGTGTGAGTGGTTAAGTGGAATTGCGCAACTTAGTCCACGCAGCACTGCGCGCATGTTTCGAGGCAGATCCCCCCTTCCCCTGCATCCTAAGTCATAATGTCATATACCTAATTTGTTGCGAATTTTGTCTATTTTCTGAATTTCCATAGAACACTGAATTTCCATTCAAAACACTGTTTTAAATATTAGTGTCGTGAAGGAAACTTTCACCTTGTTATTAATAAACTTTATAATTTACATTTAACTACTTAAAAGGTGACAAAAACATATAAAAATATTATTTAATGTAACCCGAGATCTGTCGAACACACACGTGTTCATTTTCAAAGGGATAAAAGATGATTGACTGAATAGAAATACATTTAAAAACAAAAATAAAAATAGTACGCATGCGCAAGCGGAGTTCAGTCCATTTCTCTGCAGAGGGGTGAAAAGATCAGTTCATATTATCAGGAGGTCGTGAAATGTTTAGGATATTGTACCAAATTGCGGGAATATTATAGGAAAGGACGT
Source organism: Maratus speciosus (assembly GCA_963932465.1). Classification (NCBI taxonomy): domain Eukaryota; kingdom Metazoa; phylum Arthropoda; class Arachnida; order Araneae; family Salticidae; genus Maratus; species Maratus speciosus. Next base: position 31,282,131 of record OZ010789.1, on the reverse strand, counting down.
CGTTACAAACATTATCACTTCTAAGTAAAATTTCAATGTATTCACGGATTATTGATGAGTAGTGGTTAGACGTTGAAATGATAATTTTAGCTTTTTCGAAGTTTATCTTAATATTTTCTGTTTGATGCAATCTGGATAAAGCTGTATTGGGTTTATTAAACTTGATATCAGAAATATGCTCTTTTAATCTTTCCTTAAATTTTTGGCATGTCATACCAATATAAAATAAATTCTTATGCTGTTCTGTGCTGAATGGGATGATGTAGACTCCAGCTTTTTCATAATCAGGAATAGGATCAATTTTGCTGTGAATCAAATCTTTTAATTTTGTTGGAGGTTTAGCTATTAAATTAATATTATATTTTACTAATGCATATCTTAATCTCTCATAAAGCTGTGGGATATAATCAAATGTGCAATAAATAGACTTGGTCGAACTTAATTCCTTCTTCTGTCTTGGTTGTTTTGCTTGATTAACTAATTTATTAACGTGTTGAGGAGGGAAACCATTCTCAATAGCAATTTGTTTTATTATACTAATCTCGTCTTCTAGGTATTTATCTGTACAAACTTCGAAGGCACGTTTAACGTAAAACCTGTAGGCAGCAATTTTATATGAAAATGGTGAGTTACAATCAAAAGGAATAGTGTTGTTAGATCTGCATGGTTTTCTATAAATAGTACGCTCCAATTTATTTTATTTTTATTTAATTTATTTTATTTCTTTTTATTTCATATATTATAATTATAAATAAATTGGAGCGTACTATTTATAAAAAACCATGCAGATCTAACAACACTATTCCTTTTGATTGTAACTCATCATTTTCATATAAAATTGCTGCCTACAGGTTTTACGTTAAATGTGCCTTCGAAGTTTGTACAGATAAATACCTAGAAGACGAGATTAGTATAATAAAACAAATTGCTATTGAAAATGGTTTCCCTCCCCAACACGTTAATAAATTAGTTAATCAAGCAAAACAACCAAAACAGAAGAAGGAATTAAGTTCGACCAATTCTATTTATTGCACATTTGATTATATCCCGCAGCTTTATGAGAGATTAAGATATGCATTACTAAAATATAATATTAATTTAATAGCTAAACCTCCAACAAAATTGAAAGATTTGATTCACAGCAAAATTGATCCTATTCCCGATTACGAAAAAGCTGGAGACTACATCATCCCATTCAGCACAGAGCAGCATAAGAATTTATTTTATATTGGTATGACATGTCGAGAATTTAAGGAAAGATTAAAAGAGCATATTTCTGATATCAAGTTTAACAAACCCAATACAGCTTTATCCAGATTGTATCAAACAGAAAATATTAAGATAAACTTCAAAAAAGCTAAATTTATCATTTCAACGTCTAACCACTACTCATCAATAATCCGTGAATCCATTGCAATTTTACTTAGAAGTGATAATGTTCGTAACGACGTCCTTTCCTATAATATTCCCGCAATTTGGTACAATATCCTAAATATTTCACGACCTCCTGATAATATGAACTGACCTTTTCACCCCTCTGCAGAGAAATGGACTGAACTCCGCTGCGCATGCGTACTATTTTTGTTTTTGTTTTTAAATGTATTTCTATTCAGTCAATCATCTTTTATCCCTTTGAAAATGAACACGTGTGTGTTTGAAAGATCTCGGGTTACATTAAATAATATTTTTATATGTTTTTATATGTTTTTGTCCCCTTTTAAGTAGTTAAATGTAAGTTATAAAGTTTATTCTGAATTTTTAGCTACTTTTCCCCTAAAACAATAAAAAATGGAATTTTTTAATAAAAACCTTTTTTTTGGGGGGGGGGGGCTTTTTACCAAAATTTAAGGGGGTTGCCGGGTCAAATTTTGGTGGGAAGTTACAAATTCGGATTCAGCGACCCACAAAACATCTAGAAAGCCCATTTCCAGTACTACCATTAATTTTGCTAGGTAGAGTCCCTATACGGTCTCTATTGCCTGGACTATAATCAAATTTTATAGCCATCATTTAAAAGAAGACTTTATTACCAATCGTGTGTTACTAATAACTTTCTTCTACGATAATTTTTGCAGAGTTAGTAAGGGGTGTTTACTTTTTTCCCCACGACTGTACATTACTAATTTCAATTGTGTTTCGGGTACAGTCGAGCCTGGATTGTGGATCCAGAAAAAAACTGTGATGGCGTCAAAAATAGACACGGTTCAAGATTTCTAAACAGTTTCGTTCTCTATATTATCAGTTTGAATTTGTTACATGAGTTTGCATTCTTATAATAATTTCGTTTTTTTTTTTTTTTCGTGTTTTTAATAAAAGAAGATTAAGGTGTTTGGTGCAAACAGAAACATTCCCTGGTGTATTATTTCTAATTGCTAAAAAGGTGTAAGATTAAAACTTTATAAACAGTACAATAGTTTTATTTGATTGTTGGCATGTTTCTACTCATCCAGAGACATTTTCAAAACAAATAAATAATGACTAGCCACCCTTGGCGACCTTTGGTGTCCCTTAAAATTTATGTTTGGGAAAGCGTGCTAAGCATTGCATCATGTTACTTTTATTCATAATTTAATTTACTTTGACTCCCTTAAATATAATTAATATAAGCCCTTAAGCTAATATTAGTTTTTGTTGCATTAAAATATCTCAATTTGTTGATTTTCTGTAAGCAAGTAAACCCAATTGGTTTACAATGGAAATCTATAGGAATTTGGCGAAATATTAGAGATATCGACAATTTGGCGTCACTTTTGGTGACTCATTTTGATCGCCAAATATGGCTATAAATCGCCACGTTGGCAACAAACTTGGCGGCATTTGGCGACAGAACAGGGTCCTCCCAGTGGTAAACCCGCTTATAGGTATGGATATGCATTAGATGCTGTTCAATAACCAATGAGATGCGTTTCATTCGAGCGTTGTCATTAAACAACAAATAATCGCGATTTCTGTGCCCCGTACGGAAGCGTAATATATCTATAGATATAATTTGCACGATCTGTGATGCAATGAACTGAAACGCCATCCTTCAATGTTTCATGTAACGCACATTACTTTTTTTTTTATTTTACTTGGATGTTTATCTCTATTTTCTAAACCCTAGAGTACCTCGATCCACAGTTTTGGTAAGTTGAATGATACTGTATCGTTAAATATGTTATTTTTACGTGATAGAATCTCATAACATATGTAATGATACAGCATCATTCAAATTACCAAAACTGTCGCTCGAGGTACTCATGGTTTTTTTTTTAACTTTTACTGCCCGAGAGAGACTGCTCAGACTAGGAAGTGAGTCTGTAGAGCATAGATTGTCCCTCCCGGTACCCTTTATTGAGGTCTTAAAAAAAAAAGAAAAAGTTACAAATTTCAGACGTGGCTGAGCCTGCAAATACGCGCGACAGAGGGCGGAGTGGTATATATAAGATATAAATAAATGTGACATTAGCAAAATTTGTGAAACAAACATAAGGACATTAAATAATGCAGTGTTATACAAAGTTAGGCAATATTATACAAGTTGCTGCGACCGACATTGGGTACAGAATAAGGGGGAATCCAAGTCCCTGTCTCAGTGATGGAGTAAAACTGAAAGGTTACATAAGAAGTTGAAGATGTTTTTGTTTAGAAAATATAAATAAACATCCAAATAAAAAAAAAATTAAAAAAAAGTAATGTGCGTTACATGAAAAACTGAATAATGGCGTTTCAGTTCATTGCATCATAGACCGTGCAGTTTCAGAATATCATCATTTATTTGTTTTGAAAAAGACTCTGGATGAATAGAAACATGTCAACAGTCAAATAAAACTACTTTACTGTTTTTAAAGTTTTAATCTTACAACTTTTTAGTAATTAGAAATAATGCATTATTACAAGGTATTAAATTGCTATGTATTTACATTTCCTGGTCTATTTAGAGATGACGCTGGTAACTCAAATTTTGCAAAAAATTAAAAGATATATGGGGTATTCTCACAATCTTTTGACTTTCATGTCCCTGAATAATAATTTTTATTTTAATGCACTTTTTTGTGTTTTTTTTATTTCATATACTTGGGAACATCCCATTACATGATTGCACAACAATATTAATAAGATAAATAAGTTTTGGACGATGTTGAGAGCTCAAACAAATGGAAAACTCCTATACCGTCCCGTGTCCCTGATGCTGATTTTTAAGTTTGGAGCTGTCTGGATAAAATTATTTCAATAAAAATAATTCGATGTAATTTTTTTCTGAAACTGTAACTATTGTTTTATATAAAAAAGTAGCTAAAAATTATCCTGACATATTTTTAGGGTTATTATTTTTTAAACTCTGTCCCGAGGTTTTAGATTTTTTACCATCCCTCTTCTAAAATTATACAAAAAGTCACTTCAGATACAGCCACAGAATTTTTTTCAAGTTTTTTCTCATGCAGAAGTATGCTAGAGAAATAATGTCTAAAATTCTTTGGCAGGGAATTTACAGTAGAATTTAAATCAGCATTTAAATATCAATTTCAAGCATCGTGGCCTTATTAGTAGTCTCACTGCTCCAAGGTTTATTCCTGCACTTTTCGAGGTAAATTTAAAAAAAAATTAATTTATTCCAATGTTAACATCTGTTTCTAAAAATGAATGAACATTGTGGCTATCACTTAGTCGTAACACGATTTTCCTAAAAATAGGTGGTAATTTTCCTTACCGTTCCATAATTACCGTCCCTTTTTTACCCTTTTTTCCAATACCATCCTTTTTTTCCCTTGCCGTCCCTTCTTTAACACCTCTTTAAGGCAATGTTATACAAAAATTCTGTATTAAAAGTACTACATTGTTATTATTTCTTATTTGAATGTCCTGTGTGTACTATGCAAATTCATTATAAGTAAAAATTTAGAAGAAAATAAAAAGTTATAGGGGTAAAATGGTAAGAAAAATTAAACTCTCAAGTTTAACTTAAACCTCAGTTAAATAAAAAAAATTTCGCTGCTGACCATTTTTTCTTTATTTTGAATCATTAAGGCATTCGTCTATCAGATTAAAATGTTATTTTAGCAAGTTTAATTTTGTCAAATTTTTTTTCCCAAAAGTCAAAAGATTGTGAGAATGCTCCATATGCGCACGCTTAAGAGGCCACTTCAGTCATGCGGAATCACCCATTCGGTAATGCTAATGATATAGAAGAATTTATTAAAAATATTTCGTTCGCATTTCAATTTTTTTTTTGCATTGGAAAGCTAAGGTTGACCTCTACAAAGACCCATTTTTACTTTTTCGATATGTTTTTTAGAGGTTATATTTATTTATTTTTATAAGGGATCTTTCATTTTCAAAACCTGTTTCGAAAATCGAAGTATCCTAATAAAAATAATTTGTAAACAAACTCGAAAAAATAAAAAAAATGGTCTTTGAAGAGATCGACCTCAGCTATCGAATACCAAATAAATTATTTAAAAATATTAAAATGCGAACGAGATACTTAAAAGAAAATCCTTCCATAGGATTAACATTAGAGAGCGATTGTTTTTGCTTGAGTGAAGTACAAACACAAACCCTTAAATGCAAAGTTGAATAAAAGTGCGTATTTTCTTTCCTCTAATTTATTTTTTGTTTATTATCCATAATAGTTTTATGATTATTCTCAAACATTTATAGTGTCTCGTTACTTAATTATTAAGGTTTAATAATAAATACAAATAATTTTGATACATGCATTACTTAATTCTTTATTATTAGTTATTTGAAAAAACGCGTACCTTTTACCGGTACTTTTACCAATATGGCATTTAAAAAAATGAAATTCATTTATACGAGAAAATTAAGGAAAATAATCTTATTTCTATGTGGTAGTTATTCGAATTTATTTTACTAAATGATATTTCTGGTTCAAAAATGTCTAATTAAATTGAAAAAACATAAGGTTATGAAGAGTTGCAGCATAACTGCATATTAATACCAGAGCCATGAGATAGCTACAGTTTTATAAAAATACATAAAAAAGCTCGGACTAAGTTTAAGTGCCTAAGTTCGGAAAAAAAGAATTTAAATGTATACTTTGATACAATTATTACGCATTTTTTATGTATATGATTTGTTTTATACTTTGATCTGCATTAATAAAGCTAAAGGGGAGAAATGTTAGCAAAAAAAATTAATATAAAAGTTTAAATGGATATAGGTAATCTATTAACTGCGATGCTTATACATTTCTTTTGTCTTTTTACTATTGTTTCCTATTTTTATGAATCCAGTTCTTATAACTCTGGTTGCGCATTTTCTACAGTGGTATGCATTTTTAAACTTAACCCTTTATGTACTGAATTATGAATTCGTGAAAATTTTATCTTCTAAAGCATTTTTCGTGATTTTTTAAACTAAATTAGAAGAATTACAAATATTTTATTTAAAAAAATTTCTTAGTATTCTGTAGATTCAGATAATGTACAAATATAAAGTTCTTACAATGGAAATATATTTCCAAATTGAAAAATTCCCCTCCGCAACACCAAGAAAGCTGAAAAGATGCAAAGGCAAAAGAAATTCTCCCTTTAAAAATATTTTTATTTTGTGCAACAAATAACGCTTTTGGAACAAGATAAAGTAATGCATCTATAACTCATTTTAAACTGTATAACTACAAATCGATGTAATAAATGAATTTTAAAAGAATTTTTTTTTTTAATGGTACTTTACATGCCGGTTCATAAGGGATTAAATACTAAACATATACTGGTTTCTGAGGTTTATAAAGACAAAAAAAGTTTTTAGGAAATGCGACTAATTCGAAACTGATTACTGTATATTTTCGTTCGCAATTATATTTTAATGTCGTAACTGAAAAATGCTTTTATTTTCACAGTTCGGAAGAATACGTCTCACGATTTTTGTGTTAAAATTATTTATCGCATTTTTTAATTATAAATGAAATTTTTGTAATATGAAATCGAATAATTTTTTCGAAAATTTGTCAAAAGTATATAAATTTAAATATTAAATTCTTATTTGAAATTTTTTTGTTTTAAAGTACTATAAAACTGTATACATTGAATGCAATATTTCGATACAGTCTAATACATTTCAATGTAGAGAATTGCAAAAGATGTTTTTTTCAGAATAAATGTGCTGAAAGAAATGTGGTACTGCATTATTTAACATATTTATTATAATATTTTCATTTATTTTAAAACTATGAATTTTAAAAACCTAGTTAAACAACGTTTCAATTCGAATACTAACTAATATTTTAAACGCATAATTAAAATACCTTAAAAACTAGTATGTTGTGGCCATCACAAAACTTTCTTCTATATAAATCACGTCAATTAAATCATTTAAATAGTACAAGAAAAAACAACGATTCAGCACCAATTCATATCAAAGTATATCTGAATTTGAAGTTGGATGAAAATTCGTGCATTAGTTTTTGAGATAGAGCTATAGCAAAAATTCTGAAAAAGGTAGCATAGCAGTGCCACCTGTTGAATGATTTACACAAAAAATAAACAGCACTAAATGATATCAAGGTATACCTGAATCTGAAGTTTGTTGAAAATCCAAGCATTACTTCTTGAGATAAAGCTATTGCGGAAATCGCAAAAAATACAGCATAGCAGCGCCACCTGTTGAGCAATTTACACCAAAAATTAAACAGCACTAATTTATACGTCAATTCACGTAAAGGACTAACTAAATCTGAAGTTTGATGAAATTCCGTGCAATAGTTCTTGAGATACAGCTCTTGCGGAAATCGTGAAAAATGCAACACAGCAGCGCCACCTGTTGGGCGATTTACACCAAAAATTAAACAGCACTAATTTATATCAGGGACTAACTGAATCTGATGATTGATGAAAATTCGTGCATTTATTCTTGAGTTAGAGCTTTGCGATAATCATGAATAATGCAGCATAGCAGCGCCACCTGTTGGTCGATTTTCACAAAAAAGTAATCAGCACCAAATTATGTACTGGACTAACTAAATCTGAAGTTTTATGAATATCCGTGCAGTAGTTCTCGAGATATAGCTATTGCAGAAATCGTGAAAAATGCCGCATAGCAGCCCCACCTGTTGGGCGATTTTCACCAAAAACTAATCAGGTTCAGATTATATGAAGGTCTAACTAAATACAAAGTTTTGTGAAATTCCGTGCATTAGTTCTTGAGATAGAGCGCCCACAAAATTTTTGTCACATACAGACTCACAGACAGAGTGACAGAGTGACGGAGTGACAGAGTGACAGAGTGACAGAGTGACAGACAGACTCACAGACAGACATTTTCTAAAAACAATCAAATCGTGTTCTGGGCATTCTAAAACGTATAAATCCGTCGAAAACCGGAAGTCGAAATTTTTCACGAATCCAATACTTTCTTCTTGCAAAGATAGAAGAAAGTAAACTAGTATGTTGTGGTCATCACAAAACTTTCTTCTATATAAATCACGTCAATTAAATCCTTTAAATAGTACAAGAAATAACAACGATTTAGCACCAATTCATATCAAAGTATATCTGAATTTAAAGTTGGATGAAAATTCGTGCATTAGTTCTTGAGATAGAGCTATAGCGGAAATTCTGAAAAAATGTAGCATAGCAGCGCCACCTGTTGAGCGATTTACACTAAAAGTAAACATCACTAAACTATACTAAGGTATACCTGAATCTGAAGTTTGTTGAAAATCCAAGCATTAGTTCTTGAGAAAAAGCTATTGCGGAAAGCGCAAAAAATACAGCATAGCAGCGCCACCTGTGGAGCGATTTACACCAAATATTAAACAGCACTAATTTATACGTCAATTCATGTCAAGGACTAACTAAATCTGAAGTTTGATGAAAATCCGTGCAATAGTTCTTGAGTTAGAGCTCTTGTGGAAATCGTGAAAAATGCAGCACAGCAGCGCCACCTATTGGGCGATTTACACCAAAAATTAAACAGCTCTAATTTATATCAGGGACTAACTGAATCTGAAGTTTGATGAAAATTTGTGCATTTTTTCTTGAGTTAGAGCTATTGCGATAATCATGAACAATGTAGCATACCAGCGCCACCTGTTGGGCGATTTTCACAAAAAAGTAATCAGCACCAAACTATATCTTGGACTAACTGAATCTGAAGTTTTATCAAAATCCGTGCAGTAGTTCTTGAGATATAGCTATTGCAGAAATCGTGAAAAATGCCGCATAGCAGCGCCACCTGTTGGGCGATTTTCACCAAAAACTAATCAGGTTCAGTTTATATCAAGGTCTAACTAAATATGAAGTTTTGTGAAATTCCGTGCATTATTTCTTGAGATAGAGCGCCCACAAAATTTTTGTCATATACAGACTCACAGACAGAGTGACAGAGTGACGGAGTGACAGAGTGACAGAGTGACGGAGTGACAGAGTGACAGACAGACTCACAGACAGACATTTTCTAAAAACCATCAAATCGTGTTCTGGGCATTCTAAAACGTATAAATCCGTTGAAAACCGGAAGTCGAAATTTTTCACGAATCCAATACTTTCTTCTTGTAAAGATAGAAGAAAGTAATAATCTCATGCTAGCTTTTTAATCATCGTACCTGTTAAGTGTGCAGACTATATGATTAAAAATTTGTCTTAAAGTGTCTTTTCAAAATATTTTAAAACAATAGCATTCTTTCATAATTATTTAATGATCATCATTGTCACATAATAAGAATGCTTACATTAATGATTTGTTTTATACTTTGATCTGCCTTAATAAAGCTAAAATAGTAGAAATGTTTGCAAAAAATTGTTCTAATATAAAAATTTAAATGGATATAGGTAAACTAATAACTGCAGTGCTTATACATATCTTTTGTCTTTTTACTATTGTTTCACATTTTTATGAATTCAGTTCTTAGAACTCTCGGTGTGCATTTTCTACAGTGGTATTCATTTTAAAACTTAACCCTTTATGTACTGAATTATGAATTCATGAAAATTTCATCTTCTAAAGCATTTTTCGTGAATTTTTTAACCTAAATTAGAAGATTTACAAATCTTTTATTTTAAACATTTTTCCTAGTATTTTGTAGATTTAGTAAATGTACAAGTATAAAGTTCTTACACTAGAAATATTGAAATATCTCCAAATTGAAAAATCCCGGCACCCTAACACCAAGAAAGCTGAAAAGATGCAAAGGCAAAAGAAACCATACTTTTAAAAATTTTGTTTTGCACAACAAATAATACTTTTGGAACAAGATAAAGTAATGCGTCTATAACTCCTTCTAAACTGTATTACTACTAATCGATGTATTAAATGAATTTTATAATAAGTTATTTTAATGGTACTTATAAGTATCGTTAGTAGGTAAAGGATTAACAGATTTTTAGTGCGGTGCGGAATATTTATATCAAATTCAGAGCTAAAAAAGAAGAAAAAAAAAAGATTGACAGATATGTATTGTTGAGAATGGATTTTTACAGCGTTATATGTTTTTAGAAATGTTTAGTCTGACATCTTAATCTGTTGTAAGAATAAATGAATTAATTTTCGCAATATTCCAATACTGTTTGGAAGAGATTCATAACTTATGCCCTGGTGAATGATTTTTGTTCTGGCTATATTTTACTGTGCTGAGCAGTGTATTGTTTCAAAAAGGCAAATAGTGGGAATAACTTGGAGGTGTATATAATTAATCTTTTTCTATTTCGTATGGGGGAATTTGGTTCGCCTCTCGTGAAAGGAACTTTTGGAATTGTCTTATTTTAAAACAATTGTGTTCTTGAGACAATACATCACTGTATAAAGATCATATTTAAATTTATCTTAAAATGAAATTTTTTCTATAATAAATAACTATTTACGCAAACTTTATACTATATTCTTGTTGATAATTTGGAAATTTACTAAAGGTAAATGCAATATTTCCTCAATAGTGAACTAAAACTAGTCGCATACCGTTTGAATTTTTACAGTCTTATATCATGACAAAAGTTTTAAATAAAATGTTCACCACTTTTCTATATAACTTGAAAATGCATTATTTAATTTCGCTATTTGGACTGTATTTATTCCCATAGAATTTCCAAATCTATTTACAATATAATATGTGGAGCAACAGACTGGAAAAGGTTTCAATACTTCAATGTAGTAAATTCTCTCCAATCTTTTTATGACTATGATTGAAATAAATATGGACTTTGTTTCTTTTATGTTATGGATAAATAAAACTGGTTTATTGCTGCAACGTTAAAAACCGTTGCATTAAGCCAAATTCTTTTAAAAATATGAAGTAAAATTATAATTTTATGCAAGTTATTAAGAAATTGCACTAGGATTTTTTATTTGAATTACAATTTTAGATTCTTTTTCCCAATCTTAAATTGCTGGGAGTCTGCGAATTAGTTGGGCAATTTCGTAAGTTAAGAACCCCCGAAATGTTAAATGAAATTAATTAGTTGAAAGTCAGACTAGTATTAATACTGCCGAAGTTTATTCATAGATGATGCTAGGTGTCATAACTGACGCTATCGCTTAGCGAGAGGTAATCATTCTTGTTCTGCATTACGATAATGGAGACGTACAACGGTGCTGAAAAAGCGAAATGCTCTCTTTGGTTTCACGAAACTCATTCTGCTGCACAAGTACGACCCTAACGCCACTATGAATAAACTTCCGCAATATTACTATCAGTCTGACTTTTAACTAGTTAATTTTATTTCGGAAGTTCTTCACTTACGAAATTGACCTGTATATAAATATAGAATACTTACAAAAGACGAAACTCGTATTTTAAATAAGTGAAATAGGAAATGCGCACGCGACTTGTATCAGTTGATTAAAAATGCTAGTTGAAGTCTTTCTTCTTACACTATTCAAACATGTATTTTCTCATGAAAACTGAATAAAGTTTACTTACACGTAATAAAAAAAGTTGTTTGTCTCTCTGTGTTTATCTATCTATGTGCGATGGCTAGCGAAATCTGCCGCATGCAAAATGAAAATTTAGGTGAGGATAGTCCATGGCAGGGCCTGATGCACCTGAGACTAAGATTTTTCATTCTTTGACAAAATTAACCCTTTATGTACTGAATTATGAAATCATGAACATTTTATCTCATAAAGCATTTTTCGTGAATTTTTGAAACTACATTAGAAGATTTACATAATCATTTAATAAATTTTAGAAGGATTGAAGTATTTAGAAGGATTCATTAAATTTGAATTTATAGGGATTCTGTGCAATATTTATAACGCCACTCAAATCTTTTATTTTAAATATGTTTCTTAGTATTTTGTAGAATTAAGAAATGTACAAATAGAATGTTCTTACAATAGAAATATTTCCGAATTAAAAAATTCCACCCCCTCCTCAAAAGCCAAGAAAGCTGAAAAGATGCAAAGGCGAATGAAATCGTCTTTTAAAAAATATTTTTGCTTTGTGTAACCAATAATGCTTTTGGAACAAAATAAAGCAATGCATCTGTAACTCATTCTAAACTGTATTACTACTAATCGATGTATTACATGAATTTTATAGCAAGTTATTTTAATGGTACTTCAGTACCGTCAGTAGATAAAGAGTTAATTGAAATATCATCCAAAAAGCATTATTTTTTCCGAAAATCGGCAAAAGCGACCGCGCATAATTAGTTCCGAGCACTTCCAAGTAGCCACGCAGAAAAATAAAGCGAAGTGCGAAATCGACATTTTTAGGTAGATTTCGTAAGAAATAATACATATTGCAGTCGTTACCATGGTGCGACTTTTGAAGAACTCCTTCATAACTTTTCATTATATGACCCCAGAAACCCAAAACTACCCCCACCTAACAGAGGAAAAGGTCCAAATACCGGCTACTAGGTGTTCTCAGAACTGAGCGCAGCGCAGCCTACCAGTGATAGGCAGAGTTTGTAACTTTAATTGAGAGAAGAAAGTTACGAAAAGTACGTCGCTGAAGTCTGTGTCATTTACAAATAGTAAATGCAAAAGTGTTGAATCTACGTAATCTGGTACATCAAAAGTTTTTCAGATATGTGTTACTCATTTTTTTAAAATATACTGATCGTATATATACTTATTAAGTTCTTTTCTAGCCATACTTAGCTCTCAATTGCTTGGCACACATTATTAGTATTTTATTATATGAATGAGTAATACCGGTTTTAACTTAAACATAGCAGTGGTCCGAATACCGGCTACCTAGAGTGGTCTAAATACCGGCTAGCCGGTATTTGGACCTCTCTCGGTTGCTCTGCTTGAAGGGGAGGAAAATAAATTAATTTAAATAGTTCCATAATTAATAAATTAATTTATATGGATCAGAAATAGTTGCAGTCCTATTTTGCAATATGAAAAAAGCAACCATGGCCGTAATTCTTCAGGACCGACACTGGGCACCGGATCACTTTCCAAAAAAGAGCTGTTGGAAACTACAAAATTGCCTGTAATAAATGTGAAGAGAAAGGGGGAAAAATGACGGATTAAATCAGGCGAAAGAGGCAGAAATTTGATTTTAACCCTCTCGCTATGCAACCCGAGATTTCCTCGGGTAACGTAAAAGTAGCAAAATTTGCGCAACCCGAGATTTCCTCGGGGATGCATTTTTCCGTCTAATTAACCCTCCTTGATTATTCCACCAGTTATTTTTTTATTGTAAATTTTGCCTTATTGGAGCATTTTCCCGGTTAAATTAAACATTTTTTTTTTTTTTAAAACCGGTGACAAAAGAATAAAAATTCTTAAAAGACGCTCGTCACGAAGGGGTTAAATACGCAATTTTTGAAACTATTTTGATAAAAAAATTACTCAGCAAGAGGGTTAAAAAAGATAAAACGGAAAATATCCGACAGAGGTTATGATAAATTTGTGTCTTCTGCATGAGTGCTCTCTCTGTGGACAAGAATAGGATAGGGGTTTCTGGGTTCAATGTTAAGAATTCGATATGTGGGCTGACAGAGACTATACCGACGCAGAGAGTGATATTATGTTTTTGATTTTTTCACATAAAATAATTCTCATTTCAGTCATCAAGCTTTTTTTTTAGTTTTACACGTTAAAAACAAAATTAGAAACATAATGCGAAAAAGACTGTGAGAGATAGTCGTAAAGAATTTTAGAAATTTGACAAAAATACTTATTTATTAAAAATTGTGTATTTTTTCTGTGCATAAGAAATGTTTTTAAATCAATACAACTTATTAAAATAATATTCTTATTGCTTAATAATTGCCATTAGCTCTATCTGTGTGATCTTTTGGAAAAAAAACCCCTTAGGTAGCCGGTATTTAGACCACATTTTAAAAACTCAAAATTTGAAGACTTTCGGAATTTTGCTTTTTATAAACAGAAAACGCCTTTTAAACTGATTTTTTTTTTCTCTATACAGAGATAAAACATGTCAAGGTACCCTGCTGTCACGTTTTATTTTATTAATTTTGAAATTTGTATGATCTAGATTGAAAACAAAACTGGTAGCCGGTATTTGGACCTTCCCCCCCCCCCCTCTCTCTCTCTCTCTCTATATATATATATATATATATATATATATATATATATATATATACACTAAATTTTGTCAGCACGATAAAAGTCGCACTTATGCACGGATCATCTTCAAACTTGCCAAAAACTTTGAGATAGCGTGGATTGCAAATGAATAAAATCAACCCAAGGGGTGGAAATTGGGAGGGTTAAAATTTTTGAATACCGCCTTAACATGATTCTGATAAAACCAGCTCTTACACAAAAATGACAAGAAAAAATAAACATTTTTCGTTATAGCAGTTGCCAACAATTAAAAAAAACAATAAAACTGTCACCACAACAATTACTTTTCTATTGCAACATTTCTACGTAAAAATGAAAAAGTAATGAATAGTTTGACGAATTGAAAAAAAAATAATAATAATTTTGGCATAAGTTTTCTGGAGCAAGATTTCCACGTGAAAACTTAAAATGAAATAAATAGCTTGACTAATTAAAAAAATAAATATTGTGTGATATTGGAAATGTAATGGACGTCAGCAGGTAAATATGTAACGTCATGTGATTTTGAAAAAAAAAATGCATTAAAATATGATAAAAACCCGACTATGAAAATATTATCATATTTTAACATTTTGAGGTTCTCCAAATTTGTTTTCGCCATTTTTAAACCTATTCCATGTATATGCGTATGTATATTCGTGTATATTACAAATTTCACAAAAAGTTTAGGTCCCTAGAGATCATTCTTAGTGAAGAAACTGGGTTTATCTATAATCTTGATTTAGGTTTTGTTGGTGAAATTAGTACTTAACTTCGAAATCTACCTCCGCCTGTAGCCGAGCCGGAAGGAATTTTTTTTTCATTTCGTTTTTCTTTAACTCTTTATATCCCAAATTATGAATTCATGGAAATTTCATCTTTTAAAGCATTTTTCGTGAATAATTGCAACAGCGTTAGAAGATTCATACAATAATTTGATAAATTTTAGAAGGATTTTGCTAATTAATATTAATTAAATTCGAATTTATAAGAATTTTGTGCAATATTTATAACTCCACTCAATTCTTTTATTTAAAATATTTTTTTTTAGTATTGTATAAAATTAGGATATGTACAAATATAATGCCCTTACAGTAGAAATATAGGAATATTTCCGAACTGAAGCATTTTCCCTACAATATTTCCCTACAATATAATGCTGAAAAGATGCAATGAAAAGGGGAATCATCCTTTTAAATATATTTTTATTTTGTCCAAGCAATAATGGTTTAGGAAGAAGATAAAGTAAAGTATCTATTACTTATTCTAAACGGTGCTACTACTAATCGACGTGCTTTCATTTAATAACAAGTTTTTATAATGATACTTTAAAGTACCATCGAGACATAAAAGGTTAAGCGCTACGGCCAAACAGTACAAATTCAGAAAAACATTTTCTTAAATTTCGTACTTTTATGTTTTTAAAGCCGCAATCCTTTCAAATAAATATTAACGTTAAGAATTAAAAATAATAATAATTACAGAATATCGAATTCATGCTTTGTTTTCGTTTTATTAATTTCAGATCTGCCGAACTAAACGAAATACGGTCAAAATGATTACACCAAATTAAAAATCGCACTTTTCTCTTTCAAACACTGCCTTTGGTTAAAAAGGCATTAATATTAACTTTTTGAAAAAAAAAAAACTCCGTACGTCATTCCTGATTTTTGCGATCATTAAAATTATGTCTCATCGTTTATGATCAAGCTACCAGAAAAAAAAAATAAAAATAAAAAAACTAAGCCATATCTACGCTTAGTCCCAATTCGAAATCCGCAATCTATTTGGAAAAATATGAGCATTAACACTTTGAAAAAGAAATCGCTTGTAAAACTGAAATTTTCGAATTCCTGTTTTCGGCAATTTTTAAAGTTTTGCGTCGGCTTCGTAAATGAAAATACGAACGAACCAAAAATATCTATTTACACCTAAGTACATTTTCGTTTACAACGAAGACTTCTGTTTGGAAAAATATTAACACTAACCGTTAGTCATATTCGTGATTTTCGCTATTTCTGCAATTTTTCAAAATTCGAATCTGTGTTTCTAATCAAGCTATGGAAAAAAAAAAAAAAAAAAAAAAACTGAAAATACCTATTTACGCATATTACTCGCAACATATTTACGCTTATTCTCGTTACGAAATAAAACTGATTCGAAAAATATATGTATTTACCCTTTTTAAATAAATAGTTTCTGAAAGTCACTACCGTGATTGTTTTTTTTTTTTTGTGCAATGTTAAAAAATTGGTATTCGCTTCTGAAATTAAAAATATGAACGAACGAAAGCCACTAAATCACATTTACGTTCATTTTTTTTTACAATGTTCGTTTAAAAAAATATCATTATTAACTCTTCCAGAGACGTTCATTTCCGTTAAGTCACTTTCACGAATTCCGTATTTTCTGCAGTGTTTACCGTTTTCTCCCGAAATTTTTAAAAATTAAAATACGAAAAACAAACCGCTCACCCTTAATGAGGGTACATTCAGATATTTCATAAGACGCCTTCGTTTTAAAAATACGAAAATTAATCTTTTGAAAAACATCCATTTTCGTAATAATGATCATTTTTAAATGTATTGTTCGATTAATACATTCGTTTTACTTTAATTTACATTAACTTATTAGTTTCACAAAGGAAAAAAAAAGCAAGTTTCATGCCTAGTCCTAAAAATATCTTCTCTAGTTAAAAAATTGTTCGTAAATAAAAGATACGACTGCTACATATAATTTATTAAACAAAACAAAAAATAAATATATGTAATAAAACAAAATATATTAGTGAGTAACGTCTACGTCATATATTGGCAGTGACAACTAACTAAACAATTCATTTCCCGTTTTACGCAAATTTAACTACCTCTCACGATTTCTGAAATAGCTCTATCTCAAGAACTAATACACGAATTTTCGGCAAACTTCAGATTGAGGCCTTGATAAATGTTGGTGCTGATTATGTTTTGGTGTAAATTGCCCAACAGGTGGTGCTGCTATGCTGCATTTTTTATAATTTCCGCAATAGCTCTGTTTCAAGAATTAATGCACGAATTTTTATCAAACTTCACATTCAGTTAGACGTCGATACAAGTTGTTGCTGATAAGGTTTTGATGTTAATCGACTAATAGGTGGTGCTGCTATGCCAGAATTTTCAGGATTTTCGCTATAGCTCTGTGTCAAAAGTTAATGCACGGATTTCCACCAAACTTCAGATTCAGTCAGACCTTGACGTAAGTTGTTGCTGATTAGGTATTAGAGTAAATCACCCAGCAGGTGGTGCTGCTGTGCTGCATTTTGCAGGATTTAGATGATTTTAGCGTAGCCATACCTCAAGAACTAATGCAAGGAATTCCATATCTTTAGAATTCTTATGATGGGCATCGATTGCCATTAATTTTTTTCGCAAGGTGATAGCGAATTTTGAAGTATTAATATGTATGAGATAGAAGAAAGTTTTGTGACTAGCACATCCGACGAGTTTATTTTAGAACGTAAAATATTAAATTATTTTACAAATGATAGTAATTGTTTATTTCGTTTAATAAACTGTATATTTTAATGTGTATTTTTGCTTCTAAATTTATTGTTACTGCCGTAAAATTAAAAAAATTGCTTACTACTTACTACATGTTAAAACCGATTCGTATTAAAACATCATGCCATGTGTCATCATTAATTGCGAAAAAGAAATTTATTTCGCTTAAATTCTGCAGTTATAATTTCAAATGACGAAGTTAAATCAAATTGCAATGGAATAAAATCTATATGCTTGCAATATAAAATAATATTCAGAAAATGTATATAAATTTAATGTATGTTTTGACATTTTAATGTAACTAAAAATTGTTAGATACATTTAAAATGAAATGTTATCCCTAATTTATTCTGTATATGAAAAATTTTGAATAAATAAGACTTTTGAAATGCATAGCGCTAGTCCTATGAATGTTTGAAAATAGCGTTATTACGTGTTGTAAACCTGAAGTAAATCAAATTATAGTGCGTTAAATATTGTACATTTAAAATATGCGCTCCATTAGTCGCTTCTATATTGAGTTGCCAAATCCCTTATTTTCAAACCTAAACGGTTAGCTTGAATGTAGCATATACAGGCGGATTTGCTAAATCCTGTATACATATGTTGAGGGGCTGATGCAGTTAATCACTCGCGATACATTGTTTAATTTACCTTAAAATAAAAATACCTAAATAACATGAAATAAAAAAATCAAATTAGTGTTAAAAACTTTTGAAATTAAATATATTTTAATTATATAAGCTCTTAAAAGTTAATTTACGTATTAAATTTCTCTTATTTATGTTATGATATTATCTTTAGTTATTGATAATAGAGCATTTTTTATATGTTTTTTCAGATAGAAAAATAAATAGAAATATTTCCATGCAACTTTTATTCATGCTATATTTACTTAATTTTAAATATTATAAAATTACAGGAAACATTTTAGATTTTTAATAGATTCTTTTCATTGATACACGCTTGAGAAATTGTTGATAGGAAACTGCTAAATTAGAATGAAAAATAAAAAGAAACATAAATGCAAAAACATTTAAATGAAAACATAAAAGCTATATATGTTTTAAATAGATGAACACAATGCAATAAAAATATATACATATAAAAAAATGAAAAATGTATAGGCGAAAGTTTTAATCAACCAGAATATATTGTTGCTATGTCCTCAAAACTTAGCGTACCTAATTTAACATCTAAATTAAGGGTTTGTCCAAATGCATTTTTTAAAGCAAATAATAAACAAGTAAAGGCATCTGAATTTCCTTACAAGAGAATATTAAGGCATGAAATACAGTGCTGCACATGCTACGAACAAACCAACGAAATTAAACAGAAAAATTTACAGCTAAATCCGTTTACTTCAACAACATATCTACACATTTGAACGTTAATCGGATGTTTTATACATCAGTTATTGTGAGATAGACATGAATACTACCCAGAAATACAAACATACATATCCAGACCCAAGAAACCTTTCGTCTTCAACTGAACTTCAGCTAATGTTTTGGCATTTAGGCTTTCCAACATTTGAGCTTGCATAGTTCTTGGTCAAATTATTTCTCGTTTAGCACCAGAAAATTTAAATATTACGATGTTCAAAATTAGGTGTTAGCATTTTTTTGTGAACTTGTCCGCTTTCCAAAACGTGTTTACTTTAACTTTTGTCGAGCTGTTAAAATTTCCAATCCGAAACTCGTCTTGTATGTTATTTTATATTTTATGTTGATTTGAACAATGTTTTATTTTTCTAATTGGGATATATCGCCAGTTTTCAGTGCTGTTTCATCCAATAGTTAAAACAAAAATTGTTATTTTTTTTTGTTTTACATTTTCTCTATGTAGACGATCTGCCAAGCAAATTTTAAGTATATCATTAATAAGTAGATGTTTTTACTAATCGATTGGTGCTAATCGCATTTTTATACAAGGTGTCCCAGAATTCTTGGGACACCCTTTAAGGGGAGATATGGCACATCACAAGGATTCAGATTTGCATACCAACGCATGGTCGGAAACGTCATGGTAAAGTAGTATGACAGGCACAAGAAACGAAGAGACACAAGATTGAGATCATCTGAAATAATTTATTCGTCAATGTTATTACATGTGCTGTGATAGATGATATGTGAAAATGTAAGAAACGATGTTCAAAGTTTCCACCATTGCTAGCGATGCATGCATTACACAATCGGATAATGGATTGACTAACTCGCTCAAATACACCTGTATATTGTTAGATCTCCGCAGCAGTACAGACGAGTTTTGCAACCCGATCTATATTGGAAGCCACAGGCGTTGCCTACACAGTAATTTTCAGTGCATTCTCAAAGAAAGAAATCTATGCTGCTTAAATCAGGAGAGCCAGGGTCTTGTGAACAACACCACCCAATGACAAACGAAGCCGTTTCCGGCCATGGGTTGCTATCCAAATCTGAATCCTTGTGATGTCCCCTACCTCCTCTTAAAGTTTGTCCCAGTAATCCTGGGACACCCTGATGGATTTATAACCATCTCAGATATCATTAACTGATTTCAAAACAGGAAACCATTCAGGAATACAAACATTTGAACTGCTTAACACAAGACATGACAGCAGACGCCATGAACAAGCCACTGGTCAAACCACAATTTGTGAAACATCGAGAATCGATGAAACTACCACACGATGCATCTGAGAGGGTTAAGGAAGGGTGATGGATTTATAACCATCTCAGATATCATTAACTGATTTCAAAACAGGAAACCATTCAAGAATACAAACATTTGAACACGTAAATAAATACATTAAGTAATAATAAATCATTCTGTAATAAACAAACTTTTCTATTTTAGCTAAATTATCCTACTCAAGATAAACAATTACATTAATAAATAAAATATGATTATAGATTATCCCACGCACGAAGCAAGAGTCTGACGATATCATCGAAAAGAACTTATAAACATTTCATATTATTTTTTTTTTTAGTTGGTTGTTAGTTTCTCTAAGTATAACATGTAAAATTAATATAAGAAAAAGCTGCAATATAAAGCAGCAACATTTGTATTTTTTAAGATAGAATATAGTTTTAAAATGTTGCTCAACAAACACGGAGAACTCGTCAGTTTCATTTCTTTCAGTGTTCATAAAATTAATTAGAAAAAACAAATATTTTCTCTACAGCAAAGAAAGGATACGTCTTGATGGATTTACACTCGTGCGAAGCTGTATAATGAGGATTGCTGATGAAGAAAGATAAAGGTAAGAAATTACCTATATTATTATTATATTTAATTGTATTTTCATGGCCAGAATCAGAATAATATTTATTTATTTATCTGAGTATTAGCGCGCGTAACATACTGTGCAGAGTAGAGGCGGCTTTTTTGCCAACAATTTGATTCCGAGACGGAGAAAGTCTAATATTTTAGTAGATAAATAATATTTGTGAAAAAAAAAACTACTGGCCATAGAGGTATGCACATTAAAAAGAAATTGAAAATTATTGAAAAATATAGTTCGTCAGTTATTTCATGATAAAATAAATATTGTGCATTTTTTTTTGTTGATATATATGAAATTTTAAATAATTGAAGAAAACTAGATATATATATAAGAAGTTTTATATAAAATAATAAAACAGCAATTCCTCTTTACCAACAAAACTAAAATAACTAGTAAAATGGCAGCATCACGTGAGATACAGCTTGTAGAAAAGCTTAACGCTAGTAACTACAGTAATTGAAAATTCAAAACTGAGATGTTACTGATTAGAGAAGACTTGTTCAACGTAATTAGCGAAGATAGGCCCACGCCAATCACAACCGATTGGGAGAAAAAGGACAGGAAGGCTAGAGCCATAATTAACCTGTCAATTGACGATTCTCAAATCGTTCATGTAAAAGGGCTTAACACAGGCAGAGACACTTGGAACGCACTTAAAACGATACACGAAAGGAGCGAACTTGTCTAGTAAATTATTTTTGTTAAGAAAGCTTTATGGAGCCAAGCTCCAAGAAAACGTGAACCTAATCAAACACATAACATACATTCTAGAACTAATAGACAAACTCTCAGCGATCGGGGAAACAATTAGCGACTCCCATCTTTCAGCTTTATTGCTGTGTTCGCTACCCCCTAGTTATAATACTTTAATTACTGCCTTGAATCACGGAATGAGGACGAGCTTACACCACAATTTATTAGAAGTAAATTAACTGATGAGTACAATAGAAGGGTTGAAAACGCAGACCAGGGTGAAAACTCAACAAAAGCGTTTACAACGCAAAAGAGATATCCAAATGATAATTTAAAAAAAGATAAACAGTGCACGTATTGCAAATTGAGAAATCACACGTACAGAGAATGTTGGCATTTGAAAAATCGAAACAATCACCCAAATACACAAAAACAACAACAAACATACAAAAACAAACATTACTCATCATCGTTGTGTTATCAACAATCGGATAACCAGATAGGAAACACTGACAGCGAATCAGTAGACAAGAGAAATTATAGAACGGAAACAAAACCAGATCAAAGCAGCGACGCAGCCTTTCTAATAGACAAAGCATGAAAACAAATCTGGATTATTGATTCTGGTTCATCTTCACATATCCTAAACAATAAAGATGACTTTACTAAATTAAATGACACCGAAAAAACAACGGTCATAATTGCGAACGGCAAAACTCTAAACTCGCTAGGTACAGGAGAAACTACATTAACGACGAAAACATCCGATGGAGGTATAAATAAAATTACGTTGAAAGAAGTGTTGTATGTACCGGAGCTAGAATCTAATTTAATTTCAGTAAGTAAAGCCACAAAGAAAGGGTATAAATTATTATTTGATAAAGATAAATGCACGCTGTCCCGAAATGGGAAAATCTATTTGGAGGCAAAAATGAAAAATAACCTATACGAAGTTGAATTATTAGAAAATGCAGATAGGAATATAGTAAAGCGCATGAATGCGAAAGTAAAGACTACCTGGAACTTTGG
The DNA here is from genome assembly GCA_963932465.1 of Maratus speciosus. Taxonomy (NCBI): domain Eukaryota; kingdom Metazoa; phylum Arthropoda; class Arachnida; order Araneae; family Salticidae; genus Maratus; species Maratus speciosus. The sequence goes on along the minus strand of OZ010789.1, from coordinate 31,259,133 downwards.
CACAAACGCCTAGGGCATAAAAATTATAATTCTATAAAGGAAATGGTTAAAGACGACTTAGCCTATGGCATAAAACTAAATAATTGCAGTCATGGAACAACATGCAAAACGTGCATACAAACAAAAACAAGCCATGCTCCCTATCCCAAAACAGTGTATAGAAACAATACAGGTAGAGTACTCGATCTAGTGCACACGGACGTATGCACAGCGATAGGAACCCCCACAATAGGTGGTAAAACAATGTTTGTAACTTTCATTGACGACTACTCTAGATTTACTGTAATATACTTATTAAAACATAAAGATGAAGTACAGGATAAACTGATCGACTATATAGCTATTGTTCGAAACCAGTTCGGGATATATCCGAAAGCAATAAGATCGGATAACGGGGGAGAGTACATAAATAGTGGGATAGAGGATTACTTAAGAAAAAGGGTGCATTAAACATCAATTAACCGTGCCATATTATCCGAGCCAAAATGGCATTGCGGAAAGAAAAAATAGGTCGCTATTAGACATGACTAGGAGCCTACTCAGAGAAGCAGATCTGCCACAAAGATTTTGGGGAAAAGCAATCAACACTGCGAATCATTTACAAAATCGCTTACCAACAAGATCGACAATTAAAACCTCATTTGAGCTATTGTTTAATCGCAAACCGAATTTACACTATTTGCGAACATTCGGGTGCAAAGCTTACGTATACGTGAATAAACATCATCGAGGAAAATTGGACGACAGGGCTCAAGAAGGGATTTTTGTAGGATACGATAACAACTCAAGAGGATATCGCGTATACACTAAAGAAAATAAAATTGTAATTGGCAGAACAGTGAAATTCATAGAAAATAGCAAAATTAACCTAAAAGAAAGTAAAGAGACAGAAAACTCATATGACGACAAAAATTACATTGAAACGGAGATAAACAACACAACCGAAGAACCAACCACGTCCAAACAACCGACCAATGAACCAAGAAGATCCGAAAGATCGAACAGGGGGGGGGGTACCACCAGACAGATATGCCTGTTATGTAAAAAATGATGATATGACAGAACCCACTAGTTGGAATGAAATACTGGAAATAAATAATCCGAAAGAAAATGAAATTTGGCTTAAAGCCACACAAGCGGAAATCAATTCGCTGAGAAAACACAACACATGGGAATTAGTGGATCCTCCACCTAACAAAAAGGTTATAGGTTGCAAATGGACATTCAAAAGGAAATTAGACAGTTACGGGAACACTCAAAAGTACAAAGCACGTTTAGTAGCCAAAGGGTTTAGTAAAAAATATGGGGAAAACTATGACGAGACTTTCGCCTCAGTAGTGTCACAAACAACCGTCAGAACGTTTTTGGCAGCAGCCGCATATAAGAAGTTGAACGTGAGACACGTAGATATCGACACAGATTTTCTATACGGTGAATTAGAAGACGAAATTTATATGAAACAACCGGAGGGCTACATTGAGAAAAACTCAGAAAACAAAGTCTGTAAACTGAAAAAATCTATCTACGAACTCAAACAGGCAGCCAGAACTTGGAATAAAAGAATCGAACAATCTTTGAAAATTTTAAACTTTCAACAAAGCACCGTGGACAAATGTCTAGACACAAGAAAAGAAAACAAGATTACGACTTACATAATAGTTTACGTAGATGACATTTTGATAGGCGGTGAAAATGAATCAATTGAAAAAATAATAAAATCTTTGAAGAAAGAATATGAATTAAAGGACCTTGGGGAAGTATCTCACTATTTAGGCATGGAAATAAGAAAAACACAAAACGGGTACAAATTGAATCAAAGACTAAAAATAGAAGAACTCGCAAGAAAATTTAATTTAGAAATCGCGAAACCAGTAAGCACTCCCATTGATGCTGGTTTTCACAAATTAGAAGATGAAGAAAATTTAATGCCAAATAACACGAAATTCAGACAGGCGATAGGATCGTTGTTATATATAGGAACCACTACACGCCCAGATACTTCAGCCGCAGTTAATATCCTCAGCAGAAGGTGTGAAACTCCACGTTTTAAAGACTGGAACGCTGCGAAACGGATAATAAACTATCTAAATATAACGAAAAACCTCAAACTCACATAGAATATAAAACAGGAACCAAAACTCATCAGTTTTTCTGACTCCGACTGGGCGGGGGACAAAAAAAACGAGGGAATCCACAACAGGGAACATATTCAAGCCGGGAAATAGTCCCATACAGTGGTATACAAAAAGGCAAAATTGCATTGCCTACTCATCAGCGGAAGCTGAATTCGTTGCTGCAGTTAGTGCAGGACAGGAAATTTCCTGGCTAATAAAACTATTAGCAGATCTAGACTTAAAACAGAATTTACTAGTAATACTGTATGAAGACAACCAGAGCTGCAGCAAGATGGTGGAGAAAGAAAAATTCTCAAAGCGAACCAAACATATCGATGTTCGCTATCACGCGATAAAAGAGATGAAAGAAGACGGTATACTAGAACTTCGTTACTGCTTAACACAAGACATGACAGCAGACGCCCTGAACAAGCTACTGGTCAAACCACAATTTGTGAGACATCGAGAATCGATGAAACTACTACACGATGCATATGAGAGGGTTAAGGAAAGGTGATGGATTTATAACCATCTCAGATATCATTAACTGATTTCAAAACAGGAAACCATTCAAGAATACACACATTTGAACACGTAAATAAATACATTAAGTAATAATAAACCATTCTGTAATAAACAAACTTTTCTATTTTAGCTAAATTATCCTACTCAAGATAAACAATTACATTAATAAATAAAATATGATTATAGATCATCCCACGCACGAAGCAAGAGTCTGACGACATCATCGAAAAGAACTTATAAACATTTCATATTATTTTTTTAGTTGGTTGTTAGTTTCTCTAAGTATAACATGTAAAATTAATACAAGAAAAAGCTGCAATATGAAGCAGCAACATTTGTATTTTTTAAGATAGAATATAGTTTTAAATGTTGCTCAACAAACACGGAGAACTCGTCAGTTTCATTTCTTTCAGTGTTCATAAAATTAATTAGAAAAAACAAATATTTTCTCTACAGCTAAGAAAGGAGACACGTCTTGATGGATTTACACTCGTGCGAAGCTGTATAATGAGGATTGCTGATGAAGAAAGATAAAGGTAAGAAATTACCTATATTAATATTATATTTAATTGTATTTTCATGGCCAGAATCAGAATAATATTTATTTATTTATCTGAGTATTAGCGCGCGTAACTTACTGTGCAGAGCAGAGGCGGCTTTTTTTGCCAACACACCCTCTATATGGAAATGTCCATAAAAGTAAACAAAATGTATTTTTTTTTTAATTTTTTCTTAATTTTAGGATAGCCAACTTACTGAAAGTAAAAAAAAAGTTGTATGTATAATAGGATCACATTGTTTTTTAAAACCAACCGACAGTAATCGCTAATTATTCATTCTTTAAAAAAAGCGTTTTAAAATTTTAGTCAAACTTTTGCCTCTTCTCTGAATAAAATCTTCTTTAAAAATGTATCCCCCCCCCCCAAAAAAAAGCAACGAAAGAAATCGCATTTAAATATAGTTTCAGAAAAAATCAAATGCTTAATAGGCAATTAAAAAAATACACTAAATTTACGTCCAGTTATATATCAATAAAGATATTTAAAGTACAGTTAAGTGTATTTAGGTGAAACCTGATCTTGTCTAGTGGGAATTGTCGCTTACGTCACTGTAAACCTATTCTCAAAATTATTTCATCTAAATGTAATTAGCTAAGGCCTATGTCCCTTTGAAATCCAGGATTTATCAGTTGACTTTCTCTCTATCTATTGTCAGAGATGGATTTAGAATTCGACATGCAAAGCTAATGACTTCAAATTAGGGATTTTGACAACAGACATGCGTAAAGATTTAATTCTAAATATAGAAAGGTAGACAACATTTGCAGTAGAAATATGAAAACAGACTAAAGACAACGGTTTGCGTTCATCACAGTAAAATAAATTTTGTGAAAGTTTCAGTGCAAGTAGCTCTGTATTAAATAAATGACTGTGCAATATAAATTAGATATGTAAATTTATTAGTGCTGATTCATAAACTTAAAAATTCTTGAACATATTTTAATACTTTTAAGTAACAGTTTGTTTACTTTATTAAATTTCTTTAATCTTGAATTCATAAATACCATGTTAAATATATAAATTCCATGTGGGTATAACTCAGGAACTGTCATTTTTAATATTTATCGAATAATATTTAACTGCATAATGGCATACGTGAAAAATAAAATATAAAGCTTATGCATTAATAGATGCTATCATAGTAAAAGGTGAATTTTAAATAAATAAAGCTAGTTTTTAATATTCAAATTTAGTACATCTAATAAAATTATATGTATTATACAAAAAATGTTGCACATAGCTAAATGAAATCAACGGCTTTAAAATAAACAACAAAAAAAAATCACTATAGATTTTACAAACATTAAGTATATCATTAATTAGTAGACGTTTCTACTAAATGATTAGCATCAGTCATATTTTTTACATGATGATGTGCGTCAAATTTGATATGGGGTGTCCTTTTTCTTTTGTTTTTTGACCGTTCATTTGCTGAAAATAGAAATAAAATGTATATACAAAGGGCTTATATTGCTTTTTAGAGCAACAAACTCTCATCTAACATATAAAGATGAAAATTTGTCTGTCGGTCTGTAATTTTACATAAATGCACTGTTTGAAAGCCAAATTGTGAAATGTTACGTACATGTGTATTAAAACACGGCCGAGTCAACTAAAGTAATCCGGAATCGAAATAATTTATAGTTTATTTTTAATTAATATAAAAGCACCAATTTAACAGCAGTTTCCTGCAAAATGTAAACATTTTTTGTTATAGCAGTTGCCAACAATTAAAAATCTACAATAAAATTCTTACCATAACAATTACTATACTATTGTAGGATTTCCACGTGAAAAATGAAAATGAAATAAATAGTTTGACGAATTAAAATAAAAGTGAATATTACGTCATAACTTTTCTATTGCAATATTTCCACGTGTAAAATGAAAATGAATAAAAATAGAGATTTAAAAAAACCTGAATATTACGTCATATTGGAAATATCGGGTCTGACGAAAAAGACGTTAGTCCCAGGAAATATAATGGATGTCAGCAGGTGAATATATAACGTCATAAGTGTTTGAAAAACGCATTTAAACATGATTAAAACCGTTTATGTAAATATTGGCATATTTTAATATTTTGAGGTCCTCTGAATTTGTTTTCCTATTTTTAAATCTATTCCATATATATACGTATGTGTATCATGTATCATGTATATTATTCCACAAGGACATTCCACAAAGGTTTGGGTCCCTAGAGCTCATTCTCAGTGAAGAATTGAAATAAATATTACAAAATAAAATAAACATTCTTAAAACGCCGGGTACTTTATCTAGTTATTTATAAATTCACAAAAGTGTTTTAAAATGTTAGTCAAGATCTTGCCTCTTCTCTGAATAAAAACTTCTTTCCAACTGTTTGCGAGAAAAAGTATTGAAATAAATTGCATTTAAAGACAGATTCTAAAAACAAATGTAAATTCCCAATAGTTGAGTTACATACATACCTAAGTTAAAGTCAGTTATGTATAAATATAGATATTTAAAGTACAGCTATAACAATTCAGGTCAAAGCTGATATTGTCTAGTGGAAATTGTCGCTTACTACATCGTAAACCTAATTATATTTCTCTAAACTATTTCATAGAAATGCAATTAGCTAAGGCCTATATGTCTCTTTGAAACCCATAGATTTCTCAGTTGCCTTTCTCTTTATCTATTGTCAGAGATTGATTTAGAATACGACATGCAAAGCTAATGACTTCAAATTAGGGATTCTGACAACAGACATGCGAAAAGATTTAATTCTAAACGTAGAATTGTAGACAATATTTGCTGTATAAATATAGAAACCAGAACAAAACAAAGGTTTATGTTTATCACAATGAAATACACTTTGAGAAATTTTCAGTGCAAATATCTCTGTATTAAATAAATTCCTGTGACATGTAAATTAGATATCTTGTAAATTTATTAGTGCGTTCCATTAACTTAAAAATTCTTGAAATATGAAAATAATGTAAACTGGAGCGTTTTAATACTTTTGGGTAACAGTGTACAACTTCAGCTTGTTTACTGTATTAAATTTCTTCAATGTTGCATTCATAAATACTATATTAAACATATAATGTTCACGTGGGTATAACTCAGAAACTGTCATTTTTTCTTTTCATCGAATAATATTTAATTGCATAATGACATACGTTAAAAATGCAGAGTTTAATATATCAATAATTACCATCATAATAAAAGGTGAATTTTAAATAAGTAAAGCTAATTTTTAATATTCGAATCTAATAAATTATATTTATTATGCAAAAAATGTTGCACATAGCTAAATGACATCAGCGGTTTTAGAATAAACATAAAATTTTTCACTATAGATTTTACAAATTTTAAGTATATCATTAATTAGTAGACGTTTCTACTGATTGATTAGCATCAGTCGTATTTTTTAGACGATGACGTGCGTGAAATTTGATATGGGGTGTTCTTTTTCTTTTGTTTTTTGACTATCGTCCATTTGCTGAAAATAAAAATAAAATGTATATACAAAGGGCTTATATTGGTTTTTATAACACCAAACTCTCATCCAATATAAAAATATGAAAATTTGTCTGTCTGTCTGTAATTTTATATAAATGCACTGCACAGTTTGGAAGCCAAAATTGTGAAATGTTACGTACATGAGTATTAAAACACGGCCGAGTCAACTAAAGTAATCCGGAATCGAAATAATTTATAGTTAATTTTTAATTAATAAAAAACCACCAATTTAACAGCAGTTTCCAACAAAACTTAAACAATTTTTGTTATAGCAGTTGCCAACTATTAAAAATCTATAATAAATTCTTACCATAACAATCACTATACTATTGCAGGATTTCCACGTGAAAAAGGAAAATGAAATAAATAGTTTGACGAATTAAAAAAAAAAGTGAATATTACGTCACAACTTTCCTATTGCAAGACTTCCACGTGAAAAATGAAAATGAATAAAAATAGAGATTTAAAAAGCCTGAATATTACGTCATATTGGAAATATCGGGGCTAACGAAAAAGACGTTAGCCCCAGGAAATATAATGGACGTCAGCAGGTGAATATATAACGCCATAAGTGTTTGAAAAATGTATTTAAAGATTATTAAATCTCGTTTTTGGAAATATTGGCATAATTTAATATTTTGAGGTCTTTTGAATTTGTTTTCCTATTTTTAAATCTATTCCATACATATATATATACGTGTGTGTGTGTGTATGCATGTATATAATTTCACAGACATATCCACAAACGTTTAGGTCCCTAGAGCTCATTCTTAGTGAAGAATTGAAATAAATACAACGAAATAAAATAAACATTCTTAAAACGCCGGGTACTTTATCTAATTACTTATAAATTCACAAAAATGTTTTAAAATGTTAGTCAAGATCTTGCCTCTTCTCTGAATAAAATCTTCTTTCCAACTGTTTGCGAGAAAAAGTATTGAAATAAATTGCATTTAAAGACAGATTCTAAAAAAATGTAAATTCCCAATAGTTGAGTTAAATACAGGCCTAAGTTTACGTCAGTTATGTATAAATAAATGTATATAAAATATATCTATAACAATTCAGGTAAAAGCTGATATTGTCTAGTGGTAATTGTCGCTTACTGCATCGTAAACCTAATTATATTTCTCAAAACAATTTCATCGAAATGCAATTAGCTAAGGCCTATGTCTCTTTGAAACCCATAGATTTATCAGTTGCCTTTCTATCTATCTATTGTCAGAGATTGATTTAGAATTCGACATGCAAAGATAATGACTTCAAATTAGGGATTCTGACAACAGACATGTGAAAAGATTTAATTCTATACGTAGAATAGTAGACAATATTTGCTGCATAAATATATAAACCTAAAGAAAACAAAGATTTATGTTTATCACAATGAAATAAATTTTGAGAAATTTTCAATGCAAATAGCTCTGTATTAAATAAATGCCTGTGACATGTAAATTAGATGTCATGTAAATTTATTAGTGCGTTTCATTAACTTAAAAATGCTTGAAATATGAAAATAATGAAAACTGGAGCGTTTTAATACTCTTAGGTAACAGTGTACAGCTTCAGCTTGTTTACTTTTTTTTAATTTCTTCAATGTTGCATCCATAAATACTATATTAAATATATGAAGTCCAAGTTGGTATAACTCAGTAACTGGTATTTTTTATTTTCATCGAATAATATTTAACTGTATAATGACATACTTTTAAAATGCAAAGTTTATTTATATATCAATAGATGCCACCATACTCAAAGATAAATAATTATAATAAAGCTAAAAGATAATTATAATAAAGATAAAAGCGAGTTTTTAACACGTTCCAACAAAGTTGAAAAGTGTTTATGACTTCGGTTTGTCTGTCCGTCTGCCCACGCTCTAAATCTCTTAAATATGCTCGGACCGTTCTGAAAATTTTGGATGTTAGTGACTTCTACCACAGCAAGTTTTCTATTTCAAATGAAGTTTGTAGTATGTTTAGTTCATTTACAGGGATAGTCAAAAGTTTTCCGTTACATTACGGTCAATGGTAAAAAATCGTTTCAAACGATTTTTAATGGTGTTACACTCTTTCAAACATAGTACAATTGATATTCATTTATGAAGTTCACTAAAATATGCATTATGTTGAATATGCTGTGCAAAGAATAGTTATTATTCATTTACAGGGAAACACAAAAGAAATCCGTTCATAATGGTATAGGGAGAATTCTTTGCGATGTATTTGAAAAGATTTTAGATACTATATTGTATCCGAATTACTGTATATTTGTAATGATTGCCGGAAATGCATTTTTAATTATGATATGCGCATTTTTCACTACATTTATGCATACTATAAAGTGCGTATAAATGCTATAATTCATATACAGGGCTACAGAAATGAATTCGTAAAGGTTACTGAGTATGAGCATAAATTGCTTAAAGGTGGGTTTTAAAGGAGTTATGCATTTTTACGCTGAACTGAATTTAGTTTACTAAGAAATATTTGTAGAATACAGATACAATGATATACAGGGCCACGTAAAGAGTTGGATACATGGCCGTCTATGAGTGATAATTTCTGGAAATTTAATTTCAGTAGTTTTAAGAGTGTTTTAGTTTGAATTAAATTTTAGCTAAATAGTGGCATGTAATAAAGGTACTAGGTAAACTACAGGGCTGTACAAAAGTATTCAAGTATGTTTCCATCTATTAGTATAAAAGAAAGATGAATTTCAACATATTGCATTTTCTTTCAAAACTAAATTTCCCCAATATAGTATATATGTCAACCTACAGATCAAATACAGGGCTGTTGAAAAGAATTGGAATACATATTTGGCTATGGACGGTAACTAAGGAAATCAGTTTTTCAAATTTTGTATGTGTTTTATAAACTGTTTACTTAGTTATCTTATTTACCTTTCCCCCTAAATAACGAAGTTTTGTTAAAGTATTCAGGAAGTGTTGGGAAGTGTTTCATAATCTATGCTTAACGCATGATTTTTCTTTCTTGTTATAATTTCATCTACTAGTTTTTTCTGTAAGAGTTAGATAATAAAAACAAATTTAATAAAAAAAAAGATAAACAAAATTGTTACTTACAAGGAAGGTCTCTTTAAAGCGCATACTCAAAATATTTTGAAAAAGGAAATGCTAATAAAATTACCCATGTATGTAAAAAAAATCAGTCAAATGCAGCTACAGAATCCCAGTAGAACATCTGTAAAAACAAAATATTTTTTTGAGTATTTGGTGCGAAAAGACGAACGCTCCACGCTGTTTGGAGAACCAATACATTTCCTGGCCAAATGCAAGAGATTGAAATGCATTTATAAATTTTTTGTTAATATTCAAATTTAGTACATCTAATAAAATTATATTCATTATACAAAAAATGTTGCACATAGCTTAATGAAATCAGCGGTTTTAGAATAAACATAAAATTTTTCAGTATAGATTTTACAAATTTTAAGTATATCATTAATTAGTAGACGTTTCTATTAATTGATTTGCATCAGTCATATTTTTTACACGATGATGTGCGGCAAATTTTATATGGTGTGTTCTTTTTCTTTTGTTTTTTGACTATCGCCTATTTGCTGAAAATAGAAAAAAATGTATATACAAAGAGCTTATATTGCTTTTTAGAACAACAAACTCTCATCTTATAAAGATAAAAATTTGTCTGTCTGTCTGTAAGTTTGTACAAATGCACAGTTTGGAAGCCAAAATTGTGAAATGTTACGTACATGTGTATTAAAACAAGGCCGGGACAACTAAAGTGATCCGGAATCGTAATAATTTATAGTTAATTTTTAATTAATAAAAAAACCCCATAATTTTAACAGTAATTTCCTATCAAATTTAAACATTTTTCATTATAGTAGGTGCCAACAATTAATAATCCACAATAAAATTCTCACCACAACAATAACTTTTCTACTGCATGATTTCCACGTAAAAAATTAAAATGAAATAAATAGTTTGACGAATTAAAGAAAAATGTTAATATTATGTCATAACTTTTCTAATGCAAGATTTCCACGTGAAAAATGAAAATAAAATAAACAGTTTGACAAAAAAAAAAAAAAAAAAAAAACCTGATCATTACATCATATTGGAAATATCGAGGCTAACGAAAAAGACATTAACCCCACGAAATGTAATGGACGTCAGAAGGTGAATATACCGTCATAAGAGTTTTAAAAAACGTATTTTAACATGATATATTTTATGGAAATTTTGATATATTTTAACATTTTGATTTTCTCTGAATTTGTTTTTGCTATTTTTAAATCTATTCCATACATATTATACGAGTGTGTATGCGTGTATATTAGAATTTCCACAAAAGTTCAGGTCTCTAGAGCTCATTCTTAATGAAGAACTAAAGGAAAGGTTACAAAATAAAATAAACATTCTTAAAACGCCTGGTGCTTTATCTAGTTATTTATATATTCACAAAAGTGTTTTAAAATGTTAGTCAAGATTTTGCCTCTTCTCTAAATAAAATCTTTACAAATGTTTGCGAAAAAAAATATTGAAAGAAATTGCATTTAAAGACAGCTTCTGAAAAAAATGTAAATGCTTAATAGTTAAGTTAATTACATGCATAAATTTACGTCAGATATGTATAAATAAAGATATTTAAAGTACAACTCTAACGATCCAGGTCAAAGCTGATATTGTTTAGTGGAAATTGTCGCTTACTACATCATAAAAGTAATTATATTTCTCAAAACTATTTCACTGAAATGCAATTAGCTAAGGCCTATGTCTCTTTGAAATCCACAGATTTATCAGTTGCCTTTCTCTCTATCTATAGTCAGAGATTGATTTAGAATTCGACATGCAAAGCTAATGACTTCAAATTAGGGATTCTGACAACAGACATCGTAAAGATTTAATTCTAAATGTAGAATTGTAGACAATATTTGCTGTATAAATATAGAAACAGAATCGAAAAAACGATTTATGTTTATTACAGTGAAATAAATTTTGAGAAATTTTTAGTGCAAATAGCTCGGTATTCAATAAATGCCTGTGACATGTAAATTAGATGTCATGTAAATTTATTAGTGCGTTTCAATAACTTAAAAAATGCTTGAATATACGAAAATAATGAAAATTGAAGTGTTAATAATTTGAAAGAAAAGTGTATAGCTGGATTAAATTATTAAATTTTTCCAACATTGAACTCATAAATATTATATTAATTATATCAAAGGTACATGTGTAAAACATAATAACTGGCATTTTTAATTTTCAGTGAATAATATTTAATTGCATAATGATATACATTAAAAGTTATGGTTTTAAAAGAAGGGTTTATTTATTTATCAATAGATGGTATCGTAACCAAATGTAGTTTTTTGACATTTGAAGCTAGTTTTTGATATTCAAATTGAATAAATAAAAAAAAATTGAATTTTATTATTCAAACAAAAATTGTACATAGATGACTGAAATCAGCGGTTTTAGAGGAAGCAATCATAAAGGTTTTGATTTCAGAATTTTCAAATTTTAAGTATGTCATTAATTAGTAGATGTTTTTACTAATCTATTAGCATTAGGCACATTTTTTTTACACGAAGATGTTAATATGGGCAAAGTTAATATGAGGTGCTGTTGTTGTTTTTATTTCTTTTTCGAATATTTCCCATTTTGTGAAAACAGGTAAAAAAATGTAAATACATTTGATCATATTTTTTTTTAAAACAACGAACAGTAATATTTAATTAGTTTTTGTTCACAACTGTCATTTAAATATTACTGAAGTTTTTGCTCCTTGTATGAGTAAAATCTTTCTTACAAATGTTTGCGAGATAAAAACAATGAAAGAAATTGCATTTAAAGACAGCTTCCAAAAAATGTAAATGCTCAATAGTTGAGTAAAAAAATACACCTGCAAATTTACCTCCAGTTATACAGGGTGCCCGGTCTCAACGGTGTCCAATGGCTAATTACTAAACCGTTAGTCATAGACATATAGTTCCAATTACAAAAAATGTTTTAAATCAGGTAAAGAAACATTTTAAAAGCGATTTGGGTCGCTAAAAACATTTCTTAAAAAATTACGAAATTTAAATTTTTATACTGTCCCCCGGTCCTATAAGTTATATTTAGTAATTTTTTCCTATTACACTGACAAGTAAGACAAAAAAAGTTCCATTTATATAACGCTAAAATTGAGCCAGTTATGAAACTTTAAAAATGCATGACTTATGCCACTTTTCTACTCTGAAAACAAATCAGTTCGGCTTGGCTTTGAGGATCATATACCAAGTGTTTAAAGTATTCGAAGATCTTACTTCATGTGTATCTGCACTTTGAAAAAAATCCTACAAGTATTATGATTAAGTCTCAAATTGGCTAAAATAACATATGTTTTATTTTGTCAGGCTTTGAGACTGTTTCTCTTATGATTTCTTTTAACAAAAATTATGTTTTTTTATAAGTTTTTATGCTACTTCAACAATCATATGTATGTATTTCCAGTTCAAAATTTGTACTCGAACTTTAACCCACTTTTAAATATCCGATCGAGATTGCATTTTAAATACTGGCTCAAATCCGATAACAATCTAATATTATTAAGATTTTTGGTGGTTACCATTTATACTCTTTTTACAGAATAACACAAAAAATTTCGGATAGATTTCTGCCAAGGAGTTTAAGAAAAAGTTTTAGATTAGATAATACAAGACTGCGATTGTTGGGTTTTTTAAATTTTATGTATTTTTTAGCACTGAATCCGAAAATTACCTTAATTTTTAACCATCATATCAGGATATTTCGCAAATCATAAATTTTTAAATTTAAAGAATAACAAAAATCGAATACTATAAAGTACAGGAGATGATTGTGTTTTTTAACTTTTGATAATTAATTTTTACGCACTTTTTAGCACTGAATCTGAAAATGACCTTCATTTTTAACCATCACGTTAGAATTTTTTTGCAAATCGCAAATGTGTAAGTTAAAATATAGCGAAAATCTCATACTATAAAACATATGTAAAACATTTCTTATTTTGTTTTATTTTATTAAAAAAATTATTCGATATTTCTGCTTATCCTGGGATTCTTACAGCTAAACAGCTGAGTGGTCCGATGAGATGGGGGAGGAAATTCAATTTTAACATTGAACTTCTTAACTTTGAAATTTGCAATTTGCGAAAAATCCTGATATGATAGTTAAAAATGTAGGTCAATTTCGGATTCAGCGGTACAGATTATATAAGAATCAATTATCAAAAGCTAAAAAACATGACATAACCCAACTTTTGATGGCGTGTGCAATCTAATAATATTTTAAAATACGTATCATTTTGTAAAGAATTGAGTCTGTTAATTTAGAATCATTTTAGTTAACAAAATTTCTGCTTTTTCTTTCTTCTTAAATGTTTATTACAAATTGTATATTTTCCATTAATATGCCAGAATGATTAAAGATTTCAAATTTATATTGCAAATAGGGGGCTCTGCCCCCTGTAAGCTACGCTCGCCAACCCCCGTTCAGACACTGCAGAATCTAAAAGCACTCTAATCTGATCGGTTTTAAAAAGATTATAGAAGATTGAATTATACTGAAAAAACCTGTAGCGATCTTCCTGTAAACGGGTTTCCATTCAATTCCCTTTCATTGCAAAAAATTAAGGTAGAATCAGTTGCTGTTAAGACATCCAATGGTTGTTTTCGTGTTTGGTTAAAGAAGATCAGTTAAACATTTGAAAAGAAGCTAAAATAAAATGAATTAAGTAAACAGAGTCTTTGTCTCTCGGTATTTTTTAACAGCGTTATGAAACGATTGACATAATACAATTTACTACAGTTACTAAAATTTGCTGCTTTAACCCCTTCAAGGGCGGTGGTTCATTTTTGGACTACTTAATATTAATTCTTAAATGCCACATTAGCACCAGAATATTGGGATTAAAATTTCCCCTTCATTAAGTAAGTGAACAAAAGCATTTTTGCATATCGAAATTTGTTTGTAAATTCTGGTGCCATTCACTGATTTCAAGATTTTACTAACAGAAGTGCCTTGTCCGTGAAAGGATTAAACGCATATTAATGTATTTATTATTTTAAAGTTGCCTTTCCGTTTGAATATTCACGTGTAAATACAATTTTCAAGACATAATTTTCAATATTTTCCTGCTTTAATAAGTAATAACATTAAAACTTTGCTTTGAAGGGGAAATTAAATCTCATGATTTGTTGCATTGTCACATACGCACCGGGTTTGGCGTGATCTTTTTACGACAATTTGGCGAAAACCTCGTTTTCAAATACCTGTTACATAGGTATTTTTAAATTATTTACTGTTATTTTTAAAATGAAATAACAATAAAAAAAATTTAATAACTATAGACCAAAACAACTTTTAACATTTTTTGTAAATAAAAAGGAAATAAATTCAAATAAACATTTATTAATAAATAAGCAACAATAGCCGGGTTACCATGTCAGGCAAAATAACGCCATTTTGGCGCCTATTAGGTACCCCGTTGCGTATATGACATCTGTGCCTAATATTTTTCTTTTCGTTTCGTTTAAAAAAAAGAATGAAGTAAATGCCATTTATTTTAAAGGTTTCAAATTTAAATGAAAGTTTTGTATTAAATAAAATTATAATGAAATACAAATTTAATTATGAATAGAAGTAACATGATGCATTTCTTAGCATACATTTAAGGGAGGCCAAACTCGTCGCCAAATTAATTTAAAATAACCTTTTGTAACATATGAAAAAAAAAATATCTGTTATGATTAAAATTTGAGTTGCCATCATTAGAAAAAAGTATTTAAAATTAGAAAAAAAATAATATTTCGAAAACTAATTCGAATTTTAAAATTCTAATGCCAGTTTTGAGATCTGTGGATCAATACGGATTTTTGGTGTTAATTTCATCGCAAAGTATTCCATATTTTAGGAGAAATCGCCGTGAAACGTAATCAGTTGTTTAATCAGTCGCTTCATAGAATCGTTACGTTAGGATTTTATATATATAGAGTAGATGTTAATTTTACTCTCAAACATTTTTTATATCTGACGGAATTATATTTCGACTAAATTTGTGAATGGCCCCCAATTTGCAGCAAAAAATATGCTCCAACTTTAAACAGCTATTACTCTGTCAATTTTAATCGTATAGAATAACGGGACTTTTTTTGTATTACTTGTCAGTGTAAAAGGAAAATTTCACTAAATATAACTTATAGGACCGGGGAACCGCATAAAAATTTAAATTTCGTAATTTTTTAAGAAATGTTTTTATTCACCCAAATCGCTTTTAAAATATTTCTTTACCTGATTTAAAACATTTTTGTAATTGGAACTATATGTCTATGACTAACGGCTTAGGAATTAGCCATTGGACACCGTTGAGACCGGACACCCTGTATATATATAACGATATTTAAAGCACAGTTATAATAATGCAGGATAAGGCTAATATTGCCTATTGGAAATGGTCGCTTACTTGACTGTAAACATAATTATACATCCCTAAACTATTTCGTCTAAATGTAATTATCCGAGGCCTATGTCTGTTTGAAATCCCATATATTTATCAGTTGCCTTTCTGTCTATCTATTGTCGGAGACTGATTTAGAATTCGACGTGCAAAGCTAATGACTTGAAATTAGAGATTCTGACAACAGACATACGAAAAGATTTAATTCTAAATGTAGAATTGTAGACAATATTTGCTGTATAAATATAGAAACCGAATCAAAACAACAATTTATGTTTATCACAGTGTATAATTTTTTTTAAATTTTCAAAGCCGATACATTTGTATTAAATTAAATGTGTTTTGCACATAAATTAGATATCATGTAAATGCTATCATTACCGCCTTAATAACTTAAAAATGCTTGAATATATGAAAATATTAAAAACTGTAGCGTTTTAATACTTGAAGGCAAAGTGTATAGCTTCATTATATTATTAAAGTTCTTCAATATTGAATTTGTTAATACTATATTAAATATATGAAAGACACATTGTAAATCATAGTAAATGTTTTTTTTTAATTTTCGTCGAATAATAATTAACTACATAATGATATACTTTAATAGTGCAAGGTTTATTTATTTATCAATATATGCTAGCATAATCAAAGGTAAATTTTCCATAAGTGAAGTTAGTTTTGATATTCAAATTCAGTAAATACAATAAAATTAAATGTATTATATAAAGAAATGTTGCACATAGATAACTGAAAGAAGCGGTTTTTCAGGAAAGAATCATAAAATTTTTATTGCAGATTTTTGATGTTTTAAATATATCATTAACTAGCAAACCCGCTGCTTTTCTCGCTTAATAGTTGAAATGTTCCAAGTGTTATTTATGTTACTATTTTTATTAGAAAAATTACGTTGTTAGGAAATATGAAAAAATTACGAATTAATCCACATATTCACTAAACTTCACTGTTACACTGCAGTAAATGAAGATGGGAATTAAATTAATACACTCATGTTTGTGAAAATTGCAACAGCATGAAGGAATCGTGAGTATTAAATTAAATTTAATACACAAACGACTGGGATTGGTGTAAAAGAAGATTACATTTTCAAAGCAAAAAAAAAAAACAATATTAAGTGTCCGAAATGAGTATTTGGTGTGGCAGCCACGCGCTGCAATAAGTTCTGCTATACGACGTGGCATGAAGTCAAACAGATTTGGAATGTCTGCCTGGGATTGAACATTCCGAATTCTTTGTATGCATACCCAAATTTCATCTGTAGAAGATGTAGGACGAGGATCACGAGCGAGACGCCGATCAACACGAAATTCCCCACATGCTCAATCGGCGACATTTCCGAAGAATACGCAGGCCTCGGAAGAATTTGTATGTCTTCTGCTGTCAAGAAGTCGTGAACATTCCTTGGAACATATAGGCGGGCATTATCCCGTTGAAAGATAGCTCTACACTGTTAAAACACTATTTTTAAAAATAAGTAAATTGCACAAATTATTGAGCACTTCCAGATTTTAAAATAGCTCCGAGTACTTAACTCTTAAATTTGAAAAACGCATGTACTCATTTTTATGAGTGCATACAGGGACTCGAAAATAAGTATGTATAGAAACACATATACACTATAAGAAGAAAAAAGCGGAATTACAGAGAACCGACAAATCACCATTTTTAATTAAGGTAATTTCGAATAAATATAATTTTTGGAGTGAAGAACAACGAATTTACTATTTTAATTCTTGAAACTTTGTGTATGAGCCGCTCCGTGATTTGAACCCGAGTCCTCTAAGTGGGAGATCAGTATTGTACTGCCTGTGCTATAAGAGCAGTTACTAGCTGCTTCCAAATGACACCTTTTATGAATCAGCGATAGAAGATCGCTAACAGCAGAGATGAATTTTCCCTTTCTTAAATATTCTAATTTCTAATAAAACAATTTTTAAACTAAATTTTCTTCTTTAACATTTCTAATGAAATTGTAAATAAATTTGAAAAGTGTGTATTATAAATTAAAAAGTATAACAAAGATAGACATATCTTTAAATAAAAGCTTGGAAATCCCTACTGTCAATTCGGTATAAGAAAAGGGTTTATCAGAAAACTCATATTTTTGAGCACATAGGATTTAAACATGAATCATAAGACTTTAAAATACTAAAATACATGCATTCATTTCTGCATACATTTATAAATCAAGTGTAAGTATACACAACTTCAAAATATCATGTACTCGTTTCTGAATTAATTGTACTTAAAAAAAAATCAAGTACAAAGAAATTTTCATTTTTAAGTAGATTAATGCTTCTTTTTGAGGCTATTGTACTTAAAAAATATGAGTACATAGAAATGCTCATTTTTAAGTAGATTATTTTTAACAATGTACTTCTTTTTGAAACAATTGTACTTAAAAAAATGCGAGTACATGGAAGTTCTCATTTTTAAGTAAATTATTTTTGAGAGTGTAGGAATGCCTTGAAGGAAAGGAACGACTTCGGGCTCCAGCAGTTCACTGATGTACATATTGCAGATTAACTACAATTCGTAGCAGCTTCGATCGTTCATGGTGCGCAATCGCATCCTTCACCACAACTCTGGGTTTTCGTCCACTATGACGTTTAATAATGAACCCCGGAAGGTAGCGTTCACCAGCATAGCGCACCATGGTACGAGAAATTAAAGCGGGATTCCTCAGAATAAATGACTTGTTACCAATCTGGATGCCAGTCTCTATGTTCATGAGCTCATTCCAGTCGCAGACGTCAGTGGTTTTGCGTGAGGGGGATCCTTTATAAAGGAGTTCTTACGCGCAGTCCACGGTGCACCAGGCATCAACGAATTGAGGATGCATACAGTGATACACAGATTCCGATTCAGCCAGGTGGGAGGCCTACCAATTGGTTTAAGGTCAACTAGCCCCACCCAGCGATGTTTATCTACAAAAAACAAAAGAGCTAACAAAGCGAGGTAGCAGAATTTAAAACACTCTTACTATAATTTTAAAAGCCCTAATAATGTAGTATTTAATAAAGTAGTTAAATATAGAGACTTTAGAGAATAATAAAACAATCATAGAGCAATAAAATAAAGGTAATTGATATAATGAATTGATAATTGATTGATGAATTGATAATTGATAATTGATAAGTAATTGATATAATGAAGTAAGTATAAGTAATAATAATAAGTATAGGTAATAATAGTGAAATAGATGAGCTGCGCGCTTTACAGACGTATAACACATAATTTTTCTTTAACAATAACACCAATTCTATAACTGTTTAAAGTAAAAGTTTGTTTGATCAGTTCCATAGCTAATCATCGTTATCATATAATAGGCCCTGAGGAGGCATTTGGAAAAGTCCTTGATTGTTTTCAACCAGTGTTATGCAGTTTATAGTTTTTTGTAATAGCGTTGGTTGTTTTCTGATTATTTTGAACCATGAAGAGAGATTTATCGTTCTGGAGATTCTATGATGGTATATGGATGTTACTGTGCTCTTCGTTATGTAGTGCAGCGAGGTTCCTCGTTTTCCACATGTGCAGTAGCCCGCGTCAGCTTTTCCGAACTTTACCAGATAGTCTGGAAAAGGCCCGTGACATGTAGCAATTAATCAATGTGCTTCCAACTGTCTAGATGAAGCTGCACGGTTAGTCATCGCCATGCAAACCATGTATCTATTATTGCGTGCTGACGTAACCGTTCGGGGTCCAATCTCACATTTCCGAGTTGTCTTATCTTCGTCGGTCCACTGCTGTCACGTTGCACACGAGTTGCTATTGCACGAAAAGAAAATCTTTCTTCACGGAGTCCGATGATTCTCCACGTTCAAACTCCGTTAGTTGTTGAAATGTCGCCCTTTTTCGTTGAAGAGGCATAGTTACGTCTCACCTAACGTATACCACTAGCAGATAAACATAGACAAATTTCAATGTCCCGCTACAGTCATCTATTTATGCGGTTTGAGCAGAGCCTAGATGGCGCTGCTCAGCCCACGCATACGTGGTTCACTCTGAAATTGGAATCATTTACATAATACACTATACTTTGCATTCTTTGAAATTTTCAGATCAATCGCGTCGATTCTTCATGGTGTTACAATTTTCACAAACATGGATGTAGGAATAACTTAATTCATTAAATACTATTTTTTCTTTTTAATATACAAAAATTGCCTTTCATACCACTTTTTCAGAAAAGCAATATTTATCTTATTTTATATCAGAGTTTCTGTCATTAAAGAAAATGAAAATTTTTGTTATAAATTACTGGTATTTAAACAGCAAAACGGTTGACACCTATGCTATGACCATATGGTAACGCTAGTCCTTAATAGGTTACTAATTCTAAATAAATGGTAATTTAGAATACCCTTGTAAACTTTCACACTCATTTCAGTTTTCATTTGAGGTTTTGAATTTTTTAGAAAACATTCTTTGCACCCATTTACATCTTAAAACTCACCATTATCCCATATTTCAAACTTCTAGTCTCTGTCTAGTCTATTCAACATAGGTCTACGATCACTATGGTGATAGTATCACCAAAATAAAATATTGCATATGTTGGAACAAAGTCTCAAGAATAGCAGCTATATAAATTTCGAAATCGGTTTAGTACTTCCTAGAATAATCTAGATTCTAGAATAATCGTAATTTAGAATGTTTTTAAAAAGCTTTTCGCCCATTTTAACCCTTTATATTTCGTACCTTTTTTAAACTGTTTTTAGACAGCATTTATGTCTTATAACTATTTATCATGCCAAATTTTAAGTTTCTATCTTTAACGATTGAATCGAAAACGTAATTTAGAATACTTTTAGAAAGGTTTTAGCTTATATCACCATTCTGAATTTCGATTTTTTAAACTGTTTTTAGAGAGCATTTGCATCTCATAAGCGAATACCATGCTAATTCTAAAGTTTCTAGCACCTTCAATATCACAAAAATTGTAATTTTAGAAAATTTTTCGCTCCTGTACCTCTCTTTTCTTAATGGCAAAGACAAAACATATAGCTATGTTGGAGCAAAGAAAGTCATCATCATACTGCCACCATTTCTTTTAAAATCATTTTGGTATTCCTTGAGGCACCATAGAAGTCGTAATTTAGAGAGTTTTTAGAAAGCTTTGCGCTCATTACACCCTTTTAAATTTAGATATTTTGAAGAAACTGTTTTGCTATCATATATCATGTCATTTATATCATATAAATATCTACCATGCCAAATGTCAAGTTTCTGTCTCTAACAATTGCATAGAAATAGCAATTTAGAAACATCTTAGAACGCTTTTTGTGCATTTTCACGCCTTTTAAATTACAAATATTTTTCCGTCTGTTTTTAGAGGACAAATACATTTTATAAGTAACTACCATGCCAAATTTCAAGTTTGTAGCCCCTCAGTACCTCAAAAATCGCAATTTAGAATTTTAGCGCCGACATAAATTGTAACCTATGTTGGAGCAGGGGCTGTTACAATCAATTTGCAACCATTACTTTTTAAATCATTTTGATTTTTCCTGAGACTTCATAAAAATCGCAATTTAGAACATTTTTAGAACGCTTTTCGCTCATTTCACCCTTTTATATTCGGAAAATTTTAGAAACAGTTTTCAGTGAGCATTCATATCTTATTAGTATCTACCATGTCAAATTCACCTTTCTACCTTTGAGGATTGTATGAAAATCGTCATTTAGAACGTTTTTTAAGCGCTCTTTGCGCATTTTTGTCCCTTTTAAATTTCGATTTTTTTCAAACAGTTCTTGCAGAATATTTACATCTTATAAGTCACTACCATATCAAATTTCAAGTTTCTAGCTCCTTCAGTGTCACAAAAAACGAAATGTCATGACGTTTTTTGCTCCTGCAACCCCCCAAGTAGTAGTGGCACCAAGATAAAATATAGCCCACATTGGAGAAAATACTGATGCCATCAATTTGCAACCATTACTTTTGAAATCGGTTTAATATTTCCTGAGATTGCATAAAAATGATAATTTAGAACTTTTTCGCATTTCTAAAAAATTCGAAATTTAAAAGAGGTGGAAACTCTTTTTAGAAAGCATTCACATCTTATAAGTAACTACTACTCCAAATTTCAAGTTTCTAGCTCCTTCAGTATCACAAAAATCAAAATTTAGAACGTTTTTTGCTGCCGCAAGCCGCAAACAGTAGTAACACCAACATAAAATATTGCCTATGTTGGAGCAAGGGCTACTACCGTCAATTTGCAACCAGTACACTATAAACCGGTTTGATATTTTCTGAAATTGCATGGAAATCACAATTCAGAACGCTTTTAGAACGCTTTTGGTGCATTTACACCCCTTTAAAATTTCGGGGTTTGTTTAGAAACTGTTCTTAGACTTCATTTATATCATATAATTAACTACTATGTAAAGATTCAAGTTTCTAAGCCTTTAAGTAACGCTAAAACAGCATATTAGAACGTTTTTTGCTGCTGCACCCCATAAGGGATAGTGGCATCGGCATGAAATATAGCCTATGTTGGAACATGGATTCTCACTATCAATTTGCTGCCATTACTTTTGAAATCCGTTCGGTAGTTCCAGAGATTATCCCGTACAAATAAACACACAAACTTTAACTCTTTATAATATTACTAGCAAACCCCACGGCTTTGCTCACTTAATAGTTGAAATATGCCAAGTGATATTTCCATGATTATTTTTTATTAGAAGTACACTTTTTGGAATAATTCAAAAATTACAAATTAAGCCACAGTTTGTCTAAACTTCATTATAAAAGTGCAATAGACAGAAATGAGATTTTAAATAATAAGATGAACTAAAACTAATTCCAAATAAATGATAATTTAGAAAATATTTTTAGACTTTTATGCTCATTTCATACGCTCATTTCAGTATTGATTTGAAGTTTTGAATTTTTTAGAAACCATCTAATACATTTAAATATTAAAATTAACCACCATGTCAAAGTCCATTCTTCTTGTCTATCAGTCTACCACCTCTCTGGTGTTAGTGGCCCCAACATAAAATACCAAAACAGAGTTGAAATGCAATGTATCGAAAACTGTTAAAACAGAGACTGTCATCATTAATTTGCCAACATTATTGGATCATTGCCAATATTACACATAATTGGTATTTCTTAATATTCTATAGAAAATGGAATTTAGATGTTTTTAAACGCTTTCTAGTTGTTCCTGCCAACCAGGTGGTGTTGACACCGGCATAAAATATAGCCCGTATAGGATCAGGGGCTATCATTCTTGATTCGCAACCAATAAATTCTATAATCGGTTTATTATTCCCAGAGATTCCATAGAAATCGTAATTTAGGACTCTTTTAGAATGCTTTTCGTTCTTTCCTTCGCTTCACCCCTTTTTAATTTCGAATTTATTATCGACTGTTCTTAGAGGACATTTATATTTTATAAGTAACTACCGTGCTACATTTAAAGTTTCTAGCCTCTTCAGTTCTGCAGAAATCGCAATTTACAATTTTTTTTGCTCCTGCAACCCTCTAGGGGTTTTGGCACTGACATAAAATATAGCTTATGTTTGAGCAGGTTCAAGCGCTATAAATTTGCAACCATTATGTTTGAAATCGGTTTTGTATTGCATACGATTGCATAAAAATCGTAATTTCGAACACTCACTTCATTCTTTTAAATTTGGAATGTTCTTTCGACAATTCTTAGAAAGCATTTGTACATTTGAAGCAATTATCATTCCAAATTTAAAATGTTAGACCCCCCCCCCCCCCCTCAGTAACACAAAACAAGCAATTTAGATTTTTTTTTTGCTCCTCTAACCCCCAGGTGGTAGTGACAACAACGCAAAATATAGTCTATGTTGGAGCGGGGACTATCACCATCAAATTGATTCTGAAATTGGTCTATATTTTCTGATATTGCGTAGAAATCGCTATTTAGAATCTTTTTAGAACGCTTTTAGTTCATTTTCACCCCTTCTAAATTTCAAATTTTTAAGGAACTCTTCTCAGAGAGCATTTACATCTCATAAGTAATTACCATGCCAAATTCCAAGTTGCTAGCCCCTTCAGTATCACAAAAGTCACAATTTAGAACGTTTTTTAAAATGCAACCGCAAGGTGGTAGTGACGCCGACATGAAATAGATCCTATATCGGAGCAAGGGCTCTCATCATCAATTTCCAACAATTTCTTTTGAAATCGGTTCGGTATTTTCTGAGATTGCATAGAAAATTTTTACAACGCATTCCGCGCATTTTCAAATTTCGAATTATTTAGGAAATATTCTTAGAGATCATTTATATCTTATAAGTAACTATCATGCTTAGTTTCAAGTTGCTAACCCCTGCAGTATTACGAAAAACGCAATTTAGATCGTTTTTTGCTCCTGCACCCACTTTGCGGTAGTGGCACCGACATGAAATACAGCCCATGTTGGAGCGAGGGCTGTCACCATCGTTTTCACGCCATTATTTTTTAAATCGATTACGTACTTCCTGAGATTGCGTAGAAAACACAATTTAGAAAGTTTTTTAGAACACTTTTCGCTCATTTTCACCCCTTTTAAATTTCGATTTTTTAGGAAATGTTCTTAGATATCATTTGCATCGTATAAATAACTGCCCTGCCTAATTTCAGGATTCTAGGCCCTTCAGTAACACAAAAATCGCAATTTAGAACGGCTTTTTTGCTTCTGCAACACCTAGGTGGTAGTGACACCGACATGAAATAGAGCCTATGTTGAAGCAAGGGCTGTTATTATCAATTTCCAACCATTACCTTTGAAATAAGTTGGGTACTTTCTGAGATTGCGTAGAAATCGCCATTTAGAACGTTTTTTTAGACCTGTTTTCGCGCATTTTCAACCCGTTTAAATTTCGAATTTTTCAAGAAATGTTCTTAGAGGTCATTTATATCTTATAAGTAACTACCATTCCAAATTTCATGTTTTTATGTCCTTCAGTAACACAAAAATAGCATTTTTGAACGACTTTTTGCTCCTGTACCCCCTTTGGGGGTAATGGAACCTACATAAAATGTAGCCTATGTTGGAGCAAAGGTTGTCACGATCATTTTAACACCATTGATTTTGAAATCGGTTTGCAACTTCTTGAAATTGCGTAAAAATCTCTAATTAAAACGTTTTTAGAACGCTTTTTGCGCATTTTCTCCTCTTTTTAATATCGGTTTTTTAAGAAATGTTTTTCGAGATCATTTATATCTAATAAGTAACTACCATGCTAAATTTCATGTATCTGTGCCCTTCAGTAATCAACAATCGCAATTTCGAACGTTTTTTTTTTGCTCCTGTAGCCCCTCTGCAGGTAGTGGCACCAACATAAAATGTAGCCTATGTTGGAGCAAGGGTTGTCACCATCATTTTGACACCATTATTTTTTAAATCGGTTGGTATTTCCTGAAAGTGCTTAAAAATCGCCATTTAGAACGCTTTTCGCGCATTTTCACCCCTTTTTAATTTCGACTTTTTAAATAAATGTCCTTAAAGATCATTAGTATCTTATAAGTAACTACCCTTCCAAATTTCACGTTTCTAGGCCCTTCAGTAACACAAAAATCGCATTTTTAGAACGTTTTTTTGCTCCTGCACCCCCCCCCCCGCCCTTTTTGCCAGTGGCACGGACATAAGATATAGCTATATAAGATATAGGACATAAGATATGTTCTAAGTTGAACTAACACCATCATTTTGATAGAATTACTTTTTGAATCGATTCGGTAGTTCCAGAGCTTACTTCCTACATCTAAGCATTTCTCTACTAATTATCATTATTCTACGTCCGATGTTTTTGATCGATTTTAAATTTTCAGATAATTGATAATACTTAAAAATTTGAAACAAGTATTTGAATTTCAGGAGGTAGGAGGGCGCGCGAGCAAATTTTTAAAATGGTAGCGTTTTCTACAATTAATATAATTTTAAAAGTGGTTTATTCTCGAGGCTCTCTGATAAATATTATTTATTAAATATAAAAATTTCAAAGACGGGATGGGTAAATTCTGGTGTATTCCGGGGCCGCGAGAGTGGTCTGCCGGGTGGGGGAATATTTCCTAAATATTTCTCAACCTCGCATGTGATTTATCATTGGAGGCCCCGTGACCACTCTTTCATATTGTGCACTTCCCGTCCTCCTCCCTGCTTTTCCCACCGGGGGAACACTTTTCTAACATTTGCCAACACCTCTCATGTGATATATCATTGGACAGCTTGTAAAACGGAGTTTCGTTCGGTAAGAGGTTTACTTAGAATAGAGAACGCCCCGTGATAGTTGAATGTGAAACCAACTTATTTATAGTGCGTGCGCAGCATGGCTGCTATTCAATGCCGCAGACAGCGGGCACCAATATTCAATGAACGTTTAGAACATATTGAGTCCCTGGTGGTGGAAGGTGGAACTAAATGATTTTGCAGCTCTTGCACGGCACGCGTTCTATACGGTAAGACAGGCTGCAGAAAAATAATATTGATAATTGATAAGGATAATTATAAATTTTTGGTTTATATTTAATTGAACGAAACATTCTTTAGAAAGTAATCATAAACAAAAGCCTTTGTGAGATTTCCGATCTCACTTACCTTCTTGTTCTTCTTTTTCGATTACTGCCCATAGTATAAATAGCAGTACTCAAAATAAAACAAGAATGTATAATCAATTAATAAATTAATCCCTTAAATGTATAATTTAATTTTTTTTAAATAGCCAACAGCAATATCTAATTAATTTTCATTCCCAAATGTGTTTTAAAATGTTAGTCAAGTTTTTCCTCTTTATCTGAATAATATCTTCTTCCGAAAAGTTTTCGAGAAAAAAGTATTCAAAGAAATCGCATTTAAATACAACTTCTGAAAAAAAAAAATGTAAATGGTTATTAGTTTAATAAAAAAAATACACACGTAAATTTACGCCCAGTTATCTATAAATAAAGGTATTTAAACTACAGTCGTAACATTTCAGGTCAAATCTAATATTGTCTATTGATACCAGTCGCTTACTACATGTAAACCTAATTATATTTCACAAAACTATTTCATCTAAATGTAATTAGCTAAGTCCTATGTCCCTTTGAAATCCCATAGATATATCAGTTGCCTTTCTCTATCTATTGTCAGAGATGATTTAGAATTCGACATATAAAGTTAATGACTTCAAATTAGGGATTCAGGCTACATGCGTGTCTAAAGATTTAATTCTAAACATAGAATGGTAGACAATATTTACAGTAAAAATATAACAACCGGTTCAATAGAACGGTTTACGTTTATCGTAGTGAACTCACTTTTGTGAAATTCTAATTTCAAATAGCTCTGTGTAAAATTAAATGAATTTGACGTATAAATTTGACATCATGTAAATTGTATTAGTGCGGACTATTAGGGGGATATTTTGCACACGAGAAAACATCTCTCGACAATGTTAATCCTACGGGAGATTTTTTTTTAAAATATCTCGTTTCCATTTCCATATTTTTAAATAATATTTTTCGCATTGGGTAGCTAAGGTCGATTTTTACAAAGAACTGTTTTTGAATTTCAATTTTGTTTTCAGATTTTTTTTACAAAACTAATTTCATTTTTGAAACCGGTTCTGAAAGTGAAAACATCGTAATAAAAAAAAGCTTGTAAACAAAATCGCAAAAGTAAAAAACAGCCTTTTTAGAGATCGACTTCAGTTATTCAAACGAAATCAAAAAATCATTTAAAAATATTGAAATTCAAATGAGATATGTTAGAAAAGTTTTCTCATAGGATTAACATTAGCGCTTGTTTTCGCATGAGTGAAGTAACCTCTTAACTTAAAAAGTCTTGAATAAGTGAAGAAAATTAAAACAAGCATTATGATACTTTGAATGAACGGTGTATAGTTTGACTATATTATTAAATTTCTTTAATATTGAACTCATAAATACTATATTAAATATTTGAAGGGCACATGTGTAAAACATAGTACCTTACATCTTTTATCTTCAAAAAAAGTATTTCATCATAATGACATATTTTAAAAGTGCGAGGTGTATTTATTATTAATAGATACCGTCATAACTTATATAAGTTAAGCGAATTTTTGATATTAAAATTAAAAAAATTCAATAAAAATCAATTTATTGTGCAAGAAAATAGCGATTTTAGACGACGCGATCATAAAACTTTTGATTGTAAATTTTTCTAAAAATATCCGTATTTTGAACATCTAGTAACTTGTAATGTTTGCAACACAAATGTTTCCAATTACGGCCGACTGCTGTACCCACATAGAGAGAGATCTTGTTTGTTTCTCATGCTTTAGAACGCAGTTTAAGACATCAGATCAAGTGATATCTGGCCGACCTAATCCGCTGGAAAGGCGATGTCATTAACTACATCCTTAGCCACAGCCCTAACAAACAAAAGCTTTGTTAATCGGTAAAGATGTCGGCCGTTTGCCAATCAGCAACTTTTAAAATTCAAATTGCTTGTTTGCCACCACTTTTTTGTAATTGCAATATTCGCATTGTGTGTTGTTCGATTTAATAAAGCAAAATCAAGGTGAATAAAAAATGGGAGCAATCAAGAAATTTGAATAAATAAAAAGTTGCAAACTGGCAACAATGTCTTAAGGGTGTCCAGTGCTAAAAATTCTCAAAAAAATGCATTTTTTTTATTCTTATTCACTTAAAAAAATACCGAGTTTTTAGCGTTAAATATCGCAAACCGCATCCTTTTATCTTCATTAGATTCAGGGATATAACACCTTTTGCCATCAGAAGGAATGCAAAATTAAAAAATTTCAATGCATATTTCTGTCTTTATATGAAATTACTTCTTCCACGAAATGTTCTTTTTATGAAAATTAAATTAATTTTTAAGTAATTTTCAGTTATTTGCATTAAACTTTATTAGAAATATACATACAAGAGCAAAAAAAAGAAGAAATCTGTATCAAATTGTTGAAACGTAAGTAAAAAAAACTTTAAATTCATTTATCTCAGAATGAATTTTTTTCACGATTTTCAAATTTAAAAGAATATATCTAAAGTTCCTTGCAAGATATATGCATAAAATTTTCAACAGAGATTTTATGCTATATTTCCAACAGATTGTCTTCAGTATTTTTAATTTTGAGTGATAATCGTGAAAATATGCAAATTAATGCAAAACTCACTCAATTTTTTTTATAAAATTCATAACCAATATTTTAAGAAATTCTGAACACAAATTAAAATGACACATTTTCTGTACACAAAAGTATAAAAATTTTGTAAATCGAGTATGTATTTCCAGAGTTATATAAAAAATTAAATACGTTTAAAATTTTTTAATTTAAATTAAAAAAAAATTAATTTTTCAGTTTTTTTTACTGTGATATTCTTATTATATTAAAACATATTTAAAAAAAAAAATCATAACAAAATCTCTAGAAATAAAAAAAATAGAATTTTGAGCCCCGGGCAACCTTAATCTAAAATATATAGTGTAACCACAAACTGAAATATAGAATCTCCTCTTACGAATTACCCAGGGTTCTGAAAAGAATTTCTTATCTTTAAAAACCTCAGAAAATAATAAATGTTTTGAGAATTAAAGAAGCATTGATAAAGAGTTTCTGTTGGCGCCCGGTGTTGCTGTTTCTGAGACGCTTCGAAGTGGTTCTTACTGTGTATAAATCAGTTTTGACAACCTGGAATATAGATTTTTCGGAAGCTATCAATTCTTATGTACATATTTTCATTTTCAACAAACATATTTTACAGACAAACATGATAAATTGACAGCATTAACATTAAAATTAAAATTATTACAGGGCTATAACAAATGAGGGATCAGAATTAAAAAAATCTCATTTTCGAAACTACTGCACATATTACAATAAGTGATACATGAAATTAAAGAGAAATATACCAAGTTGTTTTCAGTCACAAATGTTCGATGTGCGACCCTTTTGTTACACGGCATACCTCCAATCTGTAATCGAGTTCGTTCCAAACATTTTGTATCATCACTCTGCCAATGGTTCTGAAAGCTTCACAAATGCGTTCTTTAAGTTCTGAACACTTTTATTTCGGCATTGGTGGTACATAAACAATGTCTTTGACACTGTTAGAACTTAAAGAACGCATTTGTGCAGAATTCAGAACCATTGACAGAGTGATGCTACAAAATGTTTAGAACGAACTGGATTTCAGATTGGACGTATGTCATATAACAAGAGGGTCACACATCAAACATTTGTAACTGAAAAAAACTTTGTATATTTCTCTTTAAATTCATGTATCGCTTACTGTAATATGTGCAGTAGTTTCGAAAATATGATTTTGTTTTAAATCGGGCCCATCATTTGTAATAGCCTTGTATTATTTTGTTACCCTTGCTGTTATAAATTCAGTTATGGTGGGTGCTCAAAATGTTTATTTCAGAATTGAAAGCATCCTAAAAACTCATATTCTGGTTTGAGAAAACTAATTAATAAATTATAAAACAACTCGGATATGTTTTCAAAATTTAGTGGCAGCAAAAAGACGAAAATTGATAGAATTCTGAGATTTCTAAATATAAAGAAAGCGATTTGAGAATCGATTGTTTAACTAGAGTGTGTAAAGAACTTTTGTATATTTTCATGCGTGGTTATATTATAGGGTGACTCAGGCAGTGGTTGATCAAATAAGGTTGGTGTACAGGTTTTTTTAATTATATCTCCTTCCTTTTAAGTTTTAGAAGTAAACTAACGTGATTGCTACAATCCTTAATGAATGTCCTATAATGGGCAAAAAGGAAATCTGCTGACATTAAATAGCAACAAAATTATAAGTAAATAGTTTTCTTAATTGCCATTTTCCCAGTGGTTAATCAATCGAAAAAATCAGTCGAAAATTCAAAGTTAATTTTTAAAATATCTTACTTGGACTATGATTAAGAAGAATTAATATAAAACTATAATTTGAAATAAGCAAGATGGAAGTGGATTATTTTAACTTACCTCCAACTAAACAAAAACTAATTTTTTGCATTTTTTAATGAAAAAAATTCTTAAAATGGTTTCTCTTACAGTAGCCAGCTGACAACAATGTGGCAATAGGGGCTTCAACATTCAAACAAAAATATTATGTCTAGTGTTACTTGTAAAACTCATTTCCGCCTGAAATGACGCAATATTTCCTAAATTTGGTCAATTACTCGAAAGGTATCGACTACTGGCTCGGACACCCTATTTCCGTAGATTAAGAAACTTTTTAATTTTTTTTTTTTTAAAGTGTGATAGATATAGAGGCTTGCATGGATCCGAGCATGGTCGAGGCCCAAGCTCGGACCAACATGCGGGCCGGACTTGGGCCAATCTTCATGCAAGATAATTGGTCTGGGCCTGGAGACTTAACCCCTGGCTCAGGCTTTACTTTATCCTGCAGACTTGTGCCGTGCCGTGCCGTGCCTGCTGTTCACTACTTCTGGTTAGTCCAAGTCCTGGGCCTTACTTTCCTCTGCAGAGTCTGGCCGCGCCTGGTCTGCACTCCTTCCGGGGCTTTCTTTTTTTTGCATGTTCGTACCGAGAAGGGCCAATATTATTTTTGTACGTGCCAGGCCGCGCTCGGGTCGAACTTCTAATTTTTATAGTGGGATGCGGCAATAATTTCTTTTATACGGGTTGGTCCGGACTCGGTTTGAAATTTAAGCGTATATAGCGGGCCGGGCCAATAATTTTTTTCACTGATCAGTCCGGGTCCGGGCCTGGAAATTCCGGCCCGTACTCTAGACAGATATCCTGTTTTACACATGATCAGTTTCACTTGCTTTTGTGTGATTATTATTTAAAAATAAGTGTATAAGAGAAAATATTGAACTATTTTTATTAACTATTTTTTGGCAGATTGTAGATCAGAGATCACTTAGATCTATGTAAGTTATACTGAAACAAGTAATATAAAAATTTTGTTTTTAAAGTCAATTCCTACTTAGGCCATCAAAGAAAAATTTAATATAATTAAGCTAATATGAGTTTTTGTTGCATTAAAATATCTCAATTTGTTGTTTTTCTATAAGCAAGTAGGTTTACAATGGAACTCTATGGGAATTTGGCGAAATATTACAGATATCGCCAAGTTGGCGTCACTTTTGGCGACTCATTTTGGCCGCCAAATTTGGCGATATATCGCCAAGTTGGCGACAAACTTGGCGGTATTTGGCGACAAAACAAGTCCCTCCCTACGGTAACCCTTATTGAAAATACTTTCATTGAAATTCAATAAGCAATGGCGGCCATTTTGTTTCCCATGCAAAACTAAAATTAATTAATTAAAATTTAATTAATTAATTAATATTTGAAAAAACTTTATTAACATCAATTGTCATCCAGTACAAGTTTAAAAAAATTTATTTTAACCTGATAGGATGAATAATGAGTATTTTATTAACGATTGAAAATTTGTACAAGATAAATATATAAATATACTAGCAGGCTATGCCCGCTGCGCTGGTCAATATTTCCAAATGAACCTTGGATTAAACTAAATGGTGAATTTGAACTTGTATTTTAAACAATATGGATCTTCAGCTTGACCTTGCTCATCACTGAAAACGATGCGAACGCCATTGCGATATAATGTTATCTTAAGCGTTGGACAAAATTTAGCAATTAAGAAGTAATTGTTTTAGTTGATTATAAACAGCGCACTTATGGTCGGGTAATGAGACCGTTATGACAACAGGAATTAATACCTCTGTAACTAATCAACATATAATGAAATCGTAAATACTAACACCATTCCTAAAAGTCATGCAACAGGGCCACTTGTAACAAAATATGGTCTGTAGATTTTTTTAAAAAGGCTAAACTTTCATAATCAGGTTCACTTAATTTTTGAACTTTTACTGTTGCTCTATAACTAAGTAACCTTGAACAATATGTATACACTAAAACCTTTCCAAAATTATTACCTAACTAATTGTGGTATATCCTACGATAGTATTATAAACAATCGGAATGAAATACAAATTTCCGTTGTAAATATATAGTAGATGATGATGATGCGATTTTGTGTAATAGTAAAGTTTTCGCTTCAAACATAAACGATGCTTTCAACATTAAAGCTAATACACCAATATGTTAAGTATCCGAATACGGAAGGTTAACTTAAATTCTCATGAGCAACTACTCAAAGAAAAATGAATATGTGGCTTTTGTGATATTTTTATGTCAGCCGGGCGCAGATAATAAATCAATAAAGATTGTTTTCATAGCATATTCTTATTTTATTATTTTCATTTAAAACACAAACCTTTCACTCATTTAATTTAAAATGCATGCCTTATACTAATTTCATTTAAAAACTGAAAAGATAAACAATAGCAGGAAATAATGCCATAATTAAAAACAAAAAAATATTTTTAATTTACATACGCAAAATGTAACTACTGCTACTGGGAATTTTAAAAATGCTATCAGCGAAATGTGCGCACGGTTGTTATAAATGTAACCATTTTTTCTTCTTATCGAGGAGCAATTTATAAATCGCACAATATTATTCCAATTCCAGTTTCTTTCATTGAGGAACCTATGACCGGAAAAAATGGAAAAAGACTTTTGTAGATTCTTCGGATGACGGCATCTGACGCCATAAACCGAGTTTATATATATGAAAATAATTTTTAAGTCGTTACAAACATTGCTTTCATACTTAAATATTTTCATTGGTACTACTTGTTATCCCGTCGACCAATTTCGCCAAATTATATAAATC
This sequence comes from Maratus speciosus, assembly GCA_963932465.1. Classification (NCBI taxonomy): domain Eukaryota; kingdom Metazoa; phylum Arthropoda; class Arachnida; order Araneae; family Salticidae; genus Maratus; species Maratus speciosus. The sequence goes on along the minus strand of OZ010789.1, from coordinate 31,225,268 downwards.
GCCAAACCATTCGCCATATTATATAAATTGACATAATCTTTATTTTAAATAACGAAATAACAAATAAATTAGTATAACATTAATAAAAATACAAATAAAACGTCGAAATTAAAATCACCTGATGACGTAAACACGTGTAGCTTGTTTAAATTCAAGTGAATTTGATATTTACGATCAACCATTATTGGCATTTAATCTTATAGTTTGACGATAAATTTTTGGTCGACGGAATATCTAAGTAGTACATTTTCCATTTTTGTTTTATAATGCTAAATTCTCAGTAATTTTTTTCCTTTTATTTTACATAAAATCACTATTTTTTAAAAAAAATTAAGATGCTTGCATTTTTATTTCAAACTCATAGAGCCGTTTTTATTTTTTAGCCAAAAGGGTTGATTTGAATTTTTTCCGTTGCTAGAGTAACGGATGTAATGATAGATATTTTGAGGTTTAGATGCCAAAGACACCGCCAAATTAGAAAAATATGAAATGTGCCATGAACTGTTGGCTTATAAAAATTTATTTGGTAGCATTCGATTCAGCATACAAAACTACATTAAAATATGCTATCTTTTGACGCATAATTTTTATATTCGATTTTTTCCCCCTCCACGTGAAAAAACCATTAGGGGTGACACTTTAGAAAGTCCTTTCTTAGCAGAAGTCTATGTCATAAGAAGTATTTTTACCACGATTTTCAAGATTTTAGGTTCAGTAGTTTGCGCTGTGCGTTAATTAGTCACCTAATCCAGACTTTATTTTATATACTATATTAGATATTCCATTTTGCGGTGAATCGATGATCGAAAATTAGTCCAATATCATTTGAAATATTACATAACAGAGGAGAAAGTACGAAGAAAGACGAAGAAGAAATGACGAATTACAAAAGACTTGTATTTTTTTTTTTTCAAAATGTTGAATTTTTCGATAGTAATAACGTATTAAAACATAAATTTCCTTAAAAATTATCTTTATTTCCTAGATTTCGAATCTGTGAATTTTCCTATAAATGAAATTGGCGATATGACTTGAGAAAAAATGAAATAAACAATAGATAATATTTGCTTATATAAAATGGGTAATATTCGTTGATCTGAGTTCGAGTTTATAAATATCACATGCTTTCGGAATTACGGCGAAAAACATTTTAAAAAGTATGAAATTATTTTACAATATGTATGTGTGGCAGAGATTCACACTGAAATTTAAGCATTCGATTCCATTTTTTAAATAAGAACTGATATCTATATAAGTTACAATTGAATATGAAAATGTACCCAAAAATGATCTCTTTCACCTAAAAAAACACCATTTGTGAGAACATCCTCAAGCTAATGTCACGCTTATGCATTTTTGGCTTAAAATCACATCGTTTGGCGACAAAAGAAAAATAAAAAATTGTAATGAAACAAATAGTAATTGCACATGTGACTCACAATTACATCTGCTTGTTTCTTCTTTAAGTCACGTGATGGGACAATTAGATATAAAAGAAAAAAGAAAAGAGCAGAACAGAAAGAAAATGTCGTTAAAATTTCATCTAATCAAATTTTCTGATTCGTTTCCATATCTAACGCAAGCGATAAAGAGCCAAATATTGCGTATCAAGTGTAATATTTCTTATTAAATTAATTTTTAAGCATTACAAATATTTCTTTCAGGTTTTGATTAAATGTTTCCGTTTTTTAATATTATCACTCATTGAAACGGATTTTCTTTTTCTTTTTTTCCTTTTTTTTAATTTAAATAAAATTAGTAACAGTTTTTCTTTTATTTTTCGAGGTTTAATAGCCGTTTCAATTTTTTTTTTTTTATCAACGATGAATTTCGCCAAGAAATAAAATGGTAACCTTATCGCACAAAATAACAGAATTTTCCGTCATAATTCTAAAACTAATATAGGTAGAATAATATGTTATAGCTTAAAACCTTCCCTGAAACAATACCTATCTAACGGTATAAGTTCCGTAAAAATCCATGCAGTAGAACTCGAAATCTAGGCGTTCGGAACGAAATTTCCGTTTGGATTTTATATATATAATAGATAATAGAATAGATAATAGATTTTATATATATATATAATAGAATAGATAATAGATTATGTGTTATGAACTATCTCAAAGTTTAAAACAGATCGCATTGTTAGATTTCCCAATTTTAACAATATCGCGTTATGTTAGTTCCACATTCCACCACCAGGGAGCGCACTCTATTCTTAACGAAAGCGTATCCGAACGAAACTCCTTCGTGCAACCTTTCCGTAGATACATGAATCGGGAGGGTGGCGGTCTTAACGAATAATGTAAGATAATTGCTGAAATTACTACGAAAAATATGTTAAAGGGGCCCTACGCGGGCCCCTAATAGAGTTAGAGGAAATCGGAAGACGGCAAAATAATCGCGGGGAAAAGTTTGCTTGGGTGCTTCGGAGCTACTTTTGGCGCGAGATCTAAGCTCTACGACCAATAGGAGCCCAGATATTTAAGGAAATATGAAGTTACAAAGTTCAATATAAAAGAATTTTCCGTAATAATTCTATAACTAATCTAGGTAGAATGATGTGTTATAGCTTAAAACCTTCCCTGAAACGATACCTATCTAACGGTATAAGTTCCGTCAAAATCCATGCGGTAGAACTCGAAATCTCGGCGTTCGGAACGAAATTTCCGTTTGGATTATATATATATAATAGATAAATAAATATAGGGAGAGTGTGAGCTAATAGTAGGAATTGAAAAAATACATGCAGAGGACAAATTTTGAAATGGAAATATTAAAAGTTAATAGTAATCCATCTATTTGGAATTTTTAGTCTAATTTTCGGAATATTTGATTAGGAGAAAGAAGCAATGAATGAGAAGACGTTGTAAATCAGGCCTTTAAATAAAAATTGAAATGCTTAATACTCATTTAAAACACACGCACATTAACTTGGGTACAATTATAAATCAATAAAAATGCTTAAAGCGCAGTCATAACAATTCAGACCACATCTAATATTATCTAGCTGAAAAAAGTCACTTATTTCATTGTAAATTTAATTATTGTTCTTAAATCCATTTTACCTAATTGACCATCGTTTGTGTCTGTTTAATGTCCTATACATATACCGGTTCAAATTGTATTGTCATTTTCCATCTTTGTGTTTATTTGTTTTTCTGATGATGATTGAGTAAATTCAATCGAAACATGTCAAATTATTAAGATCTTTTAATGTATTTTATTAACGTTTGACGTCCTTTTTAGCAATTAAATGTTTAATATATATTTTGAGTGATTTTAGAATATATATTTTTGAATTATTTTTAATGGACGTATAAGAGAACTTCTGCTTATAATTTAATATCATATACCGGTTGCCTTTCTCTGTGGCTGTTGTTAGAGGATGATTTAGAATCCGACGTGCTAAAGTCTTAAGATCAAGGATAATGCACATTAGATATCACAGTTATTTAAATTTACTAAAAATTGAAAAAAGGGTACAAATTAAAGCATTGCATTTCTTTTTAGACAACCAACAGTTTTCTATTAATATTTATTCGCAATCAAGTATGCTTGGAATTTCTTGTCTAATTTCCAGCCCCTGCCGAAATAAAACAATCGTTATAATTGCTTGTAAGAAAAAAGCAGTGGAAGAATTTGAAATGAAATTTGGATCCTAAATAAAAATTTAAATGCTTAATTTACAAGTATAAATATACAAACAAAACTTTGCCTTCAATTATGTTCGTGGGCAAATGTGTAAAGTAAATCCACAGCAATTCAGATCACAGCAGAAATTATCTATTGGAAACGATCACTTACTCCATAGTAAACATAATTATATTTCTCAAAACTATTTCATCTAAATGTAATTAGCTAATGAGTGCGTCCTATTCAAATCCCATAGATCTATCTGTTGTATTTCTCTGTTTCTATTGTTAGAGATTAATTTAGAATACGTGCAAATTTAAAGCTTCAAATTAAGTATTTTTGATAACAGAACTGTTTGAACATTTAACTCACATTGTACAATGGTGGACACTATTTGTAGTAAAAATAAAGAAAGTGATTTAAAGAAATTGTTTGTATTTAGAATTCTTACAATTTTTTATATTTAAAATCTTTACTATTTTATTTAATGAGTATAAGTTTCTTTGGACTGCTAATGCTCTGCCTCGCGCTTTTTCTTTTATGTTCTCTATGGGGCTTATCTCCATGTAACATCCAGCAGTAGTCCATCACCATCGTAGTAGTCCATTTTCATTAAAATCTCCTTTCATTTTATTTGATGTCATGATGGAATATTTCACGCGTCTCTAAGCTAACGGCACCCTGATTTTCCCGAAAATCGTCCACATGTGCGTTTAGCAAGTCAACCTTCAAGCTCACTCAACAGTCTAAATATTTGTTCTTCTGCAGTATATTTTTAATGATTCGGATCCTTCTTATTGCCCGAAAACTTGCTTACTACGTCGTTAACCCCTTGCGTTCTGGCGCTGATAGCGTGTGTATGTCATTAGCCACCAGTGTTGCCGCATCTGGCAGATTTTTTATTTCAGAAATTTTGAATTCACACGACAAAAATTTAATTGGTAATTTTCTTTTACTTTATTTATGGAAAATCAATCAACTTGTAAAGCAAAAATAAGAGTTAAAATTATCTGGTGAGAATTCGGATAGTCTAATTAAAAAATCAGATATCATGATGTACAGGTACACTGCTTACGTCATTGTCGGAAATGACCAAAATAGCATGATGTATGCTGCGTACTTCATAGAGCGCAAGAGGTTAAAGTCTCCCCAGGCTTCTTTTTCGGCAACTTCCATTTTAACATCGTATATAATTTTACCATTTTACCATCTCATTATTACCATCGTTCGGAAGTTTTCTTACGTCAGGTCCTGTAAAGACGCCCCCCCCCCCTATTTTATTTTAGCGGTTAATAAGGCTGGAAATTTTTCACAGATGATTTTAAAACATTTTCTTTTTTCTGTTAAAAGTTCGACAAATTGCTTTGACAGATTTTCGCTATTTTTTTACTTTTTAACATTGAAATTTAGGATATGCAAAAACTCCTATTGTGATTGTTAAAAATTTAAGTCATTTTCGGATTCAGCGCTACAAAAATAACATAAAAATAAATTATCAAAACTAAAAAAACACAATCATCCCATTTATTTTATCGTATCAGATTTTCACTATTTCTTGACTTTTTAACTTTAAAATTCATGATTTGAGAAAACTCCTTACGTGATGGTTAAAATGAAGATCATTTTCAGATTCAGCGCTACAAAATACATAAAAATCATTTATCAAAAGTTAAAAAGCACAATCATCGCAGGCTTATGTTATACGAGATTTTCCATTTCTGCAACAGTTGTTGATGTTTCATGGTAGAAAGTTTTTCTTTTAAGAATAGTATAAAATATCCTGTACAACGAGGGAGTTGATATAATGAAACTAGACAGATAGCCTGTCAAAAATGACGAAAAATGAGATATAAAGATATATACAACACATGTGCAAGAATAGGAGTAGTTTTTCTCGCTTGTTCTGCAGTGATAGATGAAAACAGAACATTTTAAAATGTGGAAATATGTTGCCAGAAAATAGGTTGCCAAGTTTTCTTCTTCGCCAAGGAAGTTTTCTCTATTTTGCCAATGTCTCTATACTGGACATATACCGAGAATTTAATTTCTCTATCCGGTTATATAAAGCACATTAAAATTGGGCAATTAGGAGCTCAGATAGCACAGCGCCATCTAGTGGCGGTTATTTTATTCGTAGCATCGGAATGAAGATGTAAAGACGTACCTTTCTCTATATTACAATTTAAATTTTGACCCATAGATTTTGAAGAAAACCTTCAATGCGTGGAGTTTAAATTAAATAGCAGTGAGCTCGATTATGAAAAACGAATGGTTTTTCAATGGGAATTTCACCAAATAAGATAGTTATCGCCAAGTTGGCTTCATATATGGCAACTTATTTTTGTCGCCAAATTTGGCAATATTTTGCCAAGCTGGTTGAAATTTGGCGCTATTGTGGCAACCCTGCGATTAGTACTTTTCAATAACTACTCATTGTTGAGGCTGGTACTTGTTTCTCCATAGGAAGCCTAACCCTGACACGGCGGTCCAACCGGAATTGTGAGGGACACACAGAGACTTGGTTATTATATAAATACATTAGAGTAGTAAATGCATTCATAAGTACTCGAATCCTGAAACAGTACAATTACTGAAAATTGAGAATATAATATTAAAGTGACAATAAGGGGGCAATTTCATTCTGCCAAACTTATAAAATTAAACAGATCATCATAATACCATTACATAAAACCATATTTAATGTGAAACTTCTATAATATCTGGAAGCTTCATCAAATCTCATATGCTTATAAACATAGAACTTAAGAAAATTACGTTACGGATTGTAGGAAAATAATCATTATGTCAAGTGAGATTAATAAACAATGATTTGTAGAGCTGACAGTGAGCTACCTGATCTACAGATTTAATAGTTTTCTTATACTGAATAGATAAATAGGCTAATACATATATTTTTTTGCCCGATCATTAATTAATTAATCGCGAAAACTGAAAGGAGAGGATTTTCGATTTTTCAGCTGAAATCTTTTGCCAGTTTAAAATTGGAACGATAATCTTCCCTTTATTTAATCTCAAAGTTTTCGTTCTGAAATAAGGCGATTTTTTTAGTTCTAAAATAGTGGTAGCTTTACTTAATTTAATCATTTATATTTATTTCGAACGTTGTTTTTAGTCAATATCAGTGAGAAATGAGCAAATTTAAAAATTCGCGAATACGCGAACTTATTGATCTAGTTTTAAGTCTTTTTCAAGTATTGGGTTCATTTTTTTTAAACAGATTGTACGGCAGATATCATTATAATCTATATAAATTTATTTAAAAAAAACCAAACAAACATGTAAATGCTGATGTTCTATTTTTAAACAATCAACACTTATATATCTGTTTGAAAATTTTAGCCTAATTTTTAGACGTTTCAGAAAAAGCTAGTTTTCTCATTAAGGATCTCAGGACGCTTAAAATTCGAAAATAATGAAAAAAAGGAGCATTTTCAACATTTAATATCTTAAAATGTATCTGATTTTAAAACACAATTGTTATTTGGATGAAAGATATAAGTATGTTCTTTTCTTTCACGTATTTAAAAAAATTGCAAGATATAGAATTAGCTTTAATATGGGGCTCCAAACTGTCAGATATTTGGCGAGCAGAGAATTGGTATAACGCAGGATTACAAAATAAATTTTGCCACTAGAATTAAAATTTTTGTGCCTACTTATACTTCAGATTATAATAATTACTTCGAACTTAAATACATTTATATTTAAAGCATTTTTATATTTTTAATGCAAAGTTGTATTTTGGTAATGCAAAATTTTGAAAATTTCAACAGTGTAATCACCTAAAAATATTTTTTTCAACAAAAAAAAAAGAAATTTTAGGTTCAGTTTATATATACTAACATGAAACAAATGTTTTGAAAATATCATGAAACTATATTTAGAAGGTTTTGAGATATCGTGCGCGTTATGACCAAAAACGTTATTTGGAGAAAAATAACTTAAAATTTCGGAAACGCCGCTTCAGCTATTGAGCGGGTATAATTCTAAAAGCTATAACTTCTGTCCTAATGGAAATAAAAAAAAAACAATTATATCAAAAAGTTCAGAAAAGATAGGAGTTTAACGTCTAAAAAAAAATGAAAATTTCTAAAATCTTGAAGCTTTAAGAGTCCTAAGTCCAATCTGCATTCAATTTGTTTCCAAAAAAGATGCAATAATAGAAATTGACATAACAATGGAGGCCACAGCTCATATTATCTGGCGGAAACAGTCACTTACTCCATTCAACTATATTTCTCAAAACTACTTCATCTAAATGTAATTAGTTAATGTTAATGTTCCACTAAAATTCCATGTGTATACGCATTGCTTTTGCCGTTTCATTTGCTGGAGATTTAATTAGAATTCGACATGCAAAGCTAATGCCTTTTAAATTAAGGATAATTGACCATCGTATATTACAATTCTGCAAATTTTCGAAACGGAGAAAAAAATGTACAAATAAAGGAATTGCATAGTTTCTAAAACGATCAATAGTTATCTATTGTTATTGAAACACAAAAGAACGTATTTGAAAATAATTGTCTAATTTTCGGGCCCTCTCAAAACAGAAATTTTGTTATAATTCAATGAGTAAAAGAAGCAATTCAAAATCTTGAAGTGAAATGTGGATATCTATATTATAAAGGACAAACGTGCCTGCCCGTAACGTTGCCTTCACTTTGACGTTGGCAAGAGGATTAAATTTCTCTACATTATAAAGGACAAAAGTGTCTGTGCGTAACATTGACGACAGTTTGATGTTGGCAACAGGAGACGATTAAATTTCTTTGTATTATAAAGGACAAACGTGTCTGTAATAACCGTGGCATCGGTCGCTCAGAATTTAAACATTCTTAAATCATTCGAAGCAATGAAGGAGGTCATGCTTTACAATTTATGTTATTAACATACAAAAAAGAGTACACTAAAACACAACACAAACTTAATTATAACTAATACACTTGGGCCTTTTACCGGATCATATTAAATCATAACAATCACACGTCAGGCTTGGCTGGAATCCAAATACATTCTGAAGGTTTTCCCTCGGGACGAGACGATTGCATAACGAAATCCCCAATAGGGATTATTCCTTTTCCCCAAATGAGTTGCAATATCCTCCCGCCCCGATGAATACATTCATCAAATCTAAAATTTTATCATTATATAAATCTACAAAATAATTATTAATCATGAATACATATGTACTACAAAAATTACAATAGGTTAAACTCAATTTAAATATAGAATCACAATTACAGAATTCAAACAATAACACTAAATGAATAATACTACAATTAAGAAATTAAATGAAGACAAAAAAGTATATAAACAAACACCAAACCAATGATCGTCCAATTTACTCATCTAGCTCCAGCGAATAAATCATTTGGATTGCTCTTTTTATTTTACCGGTGGGAGTTTTTAATATGACGCTGCGAATGCGTCCGTCTCGACCTTCATGGAGTTCTAAAATCTTGGCCATCTTCCACATCTGCCTGGGCAAACGGTCTTCTCCTACCAAAACTATATCATCAATATTAAAACATTTTACAGTATTTACAGGTTTAGAGATGTTTGATCAACTTTGACAGCCATGGGGGATAAAGAGGTCAAGCTCTTTCCTGTAAGGAAATTGGTAGGAGTGAGAGGGAATGGTTTACCAGGCTCATTATAAATATAAGTAAAGGGCCGTGATTAATAATTGCTTCAATTTCAAAAAGAACTGTTTCGAGTTCTTCGTAACTAACTAATGCCCGTCCCAATGCTTTTCTAAGGGCACCCTTTGTTATGCAAACCATTCTCTCCCAGTATCCATCCCACCATGCTGCACGTTCCACTATGTATTTTCAGACTATACCCCTTTTGGCAAAAATAGTTTTGTACAGTTTCACTATTCATATTGGAATACAGAGTTTTAAGTTCACGCTCTGCATTTTTAAATGTTAAAGCATTGTCTGAATATATAGTCTGGCACAGTCCTCGTCTGGAAACGAACCGTCTGAATGCTAACAGAAAATGTTCCGTATTGAGACTGGATACAATTTCTAGATGAATGGCACGAGTTACAGCACAGCTAAATAATGCAACATACACCTTGTTCCTGTCCTTTGAGTATAAAGGACCTGCAAAGTCAGTTCCTATGTTATCGAAAGCATTTTCAGAATAAAGTCTGTCCGCAGGCAACGGAGCTGCCATCTGGTTGCCTGGTTTGACCTTGTAGCGTCTGCAGGTTAAACACGTATTTAAGCAAGTTTTCACTGTTTGTCTGGCCTTAAGAATCCAGAATTTTTCACGAAGTTGAGTGAGAGTGTCCGATACACCATCGTGGCACAAATTTTGGCGCTCTCTCATTATGAGTAATTCAGTGAATTTTGAGTTCCCTGATATAATTAATGGGTGCCGTTCTGAAAATTTGAAGTTAGAATGTTGAAGATGTCATTAAAAAGCAGAAACCCAACGTTTAAAAATGCACAAATAATGCATGAAAAGCAGCAAACAGCTGTTTCGAAACTACTAGCGAGATGCTTCTTCAGTGCAAGATAGGGAAAAAGAAACAGCGTGCTAGAAAAAGCCAGCCTTGCTTTTTCTATCATTTTTTGTGTCATTAAATCCCGTTTTCTTTCAGTAACATTTAAATGGGAATTTTCGCTCGAATGCGATTTATCTGAACAAAATACACATTTATTTCCTGCATTTGCGAGAAAGGCAGAAGTTGTGGGGGTATATTTTTTCGGCTGATTATATTTCCTGGGTTTATTGAAATTAGTAGGATTGTATGGATTATTACTAGCTTGCTTTAGTTTTAAATTTTCCGAACCACTGCTCTGTTGATTTGATAGCAAAAGTGATGTTTCACGACAATGAATTTCTTTTCTCAAAAATTCCATCAGATCACTTATATCAAAACGATCTTCGGATTTCCGTTGTCAATTATATTGCAAATTTATTTCATCGGAAATTTTTTGCAGTATTACAGGGCAAAGTAAATTACTCTACGTTCCGGCGGCTACACCTAGCGATTGTAGTGATCTAATTTGTATCTCAATAGCGTCGTACATTTTCCTGAGCACTTTTATATTAGAAATCGCTTTAACAGGTTCAATTAATAATAGTTTGTTCATATGCGAGCTAATAATCAGGTCTCAACGACCAAACCGGATTTTGAATAAATCTATTGATGAATCATAGTTTTCATTAGTTAAAGAGAATCCCGACACTGCTGACAGAGCAGTTCCCTTTAAATAAGTTTTCATGTACGCGAATTTCTCTATCTTACTTAGTGCTTTATTGTTATGAATCGCTACTTTAAAATAATTCCAAAAATCTAACCACTCACTACAATCCCATTAAATACAGATATATTTAGTCGGGGTAACTTAAGAGTTTGGTTTTCATTCCAAACAGACAGCCCTTCATCATGGCGGCGAGTTTCGGTTCGCATTTCGGAATGGCGTTCTTTCTCCAAAGATTTTAAACACTTATCTAATTTCGTTTTAAAGGTTATGCCGGTTTCGCGATATTTATCTCTGGCTGTTATTTCTTTCTTGAGATATTTAGTCTCAATTTCGATTTCAACCGAATTGTCTAATTCTTTTAACTCTTTAAGCTTTTCATCTAACTGGTTTTTTAAATCATAAAGTTCTTCAATTTTATTTTCAACTAAATAATTTTCATCGACCGGATTTTGTATCGTGTTTTCCACTTTTGTGGTTAATTTTGTAAATAATTCCCTGACAGTGGATCGTTTGACTTTTACCTTTCCTATATGCATAATTAAAATATTTACAGTTTTTCACAATCAAAATCAAATAATTAAAGGGACCCACCTCAATCGAGTCGCTTTGACATCAGTAATATTCCAAGGTTGCTAGCATCACGTGTGGTTGTCACCATGTAATAACCGTGGCATCAGTCGTTCAGAATTTAAATATTCTTAAATCATTCGAAGCAATGAAGGAGGTCCTGTTTTACACTTCATGTTTATTAATACACGAAAACAGAGTACACTATAACACAACACAAACTTAATTATAACTACTAGGTTGAGCAAAAAGTTCTGGGAAATTTCGCCGCCGTCCAACTGTGCAAACTTGTAGACTATTAGATTAAAAATTTCCCAGAACTCTTTGCTCAACCTAATAGTACACTTGGCCCTTTTACCGGATCATATTAAATCATAACAATCGCACGTCAGCCGTGGCTGGAATCCAAATACGATCTGAAGGTTTTCCCTCGAGACGGGACGATTGCAGACCGAAAATATAAATAGTTCGGCATTTTTGGGGGGGTGATATCCCATAACAAAGTCAAAGCTTCATTAATAAAATAAAATATAATAATAATAATAATAATAATAATAATAATAATAATAATAATAATAATAAACTGACATTTAACAAACATTTAATTGAACTACATGCATAAACAACTGTAATGATCATAATAAAAAAAAACTGCTGTAAGTAATGAACGATTTGGCAATTTCTTCGACTATTAAGTAATATGAAAATATCGCTTTTAATAAATTTCGAAATTTTGTTTGAATGCAAAATTGATACTTTTCAAATAAAAATGTCTTTTGATGTTGTTAAAGAGCTATTACACAAGGCGTCCAAGTTGCTTCTAATTTCAAGCGTCTCAATGTAATACGAATTGAATATTTACTGAGCGAAAAACTGAGCGTAAAAAATGCCCAAGACGGGAATCGGACACAGATTTTTGGCTTGCATTGCCAATAATCTACCGTTTAAGCTACCTGGGCTGACAACCGGTGAGCATATTTCACACAGACAACCTATATATGTCTCAATGTTGTATGTTTCAATGTGAACCTATGGCTTCAAGAGAATCGCTTGGAAAGGAAGCAACTATTTTGTGTGGGAGCCATTTTGACACCTGAAACGAAGCAAGTCGCCTGCAAATGCTTGGAAAACTGACGATGTAGAAGCCTTTTTGCTGAACACACAATGAAATGCTTGGAAAAAGAAAAAAGCGGTACTTTAAAGTGCTTTTAAAGTGGTATTACATGTAAAAATGTCAAGCGACAAAAATTGCCTGTCACTCGTCAGTTTTCCCGCAAAATATGTTCCTTTTTTTTCCAATCATTTTATTGGCTGTTCGGGAAAAGGCATATCCATCGTGAGATTTCCAAGCATTTGATTGACTGTTACTGGCTACTAGCTTTGTTTAAAGCGTCAAAATCGCTCCGTCATAAGATAGTTGCTTGCTTTCGAAGCCAAGGATAATATAGAAACGCTTGGAATTTGAAACAACAAACCTCGTGTAATAGCACTTTTACAAGTAAAACTGTCAAGTGACAAAAATTGCCTGCTACTCGTCAGTTTTCCCACAATTAACACTTTTTCGATTTCTTAGCATTTTATTGGTTGTTCGGGAAAAGTTTTTCCCACCGTTACTTTTCCAAGCATTTGATTGGCTGTTACTGGCGACTCGCTTCGTTTTAGGCGTCAAAGACGCTCCGACAGAAAAAAGTTGCTTGCTTTCCAAGCTACTCTCTTGAAGCCATACGTTAACATTAATTCGCTCGGAATTGGAGGCAACTTTGACGCCTCGTGTAATATCTCTTTTATTTGCAGGAAAACTGCCGAGTGGCAAGCAGTTTTTGTCACTTGACATTTTTACGTGTAAAGTATTATTACACGTGAAAACTGCAAGCGACAAATATCGCCTGCCACTCGTCAGTTTTCCCGCAACATATGTACCATTTTTTTTTTTCGTTTTTCGATCATTTCATTGGCTATTCGGGAAAAGAATTTTCCATCGTTAGTTTTCAAACATTTAATTTGCTGTTACTGGCGACTGGCTTTATTCCGGGTGTCAAAATTTCTCTGACACAAAATAGTTGCTTGTTTTCCATGCGACTCACTTGGAGCCATAGGATAACGTGGACACGCCTGGAATTTGAAGCAACTTTGACGCCTCGTCTAATCAGGGCTGCCACAGGCGACTATTTTAATATTCTATTCGTACCACCATTAAAAAAAAATAATTATGTAGTATGTTTCTCTTGTAAATGTTGTCAAACAGTTTATCAAAGATTTTTGTTTTAAGAAAGTGGTGCGAGGTAGAATTTAGAAACTGTCGCAGCCCTGTATAATAGCACTTCAATAGCATTTTGAGCGGTAAATCTAAAACAAAAATGTATATTAATATATATAAAAAATGGTTTTCATTTATATTTTGTAACCCAGGATGTCCGGGTTGAATTCCCTATTATTAATAAAAGAGAGATGTTTGTATGTCTTTACGTCTGTCTGTTTGTTTATTGGCGATGACCATGGGAAACTATCAAAGGAAAATATCTTGAAATTTCGTTCCGGATAGATCAAGATAGGTCTGAATGCATCGCAGGCAGAAAGTTTGAACCATTTACTTAGATTGTTAATTATTTTTACAAGCTGTTATTTAACTTGCCTCCGTTCAGCCAAAACTTGCAATCCAATTTTAACACATTTCTTGTTCTACAATCCATCTAATTTGTGGTAGTATGAAGTATTTCATTTATAATACAACATTTTATTAAAAGTCACTTGAATTTGTCTTTGCACGCCAGAATACAGGGGTCAAAAACATTTGTCTAATAAGGAAACTCCAATGTTATTACGTACGTGATGACGTAAATGTCATTGCTTGAGAAATAAGCTGCTGTCTTTAGATTGAACAGTGTCATGTTTAGTAAATTTGACATCTTTCAGTTTCGCGCAGGGGTATTCACCCCTGCGTTCGATCTACAAACGAACATTTTTCTTGGCAGGATGATGGATTTAAAATTAAATATTACATATATTTTTTTGTTTTAAAAATCAAACTTATTAATCCACTTTTAATTTAATTTCTTTCTTTTGTAAAAAAGTACACATTTTTATTGATTGAATTTCAGCATTTTTTCCTGTTTAGTTCATTATGATAAATTTTTGTATATAAAACATTTTTTTACTAATTTATTTCCTTAAAGAACGCATTCGCGTATTTCCCCATATTTCCAAGTTTGCCAGCAATTTTTAGCCACACATAAAAGCAATCCAAATTCAATTTTTTATCCGCTATAGCAAATTTTCTCTTATTTTCAATAATGTTTATTTGGAATTTGCGCAGTGATTTTTTAATTATTCTCTATTTTATTTTTAAATTGTATTTGTAGCCGAAAATGAGAAGTTTGTTTTTATCAACCAATTTGTATTGATATCTTATCCACCCAATTTTATGTTTTCGTAAAAACTTTCTGTAAAAATTAAATTAAATATGAAATATATATATTTTTAATTAATTATTAAAGAAATTAAAAACATGAAATTTTTCTCTGAAAGGCAAAGATGAATGTGGGGAAAAAATTCCGGAATAGGTTTGATAAGTAACATTCTGCGACACATTGATATGACTTCTCAATTTATATAGAAGTCAGCAGTCTTTTTTTTTTGCATTCGTCGCGTGAAATATATATAAGCATTGGTCTTCAACACTGTGTGCGCGGCACAAAAGTATGTCGTGAAAGGACCTCAGATGAGTTATTAATTAACATAATGATATTATTGATTAATAGAAATAGCGATTCTTTAAAATTCGACATTTCATATTATGTGATTTACTTCGAAATGAGATATAAAGTATTCAGGTTACTACTCCGGTGGGCAAAGTCAGAGGCATCTGCATGTTCTAAATAAAAAAAATTTAAATACTTAATTAGCGAGTAAAAAAACATAATCATAACAAAATGTTCAAATATAAATGTTTAAAGCACAGCCGTAACAATTTTATATCGCAACCAAAATTATCTATTGAAAACGGTCGCTTACTAGATTGTAAACTCATTTATATTTGACAAAACTATTTCATCTAAATTTAATTAGTTAATGTCTGCGTCTCTTTCAAATCTCATAAATTTATCCATCGCCTTTCTCTACGTCTATTGTTGGAGATTTGATTTGGAGTTCGACATGCAAAACTAATGTATTCAAGCTAAGAATTTTGACAACAGAAACGTTTCAAGATTTAATATCAAATGTCGACAACGTTAGTTTCCGTTTATCATACAGAATACGACTTTCAGTAAAAATAATATTTCCAAATTATATTAAATTGCTACGATAATAAATAGATGGAAATTATTAATGCATTTAATAAACCTATAAATGTTAGATGAAATTTTTATTGATAAGATCTTTATTTTCATATGAAATTAAGTTGATTATACTAAATGCCTTTTAATAATGAAGACATTAATAGGATATTGGAAATTATTATTAGCGTGATTATTAGTTTTTAAATACCTGAATATCACAAATTTTACAAGTATTTAGTTCAATGAAATTTAATACTTACATTTGGATATACAACACAGGTATACGTTTGATTTAACAAACATTCTTTACAATTACACTTGGTTATGACGATAAATACTAGTTTGACATTCTAATACTTTCATGTGAAATGAATAATCTGGAAACACAATATTCGTTCTAATTAAAATAAGAAGTAGTATGCAATGTCAGTGATATCTTTGAAAGAAAAATGAACACAAAAAAATCTTCAAATCATTTCTTAGCCATTTTACCGTAAGACTGTATTTGGAAGCAGATATGAACTATATCATAATTATTTATATTAAAAAATATTAATATTTAATATCATTGCGAGAAAAGTTGATACAATTCGATAGGTATTTGGTATTTACTATAGGGGAGAGTAGCAAAATTTGGACCACTTCACTTATTTTCAGGTGTAACTCACTTCATTTTTAGAATATCTGCAAAATATCACTACACGTAGTCATCATCTACTAACTAAATAAATCTTTAGAGCAATTTCCTTTTGAAAATCTTGTTTTATTTTAATTTGATGTGCCAAAAGTGGTCCAAATGCAGCAACTGGTCGCCTAAGTTGGAACCTCAGTCTCTTAAATTGGACCAAACAATATTAGGCTGTTTTAATGACTAGGGAATATAACAAATTTTACTAAAAGCAAAGTTTGCGATTAATGAAGCAATTAAACAAATTAAATATAATGAAATCAAATGTCTTAAAGTATGAGTAATTGTTTTAAATCAAAATGTGTTCAAAATATAAAGCAAAATTAGAAGTAATTAAGAATAGAAATTATGTAACTAATTGCCAGTTACTTGAATATCATGTAAGAAGTGATGCAAGCCTTACACATGAATCTCTTTAGTTCCTTTTCTTATTCCAGCGCACACAATATGGAACCATATTTAGCAATCTGAACACTGAATCCTTTCTGCTATTTTATTTTTCTTACAAATTAGGCAAAACCAACTGTCGCTGTCTAGATTTTTCTTATTCAATTCGGAATCATAGACATTTTGTTTTTGCAATAGAGGTTTTCTTTACCTTATGTCTGTAATTCTTCTCTTCCATCATTTTTCTACCAATTGAATAATTTGAAATATATTTCTCATTTCAATAACGTAACCCTTTGTGACTCAAAGACTACGATTTGAGAAATATTTACTCAGACATTATAATACATCATTTTAATCATGTGAAAAATAATGAAAAGCATTTAAACAGAAAAATAAAAATATATTAATAAAAGGTGTTTTTTAGTTGCGTTCGTAATTATAAAAATACGTAGCACCTATAGTCGTCATCTGGACCGTCCGTCTGTTCGCATATAACAGCGCAAAAACTAGCCAACCGAATGGTTGGATATTTAATATGTAGAATCTTTGCAGAATTTTGTCGAGTCACTTCAAAGTTTATGAAAATCAAATCAAAACTTGATATAAATAAAAGTTTTCATCATTCTATTAATCCTATCATACGTAATCAATTCAATGATATCCCATGAGGACGTCCTATTTAAGATGGAGTCGTATTATTTCCGTATGACTGAATATAATCGTAATAAATTTTGTATTCATGTATTTTTGCCTGTGGGTTCAACAGCTATTGCACCAAAATCCGAATATATATTAAAGTAGTTAGTTATAGTACGAGAGCACCTCATTTGCCACGTTTGACGAACAATTTCGGGGTTGTTTTTTACAGTGTACATTATTGCATACGACTGCAGTTTGAAGATTTATTTTCGGAAGGTTTTGCCTTTCAACGACCTTCAGTCTTCTGCGTAGTTAATTTTACTGTTTTTGATTAAAATTACTGACGGCAAATTAAAAAAAATTGAGTAAAATAAGAATATATATATATTATACATAGAATGACACAAAATGTATAACGCTTCCGGGGTTGAACTCATCCATTTCCTGATAAGCCAAACGCGGCCGAGTTAGGCTTAAGCATTCCAATGCCGTATTTGCCGACTGCCTTATTTAATCTGTCTATCTATTTGTTATGTAACATATTCTTCTTCAATTTTTCTCAAACCTTCAAAAAATATACAATTATAACGCTTTAAGATCTAATTTAAAAATAACCAGATACCAACAACATGGTTCCGATGTATACAAGCGATTACCGTTGCCATTCATAAGCACAAATTACAAATCCAAAAACAAATGAATGACTCTTTCAGCTATTCATTAAATGCTCTTAAAATATTTTGCAAAAGCATATTAATATTTTGAAATACGTTTTTCACTTTTGTTTACATTTATTTACAATTTGAATTCAGTATACACGGTTAAAAATATCACGAAAAATTACCTCTGTTTTTCAAGGCTATCTATTTTCTGACCAATGAGAACACTTTATGGTGTTCAGTGAATATAGCTATATTCGGCGATTCATTCCCGTGAATTATTTTGTACCGGATTAACGTTTCCTTTCTAAAAACAAACGTATTTCAAATTATTTAAAAGCTTTATTATGGTTTTACAAATATTTTAAGAGCAAAATCGGATGTCGACCGTATTTTTTAATGATTCGTTCAAAGAGTCATTCAATTGCTTCTGGATTTGGAATTTGTGTTGTACATGTGGCATCACGACACACGAGTGATTGTTGATTTGATTTTCAATCTTAAAACGCTGAGTAAAACGTGCTTTCTTTTCCACTATTCGCAAAAGTTACATTTTTAGACAGATTATTCAAAATAAATTAATATTTAAGAGATTACATTCAATTATCTAATATTCTGCTGCGATAACTTTAGTTTAAATTAGATTGGTAGCTTTATCTATCCCTATATGAAAGTAAACAAACAATTGATTCATTCGTCTTGAACTTTTAAAATATTAAAACAAACGTTTATATGCTCCGTTGCGCCATCTGTTGGTAGTTAAAAAAAAGAAATTTTTTTTTTAAAATGTTTTTTGAATTCTGAAGACATTGGGGGGGAAAATGAATATTTCTTATAAAATAAAATTAGAATATCAGAAATATGTAATGCCGTGTATTACATATATATATATGTATATAGTATATCAATGCATTATTATAATAATTAAAATTTTGTATTTTGTAGGGAAAATAAATTTGTAATTTAATAACAGAATTTGGGAAAATAAATTGTTAATGTAATTTACTTATGTGATAAAAGATGATTTTTAATTATCAAAATTTATTACAGGTTTCTTTTATGCATAGTTTAAAAAAAATCAGGATTTTCTCTGTTCAACTTTTTAAAATTTAAGTTATATAATTATTATTTTGGCAATTAATAAAAACAAATAAACTTTCTGTTGGAATTGTCTTTTATTTTACCACATACCATCAGATAAAATAGTTAATTGACAATATGTTTTAAAATAACATTATTAGTACTAATTTGAATGTTTTTGTGAAATATTTCTTCAAATTTTGTGAGTGAAGTTCATTTGCATACTTTATATCAGTATTTTACCAATTCAATTAATTTTCTTGCCAATTAAATTTAAATGAAAAATGGTCTGTTTTTACTTTACCCCCACCTGACCCTATTAATCAGACAAGACAAAATTTATTACTTCACAATTCTTTTTATAATGCAATGCTATATAATTTTTTTGAAAATGCAAACACGTCATTCTGACGGGCTATATTCTAGTATATATATATATATATATATATATATATATTAAATGTTTCATTTGTTTTGGTTTTGGTAGGTGAGGGGTATTGTTGTGCACGTCAAACATGTTTAACCTCGCAGCGCAAGTCATTAGCCTTGCCACTTGTCTTCATTTTTCCCTCTTAGTTATTCATAGTTTTGTCGTTTATTATTTTAGTTATAGTTTGTTAGATGTTTTTCCGTGTTTTAAATTATCTGTAATATGATTTATCAATATATATATATTCCAATTATATATATACACCGAAGAGACAAAACATTATGACCATTCTCACATTTTGCAATGAACTCGTCTGGATGGTGTGGAGAGTACGTAATCAGGGGGGAATAATATTTAACTATTTCTGAGGGGTTCTGATGAATCATTTTTGCGTTTACTTCTGCTTTGATGGGAAAGGCCGCTGATCTAAGCGATTTTGATAGAGGGCAGAATTCAATGGCCCGATGGCTCAGAATGAGTATCTCCAAAACTGCGCAACTCATTGTTTGTTCGCGACATAGCTCTGTTAGTACTTATGCAAAGTGGATGAATAGCGGTGAAATCATCAGCAGACGCCATGGTGTTAGACGCCCACGCGCTATCAAGGAAAAAGGACGTCGGAGGCTCTCCCGCTTGGTAAACCAAATTCGGCTATAGACACTGGCTAGTCTGACAGCCCAATAGAATACAGGTCCAATGAGAATTGTTTCTGAGCACACAGTTCAGCTGACTCTGTTGGATATGAGGCTACTCAGCAGACGTCCCCCTCATGTGCCTCTATTGACAAAGCGTCATAGACAACTACTCCTACACTAGGGTCGGGAACATCGTCACTGGACCATGGATCATTGGCCTAGTCGCATGAATCACGATTCATCGTTCAACACGTCGATAGAAGTGTCAAGGTACGCCTTCTTTCAGGCGAAATGTTGCTAAACCTGACGCAGAAGGTCATACAAAGCCCGGTGGAGAAGTTATTATACTTTGGGAAACGCTATAATGGGCGTCTCCGGGACCAGTGTTTGTTGTAGAACATACTATGAAGGCCGCTGACTATCTGAACATTATTTTGGAACAATTTCATCCTTTCATGTTATCTGTATTTCGAACTGGAAATGAAGTCTTCGATCATGACTATTTTGCATGTCACAGTGCTCGTATCGTGCTGGAGTGGTTCCAAGAACATAATACAGAAATCCAGTTAATGTCCTGGCAGTCTAACTCAACGATTCTTAATTCGATAGATTGGAATTGAGATGTCGTAGAACGGCAGCTCAGAGCTAAAAAAAACATGTTGTAATATTTCAGATTTGCGTGAGCGCTGCTTGAACAACTGCTACAATTTGTCTTCGGCCATCTACCAGGGACATGTGTCATCCATGCCAAGGCATGTTGCAGTTTTTTTGCGGGCCAAAGGCGAGAAATGCGTTATTAGGTAGGTGGTCATAATGTTTTGTCTCTTCAATGTATATATATATATACTAGCAAACCCCGCGGCTTTGCTCGTGTAATATTTGAAATATGCCAAGTGATATTTATATGTCTAATATTTATTAAAAGGTACTAACTAAATTTTTATTTTATTAAAAGGTAATATTTTATTTTATTAAAAGGTTCTTATTACTTTCAGGAATAATTCAAAAATTACTATTTAAAACACAGTTTGATTAAACATCATTATTACACTGCATTAGGCAGAAATGAGACTTAAATTAATAAAACGAAATAAAACTAAATAAATGGTAATTTAGAAAATATTTTGAAACTTTTATGCTCAAATAATACGCTCATTTCAGTATTCATTTGAAGTTTTGAATTTTTTAGAAGCCATCTTCTTACATCTTAAAATTAACTATCATGTCAAATTCCAAGTCCTACCACCTCTCTCAACATAAAGGGCTATGTTGAAACAGGAACTGTCACCATCAAGTTGCCATCATTAATTTTGAAATCGGTTTGTTAATTCCTAATATTCCACAGAAATGTAATTTAGAAAACTTTTGCAGGCCTTTTTCAGAACGTTTGTTGTTCCTGTGAACCCCAGGTTGTAGAATCATCGGCATAAAATACAGCCTGTGTAGGATCAGAGACTGTTACCATTCATTCACAACTATTACTTTTATAATCGGTTTAGATTCCCTGAAATTGCATAGAAATCATAATTTAGGTATTTTATACAATGCTTTTCACACCTCCCCTTCGCTTCACCCCTTTTTAATTCGAATTTATTTCCGACAGTCCTTCGAGGGCATTTATGTTTTATAAGTAACTACCGTGCCATATTTAAAGTTTCTAGCATTTTCAGTATCACAGAAATCGCAATTTAGAAAGTTTTTAGCTCCTGCAACTCTCTGGTGGTAGTGGCACAGACATAAATTATAGCTTATGTTTGAGCAGGATCTATCACCAACAATTTGACATCATTATTTTTTTTATCGGTTTGGTATTTGATAAGATTGAATAAAAATTGTAATGTATAACGCTTTTTGCTCACTTCATCTTTTTAAATTTGGAATTTTCGTTCAACTATTCTGAGAAACAGTTGCATCTTGTAAGTAAGTACCATGCCATACTTGAAAGTGTTAGACCACTCAGTTGTGCAAAAAAAGCAAATTAGAACATGTTTCGCTTTTCCAACCCTCAGATGGTAGCGACAGCAACATAAAATATAACCTATGTTATAGCAGGGACTGTCACCATTGATTTGCAACCATTACTTTTGAAATAGCTTTGGTATTTCCTGAGACTGAGTAGAAATCGCAATTTAGAACATTTTTAGAACGCTTTTCGCGCATTTTCAACCTTTTTTAAATTTCTAATTTTTTCGAAACTATTCTTAAAGATCCTTTATATCTAATAAATATGTACCTTGCCTAATTTTAAGTTACTAGCCCCTACGTATCACAAAAATCGAAATTTAGAACGCTTTTATGTTCCTTCAACGTCTAGGTGATTGTGATACCGGCATAAAATAGCGTCTATGTTAGAGCAGAGGCTATCAGCATCAATTTTCTACCATTACTTTTGAAATCAGTTTGATTCTTCCTGATATATTGCTGACAAATCGGCATTTAGAACGTTTTTAGAACGCTTTTCGCGCATTTTGCTCCTGCATCTCGTCTGGGGTAGTGGAAACAGATATAAAATATTGCCTATCTTGGAGCAAGATCTGTCACTATCATTTTTACACCATTATATTTGAAATCGGTTCAGCACTTCTTGAGATTGCATAGAAATCGCAATTTAGAACGTTTTTTACAACGCTTTTTGTTCATTTTGGCCCCCTTTTAAATTTCGATTTTTTAGGAAATGTCCTTAGAGATCATTGATATCTTATAACTAACTACCATTCCAAATTTCACGATTCTAGGTCCTTCCGTAACGCAAAAACCACAATTTAGAACGTTTTTCTCCTGCACCCCCTTTGGGGTAGTGGCACCAACATAAAACATAGCCCATGTTGGAGCAAGGGTTGTCGCCATCATTTTGACGCCTTTAATTTTTAAATCGGTTAGATATTTCCTGAGATTGTGTGGAAACCACCATGTAGAACGTTTTTTAGAACGCTTTTCGCGCATTTTCACCCCTTTTAATTTTCGAATTGTTTAAGAACTGTTCTTAAACATCATTTATATCTTATATGTAACTAATTTTCCAAATTTCGTTTCTAGGCCCTTCAGTAACGCAAAAATCGCATTTTTAGAACGTTTTTTGCTCCCGCACCCCGTTTGGGGTAGTGGCACCGACATAAAATATAGCCTATGTTCTAAGTTGGACTAACACCATCATTTTGATACCATTGCTTTTGAAATCGGTGCGGTAGCTCCAGAGCTTACCTCCTACAAATAAACAAATTTTACCTCTTTATAATATGAGTATAGATATAGATTACAAATAGCATTTAAAAATTATGAGAAGAAAACTAAAATGTTTTTCCGAATGAATAACACTGAGCAACAATGAAATTGCCTCTGAAGTGAAAGTGTGCAATTCTGTTTAAAAATAACTCCCCGAACAGGAATATCGCCGTAAACAAGTTATCATTCATCAAAACAAAGCATTCATTAGTTCTTGTTTTGGAAATACAGATGTTCTACTTAAGATTTTTCAAGAAATATGTATTTTTAAATTGATATTTAAAAAACATATGAAATGTAACCCGAAAGTTATTTAACAGAAATTGATTTCTCAATCTTCAGCTATATTCACATCACAGTTACATTCACATGTTCACTTCAGCTAAAATCACAGCTCGTGTCATCAAGTAGTTTGTTTATAAGTTACGCTTAAAAAATTATCCGCATTGTAGTTTGTTTTGGAACAATATTAAGGAGACAGTGGAAACTGAAAAACATGAAATTCGATTAAAAAATCGAATTTTCAATTTTTCCGAATAAAGTCAATTATGTTTTGTTTAAATATTATGTATATGCATACTAAATGACGTTTGATTAGTATATTATAGTTTAACTTGCAAAATATAGTTTTAAATATGTTTGCGTATTTTAAACGCTGTTTTCTCAGAATTGAAAATTTCGAACATTTATGACACTTGAAATGTTCCATGCGCGTTCCTAATTATCAGATTCCATTAGAATTTTTACTGAATTACATTAGAATTGATACTGAAATGAATAGAATAGAATTGAATTTGAAATGTTTCATACACATTCCTAACTATCAGATTCCATTAGTATTTTTACTGAATTTTACATTATTTATATATTTTAACATCATACAGTTAAAGTTTCCTACGAAATACGAAAACCATCGTTATTTTACCCGAAAAAGTAGAGTATTCTTACAAAATATATATTTTTCTTTTTACACGTTCAGTGAACCTTTATAATTTATGCTAACTTGCTTTCTGATAGCCGATAAGTACCGGATCTAAAAAAAAAGTCATGTTATATTCAAAAGAAATGCGCATGGAGCATTTTAAAATTTAACAATTATACGGTATTTTAAAATTTTAATAATTTAAAAACTTATTATTATTTTATACACGAAATTTTCAATTTAACAGTTTGAACTTGCCATTAATAAATCTACCAATTTTAAAATGAATCTGTTGAAAATTAAAAGATTTAGTTTTAATGTCCCCTGCCCCCTAAAAAAGGCATTTAACAAGAGGAGTTTCAACTGTTACATCTGTATACTAAATAACTTCACGAAATGATTTCCTGTTTTATATCTGAAAATAAAATGTATCGAAGAATCCAGATATGATACCAAATTCAGTTCTTAATACCGAAAAGATTCAAAGTTTGTTACAGTTGCAATAGGGATTTTACGGTTTTTTCGGCAAAGGGAGATCTGAGAATGCGCTTGTAAACAATCTACTAAAAACTATCAGCAGCTGGGTTTCAATATGTCCCTAAAAATATGCTTTTCTTCACCCCCATCTCGATTTTTGTGCCTGCAAACTGTGGTGCTGAGAGTGATGAACATGGCTAACAATTTTACAAAGACATATCGAGATTGGAAGAAGGTATTAGGGGCGATAGATTGCGTCAATGTCAGCAGAATACGGATGAAACTTGGCTGAATACCCTGAAACTAAACACAAAAAACGAGCGGAAAAAGAGAAGTTCTTAATTGATGATACAAGGTTAATGTTTTCATATTGTTCATAAATTCTTAAGTTTATGTAAACAGTTAAAAAACAACCCTAATAATTTGATTAAGAAAAAAAAAAGTAGACGAATGTGGCAATCCCAAAATTTTCTTCTATCTCAAATATGTTAATAATTCCTGAAAAATGCATAATTGCAGCGCCACCGGTTATGTGATTTACACAAAAATCTAATCAGCAACAACTAGTGTCAACTTCTAATTGAATTTTAACTTTGATGAAAATCCGTGCATTAGTTTTTGAGATAGAGCTATTGCGGAAATCGTGAAAAGTTCTGCATAGCAGTGGCACCTGTTGGGCAATTTACTCTAAAAACGTATCAGGATTAATTTATATCAGGGGCTAACTGAATATAAAGTTTAATGAAAATTCATGCATTAGTTCTTGAGATACAGCTACTGAGGCAATCGGGAAAAATGCAGCATAGTAACGCCACCTATCGGGCGATTTATACCAAAAAGTTGCCAGCATCAAACTATATCAAGGACTAACTAAATCTGAAGTTTTCTGAAAATCCGTGGGTTAGAACTTGAGATAATAGCTATTGTGGAAATCATTAATAACGCAGCATAACAGCGCCACCTGCTGGACTGAATTTACACCAAAAAGTATTCACACCCCATTTATGTCAGGGGCTAACTGAATCTAAAGTTTTATTAAATTCCGTTCATTAGTTCTTGAGATAGAGCGCCCACAAAATTCGTGTTACACACAGACAGACAGAATCACATACTCACAGACAGACATTTTGCAAAAATATGTTTTTCGGGATCATAAAACGTATAAATCCGTCGAAAACCGGAATTCAAAAATTTTTACGAATCCAATACTTTCTTCTTATAAAGATGGAAGAAAGTAATAATTATTTTATGTTGTTTGACGTTTACCTTAAAATCATAATTAAAATCCTATTAGTCATTTTTTTACTCAGAGAGGTAATATTTTAATGGTTAGTTTATATTATATGACCCAAGATCAGGATAAAAGCATATCGTTTATTTAAAAGAAAAAAAAGTTTCAGTTGTTAGACCAGAGTAATTAATTATTTAAAAAAAGTTAAGAGCTTTCAACATTCTTTTAGTAATCATGCAAGACGAATAACGTTCAAAAGAATAATTTTAAACATTTTTAAAGTGCTGGGTCTTTTAAGAGAAATAAGTTTGATTTGTTTCCGTTTTAAAAATCAGTAGACAGCTTTTCATTTAGTCACATTAAAATCCATAAATAATCTAGTTTTAAAAAATATAATTTCTTAATAAATGCTATTTTGTGAAAAAAATATCAAAATTAGTTTCACAATAAATATTTTTATGACATCAACAAAATTTAGCAGATATTTAAAAATTTATTAAGAATTTTATAAGTAATAAATATTAACAGAATTTTCATTTTTCTTCTTATTTTTATATTTTGATTTCGTATATTTATTGAGAATTACGCTTAATATAGTTTGATTTCAAGTGAAATATTGATAAAATTTTAGAAAATGATTTTGCAATAAAACAACTAATCAAGAAATGAATCATGTAATTAGTTTCAAAGGGATTTTAACATGACCAATTAGTATCGTTATAATTATTTTTCAGTAGATTCCATTCTCATTATAAATACTCAATTAATGCGTCATTATATACAAAAGTTTCAAAGAAGTAGATGGACAATTTTCTGGTATTTTAAGAATCGTTTATCTTTAAAACCTACAGTAAAACATAACGACATTTAAAAGCTAATTAGGTTCTAAATGATGTAAAAGAAGCATTTTTAGGTGCATTTAATTTCTGTTTATCTTCATATATGAGCGCAGACAATATTACGATATTTTGTGTTATTAATTGATCATTATCGTAAAAAATCTCTATGCAATGTCTGACTACTTCATGATAAACTAGACATTAGAAGGTCAAACTAGAATGTGATTAATGATATTGGGTAGTACCATGATTTCTTTTAAAGAAGGGGGGAAATATCTGCGATGTTTATTATTAGGCATTCTACCGAAAAACTGTTCTTGTAAGCAGATATTAGGGACATTCTCACAATCTTTTGACTTTTCTAAATTTTTCTGTCCCTGAATAATAATTTCTATTTTAGTGGGGTTTTTTATTTCTTATACGGGAAAACATCCCACTGCATGACTGCATTACAACATTTAAGAGATAAATAAGTTTTGGACGATGTTGGGGTTCCAAATATACTACGAAATTTCCATACCGTCCTATGTCCCTGATGCTGATTTTGAAGTTTGGAACTGTCAGTATAAAATTGTTTCAATAAAAGTAACTCTATGTAATTTTTTTCCGAAACAGGGTTCTATATAAATACTAGCAAATTCCACGGCTTTGCACGCGTAATATTTGAAATATGCCAAGTGATATTTATATGTCTAATTTTTATTAAAAGAAATTATACTTTTAGGAATAATTCAAAAATTACTATTTAAAACATAGTTTGACTAAACTTCATTATTACACTGCATTAGGAAAAAATTAGATTTAAATTAATAAAAAGAAATAAAACTAAATAAATGATAATTTAGAAAATATTTTTAAACTTTTATGCTCAATTAATACGCTTATTTCAGTATTCATTTGAAGTTTTGAATTTTTTAGAAACCATCTTCTTACGTCTTAAAATTAACCATCATGTCAAATTCCAAGTCCTACCACCTCTCTCAACATAAAGGGCTATGTTGAAATAGGAACTGTCACCATTAATTTGCCAACAATAATTTTGAAATTATTTTATTATTTCCTAATATTCCACAGAATCGTAATTTAGAAAGTTTTTAAAGGCCTTTTTTAGAACGTTTGTTGTTCCTGTGAACCCCAGGTGGTACAATCATCCGCATAAAATATAACCTGTTTAGGATCAGAGACTGTTACCATTGATTCGCAATTATTACTTTTATAATCGGTTTATATTCCCTGAAATTGCATAAAAATCGTAATTTAGGACTTTTTAGAACGCTTTTGGAACCTACCCTTCGCTTCTTTTTAATTCGAATTTATTTTCGACAGTCTTTCAAGAGAATTTATATTTTATAAGTAACTACCATGCCATATTTAAAGTTTCTAGGCTCTTTAATATCACAGAAATCGCAATTTAGAGAGTTTTTTGCTCCTGCAACCCTCTGGTGGTAGTGGCACATACATAAAATATACCTTATGTTTGAGCAGGTTCTATCACCAACAATTAAACACCATTATTTTTTTAATCGGTTTGGTATTCGATAAGATTGCATAAAAATTGTAATTTAGAACGTTTTTAGAACGGTTTTCGCTCACTTCATCCTTTTAAATTTGGAATTTTCATTCGACTGTTCGTAGAAAGCAGTTGCATCTTATAAGTAAATACCATGCCATATTTCTAAATGCTGGACCTCTCAGTTGTGCAAAACAAGGCAAATTAGAACATGTTTTGCTCTTGCATTCCCAGAGATGGTGACATAAAATATAGCCTATGTTGGAGCAGGGACTGTCACCATCAATTTGCAAAAATTACTTTTGAAATAGGTTTGGTATTTCCTGAGATTGAGTAGTTACAATCGGTTTCAACGTTTCAATCAATTACAACGTTTTTAGAACGCTTTTCGCGCATTTTCACCACTTTTAAATTTCCAATTTTTCAAAACTGTTCTTAAAGATCATTTACATCTGATAAATATGTACCTTGCCTAATTCCAAGTTGCCAGCCCCTACCGATCACAAAAATCGAAATTTAGAACGTTTTTTGCTCTTGCAAGCTCCAGGTGATAGTGACACCGACATGAAATAGCGCCTATGTTAGAGCAAAGGCTGTAAACATCAATTTGCTTACCATTACTTTTTAAATCAGTTTGATTTTTTCTGAGATTGCTCACAAATCGTCATTTAGAACATTTTTAGACCGCTTTTTATACGATAGATCATTTATATGTAATAAATATATACCATGCAAAATTTCATGAATCTAGGTCCTTCCATAATTCAAAAATCGCATTTTTAGAACATTTTTAGTTCCTGCATCTCTTCTGGGGGCAATGGAAACAGACGTAAAATATAGCCTATTTTGGAGCAAGAGCTGTCACAATCATTTTACACCGTTATATTTGAAATCGGTTCAGTACTCCCTGAGGTTGCATAGAAATCGCAATTAAAAATGTTTTTCAACGCTTTTCGCGCATTTTCACCTTTTTTAAATTTCGATTTTATTTATTTATTTTTCTTTTAGGAAATGTTCTTAGAGATCATTGATTTCTTATAAGTAACTACCAATCGAAATTTCATGATTCTAGGCCCTTTCATAACACAAAACCGCAATTTAAAACATTTTTTTTCTTGTGCAATCCCAAGGTGGTAGTAATACAAACATAAAACAGACCCAAGTTAAAGCAAGGTCTGTCACCATCAGTTTGCAGCCATTACTTTTGAAATTCATTTGATACTTCCCAAAATTGAGTAGAAATCACCATTTAAAGAATGTTTTTTTTATCCCTCTTCACGCATTATTACCCCATTTAAATTTCGAATTTTCTTAAGAACAGTTCTTGGAAATCTTTTATATCTAATAAGTAACTAATATTTAAAATTTCATATTTCTAGGCCCTTCAGTAACGCAAAAACAGCATTTTTAGAACGTTTTTTGCTCCTGCACCCCCTTTGGGGTAGTGGCACCGATATAAAATGTAGCCTATATTGGAACAAGGGTTGTCACCATAATTTTGATACCATTATTTTTTAAGTCGGTTTGGTATTTCCTGAGATTGTGTAGAAACCCCCAGTTAGAACGTTTTTAAGAACGTTTTTCGCGAATTTTCCCCTCTTTTTAATTTTGAATTTTTTAAGAACTGTTCTTAGAAATCCTTTATATCTAATAAGTAACTAATATTTCAAACTGCATATTTCTAGACACTTCAGTAATGCAAAAATTGTAATTTGGAACGTTCTTTGCTCCTGCAACCCCTTTGGAGTGGTGTCAACGACATAAAATATAGCCTGTCTTGGAGCAAGGGTTGTCACCATCATTTTGACACCATTATTTTTTAAATCGGTTTGGTATTTCCTGAGATTATGTAGAAACCACCATTTCGAACGTTTTTAGAATACATTTTGTGCATTTTCACCCCTATAAATTTCGAATTGTTTAGAAAATGTTCTTAGATATTATTTATATCTTATAAGTAACTACCATTCCAAATTTCATGATTCTAGGCCCTTCCATAACACACAAATTGCATTTTTAGAACGTTTTTTGCTCCTGCACTCCCTTTGGAGTAGTGGCACCGACATAAAATATCCTATGTTCTAAGTTGGACTAACAGCATCATTTTGATATCATTACTTTTGAAATCGGTTCGGTAGCTCCACACTCTAAATTAAAATGTCTGAAATTCAGACACTTAAGTGTCTGAAATGGAGTGTTCAATTTTCAGACATTTAAAAATGTCTGAATTTTTTCAGACACTTTTTGCGTCTGAATTTCAGACACTTCAAACGTCTGAATCGCATCCATTTTTTTGTAAGCATCATACGTAGCCATGTTTGACCACGTTGAATCCTGGAAAAATATTTGGCTGTGGTCCTGCCCCCCCCCCCCCAATACAGCCTGATTTTTTTGGTGCTCTCAGTTTTGGTATACAATTTTCGTTACGCTGATAATTTAAATCTTTTACGACATTGTACTGATTATAATCAATATCTTGAACTTCAGGAGTAGAACAAGATTAAAAAACAAAAAATATTTATCTAAATATTAGATTTTTTTAAATTTATTTTGTTTTTAACCTTATTTTACTTTAAAAGTTCAAAATATTGATTATAATCAGTACAATTTCGAAACAGATTTAAAATATAAGCTTTACAAATATTGCACATCAAATTTGGGGGCACTACAGTCGTAGGGGGACGGGGCACTTCCCAGTTTGCCCTTCCTTTAATCAAGAAGTACTTTTGCAAAAAACGCAACCCTGCATTATAGTTGTCTAAATTGAGATGTCCGGTATTCGGGAGTATCCGTTGTGGGGGTTAATGGACATTCTCGAATAGCGAACACCTCTATTTAACGAATACTTTTTTAATCAGCAGACATACATATTTGTATATTTTTACCTCAAAAAAGTAGACATCTCCAATTATCGGACAAATTCCGCGGTCCCGAAGTGTTCGCTATTAAGTGCTTTTAAGGTACATAGATAAATATATATATATATTTCATAATCTTGTCCTACTCTAAAAGTTCAAAATATTTATTATACTCGGTTGAATGTGGAAAAAGATTTAAAATATCAGATGTACGAAAATTGCAAAAATCCCCCCCCCCCCCAAAAAAAAAATGAAAATATAAAAAAATATATTGCCACATAGGCAATTTTACATATACATCACTTGATAATCACAACAGCCATTTAACTATGAATAATGAAAATAAATAAATAAATATTCTACTTTAATAACATTGGGGAAAAAATGACTTTGGTATTTTGTTAAATATATTTGCGTTTTTAAACTTGTCCTACTCTAAAAGTTCAAAACTTTCATTATAATCAGTGCAAGATGTAAGATATCAGCTTTACAAAAATTCATGCAAAATCCCCCCCCCCCCCCCAAAAAAAAATGAAAATACTTATTTAAAAATTATGTTTTTAAAAAATTTATATTTCCACATGGGCAAGTTTTTATGTAGATCAGAGGGTACTCACAAAAGCTATTCAACTATCAATAAAAACAAATAAGTACATATTCTATATTAAAAACATGAGGAAAAAATAACTTATGATTTCCAAACTTCTTTCGTCTTAAATATATACAGTAACATCTGTCATTTTTGTATTTTTCGTATAAGTGCATATAAATAAAGTTACCACAATTTTAAATACGAAATCTAGTTAGAGGTTTTTACTTTTTCCCATTATAAATTTCAAATTACTTTTTTTATTAAAAATAATAAAAAAATCAGTATTAGAGTTGATTGCAAATCAAATGCATATGTATATTTTTACAGGCAGCTTCATATAATAGACCAGTCTCATTTACTTTATTTATCTTTTTTTAATCTGCGGTTTTATGCCAGGAAGTAAGAAAGCATTAGGTCATCTTTCAAAGTTTTTTTTTTCTTTACTTCCTTGTGGCCGTCATTTACTGCGAGATAAAAATTATCCGTTGAAACTAAGAACTGACATTGAATATATAATTCGTAATAAAAAAGAACGTCATAAGTTTAAAAATATATACTTCTAGAATTAGTGGGGTTTTTTGCGAACAGATTCAAAACTAATTAAATTTCATGCAGGATTTTGTTTAGTACAATAAATAAAATCATAAAATACACTAATTTTACTACTATAAAGAAACTTACTTGAGTTGCTGCAAGAGGTAAGAAATATTCCTCGATTTGAAATTTTAAAAACTACCACAACCACAGTGAGGGAGAAAGACTTTCATCAGTTTAAAAGGTAATCCCATAATACATCCGACTAGCCATATTTAAAGAATGAGATGTTTCATCCTAAAAACAGGACCCGCCAGACAAAAGTTTCTTTTTTTTTGCCAGCTTCGACAGGACGAAGATGAATAACACAATATTATTGATATAAATTGATACGAGTTAACACTAAGCCCATTGCACACGCTTTGTAGAATTTCCGGGTGTAATCTTCAACCGTCGTCTACTTCTGTTCTGTGTCTATCCCGCCCTTGTATCGACGACAGCTTCTAAGAGACATTTGATGTCGAGCACACAGGTCAGATGTATGTATTCAATAAATAAATACTCCAAGTTAATACGAATTAAAATCACAGTACTTCACATTTCGCAAAAAACGAATTAAAATACACGCGTACATAAAAACAAACTTTGTTTGAATTACAACGTATACCACTTCGAACGAAGACATCTAAAACGCATGCGCAACTGGGAGTGCTAGTGCCCCCTGGTGGTTATTGCGTCGGAAGAATCAAAACGTCTAAAATTAAGACACGTTTAAAGCAATGAAGTGTCTTAAAATAAGACGTTTGCGGATATTTTAGACATTATTCTCAGTTCGTTTACACCATGGTCATAGTAAGACGCTTATGTATCTTAAATTAAGACATCTATAGTGTCTTAATTTTCAGATTAAGACACTTAAGTGTCTAAAATTATTTTTCAGTCACATATGTGTCTAAATTTAAGACGCTTCTATTTGCAGTGCAGAGATTACCTCTAACATACAAACAATTTTTACTTCTTTATAATATTAGTATAGATGTAGCAAAAAATTAACCTGCACACATTTTTACTTTCTTCTATCTTTACAAGAAGAAAGTATTGGATTCGTGAAAAATTTCGACTTCCGGTTTTCGACAGATTTATATGTTTTAGAATGCTCAAAACACGATTTGATTGTTTTTTAAAAATGTCTGTCTGTGAGTCTGTCTGTCATTCTGTCACTCTGTCACTCTGTGAGTCTCTATGTGACAAAAATTTTGTGGGCGTTCTATCTGAAGAGCTAATGCACAGAATTTCACAAAACTTCATATTTAGTTAGACCTTGATATAAACTAGACTTGATATGTTTTTGGTGAAAATCGCCCAACAGGTGGCGCTGCTATGTGGCATTTTTCACGATTTCTGCAATAGCTATATCTCAAGAACTAATGAACGGATTTTTATAAAACTTCAGATTCAGTTAGTCCAAGATATAGTTTGGTGCTGATTACTTTTTTGTGAAAATCGCCCAACAGGTGGCGCTGGTAAGCTGCATTGTTCATGATTATCGCAATAGCTCTAACTCAAGAAAAAATGCACGAATTTTCATGAAACTTCAGATTCAGTTAGTCCCTGATATAAATTAGTGCTGTTTAATTTTTGATGTAAATCGCCCAACAGGTGGCGCTGCTGTGCTGCATTTTTCACGATTTCCACAAGAGCTGTATCTCAAGAACTATTGCACGGATTTTCATCAAACTTCAGATTTAGTTAGTCCTTGACATAAATTGACGTATAAATTAGTGCTGTTTAATTTTTGCTGTAAATCGCTCAACTGGTGGCGCTGCTATGCTGTATTTTTTGAGATTTCCGCAATAGCTTTATCTCAAGAACTAATGCTTGGATTTTCAACAAACTTCAGATTCAGGTATACCTTGATATCGTTTAGTGCTGTTTACTTTTGGTGTAAATCGCTCAACAGGTGGCGCTGCTATGCAACATTTTCCCTGGATTTCCGCTATAGCTCTATCTCAAGAACTAATGCACGAATATTCATCCAACTTCAAATTCAGATATACTTTGATATGAATTGGTGCTAAATCGTTGTTATTTCTTGTACTATTTAAATAATTTAATTGACGTGATTTACATAGAAGAAAGTTTTGTGATGGCCACAACATACTAGTTACTGTTGTTATTATTTTTTAACTCTGTCCCTGTGTTTTAGATTCCTTACCGTCTCTCTTGCTAAACGTATACAGAAAATCACTTCAGATGCAGCCACATAATTTTTATCTACTCTTTTGTTATGCAGAAGTAAGCTAGAGAAAGTATGGTTAAAATATTTTGACAAGAAATTTATTGGGGAATTTAACTGACCACTTAAATATCAATTTCAAGCACAGTGACTTTATTGGTATACTTACCGTCCCCAAGGTTTATTCCATCACTTTTCGTGGTAAATTAATTTATTTTTCTTATTTAATTCAATATAAATAACTGTTTCTAAAAATCAACGAACAATTGTGGCTATCACTTAGTCTTAACATGATTTACCTAAAAATAGGTGGTAATTTTCCTTACCGTCTCATCCTTACCATCTCTTTTTTTCCCCCTTACCGTCCCTGTTTTTTCCTATTACCGTCCCCTTTTTTTTCCTTATCTTTAATACATCTTTAAGACAATGTTATATTAAAATTTTGTACTAAAATTACTACATTGTTATTATTTCTTATTCGAATATCCCGTGGATACTAAGCAAATTCACTATAAGTAAAAATTTAGAAGAAAATAAAAAGACATAGCTGTAAAATGGTAAGTAAAATTAAACTTACAAGTTTAACTCAAACCTCAGTTAAATAAAAAAAATTCGCTGCTGACAATTTTTTCGTTTTTTTGAATCATTAAGGCATTCGGCTATAAGTTTAAAATGTTATTTTAGTAAAATTAATTTCAACAGATTTTTATTCCTGAAAAATCAAAAGGTTATGAGAATTCCCCATTAATCAATCATAATCATTTAAGTATAAAATGTATAATTTATTTAAATATAGTAATATAATTGCAGAGGTGAGTTTCAAAATTAACTTTATCCAGAAATTCAAATTTTGGGAAATCGCGAATAACCTTTGACTGCGTCCATTGTTTTTTATTGTAAACCAAGTTTTTACAATGGCAGACATACACGATGAAATTAGTATTAGTTTTTATAAATTGTTTTGATTTTTGGATGCAGGTTCATGAATATAATAGCTTTTCACAGAAAAATCGATTTTTTAAATTTTAGATAAGTCGAGTTCTGAAACTCGCGTCATGAAAAAAAAAAAAAAAAAAAAAAAAAAAAAAAAAAAAAAAAATTAACAAATTACAACATCCATTTGGAAAATGATTTTTTCAAAGACTAAAATTTAAGACATAAAAAATCGCACGGAGTTGATCCTACATTACGTACGCCATGAATTAAACATTAATAGTGTTATTATTACACTTAAAAATTCTAAGCGAGAAAAATCGCCTGCGACTCGTACGTGTTATCCAAGCATTTCATTGGCTGTTCGAGAAAAGGCTTTTCCATCGTCAGATTTCCAAGAAATCTGACAACCAATTTTAAATGAAATTTCATCCCTAAACTTCTAAACATCCCACAATATTACTTTTTACACCGTCGTATAGAGAAAAAAAAATGTACTTTTAAATGCAATTTGTTTGAAAGCTGTATCTCAATTTGTTTCTGTGCTATTAATTTTTTTGTAGTTTTTATTACTTTTTTGCCATAGTGCAACAGAAGGTATCCATCTTTGTTGAAAGTAAAGGGAAATACAGATTACTGTATAGACCCATCAGAAAACGAAAAAATTCGGATTCATCCAATAAAATACCTCGGATATGTTTTTGATTTCCTAACATGACAGAGAACAATAACCATTTTTCCAAATGGTTAAAAAAAGGACAATATTTGCATCTTATATACAATGCGTTTATTCACAATTAATATCTTATTTATTGGCACTCTTCTGCAATTTCTTCAAGGCAAAATATGGAGTATGTGAAATTTACACTAGTTTTTTCTTATGAAAATTTAAAAGGACTACCTATAAGATGTATAACCACACTACAATGAATTAATAATTCAGATTAAGCAAATCTTATATTAGTAGTAGAAGTTTGTGAATAGTTTTTAAACAGTAGCATTCTAACATAATATGTGAAAATGAAAATGCATGGAAGAATGTAAAAGCTTGTACAGAAATATTTAGGATAACTTAATATTTTATTATTTGATCATAAAAACACTTTATCAGGTCTTACTGAGTTGCCCTTAAAACGAAACCTTAAAATGTATATATGTTTTTAATTTACTTGCGAATATTTATCTTTGAAATAATATCATATATTTCATCTATACATTTTTCCAACAGATTCTTTTACTTTTTTTCCAGCAAGGCATCTATTATGAACATAAAATTTGTCGTACATTTATGACTTTTTTTTAAACATTAGAAATTTAAAATGTTTAGCAATAAATACTTCACAGAACTGATAATTTCGCTTTATCACTTATAATATATTCTCCACAGTACTTCTACAGATAAAAAAATTGCAGTGAAAATGAAGCATTTATTACTAGGAACTAAATTGAAATAGTGACAAATGAACATCGAGAGAAATAATTTGGATAATATCAATAAATTAAAAATCTTAAATTATATATCTTCAGCATATATTTTTAAATTATATCTGAAAAGTTAATACTTCATATTCGATATTATTCTTTCCATTCGTTAATATATAAAAAGAGGAGACTAAATGTCGAACTTAGCGTAATCTATATTTTAAAAATAATCTACATTTTTGGAGCTGTTTAAAAACCCAATTTATTTACTAGAAGTTTATAAATATAGGGTAGGGGACTTTTTCTCTTAGCTGAAACACACACTGAACCACCTCATCTGATGCAACACGTGGATGTAGTTTCGGCACTCGGGTTACTAGTTCAACAAAATAGTAAGTAATTATTTATTTTACAGAGGTTAAAGTTACATAAACGTCCATTTTAGAGTTTATTTCTTTCATTATAGCGTATATTTACTTAACCAAACCTAGTTATATCTAATGATATACTATGTCGACAAAACGATACAAGCATTCAAAGCTGTGAAATTGATGATGAAACAGATATGGCATCTATTTTGTTACAACGTAACGAAAGTACACAGTGAGACACATAGTTGTGGTACACAGTGAGACGTGTCTCATTGTGTATCTGCTATGTTGTTCTGATCTAAAAAAAGTTATTTATTAATATAATAAGGTTTTTTTTCTCTCTCTCTCTATCTGTGTGTGTGGGAGGACGTGTGATGGCTAGTGAAATTTACTAAACGTAAGAGGCTGAAAATTTGCATGAAGGGAGCCCACTGTCTGCCATTGTTCACCCGAGGCTCATATTTAAAAAAAAATTAATCTAGAAATATTAATTAGAAGTCATAAACTGCGGAAAATTATTGATAGAGTGTAAAAATGTATGATTTATCAAAATATATACATTGTCTCACTGTGTACCACTTGTGGCACACAGTGAGACAATTTTTTATACTCCGTTATTCTGCTTCTGTGCTTTTATAAATAACTTTTTTAAAACCATTTATACATTAATGTGTAGTGTATTTGTGTAGCTTAAAGATGTAGCAAAAATTTTTTCAAAAGAATAAAAATCCTTACCATTCGTTAAGTAATAATAATTTTCGTCTCACTGTGTACTACCCTCCCCTACATATTATAACACATTAATGAATAATAAATAAAAAATTCTATTTTCATTTAAATATTACTAAACTTTCAGAAGAAATATTTTACATTATTAGAAGTTATTCCAAACAGAAGCAAAACACTGTAACTTCTGTAATAGTTTATTCATAGTAAGATTGCAATTGGTATACACCATTTCCCTAAGAATTGCATAAGATGAAATTTGTAGTACTTTTATGTTAGCCGGGCGCAAACATCGCCAGTCTCCCCTACCCCCCTGGAAGTAGCAGCTTTACTCTTCGTGTGT
Organism: Maratus speciosus; assembly: GCA_963932465.1. Taxonomy (NCBI): domain Eukaryota; kingdom Metazoa; phylum Arthropoda; class Arachnida; order Araneae; family Salticidae; genus Maratus; species Maratus speciosus. Next base: position 31,186,807 of record OZ010789.1, on the reverse strand, counting down.
GTATATTAAGAAACAATACATTAATATTGAAATAAGATGTCTTTGTTTATGGCATTATTTCTTTTTTTATTATTATTAATTTCACATTAAATGAGTAAAACCCATGTATTTTAAACGTATGTAATATATGCATTTTAAATTAAGTTATATATTTTAAAGGAAATGAGTGCAAGCTTTGTGTTTTAAATGAAATTAAGACAATACGAATGATGGTGATGGGAGCAATACTTTGCGCTTTATACCTGCTCCTAGCTAACATAAAAGTACCAAACATTTAAATGTGCAAAAACGGAAAAAGCTTATCAATTTTTTTTAACTTTGTAACAGCATCCTTTTCAAGCAAATAAAGAATTAATATGGACACGATTTTTAATGTTTACCATCCAAACTTCTGTACTTTTTTACTAGATAATTTATTTAATTAAATGTGTCTTGTCTGTATAAAATATACAATATGAACTTCCAAAAGCTCACTGGTTTACTTAAAAGGGGGCTAAAATAATAGAAGAGATGTTACAAGTTAAAAAATAATTTTATTTAAAACTTTTTAATACTTTCTGACCTTTCCCTATCCCTTCATCAGAGAATATTTTAATAACTAATTGCCGTTTATTTATACAAATACGTCACTTCATTTTTTAAATGAGAGAGCCAATAATTATTCGAATTGAAAGTAGAAGTAGCAGTTCCTTGGATTGAATTTCGGTAGCGAAAATATGTATTAACTGCAGTTCCATTTATTTTATTACCTCACTTTGTTTTCAAACGTCACTTTCATTTTAATTGTGTGGCTGGACATTCGAAGTAGCAGTATTTCAGAATAAATTTGCGTAGAAAAATATTTAACTGCCGTACTATAAACTTTACTACGCCACTTTCTTCAAGATTTCAGGATTGATTTTCAGGATAGTTAACCATAAATATGGTATATTGTACGATAGGGCATCGTTACATACTTGATTGTTTTTACAAAGATCTCTATGGATTCTCTGATAGTGGACGCGAAATAATTGGTTGTTGGGTAGATGATTTTTTACATGATCAAAATCTGTTGTGATATTCTGATTAAAACTTAAACGATATATAGCTGTGGATGGACGACAACATTTTATTTCTGCTTTATGCTCTTTGATTCTTTCTTTGAATTTTCTTTTTGTCATTCTTATGTGTTTCATTATTGTACTTCTATTAGTTCTAAAACGAATAACATATACACCATTTTACTTTTTTTTTGTGTCTTGTCTGTTTGTGGAATTAATTTCATTTTATTTCTTATGTGAAATTTCTGCATCGGATTTATTTGACTTAAAAAAATTCAAAGTTTTGCAGCTATGTAAAAGTGATATACATCTTCAATAAATAAAATTTGAGGAAATTGTGATCAAAAGAATATAAAAATTATTTACTTAAATACTTAAAAGGAAAAAAAAATACACACTTTGCATCACTTAAGACAAACACAGACATTAACCAAAACAAAATTATGTTTACTCAATCTGTGTGTGATGAGAACTGTTGACTTTTGAAAGTTTGAGTAACGTAAATTTTTAAATCTACATTCTAACATAACTTTTATGAAATAATTCTAACCTTTCTTATCTTTCGAAAAAGTTATTCAAATAAAAAATCTTTTCTTCATCAAGGATATGAAATCTGGAAATGAACTAAAGACATTTACTCAGAAATTTAAAGGAAAAACACTTGAGACATAATATACATGAAAAAAAAAAATCACTCATTCAAACTATGTTTGGTAAGTATTGCTGACATCTCAATTTTTGAGTGATGTAAATTTTTAAACCTCCATACTGAGTGGAATGAACTGATTTTATACTTTATGGTTTTTCAAAAGCATATTCAAACATAATTTTTCTCTGCATCAAATATTTGAAATTTGCAATTCAACAAAAGAATATTGCGTTGCAATTTTCGCCCTGAAGATTATTTGAAATAAGTTAAAATTTAATCAATTAATTAATTTGGTGGCGTCAAAAAATGTGGTAAAAAAATGAATTCAGATTTGAAAATTTAAACAAATGCAAATTAAGGATTGAATTCTTTGTAAATTAAATAAATAATTTGTACTATATTTATATTGAAGTCCTTCAAATTTCTTAAAGTACTGAACAACGGATTTTGTTTATGTGAATATTGTGTTACAATTTCTTGTGTGAAAATTGCGTTAGTTTCCTTCCTGAAAATTATTTCAAATAAATTTCAATTTAATCAATAGAAAATATTATTTTGCCGTCGTTCAAAAAACGTGTTAAAAATACTAATTCAGATTTGAGAATTTAAAGAAATGTAAATTAAGGACAGAATTCCATGTAAATTAAATATGCTGTATTTAAAATGAACTTTTTGAAATTTCTTAAAGTACTGAACAACGAATTTTGCCATATTTACGCCACTTTTCTTCAAATAGAGAAAGTCTGTAAGTTGTCCCGTACATTTTCTTTTATAATCAGGGTGTCCCAGGATTATTGAGACAAACTTTAAGGGGAAGTAGGGGACATCAAAACGATTCAGATTTGCATAGAAACTCATGGTCGGAAACGCCTTCCTAGCGCGATAATGACGACACAAAACACAAGAAATACAGGACACGAATAAGAGGAGAAAACCTGTTTATTATACATAGAACAGCTAAAAACTAAGAAAAAGAACATTAAAGAGACAACGGTCATCCTCAAAGTAAGTGTTCAAAATTACGACCTGGGCCGTCGTGCATAGAATGTTCTCGAATATACAGGGAGTGTCCCGGACCTCCTCAGCAGCTGCCACGATGTGTGCAACAAGTTTCTCAGCACTTTCCAGCATTGTCCCGGCACTTTTGCAGCAGTAATAATAATAAACATGTTTGCTCTGCCTGTTCGTGTCCTTTCTTTTTTATGTTTTGTGTCGTCAATACCGCTATGTAAATCTGAATCGTTGTGATGTCCCCTACCTCCTCTTAAAGTTTGTCCCAATAATCATGGAACACCCTGTATATACATATATATTAACATTGAATGTTAGCATTGTGATTTTAAAAACATAGAGGCACAAAAGATTAAACTCAGTTCAGATAAAATATCTTTGATACATATTGGTCAAGTCTAATGCTTTTAAGGAGAAAAATACACCAGAAAAATTATTTAGTATAACTTTCTAAAGATTTTACAGATAGGAGGCATCTATATTTTACAACAAACAATAGAGGTCACTTACTGGTATCCCGCGAGAAAATTTTGGTGGTCCGTAGAAAAAATCTGGGCATCATATGCCTTTTCTTTTATTAAAAATAAAACAAAAATTATTATTTTAAGAAATTCTTATAATTTATTAATTTTATAAGATATATTTTATAAGATAAATTTATGTATTTTTTGATATGTAAAAAGAAAAATCCCTTTTTTTTTTCAGACTTTAACAACATATTTGATCCGGAAAGGCGTTTTTGACAGCCAGGTCAATAAAAAAATCAGTACTAGTATTATTCTGAAATATAAAACTTCTCTCCATTTTGCAATGACATCATTGGACCCAAAACCATAAACGTATTTCAAAGAGGCTGTAATAAATATCACACTAAAAGTGCAAGATACATGAATACAAATGTGATTTTTTTTTTTTTTTTTAACAACTTACCTAACTTCACAATTTTATTACGATTAACACTAGAACGGCGGTAGGGGTCATTTTGACACCTGAGTACTTTCGTCCGTTGATTACTTTTGTTTGCTTGGGCGAAATCGTTTGAAATTTTTTGACTTTTCCTAAATAGATAACATATATTTCTAAAGGAAAATTCAGCCTTCTAGATTTGTTAGTTTTTGAAATATGGGCTTGTATTCCTAGAACGGCGGACGGGGGTCATTTTGACCCCTTTAATAAAATACTCTTTGTACTCGAAGCTGCTTTTGTTGCTATACTATATGTTCAAGGAGCAATAAAAAAAGGGTTTAGATTTATATTCATTGTCGTCCAAGGCATGAGGAATACTATTTTGCAAAGAAACTATCTCAAGAGATAGAATCAAAGAAAGAAAAAGATTTTTTAGGTTTGATGAAAAGACAACAAGATCTAGCAGACTACAGACTGTTAAATTTGCTCTTGCATCTAAAATGTGGAATAAATTTATTGAAAATTGCAAAACATGCTACCGACCAGGACAAAATATTACAGTTGATGAACAATTGTTCCCATCTCAGGATAGATATAAATTTACGCAATATATGCCAAATAAATCGGATAAATTTGGAATAAAATTTTGGTGATCTGTTGACGTTGATACTAAATACCTCTTGAATGAATTTATTTATCAAGAAAATGATGAAGCAGCCAATCCTTAATTACGTTTATCGGAAAATGTTGTCATGAAATTAACAGATCCCAATCTAAACGAAGGGAGGAATATTACGACAGATAGCTATTTTACTAATATCAAATTAGCAGAAATGTTAAAAGCTAAAAATACAACTTTGGTTGCACAATGAAAAAGAACAGAAGAGAAATTCCTATATCATTTAAAAATATGACCAGTACTCTTTATTCATCGAAGATAGGGGAATGTGATAATATGACACTTACCATCTATCAAGCCAAAAGAATAAAAAGTGTTTTTCTACTTAGCTCATTACATTCTACTGTAAAAACTGAAGACGGTCTCAAGAAGTTGCCCGATTCAATAGAATATTACAACGCAACGAAGTATGGTGTGGATATCCATGATCAGATGTGCCGAAAATACTCCGTGAAATCGGCTTCTAGACGATGGCCTGTACATATCTTTTTCAATATTTTGGATCATGCAGCTTTAAACGCCTGGATAATTTATAAAAGTGTAACAGGCAAGCCTATCAGTAGAAGAGATTTTCTATTAAATTTAGGAGATGTGTTCAGAATGGATCTTATGGTTTCAAATCTCCCAAAGATCTTTCCCGAGTCTTCAGAAAAAAAAGAAAAAAAAACACGAAAATAAAATAGATATCAAGAGAAAAAATGTCAAGTACAAACATGCAATGGAAACAAATCTCAAGAATTTTGCGCACCGTGTTTCAAAGTTGTGTTCGGAAAATGTACTGGAAAAATTGCTTTTTTTTTTTTTTTTTTGATACAACTGAATTAATTCCTAATACGTGCGTACAATTTGGAGTATTATAAGCATTAAATAAAATTGAAACACAATGCTGAACATATTAACCATTCAGCTACACTTATAATGAAATAACGGAAACAACAGAACATATTTCTCATTTATGGATTTAGAGAGTGAATCATTCGGCGAGTAAGTAGATGAAAATATAAATATATATTATTTTATAAATTGTGTTTTATTTTAGTTAACATTAGTTTTAATTTGTGAAAACATTAATTTTAAATCGATTTTTATATCAAATTAATGAGTTTTTTGAGTAGTCGTAGTATGATCCAATTAATCGCCCTGTAGGCGTTATATATACAGTACTTTAAAAATTCAATAAATTATCGAATAATATTAAATATAAATTATGAAATACACGTAAATTACATATTTTTGCCAATGTATGGCTTTTAAAATTATTTTAGCGTTGTTATTTCAATAGTTTCATCGAGGGGTCAAAATGACCCCTTCCCGCCGTTCCAGTAGGTAAGATTTTCCCGCCGTTCTAGTGTTAAACAACCTTTCACGATTTTGTTTTCTGCATAAATAAGCATTTTTCATTTTCAATCAAATAATCACGTACGATTTTGTTTTATTAAATAGGTGTATTTCATATTAATAAAACGGAAGTTACCTGATCATCATTATAAAATTACATTTATGTTAAAAAATTCCTACTGATGGTTCGTGAGATTTAAAATGATGAATTTAGGGGTTCGCGAGGTCAGAAAGCTTGCTAACCGCTGGCCTTAACCCTTTATCTACTGACAGAAGTAATAAGTACCAATTAAAGCACTTGTTATAAAATTCAATTTCATATTAATAAAATGGAAGTCACCTGATCATCATTATAAAATTACATTTATGTTAAAAAATTCCTACTGCTGGTTCGAGAGATTTAAAATGATGAATTTAGGGGTTCGCGAGGTCAGAAAGATTGCTAACCGCTGGCCTTAACCCTTTATCTACTGACAGAAGTTATAAGTACCAATTAAAGAACTTGTTATAAAATTCATTTAATATATCAATTAGTAGTAATACAGTTTAGAATGAGTTAAAGATGCATTACTTTATTTTGTTCCAAAAGCCTTATGGGTTACACAAAACAAAAATATTTTTAAAATGAGGATTTCTTTTGCCTTTGCATCTTTTGAGCTTTCTTGGCATTGCGTGGGGGGGGGGGGGATTTTTCCTTTTGGAAGCATTTCTATATTTCTGTTGTAAGAACATTATATTTATACATTTCCTAATCCTACAAAGTACTAAGAAAAATATTTAAAATAAAAGATTTGAGTAGGGTTATAAATATTTCACAAAATTCCTATAAATTCAAATTTAATGAATCCTTCTAAATCCTTCAATCCTTCTAAATTTTATTAAATGATTATGTAAATCTTCTAACGTAGTTTCAAAAATTCACGAAAAATGCTTTAGAAGGTAAAATAATCATGAATTCATAATTCAGTACATAAAGGGTTAAATAATCGAATGAAATATGTGTCTCCATCAAATCACAGACAGATACGTTCTCCAATTTTATAAATTAGTATAGATAAATAAATTTATATTTCTGTCAGACGTTTCTCGTGTTAAATGTGAAAAACTTTGAAAATGAGAAATGGGTAAAAATTACACGATTAAAAAATGACTAAATGACCACTTTTATAGGCTAACGATGTGCGAATAATACCAAAATTTAGTTAGAAAGTATATTAACTATACGTTAAAAAAAATTCTACTACTGGTTCGAGAGATTTAGAATTACGAATTTAGTGGTTCGCGAGGTCTGAAAGGTTGGTAGCCGCTGGCTTTAAATAGCCGAATGAAATATGTGTGTTCATAAAATCACAGACAGATATGTACTCCAATTTTATAAATTAGTATATATAAAGCAATGTCTATTTCTGTCAGAAGTTTCTAAAGTTAAATGTGAAAAACTTTGAAAATGAGAAATGAGTAAAAGTTACACTATTAAACAAGTGGGTACGTGTGATCACAGATCGCACAGAGGGTTTCGTTTAATATTCCTTTTAAAACACTTTATCCTTTTGCAAATTCTGTTAGTTCCGCATTTCGCAACCAGGGGGCGCACTCTATTCTAAATAAACCGCTATCCGAACGAAACTCCGTTTTACAACCTATCCGTAGCTATATTAGTGGTGGGGATCGAGCCCATAGCACCAGAGATAGGAAGGCGCCCCCTGACGGTAAAAAGTGGAACTAAAATATGTAAGACTATGGTGCATAATATGAAAGATTCGTCAAAGGGGTATCGGCAAAAGTCAGAAAAGTGCTCCTCGGGTGAAAAGGGGGGAGGTTAGAAAAATTGGCTAAAATACACAAGTTAGAGCTCGGAGGGTTAATAATATAAGACTTTTTGAAAAATTTATGATTTTTCGTGTGATCCCAAGTGTTCTGCTATAAGTATGCAAAATTTCAAATCTCCTACTTAATTAGGGGTTGAGTTTAAATAGTCGAATGAAATATGCGTGTTCATAAAATCACAAACAGATACTTATTCCAATTTTATAAATTTGTATGGATGAAATAATCACTATTTCTGCCAGAAGTTTCTCAAGTTAAATGTCAAAACTTTGAAAATGAGAAATGAGTAAAAGTTACACTATTAAAATAAGACTGAATGTCCATTTTTATAGACTAACATTATGTTCGAAAATTATCAAAATTTAGTTACAAAGTAAATTTTGGCATATGTTTTATAAGAAATTCCGCTACTGATCCGCGAGATTTAAAATTATGAAATTAGGGTCCGTGAGGCCAGAAAGATTGGCGATCGCTGATATAAAGTATTTATTTACAGAATTACAAAAAAGGGTAAAGCCCAATCAAATAACTGACTTCTACATAATAATCCTTCGTGCCTCGCTACTGACTTGCATGTTTAAATATCGGTGATAAGTTCTAAGAGATAATGCATTCTAGATAACAATTTGTTATGCTTGATATTGCTTTAGGTATCTTGTTAATTGAAGAAATTATTCTAATTAAAATTTTATGATCTGTTATACAGGGTGTCCGGTCTCAACGGTGTCCAATGGCTAATTCCTAAACCGTTAGTCATAGACATATAGTTCCAATTACAAAAATGTTTTAAATCAGGTAAAGAAACATTTTGAAAGCGATTTGGGTCAATAAAAACATTTCTTAAAAAATTACGAAATTTAAATTTTTATACTGTCCCCCGGTCCTATAAGTTATATTTAGTAATTTTTTCCTATTACACTGACAAGTAAGACAAAAAAAGTCCCATTTATATAACTCTAAAATTGAGCGAGTTATGAAACTTTAAAAATGCATGACTTATGCCACTTTTCTACTCTGAAAACAAATGAGTTCGGCTTGGCTTTGAGGGATCATATACCAAGTGTTTAAAGTATTCGAAGATCTTACTTCATGTGTATCTGCGCTTTGAAAAAAAATCCTACAAGTATTATGATTAAGTCTCAAATTGGCTAAAATAACATATGTTTTATTTTGTCAGGATTTGAGACTGTTTCTCTTATGATTTCTTTTAACAAAAATTATGTTTTTTTATAAGTTTTTATGCTACTTCAACAATCATATGTATGTTTTTCCAGTTCAAAATTTGTACTCGAACTTTAACCCACTTTTAAATATCCGATCGAGATTGCATTTTAAATACTGGCTCAAATCCGATAACAATCTAATATTATTAAGATTTTCGGCGGTTACCATTTATACTCATTTTACAGAATAACACAAAAAATTTCGGATAGATTTCTGCCAAGGAATTTAAGAAAAAGTTTCAGATTAGATAATACAAGACTGCGATTGTTGGGTTTTTTAAATTTTATGTATTTTTTAGCACTGAATCCGAAAATTACCTTAATTTTTAACCATCATGTCAGGATATTTCGAAAATCATAATTTTTTTAATTTAAAGAATAACAAAAATCGAATACTATAAAGTAGAGGAGATGATTGTGTTTTTTAACTTTTGATAATTAATTTTTACGCACTTTTTAGCACTGAATCTGAAAATGACCTTCATTTTTAACCATCACGTTAGAATTGTTTTGCAAATCGGAAATGTGTAAATTAAAATATAGCGAAAATCTCATACTATAAAACATATGTAAAACATTTTTTTATTTTATTTTATTTTATTTTATTTTATTTTATTTTATTAAAAAAATTATTCGATATTTTTGCTTATCCTGGGATTCTTACAGCTAAACAGCTGAGTGGTCCGATGAGATGGGGGAGGAAATTCACTTTTAAGATTGAACTTCTTAACTTTGAAATTTGCAATTTGCGAAAAATCCTGATATGATAGTTAAAAATGTAGGTCAATTTCGGATTCAGCGGTACAGATTATATAAGAATCAATTATCAAAAGCTAAAAAACATGACATAACCCAAATTTTGCTGGCGTGTGCAATCTAATAATATTTTAAAATACGTATCATTTTGTAAAGAATTGAGGCTGTTAATTTAGAATCATTTTAGTTAACAAAATTTCAGTTTTTCTTTCTTCTTAAATGTTTATTACAAATTGCATATTTTCCATTAATATGCCAGAATGATTAAAGATTTCAAATTTATATTGCTACGCTCGCCAACCCCCGTTCAGACACTGCAGAATCTAAAAGCACTCTAATCTGATCGGTTTTAAAAAGATTATAGAAGATTGAATTATACTGAAAAAACCTGTAGCGATCTCCCTGTAAACGGGTTTCCATTCAATTCCCTTTCATTGCAAAAAATTAAGGTAGAATCAGTTGCTGTTAAGACATCCAATGGTTGTTTTCGTGTTTGGTTAAAGAAGATCAGTTAAACATTTGAAAAGAAGCTAAAATAAAATGAATTAACTAAACAGAGTCTTTGTCTCTCGGTATTTTTTAACAGCGTTATGAAACGATTAACATAATACAATTTACTACAGTTACTAAAATTTGCTGCTTTAACCCCTTCAAGGGCGGTGGTTCATTTTTGGACCACTTAATATTAATTCTTAAATGCCACATTAGCACCAGAATATTGGGATGAAAATTTCCCTTTTATTAAGTAAGAGAACAAAAGCATTTTTGCATATCGAAATTTGTTTCTAAATTCTGGTGCCATTCACTGATTTCAAGATTTTACTAACAGAAGTGCCTTGTCCGTGAAAGGATTAAACGCATATTAATGTATTTATTATTTTAAAGTTGCCTTTCCGTTTTAATATTCACGTGTAAATACAATTTTCAATATTTTCCTGCTTTAATAAGTAATAACATTAAAACTTTGCTTTGAAGTGGAAATTAAATCTCATGATTTGTTGCATTGTCACATACGTACCGGGTTTGGCGTGATTTATTTACGACAATTTGGTGAAAACCTCGTTTTCAAATACCTGTTACATAGGTATTTTTAAATTATTTACTGTTATTTTTAAAACGAAATAACAATAAATAATAATAAAAAAAAATAATAACTATAGACCAAAACAACTTTTAACATTTTTTGTAAATAAAAAGGAAATAAATTCAAATAAACATTTATTAATAAATAAGCAACAATAGCCGGGTTACCATGTCAGGCAACATAACGCCATTTTGGCGCCTATTAGGTACCCCGTTGCGTATATGACATCTGTGCCTAATATTTTTCTTTTCGTTTCGTTTTAAAAAAAAGAATGAAGTAAAAGCCATTTATTTTAAAGGTTTCAATTTTAAATGAAAGTTTTGTATTAAATAAAATTATAATGAAATACAAATTTAATTATGAATAAAAGTAACATGATGCATTTCTTAGCATACATTTAAGGGAGGCCAAACTCGTCGCCAAATTAATTTAAAATAACCTTTTCTAAAATATGAAAAAATATATCTGTTATGATTAAAATTTGAGTTGCCATCATTAGAAAGAAGTATTTAAAATTAGAAAAAAAATAATATTTCGAAAACTAATTCAAATTTTAAAATTCTAATACCAGTTTTGAGATCTGTGGTTCAATACGGATTTTTGGTGTTAATTGCATCGCAAAGTATTCCATATTTTAGGAGAAATCACCGTGAAACGTAATCAGTTGTTTAATCAGTCGTTTCATAGAATCGTTACATAAATTCGTTACATTAGGATTTTATATATATAGGGTAGATGCTAATTTTACTCCCAAACATTTTTTATATCTGACGGAATTATATTTCGACTAAATTTGTGAATGACCCCCAATTTGCAGCAAAAAATATGCTCCAACTTTAAACAGCTATTACTCTGTCAATTTTAATCGTAGAATGAGGGACTTTTTTTGAATTACTTGTCAGTGTAAAAGGAAAATTTCACTAAATATAACTTATAGGACCGGGGAACCGTATAAAAATTTAAATTTCGTATTTTTTTAAGAAATGTTTTTATTCACCCAAATCGCTTTTAAAAGATTTCTTTGCCTGATTTAAAACATTTTTGTAATTGGAACTATATGTCTATGACTAACGGTTTAGGAATTAGCCATTGGACACCGTTGAGACCGGACACCCTGTATATTCAAACCGTTTACCAGCTAAATGTTGCTGAAATTTTATAACTCCAAATATAACATTTAAAATATCTACATCATTCCTTCATTTCAAAATTTCTTTCCAGTTTATTGATTGTGTTAGATGATTGCTACTGGTTTTTCTCTGCCGTAAAATGTATGACAACCAATATCAACTTTAGAAGCATCACTGTTTAAAACAACATTTTTGTTAAGGGGTCTCAGGATTCTTAAAATTGGAAAAAAAAAGACCATTTCCAACATTTAATATCTTAAAATGTATTTGATTTTAAGGCACAATTTTAATTGGGATGAAAGATATAAGTATGTTCTTTCATTTAATGTCTTTAAGAAATTGCAAGATGCAGAATTAGCATTTACAGGAAGCTCTAAACTGTCAGACGTTTAATGAGCAGAAAATTGGCATAACGGATTATGTGCAGGATTACAAAATAAATTTTGCAACTAGCATGAAAATGTTGGTACATACTTTAGATTGTAATAAGTACCCTGACACCTAAATAAATATGTATTGAAAGCATTTTTATATTTTTAATGCAAAGTTGTATTTAGCTAATGCAAAATTTAGAAAATTTCAAGAGTGTAATCACCTAAAAAAATATTTTTTTGAACAATAAAAAGGAAATTTTAGGTTCAGTTTGTACAGACTAACATGAAACCTACGTTCTGAAAATTTCCTGAAAAAATATTCAGAAGTTTTTAAGATATCAAGCTCGTTATGCCCAAAAACGTCATTTGGAGAAACATGACTTCGTAGTTTCGGAAACGCCGCTTCAGCTATTGATTGCATATAATTCAGTGGCGTGGCGTCCGGTCATCGCTGGATGCGGTGATGACCAAGCAATATTTTAAAACTCTTAATAAGCTTTTAAAACTCTACGATCCAGTTTTAGCAGAACATTTGGAGTTCATGTATAAGTGAAGGTAAGATTTAAAGTTTCTTTTTTGAACATTCAACCATTGAATTTTAGAGTTAATAATTTTTAACCACAAACTTAAATAATTGCGATGACCACCGAAATTTTCACGCCACGCCACTGATATAATTATCAAAGCCATAACTTCTGTTCTAATAGGAATTTCGGGGAAACATTTATCTAAAAATGTTCAGAAAAGATAGGAGTTTAACATTTAAAAAAAAATTAAAATTTTGAAAATTTTAAAGCTTCAAGTGTCGTGAGATCCCTCAAAATTAAAAAATTCTAAAACAGGAGTTTTACATAACATTTGTTTAACTTCCTGAAATAGCATTTTATTATCATGATCACTTTACAACATTGTCTAATAATGTATTTAGAGGTACTAATGCATCTGAAATATTCGACAGTATGAATTTGCGGTAATGTGGATTTCAAGGATAAGTACTATAATACGAAATTAACACCAAAACTGAACGTAATTGTAGCACATAGGGAGGGAAAGGGTAATTCATTATAGCATCTAGTTCTTACGGAATAGGTTTAATTCTTTCTTTTGAAATTTTAAGGCCTAAATAACTAACTTCATACATCATAAATAGGGCCTTTTCCCGCTTATTTAATCCGTAGACTCCACACTTCTGTTCAGAACTCGCTCAATCACGTTAGTGTGATTTGGGATTTCGCGTTATTTGCGTATAATGAAGGATATCTTTGAACACGTCGAAAAAGTAAAAAATATCACCATGTTACAAGCTTCAAAACTTGTGCAATAAGTAAAAATTAAAAATCAAACATCATTTAAATATAAAGCTCATATTTAAATTTATATTAAAAAAAATATATATATACTTGAAAATTCATAAATAAATATTGAAAAGATAAGTTAAAAAATATATGATAATAAGAGAAAAAAAAATCTTGCGCGCATGATAAAATCGGAAAATACGCATAGAAAGAGGAAAGTTTGGTGAAAAAATATACATAATAGTGTACCTTTATAGTAAAACCAGAATATTTGTCAAATATTGACTAATTTAAAGGTTAATTATGACCACTTATGTGGTGACTAATAATGACTAAATTAAAAAATTGACAAAAAAAAATCACTTAAAAGAAAATATTTTCAAAGTACAGAAAATAAAATAAAATAAAATAAAAACTTACCTTTTTCTGGTTTTAAATTGTAGAAAATACAGAAATGAATATGTGGTGAAAATTTACTTAGATTGACATGCAAAATGTTTTAGTAACGCTGCGCACAGTATTAAAATTCGTCGTTTTGAATAAACGCAACGCAAAGTTTAATTATCCTATGTAGTCTTAATATGTAGTCTTAACCCTTTCCGGCACAGGCAATTTTTGTCGTAAAATGATGAAATGATTGACTGACACCGGAATTTTAAAACGACTTTTTTAGAAATTAAAAACATGTTACTTTAAATTTTCATTGTATAAGGAAAATTTTACTAAAATATTCTTGGTGCCGTTCGTAAGTTTGGAAATAAAATTAGTTATCCCGACCCGGGCACACTGTGCCGGAAAGGGATAATGAAACTGCCATAATTAGTAAACTAATGGGAATTTTTTAATGCGGTTTTTTGCATATTGTTCAGAAATGATTACGGAATCAAAATATGTATAAAAAATTTTGAATGTTTAAAGATATCCTACTCGCTTAAAATTTTACTTTTTTAGTCTCTGGCAATTTATGTTGGATTTTATCTTCTTGAATTCTGAACACTAGTTGATAAAGCAGGCGATAATTTATAGCAGTAATAAAATTATAAAGTTCGGATAAATATCTTATGTTCCTTGCAAAATCTGAGATAGATTCTCCTTGTTCTATAATCTTTTTTAAACTTAAAACTTTTCACTATTTAACTTGATCTGTGCGAGAAATGTTTTGTAGCGTTGTTTAAAACTCCCTCATATTTGATATCTTTTCTTATATTTGGACGGATTATATCGACCACAAACGCATTTTCGAAAGGCCAATAGAATTCAACAATATTTACGTCTTTCTTTCGCAAAAAAAGTGAACTCCATTTAGGGATTGCAATCCCGGGATCCCGTATCCCGAGATCCCGAGATCCCGCATCATTTTTAATCCCGAAAATCCCGGGATCTTGTCTGCCAAATCCCGGGATTTTCGGGATTGTCCTTTTTTTAAAATGGAACAATATTCAGCTGAAATAAAAAAAAAATATATTTATAGACTTTCTCTTTTGGAAAGTAAAAGAATTAATTTTTATGAAATTTATATATCCTTGGAAAAATATACATATTTCAAGTATTTTTTACATAGTGCAAAGCGATTAAATCGTTTAACATGAAAACCTTTTGACTTGCAAACAGATGTAACCCACTCGGCTATTATTCGGGAACAATGAAATCATTTATTTATTTCGATTTCGCAGCGTTTAGAAAGCCGGTCGTTTCAGCAACTGGGAATCACAAAATTTCGAATTAGAGTTTACTGATAAGCGTCGCATTTGAGTTTCATAGTCATTATTATGTGCTAACTTCTTTGCTTTTCGGGCGTTTATACTTATTTTGCTTTAAAGATGTCTAATGAAAAGGATTTTGTAGCTCATAGGAAAGATAATGATACATCTTCAGTATGGCACTGCTATTTAAGGTCAAAAGAAGAAAAAATAGCTAAACGTAAAAGATGTAGCCAAGTGCTTAAAACGTTAGGTGCATCAACTAAGGGTTGCATGCACATTTATCGACGAAACATGGTACTAAAGTTTAGAAAGAATTTAATACATCATCTCTTCCTTCCACACGTCCTTCCACACGTTGCTTTCTAAAAAGCGGAAAATAGAAGATTATTTTAGTAGTGATAAGGAATCACTGGATTTAATTTTATTGCGAATGACAGCTAAAGACTGTTTTTCATTTAACTTCAACTGATTTAAGAAACTTACTGATAGCTAAAGGCTGTAATGATTTGCCAAAATCTGCAGTATCAATTCGAAATCGTGTAGTGAACTATAATTGTTGGATTCCAATGTAAATAAATCTCTTAACTAAATGAATCCCTAAAAGTTAAGTATTAAAATATCTATAAGCTTAAAACTGCCCTCAATAATATTTCTTATTGTTAAAGCGAATATATTTCTAACTTAAATTCAATGACAGAAGAGCCATATATATTTCACATTACTTTATTTTATAAACTTTTCTCTAGAACAAAACAAAACCAACTGTTGCCAGATATTGAAACAATGCAATTACAACCGATTAAATAATTATGCAAGTGACTGATACATGAATGAAAGATAAAGTTAGTCATTACGTAACATACTCCCACCTTGAGTTGTGGGGAATGCACAACTCAACAATTTAAAATTACAAGTTAAATCTTTTCGGTACCTTAACTGTGTCAAAGAAATGTTGCTTTGCTGCTTCTTTCATACAAATCACGTGAAACAGGAGACATGCCAGATCTTTGTGAATATGGATCTCTCAAAGATGATGAATAGGGATCCGCATGTTTATCTCTCATGGACGCAATAGATGGACTACGACGATCATAAGGTGAAGGGTATGGTCTCATGCGAGGCGACATTGAACTGTAGCCACGGTCATAAAAATCTCGACTTCCAAAAGGTGGACTGTCATATCTTCGGCCGTAGCCATTAGCATACCCATCACCACCACGGGGTCCACCATAACCACCACGTCCTCTGCTTGAACCTCCTCTAGCTCGTACTTGTGATCCTGGCTCATGATGAACCTTGCTTTTTGAAGGCTCAACACTCAAAGAAGATCTTCTGAAGTAATAATTATTCAGAGCTTTTAAGGGATCCTGGGCTTCTTCAGTTTTGATTAACTTTTCAGGAACTTTTGGACATACTAGAGTTTCATGTTTTTTTCTGCATAAAACGCATTTTACTTTTGCTCTACAATTTCGGGCTAGATGGTTTAATTTTAAACACACGAAACAAGTTCCCTTCTTTTGCATTATGTCTTTCTTAACATCATACGACATTGACATTGCCTTGAAACATTTTTCCGATGCATGTCGTTTGTCACAAAAAATACACAGTTTTTGTTTAAAATTATTCTTTTTTCTAGTATATTTTCTCATATCAATGTTTAATAAATCTGATACAGTAGATATTTGAGATTCTTCGAATTCATGATTATTGCGTGCAGCTCTGTATCGAAAAGTTTTGACAAAACTTTTACTTGCCAAAGAAATTCTTTCTTCTGCTTCAGCTTCGTCTTGCAGAAACTCTAATAAATTATCTAGATCAGATTTTGAGCCAATTACAACACCATTCTTTAAATCTGTATCATGATTTTTATCTAGTTCAGATTCCACATCATTACATCTATTTGACGATCTTCTGTGAGACGTTCTATACCTTTCCCATGCTCTAAGAATATCATCTGGAAGAGACGATTCAACAAGCGGATATAACATCGCAGCATACTTGTCTCTAATAACTCCAAGAATTTCTAACGATCGCAGTTTCGATTCTAATGAATCATATAATCGTCGCAAAGAATGTTTTTCTGGATTTTGTTTCTGCAGTACAAGGCCTAACAAATCTCTAACATAATATTCTATTAAAAGTTCTTCCCGTCCAAAACGAGATTTAAGTTGACTTACAGCTTTGGCATAACTATTACCACCAGGCGGAAAACTTCTAATCAATTCTTCTGCTACACTGCCTTTTTCCATGGCTTGTGATAAATACGCAAATTTGTCATGAAAATCTAGGCTAGTATCTTGATCAATTTTTTTCAAATTGACCCCAGAATTGCAACCAATTTTTAATTTCACCATTAAAAGTAGGTAACTGTATTTTCGGATAATGAAGCAATACATTCTTATTAATTACCGAAATATCAGATTTCAAATCTTCATTTTTTACAACCAAAAGTTCGTTTAATTTCTGTTGTAATACACGCCAACGATCGATGTAAACCTCTGATTCATCGATATCTTTGTCTATTGTTTCTTCGTTAGCTTCTTCGCTATAAAATACATCTCTGATTCTATATTCTACATCTACCATAAGTTTCGCTTTCTCTTCTATCATTGTCAATTTCATAATTTTATCAGCAGACGTTAAATCGTTTTCATTTGTATCAAATTCGTTACATGCTTTAGTAAAAATTCTACGATGTTGTCGTCTAGCTGCTTTCAACGTATCCATATTATTCAACATCAACAATAATTTTTTATTCAACAATAATAATAATTATCACTTGAACAGTTCAAATAAAATTCTACTTACAGATTTCAGTCTTGTCAGCGGACGCCATATGTTGGATTCCAATGTAAATAAATCTCTTAACTAAATGAATCCCTAAAAGTTAAGTATTAAAATATCTATAAGCTTAAAACTGCCCTCAATAATATTTCTTATTGTTAAAGTTAAGAAAAAGAAAGTATTGTAAAAGAGTTAATTACAAGTGAAATACAAACTTTTAAAAATTCAGGAAAAAAATTTAGTTTGACTTTTGACGAATGGACATTTACTGCAAGCAAGCGATTTATGAATATTAATGCCCATTCAAGAAATTTAAATTTGAGCAAATTCAGGAATTTAGACCTTATGCGCATATATGGATCTTTTACAGCAAAAAAGTGCATTGAAATGCTAACAGAGTGCTTAAACGAATATGACATTTCCCTAAAAACAGACAATGTTACAACTGGGACTTGGAGATGAAACTTTAGATGCCGTCATATTTCTTAGAACATATTTTCAAAGGAATACCGATTAGTTAGGAAACAGTGAACTATTCAAAATAATCTTTTTTTTTCACGAGGTACGTAATAATTTTTTATATTATGCAAAGTTTTCGAATTTTAACAGCTATTGCTATTTAGAAATTTAGACTATACATCTATGTATTATTTTATTCTATGTGTGTGTGTGCTAAGTTCTTTTATTTCAAGAAAAAAATCGTCTAGGAAAAATTAGGAAAAACCTTGCATTTGCAATATCCTAGAATTATAAACTTTAATTACGTGGGTATGAGAATAATTCATAATTTAATTCGTGATATTAATTAGTTTTTAATATTGTAAATATTAAACTATTCAAAAACTTGTTTAACAGGAAATAAAAGAAATTATCTAGAAGATGAAGCATAGACATTTCATGTTTTTTGTTGCATTTTCAAACATCAACAGCGTATTTCTTTTAATTTTCAATTGTTCTAATTTATCCTATAAGTTTTGATAATTAATTGAAGTTAATTTTTTTAATTTGGTATATTTTCATGTGTAAATTAGGCTGTAATTTTGCTTTGTCTTTTCTATAGTATTATGATATTTAGCTATTGTAAAAATTGATGATATTACAGAAATTCTAATTTTCCTAATCCCGGGATTGAATCTAAGCAATCCCTAAATCCCGTGATTGGAAATTAGTCTCGGGATTGTAATCCCTAACTCCATTGTTCGTTACAATAATCGTTTTTCATTTTGCCGAAACAAATAATTTCCTGTTTCTCAGAGAGACTAAAATTTTTTAGTATTTTCTTCATACATCCTTGACAAATTGGGCGAATTCACTTCGTTCCTTCTAATATAAAATACAACTAATGAAGGAAGGATGCTTTTCTATTCATTTAAAATATTTACGAAACGTGGACGCTAAAACGACTGTCATCTCCAAAATTATGATTTGAGCTACGCTACTGATTTACATATGTGTGTTTTAAAACATTTTAACTAGTGGTGCCATCTTTAGTCATAAACAGTTATTATTGCAGTGAGATTTAACATTGTGTAATAAAATTATACAAGTACAGGATGATCATAAAAAAACTTCCCGATATATGAACCTCTAGCGGCCTAATCACTCAACCACTCGAAAAGAAATTTTACATATACTTATAGTCCAGGCAATAGGGAATTTTACCTAGCAAAATTAATGGTAGTTCTGGAAATCGGCTTACTTCATGTATTTTGGGTCGCTGAATCAGAATTTGTAACTTCCCACCAAAATTTGCCCCGGCAACTCAACCCCCCCCCCCCCCCACAATTTTGATAAAAAAAACCCAAAAATGTTTTTATTAAAAAAATCAATTTTATTATTGATTTAGGGGAAAAGTATCTAGAAGTTCAGAAAGTAGACAAAATTTGCAACAAATTAGATACATGACATTTTGACTTAAGATGAAGAGGAAGGGGCTGATCTGCCTCGGAACATGCGCGCGGTCCTGCGTGGACTAAGTTGCGCAATTCCACTTAACTACTCACACGTTTACATTCGCTCTCCCATCTCCCCTCCGAACTTTCTCTATAAGGTTTACTTTAAGGTTTTTGGGTCGCTGAATTCGAATTTTTAACTTACCCCCAAAATTCCCTCCCCAAAATAGTTGTTATTAACTTAAATGTCTTTTTGTTTTAGGGGAAAAGCATTACGAAATTCAGAAACTAGACAAAATTTGCAACAAATAGGATATATGACATTATGACGTAGGATAAACGGGGAGAGAGGGGCTGCCTCGGAACATTCCCCGCGCGCTTTTTCTCAAAAACCAAATTTTTGCAAAAAATCTATTTTTTGGATGGTTGCCGGGTGAAATTTTGGTGGGAAGTTACAAATTTGGATTCAGCGACCCAAAAAACATAACGTGAGTCGAAATCCAGAACTAGTACTAATTTTTCCAGGTAAAATCCGCTATTGCCTGGACTTCATACTTAGTGCACGTTGTGCCGCAGTGCATATTCAGAGGCAGCCCTCCCCCTCACCGTTCATCCTGCGTCATAATGTCATATATCTTATTTGTTGCAAATTTTGTCTAGTTTCTGAATTTTCCAATGCTTTTCCCCTAAAACAATAAGAAATTTAAGTTAAAAACAACTATTTGGGGGAGGGAATTTTGGGGGGAAGTTAAAAATTCGCATTCAACGACCCAAAAAACTTAAAGCAAACCTTATAGAGAAAGTTCAGAGGGGAAATGGGTGGGCGAATGTAAACGTGTGAGTGGTTAAGTGGAATTGCGCAACTTAGTTCACGCAGCACCGCGCGCATGTTCCGAGGCAGATCCCCCCTTCCCCTTCATCCTAAGTCATAATGTCATATATCTAATTTGCTGCAAATTTTGTCTACTTTGTGAATTTCTAGATACTTTCCCCCTAAAACAATAAAAAAATTGATTTTTTTAATAAAAAGCTTTTTTGGGAGGCATTTTACCAAAATTTGGGGGTGTTGCCGGGGAAAATTTTGGTGGGAAGTTAAAAATTGGGATTCAGCGACCCAAAAAAACACATAGTAAGCCTTTTTCCAGAACTACCATGAATTTTGCTTGGTAGAGTCCCCATATGGTCTCTAGTGCCTGGACTATTATTTGAAGGTATGCGCACGAGATCGTGATGATTTAAAACAATAGAGCTCTCCGGGTTACGGTTACAGTGAAAAAATTTCGAAATTTTCGAGTGGTAACATCCATTTTTTTTTCATGCGCAAATTCATCACAGCATTGAAAAACCATAAATGGCGTTGGAATGATAAATGTACGATAGAAATTGCCGGCGTAAAACACTTGCAAAAAAGTCCATTGCGAGGAACAAAGGAGTGGCTACAAGACATGTTTTTCTGTAGTCAATTTTTTTTTTCACTTGTGAACTGAGGAATGTTGTAAGATTTGTTTTAAAATATGTTTTTGAGTTGTGTTTGTGTACGCATAGTGAAAATAAAACTGTCTTTTAGGTAGATTTCGTAAGAAATACTACCTATTGCAGTCGTTACCATGTTGCGACTTTTGAAAAATTCCTTCATAACTTTTCATTATAGGACCCCAGGAACCCAAAACCACCCCCACCTAAAAAGTTTATATATATATATATATATATATATATATGTATGTATGTATGTGCCAAATTTTGTCCGCACGATAAAAGTCGCAATTATGCACGGATCGTCTTCAAACTCGCCAACAACTTTGAGATGGCTAATATCTCGGCGGGGATTGAAAATGGGTAAAATCGGACCAAGGGAATGGAAATGGGGAGGGTTCAAAAATTTGAATACCATCTTAACATGATTCCGATAAAATCAGCTCTTACACAACAATGACAGAAAAAAAAATCCCTGCTGGCTCGGGCCTACAGCCGGAGGTAGATTTCGATGTTAAGTACTAAATTCTCCAACAAAAACTTAAATCAAGATTAGAGATAAAACCCAGTTTCTTCACAAAGTGCGAGCTGTAGGGAGCTAAACTTTTTGTGAAAATTGTAATATACACGAATACACACACACATATATATGGAATAGGTTTAAAAAATGGCTACAGAAAATTCAGAGAACCTTAAAGTGTTAAAATATGTTAATATTTCCATAGTCGATTTTTTATCATGTTTTAATACATTTCTTCAAACTTACATGGCGTTAGATATTCACCTGCTGAGGTCCATTATATTTCCAATATGACGCAATATACATATTTTTTTTAATTCGTCAAACTATTTATTTTGAGTTTTCATGCTGAAATCTTGCTCTAGGAAACTTATGACGTAATATTCAATTTGTTTTCAATTTGTCAAACTATTTAATTTTACACGTGAAAATTTTGCAAAAGAAAAGTAATTGTTGTGGTGAGAATTTTATTATTTGTTTTTTTTTTAATTGTTGGCAACTGCTATAACGAAAAACTTTTATTTTTTTCCTGCCATTGTTGTGTAAGCGCTGGTTTTATCAGAATCATGTTAAAACAGTATTCAAAATTTTGAACCCTCCCCATTTCCACCCTCTTGGGCCGATTTCACCCATTTTCAATCCCCGCCGAGATATTAGCCATCTCAAAGTTGTTGGCGAGTTTGAAGATGATTCGTGCATAATTGCGACTTTTATCGTGCGGACAAAATTTAGTACATACATACATACATATATATATATATATATATATAAACTTTTTAGGTGGGGGTGGTTTTGGGTTCCTGGGGTCCTATAATGAAAAGTTATGAAGGAATTTTTCAAAAGTCGCACCATGGTAACGACTGTAATAGGTAGTATTTCTTACGAAATCTACCTAATAAATATTTTTCGTTATTGCAGTTGCCAACAATTTAAAAAAAAAGCAATAAAATTCTCACCACAACAATTGCTTTTCTTTTGCGAGAATTTCACGTGAAAAATTAAATAAAATAAATAGTTTGACGAATTGAAAATAAATTGAATATTACGTCATAAGTTTCCTAGAGCAAGATTTCTGCATGAAAACTCAAAATGAAATAAAGTTTGACGAATTAAAAAACAACAACAAAATATTGCGTCATATTGGAAATAAAATGGACCTCAGCAGGTAAATATGTAACGTCATGTGAGTTTGAAGAAACGTATTAGAACATGATAAAAACCCGACTATGGAAATATTAATTTATTTATCACTTTGAGGTTCTCTGAATTTGCTTTAGCTATTTTTTAAACCTATTCCATATGCATGCGTGTGTGTATTCGTGTACATTAGAATTTTCACAAAATGTTTAGCTCCCTAGAGCTCATTCTTAGTGGAGGAACTGGGTTTATCGCTAATCTTGATTTAAATTTTGTTAGTTAATTTAGTACTTAACTTCGAAATCTACCTCCGCCTGTAGGCCCGAGCCGGCAGGGATTTTTTTTTTTTTAGTGTGCTGAATATCACGTTACATGGGAACTGATTCGGATTGAGTGCCACGGTATTACACAGACAATTTTAGTCATACGTGTATCGTTCCAAGGTCATTTATGGTTTTTCAATGCGCTGATAAACTGATTCAAGAAAAAAGGGTGTTGCCACTCGAAAATTTCGACCTTTTTTTCACTGTAACCATAACCGTGAGATCTCTATTGTTATATACCATCACGATTTCGAGAGCATACCTTCAAATAACTAAATCTGAAATATCCTTTCGATTGTTTGAGCGGTTAGGTCTCTAGGGTTACATATATCGGGGAATTTTTTTTTATGACCACACTGTTTGTGTGTAAATTCATTATGTGTGTATTGTTTCCATATGGTACTTATTTATTTGATTTAACCATTAAAATTTTTGGTTTAAAAATGATTATTTTACTTTAAAAACCATAAATGTTAGCAAGTATACTGATTTCTCAAAGTTTGACAAAATCATAGTATTAAACGTCACTTTAGCCCAATTTTTAATATAGTTTATTACATTTCTAATTTTTCAAGAATATATTAAAACAAAAGTGTTTTATCCATCAATTATAAGTCTTCTGTTCAATAAGGTGAAAATTTATCATAATTAATAAAAATAACTTGCATCATACTTAAATTAGAATGTTGAAAAAGATTCGTTATCTGCCAGCAGAAATATAGGTTAAAAGATAAATCATTTTTAAGATTTTTAAAATTA
This sequence comes from Maratus speciosus, assembly GCA_963932465.1. Lineage (NCBI taxonomy): Eukaryota > Metazoa > Arthropoda > Arachnida > Araneae > Salticidae > Maratus > Maratus speciosus. Next base: position 31,162,904 of record OZ010789.1, on the reverse strand, counting down.
GAAAATGAAGACAAAAGATCGTTTATCATTTTGTTTAGCATATCTAAGAATTTGCTAAAACGCTAAATAATGAAATTTCTTTTGTTTATTATTAATTTCCTTTAATAAATAGAGTTTATAATTTGTCGCATGTAGTGTACTTTCATTGAAAGTTTTGGAGAATATCTATTTTCACCAAGGATGTTTAAAATTGTTTCTTGAAAGATTGTCTTAGTAATTTTAATTTAATTTATTTATTTATTTATTGTTAATTGTTACGCCTAGTGAAGTAGAATTATCTTTTTAACTTTGATACTCTTTTAAAATATAAAATAAGTATAAAGCTATGTTGCTTGGAATTTTCTACTCTGTGCTGCATTCTACGTAAAAACCAGCACATTTTCAGCAACATCTAACTTCAGTTTTAGTTATGAAGTTCGGCCTCAGACGGTGTTGCATGAAATCTGCGAGAACTGTGGGTAAACGCACACCATCAGATTGCCATTCTATACTTTGTCGTCCTGCTGCTAGTGTGTGCTGCTTAAAGATTCCAATTTACTGTGCAGAAATGTTTCATTGGTTAGAACAGTGGATAATTTTTGTCTTTCATTTCACAGCCTGGACCACAATAGTTTTGAAACAATGTAAAGTTTTCTGAGGAAGTTTAATGTCATAAAAGGACCGAAAAGTGGCCAAAAGAGGAGCCTTTTGAGAACTTTCAACAGACTGGAAACCTTAATGACGATTTGGGGTTTCACCCGTGCGGGAGTTACAGATGCAAATGCTGAACTCGTTCAGCAATTGATCCAACGACGGTCTCAGTTTATAGTTTGACGTGTTGCAACTTGCACAATTATGCATATCCACGCGAAATATCATGCACAATTGTTTTCACCTGTTTTCATACATCATTCAGGCTCGCGAACTCCTTAGTGCTGCTGTCATTAACCCTTTATCTACTGACCATTATATAAACATTATTATCATTATAAGTACCATTAAAATAATTTGTTATATAATTCGTTTAATACGTCAATTAATTGTAATACAGTTTAGAATAAGTTATAGATGCATTGCTTTATCTTGTTCCAAAAACATTATGGGTTACACAAAACACAAATATTTTTAAAAGGACGATTTCTTTTGCCTTTGCATCTCTTGAGCTTTCTTGCTGTTGGAGGGGGGCGGGGGGAGGAGGATTTTCGATTCGGAAATATTTTTATATTTCTATTGTAAGACCATTATGTTTGTACATTTCCTAATTCCACAAAATATTAAGAAAAATATTTAAAATAAAAGATTTGAGTAAGGTTATAAATATTGCACAAAATCCCTATAAATTCAAATACACTGGTGTCCAAAATTAAGGGCCAGTCACAAAATGCTAATTTTTAAGGAAGCAAATATACAAAAGGAAATAACTATAATTCAAATAATTACTATCCCTACAGCACAGCTAGTCCATATAGCATCTCATTCATGTCACACATGGTCACAAGTGTCACAGTCACTACGGTGAAACAAAAAATAGGAAATTCCACACGTCTCATTATGAGTCTCAAATGATCTCTATATGTGACTCCACTGTCAATGTGACTGCTGCTTTGTGACGAGTCACCAGGTGACTTTACAATGTAGTTACATTGCGACTCTCATGTGTCTGCCATTTTTAGACTCAATTTCAAAGTCATCATGAACTTTGCATTATGATAAGTCACCAAATAATATCACATTATAATCACATGATGACTTTTCACAATAGAGCACAATGGTGACTTCACAGTAGTCTCTCTGTCACCTGAAAGTCATCATATGACTTTAATGTGACTGTTTGGTAACTTATCACAATGCAGCGTTCACTATGACTTTGAAATTGAGTCTGCAGATTACAGTCACATGAGAGTCACAATGTAACTACATTGTAAAATCACATGGTGACTCGTCACAAAGCAGCAGTCACAGTGACGTCTCAGTGGAGTGACATATAGTGATCATTTAAGACTCATAATGAGATGTATGGAATTTCCTATTTTTTTGCTTCACGGTCGTGACTGTGACACTTGTGGCCATGTGTGACATGAATGAGATGTTATATGGACTAGCTGTGCTGTAGTGATAGTAATTATTCGAATTATATTATTTCGTTTTGAGTATTCGCGTACTTGAAAATTAGCATTTTGTGATTGGTCCTTAATTTTGAACACCAGTGTAGAATTAGTCCTGCTAAATCCTTCAATCCTTCTAAAATCGTTCCAAAATTTATTAAATGATTATGTAAATCTTCTAAGTTAGTTTAAACAATTCACGAAAAATACTTTAGAAGATAAAATTTTTATAAAGTCATAATTCAGTGCATAAAGGGTTAATGCACTTGAGACGTTCGCGAACACTATGCTGCTGAAGCGGGACGTTTGCGAAATCGATTTGAGAAAGATTTGGGGAATCTTACCGTTTACTTGGACGGATTGGTCAATAGACAGAAATGGAGCATTTGCGGAAAGGAAAATCTCCATGTCGCAGTGCCATCATCCCTGATTCTCCCCAAAAGTTTTGATTGGTGACACAATTTCATCTATTTATCCGACGCTAAAGGTTTACAGCAACGTTCTATCTCTATATTTTTGTGTATTTGTATTGGTACAAAATGTCTTAGAGGAGCACATCTTGTGGTTCATGCAACACTGTTCCTGTTCTCATCTACAGCCTGAAGTGTCATTTTGTCACGAACATTCAGATAAACTTAAAATTACACTACGTGCAAATTACTTAAAATGTGATAAAATATTTAAAAAGGTGTTAAATTACTTTAATAATTCTTAGTACTTTCAACTATATACATAGCCTTCGTCAGAGAATACAAAAATAAAAATACTGTTATTAGCGTCTTATTTTCAAATTTCATGTAGTTGATGTCGAAAGGAGTGAAAGTGAAAGTCAGTTTTCAGATCCGTAGAACATTGGGAAAATAAAAATATGGATATAGAGGGAAAGTGAAATATTACGTGTTTTATGATTCTTTAAACAAACTTAGCCAAATTCTGGGTATGTTGCAGGATAAAACGTCATTACAAACAGTATTTTCTTTAGTAATAATTTCTATTGATTTACGGATAATTAAATCATGCTAATTCTTTAAGAGGCATATAATTTTTCCATCTTCGAAATTAACTTGTATATTCTGCTTCTGATTAAGTCTTGACAGGTCTGTTGTTGGTCGGTTGTACTTCAAATCTCTCAAATGTTCTTTAATACGATCTTTAAGTTTACGAGAAGTCATTCCTATGTATTCGAGATAAATATTTTTTGTTTTCAGTGGAATTACATATTCTACAGATACTTCATCTTTCGGGATTTTGGCACTAACTAGATTTTTCAATTTTATGGGAGGAGTGGCGATTAACTTTACGCCAAAGCGAAAAAGAGCATGTCTGAGTTTTTCGAAAAGTCTTGGAATATACTACATTTTGCAATATCTCTTATTACTCGGGGGAGTTTTTTGTATCTTCCGAAATTAAATGCAACTATTATTCATATTTTAATTTTCAAAATGTTTTCCGGATCTAAAAATTGACTTTTACTTTCACATCTTTCGAAACCAACTATGTTAAATTTGAAAATAAGACGCTAATACCAGTATTTTTATTTTTGTATTCTCTGTCCCAGGTTATGTATACAGTTGAAAGTACTAAGAATTATTAAAGTAGTTTAATACTTTTTAAAATGTTTTAGCATCTTTTAAGTAATTTGCACATAGTGTAATCGTAAGTTTAACTTTTTGAAGATGAATTTAGCATTCTATTTATTTATTTGCTGAACATTCAGATGATCGTGTCATTGCCCAGGATCATTGCAAGCATATAGGAAACAGCAATGATTGTCCTCCCTATTCGCCGAATTTGGCTCCCTGAGACTTTTTTCTCTGAAGGAGAGTAACCTGAAAGACGAGGTGTACCGACAAAAGCTTCAAACGATTGTCGAACTAAAGCGTCTCAATACTATGTTAGAACATTCGGGGTATAACATTAAGAATGGTTTCTGAGAATTTTGTTCTCAGATTGCGCCATTTTGTTACTGGAAGTACTTCATGTATTAAAAATATATCGTTATTTAGTTTTTGCAGACATCTTCGCAACACGTTCATACAGTTTTTTGTTTAATTTTCTGAATCATCTGCGCCATCTGTAGGCAAATTCCGTAACAAATTTTAAATTCAGTGTCTATGAATATTTACGGGTTTCCCAAGAACTTAGCAAACAGCGTATTTCTATCAGTTTTCGTTTTCCTTTACTCATATAACTGTAATTTTAGTAAGGTAGAATACAGTTGCAATTTCCAAGTTAATTTGGATAAAATATGATAATACAAATTAGGCAAGATGGCTCTAGTGTTTAACGAAATCGAAAATGTAGAATATTCGTCATTTTATTTAGAATAAATAGTTTATAAAATAAATAAATCCTCTAAAGTCATGCATGTGCAACAAATAATAGCAACGCATACAGCTTTATTTGTAAGAAAATACTTCTACTTTTACTTTACTTTTAATATTACAAAGTTTCTCACGTACACGTCGAATAAAACAACTTGCAAAGTAATTGTCGATAAAAAATCCCCGCTAACTCCACAGAGAGGAATTTTCCCGTTCTAAAATATTCTAATTTTTAATAAAACAATTTTTAAAGCACATTTTCTTCTTTAATATTTCTAGTATATTTATAAAAGCGTTTTAAAAGTGTGTATTTTGAATTAAATGTTAAAATAAATATAAAAATATGTTTAAATAAAGACATGGAAATCCATACAAGGAATTTGATATGAGAAAAAGGAAATATGTGTAAAATAATGAGCGAGCAACTCAATCGAATGCATTTAACCGAGAACTAGTGTAAATTTACAGAGATTCTCGGGGTTTTTTTTTTTGTGTGTGTTTTTACAAAAGATTTTAGCAGAGTAGAATTATCAGAAAAGCGCTTTGCTTTTAGATACAAATGTAAAAGACTTATATCTCGTGTTTCTTTTAATATAATTATTGAAACAAAAGCGAAATTTTAAAATCATATTTTAAAGTCATATTTAAAAATTATACATTTACATTTTAAATTAATTTAGTTTGTAGAAAAATTTTATTTTAATTTTTCTCTTTTCTAGCAGCTTTATCGTGTTGTCTGTAAAATGTTAGAATTGAAACGTACTGTAATATTATAGAAACTTTTTTTTTAATTCCAAAATATGAGATCTTATAGGGTAATGCGTACTTTCCTGAATTCTGGTATTTACTCTTAATTATTAAAATTTAAAATATTTCATTTATTATTAAATTTTATTCCGACCTCCATGCGAGTTTTATAATTTCACTGTGATTTTTTTTTTTTTTTCTTGATAATATACAAGAACAAATCAAAAGGTAAATATTTTTTCTATAAACATCCTGCTTATACATTTAAAAGGGAATATAACCAAGGCCAAATACAAAAATAATAGTAATAAAGATAATAATAATAATAATTATTATACATATCGGTGCACTCCGAAGCACAATGGGTCATACACTGTAAAAAAAATTCCGCAACGTTCCTGGGAAAAAATGGGCAGCTGAGTTGCCCATTATTTCCAAGAAACATTTCTTGAAAATGACTGGAACTTTACTGTATATGTTAAAAACTTTCTACAGAAATGCCAGTAAGTTTCCTGCCAAATACCAGGAATATTTCTGTTGACAGCAAACCATTACTGACATTTCACAGCATGCGGGATCCGCAGACGATTTTTACATTTCCAGTTGACAATTTTCTCTTTATTATCATTATTTGTTAGAAGGAAAAAATATTTTGAAATTGACATTAAAATTATTATTTATAATTTACACGAAAAAATAAATTTTCAGTTAAAATTCAATAAAGTAAATATATATATGATACATTGTTTCTGAACTTTGCTTAAAATATAAAAATATATAAATGTAAATAATAATTAGAAAAAAAATCTAGACATAAAATATTTTGGTTTTTCGTTAGTAATTATGTTAGTTTACAAGTTAGATAAAATAAATATAAATTTTCATGAAAAAAAAAACCTAAACGTAATTGTATATTTTTTCCGAAAAAAAAAATTCAAATTTGCAGCAATTCAAAGTGTCAAATATATATCAAATTTAAATCAAATTGTAAAAATATAAAAATTGTTAAAATATAAAATTAATTAAAAAAGAAAAAAAAAAAGCCCAGAGGTAGCATCGAACTCGGGCCGTACGGGTGGCGTGCGAGCTTTCTGCGTCCGCACCACGAAAGACACGTTGAGAGTTGCAAACTAATGGGTATTTGAAACGTATGCTAAACCTCGGCATCTAATTTCTGAAAATCTAAGTCCCATTTGAAGAAATCCTTTCACAAGAATAATTAGAGATAAGAACTCTAAAACATACTTTAAATTAATCAAAATCGGTGAAAATCATGTTTGATGGTCCCCTGGTTAATGGAGATCCAAATAATAGGTGTATTTTTTTTTACACGGTCTGCTCCTTAAACATTCCACAGACAAGTAAGATCTCTTAGCGATGTCACGGAGGTATTGTATTTTGATCTAAATTGTCTTGACAATAGAGACGTAAAGCATTATGTCGTATATTGATTTATTTGCATTCCATATTGATTTTTTTACATTCATTTAAGGAATTCTTTTTCGACACTCGCGCGCGAGCAACGGATTATAGCAAAAAAATAATAAATGGCGGCCGCAGCGTTTTGCTGTTTCCAACTTTTGTTCAGGAACGTTTCAGATAAGAAAACCAGAATTTCACAGGAAAGAGCTAAATTATTCTGAAAACCTGAGAAAAGGCGAAACGTTCCTGGATTTTACATGGAACGTTACCATTTTTTTTTTACAGTGTATTGGTCTTATCATTGCAGACGTCACTTGTGCCGCATGTGTAAAAGGTGATGAAGTAATGATTTATATAAAGAATTTCAATACAAATGAGCGTTAATATCTTCTAGTAATATTTTTTTTAAATCTCAGATAAGTTAATTTTATAAGAATAGTATATATTTAATTAAAACTTTTGATATTTTTTTTTCCATTTGACTTTAACATTTAGAAGGACTTTAAATTTAAATAATAAAGGTTTTATCATTTACAAATATTTGATTCACCTTGTATAAACGAACATCTAACTCTTCTTAATAAGCGATGCAAATTTAATAAAATAAAAACAATTCGTTTTATGCAAATTATCATTTAATATTTAAAGCTACTTTATCTTATAATGCGTTGTTACTTTTGGAAAAGTTGGACGAGAAGTATATTGGAATGTCACATTAGAATTAACTTTTTTAACCACATATGAACGGTATAAAAAATAATTTCTGAGGCCGACTGAAACAATTTACTAATGTTAAACTTAAATCACATACATTGCAAAGTCTGACTAAATAGTATTAGCATAGGGTAAAGTGTCCATATTTTATCCTCCCAGTCCCTTTTAGGTCCTAAATGTTGTAATTATCAGTGAAAACCTACCAAATTTGGATTTTATATAGACTAACGACACACGCATATAAAAACATAGGCAAATATCGTACAAAAAAATTTAACAATGTGAAAAATTGTTCTTACAAAAGTATCTAAAAAACGCAAAAGAAAAAAAAATAGTCCCAATTTCGTCCCCCCCCCCCCAAAAAAAAAAATTCAATACACCAAGGCTTAATTTTTAACTAAATCAAAATTTATTTCTAAATGAGTAAGTATTTCTTTTTTTTTTTTTTACATTAAAGTAAAGCACAACGAAATGTACTAATTATCAGCGGAATAATAACATAACGAAACATTAGCCATCCAAAAATGAGGAAAAAATTGTCATGGAAAAGCATTCCTAATTTCGTCCTCTGGACGAAAATAAGAACTGCGAGGGAGACGAAATTGGGACCGCGCTACTTTCCAATAGGGCGGAGCTTCGTGTTCCCGTAAGATGAACGGAGCGTCCTAAAACTCACTGTATGCTATTGTCAGCATCTTACCTACGTAAAATACATGCAATGAATAAGAAATAAGTACTTAATGTACAGTAAATAACGTTTTACAAACGACGTAATAAGAACTTGGCTCTTCTAAAAATAGGGAATTCGGCGTCTTTAATTTATATATACGTCTTGGCGAACGAAAATTTCAATACTGACCCCTTTTATCCTCCGTCCCACGTGCCTTGCGTCATAAGTGGCGCCACTTTCGCAGAAGCTGAGAAGTTATGGGAAACGAAATTAGGAAAGGGGGCGAAATATGGCACTTTACCCCACTCTAACGTGAACATTTCTATCAAGACGAATACCTTATTCTGTTCATTTATTTTTAATTCAAAGAACGAAAAATTTTGATAATAACTTTAGTCCAACATAGAATATTTAAAAAAAAAATCAAATTTTAGTTAATAAATACAATATTGATGAAGTGTCAAACTTAGGATGCAATAATAATAAGTCTTTATTACAGCCAAAATCATACTATCAAAAATGAATTATGGTTAAAATGTTCTCTGTCCTTATTAGCGAAGTAATTATATCTCAACAAACCTATTTCATCTAAATGCAATTACCTAATATCTTTCTCTTATAAAATACCGTAGATTCACCACTGCGTTTCATTAGATCTAGTGAAGGAGATTGAAATAGAATTTAATGTACAAAGTCAATGTCTTCAAATCCAGAATTTTAACAATAGGAATGAATGTTTGAGTGTTTAATATAATTTACGAGCTAGTTGAAAATACATTCAAAAGGGTGAATTGGTATAAAATCCAGTCGACATTGTTTACTGTACGTATTACTGATTTACAATATAAAATTATATTACTTTGAACATTAAATACGCCCCATTTCACATTGCTATTTAAGTGTAAAACTAACAGAGTGAAAAATGTCCAAGCCGGGAATCGAATCCGGAACCTCGGCCTCCAATGCTCTACCTCTGAGCTACGAAGACGATACCCAGCCTGACATTCCTCACTCACACATGTCGGAAAGGCTGCAACCGCAGTACAAGATGGAAAAATCATCATGAGAACACATCCCTGCGGCGAATCATGAGATGAGATAAAGCCCAGCATAGGCGAAAATATACATGTATTTTTACCCGACTGGAAAGAAGGGTTATGTGTTTCACGCGTATCTGAGTATGTGGATTTCTTTATACCTTCGAAACATCCCAACGGATGAATGGATTTTAAGGAATGAGGTCTTTGTCGATTCGTCTTAACCGTCCGATGGTTTCAGGCTAGGTTTTGTTTTTTTAAAAAAATAAAAATGGCGGCCGTAAAATATAAAATGGCGGTACAGACGAAAAAAAAAATTACGTGCCATATCGAGTGGCATATCATTGGACTGGTCTTTCAAAATGAAGACGATGTTTCGTTGACTATTTTACAGTCAGACGGCCCCGTTTAAATATTACACAACCTGGAAGTTGTGTAGGTAGGATCTCAAGTTTTACTGCAACTCTAACATTCATAGACATCTATAGGTCTCACCAAAACATTTTTTATAGCTAGGAACTAACATTTAAACACAACTTAAAAGTCACCAATACAAGTAAATAAAAAAAAATAGGTAAGTAATATAAAAAAAAGTTTCACTTTGATGAGAAATAATTAATTAGTCCGCTTTTTACGCAGTCGTTTTTTTTTTTTTTTTTTATTTAATTTTTACTTGTTATTTAATTTTTCAATTACTTATTAGCGATGAAATTATTTGAAAAATTAATTAAACATACATATACAGGGTGAGTCTGAAATCATGGGACAAACTTTGAAGGGTGGTAGAGCTCCCTATAACAAACAATTATTGTATAGGAATATATGGCCGGAAGTGAATCGTTGAGGTACAAACACCAGGGGGTCAATTTGGCGCTTTGTTTTCATTTCAAAATGTCTCATTCATGCCAGAATATTCCTATACTTTTTTATCTTTATTTGAGACAGACATTCCATGCTTACACAGAGAAAAAATTCTTCTTTGAAAATTTCCGGTATGAAATCGAAATTTTTGAATAAAAAGGAACTCCATTTCTATTTCTTTTCCTCTATTTCCTGTGTTTGACAGATTTGCCAATTTTGTGGGGGTTTTTTTATTCAAAAATTTCGATTTCATACCGGAAATTTTCAAAGAAGAATTTTTTCATCTATTTCCTGTGTTTGACAGATTTGCCAATTCGTGTTTTTTTTATACCGGAAAAAAAAATAATAGCACAATAAATTAAAATATTAATCGTTGATTGCTTGTTTCTATAATAAAATTGATTTTGAATGTTTGATACACTTTTTTGTTGTTGTTATTTTAGTTATCAAAGGTAAAACGATACTAACAAAAATGCACAAGAATAAACATTTTTTCACTAACTTTACCAGCAAAGTTATTATCTCTCTACAAAATCATTCCATTTAAATGTAATTCTTAATGTCAGTTCTCTTTCAAATTCATTGACTTTCACTATATGTGTATTAAATGAGTTTGAATTAAAATTTAATGTGCAAAGACAGTGTCTTTAAACAGGCCTTGAAGCGGTGACTTTTTTAGCCACCACTAATCTTATAAGAATATATTTATGGCAGATTACAACACGCACCATGAAGTAGGTTCCTACAAAAACTGCATACATTTTAAGCGTACAAACTGAATGCTGGAATCGGGCGTAAATCAACACAACTGTAAAAACGGGGTTGGTGACTCACATACCCGGGCCTTCAGTGTGACGTCATATATGACAGAATATCTGCCATCTGCGTATATTTTCTAAATCTTTAGCCACTCATGGAATATGAATATTGTTTACCAGATTTATTGCAAAATAACGGCATAGTGAGAAGGGGGTAGGGTCCAGATGCACTTGACACCACTTCGCCTTCTATAATCAGAGATTTTTCAGCTATTGAGGTGATCAAGGTGAAAAAACTTTACAATTTTAGTTGTGTGAAGTAAGAAAACAGTTAGACCACTGTCAGACGGGCGTCTTTTTTGCTGCTTTTTTGCTTAAATATTATCCATTCACAATGCTAAGCATTGTGAATGGCAAAAAAGCAGCAAAACAGACGCCCGTCTGACATTGGTCTCAGGCATCTTCCTGTAGTTCAACCCCACCCTCTATGGAGCGCGTGACATTGATTGATGTGACCTCCTCTTTAATCTTGCGGTTACCTCTCCCATTTAAGATAGGACGCTTAATATGTATGCAGTTTTGGGTTCCAACGACATCTAAAAGACATATATCTAAAATGAAATTTTTTGTAAGGAAATAGTGGTGGTAAAAGTTTTTATTTAGTGTCTGTAAAAAGAGATTGCTCAGAGGCCTGTTTTAAATTAAGGAATTGAACAGAATGAATATTTAAACATTTAACATTATTTATGAGATTTAAAAAATACTTTAATCTGACGATACTTTAAACGAAATGATGAAATAAACTAGGAAACAGGAATTCTGCTTTTTCAGAATTTATTGTCACACCCGATGAAAAAAATCTGTATATAAATATAGATATACAAAACATATTTCAGTTTTAAGCTTTTAATTTATATAAAATGATATCATTCGCATCCGCTGAAAAATTCCTCATTTACAATCCAGTCTTAAACAACATCTCCAGTAAAATATGCGTAGGACGTCACTATCGCTGAATAAAACGTAAGTCCAAAAAAAGAGATGTCAATGAAGAAACTTGACAAAAAAACGGCTATCTAATCATTCATATTCCATCATTTGTTTGTAATAGTAATACAGATATTTAAATTAAATATAATTTATAAAAGTTCCATGTTGTATCAGATATCATTCATTTATATTTTTTTCAAAATAGCACGTATTTTAATTACAGTTTTTTTTCAGTTGTTATGAGAAAATGGCAACAAGAAGATATAGTTACTATTTTCGAAGTATTTTTCCTTCACTTTCTACAAAAATGGAGAACTTGCGTTACCAACATTAAACGAATAGCGCTAAAAACAACAACAACAAAAAAAAAATCAAAAATAAATTGTGATACAGTTTTTAAACAAATTGTGTTTAAAAGTACTTTTTTCCGAATACGACGGTATAAAAATTGAAAATTTGCGATGCTTAGAAAAAAAAAAAATGCAGTAGAGTATTTAAACGTACAATGATACATCCGCTTTGTTTTACCGCTGGCGGAACGTTATATTTTAGAGACGACATTTGGCGAAAGAAATAGTATATCGGGGGCTAATAACTTTTCTGAAAAGAGATTATTCATTATTTTTTTTTCAATTAAAAAACTAAAATTATAAAATTCTTAAAAAAATTAATATAACGATTACTTTTGGAATATTTAAAATATCGATTGATTTCACCAAATTAATAATTTTACATATATGTTTTTTTAAAGATCAGTTATTAAAAATACATGCATGAATCGTCTAAATAGGTTTAAAATACATAAATAATACATTTTGTATTATAGCTGAAAAGCATACTAGCGAAAATAGACCAGAATTATACTATTCTTACATGGCTTCATTAAAAAAGTTTTTATACATTTAAAAACTATTTATCCGAACTTAATCTCCATTGGTAAGTTCACTTTAAAAGCTGTAGGTTAAAATATTGCTTTTCATTCTCTTTATTAAAAAAATACATAATATAAATTTAACGTATAATGCTTTTAAATTAGAGAATTTAATAATAGGAATATTTAAAGTTTTAAGAGCTTTCTTCGATCCACGCGACGATATTTGCAAGTTAATGTTAAACCAATGGCAGCATGCTTTTGAAATTTCCCGTTTCATTTCAATATTGTTTAGTTTTTTTTTTTTTTTTTGCGCAGGATATTTTAGGTCGGTATTTAACCCCTTGCCTGTGGAATATATTTGAGAAAACGTACCAATAATGAAAAAAAAAATCTTTAATTTTGTTCTGAATGCAAAATTACAAAAATCCGACAAATGGCGCGAAATTGCCGAACTTTTCGCGGGAAAGTATCGCCATCTATAGATAAAATTGTAAATTACATACTAAGCATTGGACGAACTGAGTTCGGGCTTCACAGGATTGAAACACCGATTTTTTCTCTTGCCCGAACTCATGTCGGGCATTCCAAAATTGACGTATTTACGTTGCCTGAACTGATTTCGGGCGTCACAGGCAGGGAGGTGTGATCTTGGCATTTTTTCGATTTAGGATGTACTTTTCTTTTAGGACAGTTTCAATTTCAGTTCAAAAGTAAACGAAAAAACTGTAGCCAAAATTTAAAATGCAAAAATATACGTGTTAGACATCGATTTCAGGTATCCTATGTAAAAAAAAAATCGGTATATAAAAATGCAAATGAGAAATTTCAAAATAATGCTGCTGTTGTTTTAACATTAGCTTGCGAATGTCGTCGAGTGTCAGGCAACGAGATATTGCAACGAGTGACAAGTATACGTGACGCATAAGTGCATGAAATCCTTAAATTTCAATAGTAGGTATTTGTACATAAATTTTTACCTTATTAATAAATTATTTCCAGAAAAAGACAAATCATCAGGTTTGGCCAGATATGATAATCTTGGAGGAAATGAAAAGCACATGGACTTTCATTTGAAATGGAGCAAAATATTTCATTTTACAACTTTAAGTAAGGAATATAACTAACATTATTTTAATTATAAGATTTAATATTTAAAGGCAAAAACGGCAATTGTCTTCAATAAAATTTGAGAAATTGCCGAAAAGTATATCACCTCTTTATCGATTTTAAAAAAATTATAAAAAGTTTTGAATATGTAGATGACTGTATACTCTTGAAAATAAATTTATGATAGTCGATTTTGATTGACATAGGTTATCCGATCTTATTTCAATAGAACGAAGATTGCAAAGCTCATCGTAGAATTTATCTGTTAAATGTTAGCAATAGTTTCATTGTAAGATATAAATCCTTATTAAACATGATACACACAATAACATAAACAGATGCGATAACTTTAAATATGTTCATATTTCAGAATTTTTTAAAATAGAAAACATTAATACGAAAATTGATAAAGTAAAAAAGAAAAAGTTAAACTTTCAAAACCAAAAACTACAGAAATGCAAGTATATAGATATGGTAATGGCCAATTTTCCTTCTTACTTTCAACTAATTAGTTTCAAGTATTACTTAATAGTGAGCTGTTCAAATTGAATCCAATCTCATATATTCGAATTCACATGACTAAACGTTTTGTAAAGTTGTACATTGTACGTTTGTAACGTTTTGTAACGTAAAACGTTGATTAAACGCCAACTGACTAAAATCCCGCTTTCGCCTATATATATCGAAGTTTTAAAATATCCTATTCGAAAAATTATTTTAAATAATATTTAAATAATATCAAGTTATATTTAATAAAACAAATATTAACAAATTGTCAAATAAAACGTAAGAAAAAAAGGAAAAGAATTATTCTCCAAAGACTAATATCATACTAAAGAAAATGGATCAGTATTATAACTGTCAAAGCTAATAATATTACTAAATGAATCTATACAAAATTGCTTCATTTAAACGCAATTAACTAATGTCAGTCCCATTTCAAATTACATTTAACTTAGCTAAAGGAGGCTGAATAAGATTTTAAACGTGTATTCTAATAAAGGATCTTAGCAATAAGAAGATTTAGGAGATAAACGCCATTTATGGAGTAGCTTTAAATATATGCAAACGACTGTAATGATATGAACTCCAAATAATATTGTGAAAGTGAATAAATCTGTTAGAATGTGTAATGAAAATTTTACATTAACTTTAGACTATTTAAAACTGTATAATACCAGGTGTCCCAAAAATGACCGATGATTTTAAAATTCAATAACTTGCAAACGGCGACAGATATTAAAAATATTCTTGCAAGAGGGTTAGGTTTGATGTCAGGGGATTGTTTTGCTGTGATTCTTTATTTTAGTTCGAATTTCAAAAAATAGATGGCGCTGAGAGTAATAGGTGCTCAGTTCAGATCCGATTTTTGGTACTTCGGAAACCATTTAATACATTTTTATCTTTCGCATGGAAGAAGAGAGAGGCCAAAAAATCATTCCAGGATTTAGCGGTTATAGCTTGCAGCGCCATTTATCGATGCTATTTGTAACTAAAACCCATAATCGCAGCATACAAACTCCTGACATCGTACATAACACGCCTGCAAGAATTTTGTTTAATTATCTGTCACCGTTTGAAAGTTATTGAATTTGAAAAGCATCGGTCCTTTTTGTAACACACGCTATGAATATTATGATTTTTTTTGTGTTGGGAAGATCCAGACACATTTTAATATGGTAAAGTTTTGTAAATTAATCAATCCAAACATCTATGGATAATGTATGAGAAGCAGCCAAAGTTAAAACAGAACACTCGCCGTAAAACACATTCAAGTTGGCAACAGTGTTGTAACATATCGATACTTCCATCTCGAGGGTTGGTAGATTGCAGGATGACAGCTCACCGGTACTCACAGTTATATTTTTAATTCTTTGTAGGTGAGCGTAGTGAAAATTTGTGTGTCCAGAATTTGAAATAGAAACAAGCAAAGAAGAGCACATGGGTGTGGTTCGTTTTTTGGTGTCTGATGAGGCTGGAATACTCGAATTTTATCGTCTCATGTATGTTATCTACAGCGAACACTGTTCGTCATTGACAAGTATGCACATGTGGTATAAGAGATTCCGAGAATACGCTCAACACTGCAACACGATCCCGGTCAGGTCAGGCCCATCGAACTGTTACGCCTGATGTGGTTGCGCAGATTAATGGTCTTATCTGGGAAAACCGATAAATTACAGAGAAAGAAATTCGTTCACATTTTTTATCGCCTTGAAGAAAGACATTCGTGAACTTAGATTTCATTCGGCCGAGGAAGTGCAAGAGTGGATGAGGTTGTGGATCCGTCAGCAACATAACTCTTCTACAAGCCTAGAATTCATGTCCTCGTCTCCCAGTGGGATAAATATCTTAACAGTTCTAGCAATTATTTTTTAATACAGTAGAGCCTATTTTATCTGAAACTCTTTTAACCGATACTCTCGGTTAACCGAAATCCATTTATTTATTTATTTTATTTTATTTTTTTTTTTTACCATCACATTTCTTGTGTGAAAATCCATTTTGAAAAAGCTTTTTTTTCACTTAATATGTGCACAGTAGAACAGTAGAATCTCCTTTATCCGAAACTCCTTTAACCAAAACTCTCGGTTAACAAAAATCAATTTTTATTTTTTACTATTACATTACTTGTGTGCAAAATCCATTTTCAAAGTTTTTTTCTTTTTTTTTTTTTTTTTTAACTATCATATACCTCGTGATCCTATCAATCCTTTTCGAACTAAGAGTACATATAAATATTTTCGATCCCCTTTCTTAGAGTTCCTTAAAATTTAACGAGCTCTCGTAAGCTGAGGAGTGGAACGAAGGAAACGAAACCCAGTTTCGGAAAAAAATTACATCGAATTGCTTTTATTGAAACAATTTTATACAGACAGCTCGAAACTTAAAAATCAGCAACAGGGACACGGGACGGTATAGGAGTTTTCCTGGAATTTGGACCCCCAACATCATTTAAAACTTATTTATCTCGTTAATATTGTTATGCAATCATACAATGGGGTGTTCCCCAGTATATGAAATACAAAAAACACTAAAAAGTGTATTGAAATAAAAATTATTATTCAGGGACATGAAAGTCAAAAGATTGTGCGAATGCCCCATATGCAAAAACAGTGTTTTAAATTTAATAGATTTTTTTATTCGTATATACATAATTCACACTGGAAAATTAAAATAACAATATTTGCTTTAATTAGTAACAGACATTTCGTATTTAAGAAATCGAAAATAACTATTGAAACTTTCTGGTGTTACGTAGTCAGATTCTCTGAACTACGTAATTTCTAGAACGTATTCTATCATGCGAATTAAAGGATTAAAGGTTAAGTTTTATAAAATAAATAATTATATAAAATAAGATATTTGAAGACATATTTATTAAAATATTTACTAATTTGCAATATTTTAGCATAAAACTGCCACACGATAGTAGTTTTTACTCGTATTGCAGATGTGCAACTAACGAAAAAATATTATTATTGGCGTATTATCTGAAAAATGTATCTCTGATTTTTTTCATTATTTTTCCTATGTAATTAACCTTTCAGAGAATCATATATAACTTTTTCGAAACAAAATAAAAAATCGCGCCTTTAAGGGTTAAATTTAAGGAGGTATCACGTAGCTAAATTTAACATAATTAACTTTAAACATTTTTGCACATATTAATTTCCATTTCAGGATTAGATGAAAGCCTTTCATTTTATGATTTAGTTTTAATATAATCACAGTATTATTGAGCTTAAAAATACTCACATGCTACTATTAATTGAATTGATTCTATTGGAGTTTTTATATAAATTATTAGTACTGAATTTTCCTCAAATGTTTAAATATTCCATGTATGCCAGTTTGTGCTTTTTAACGTAAATATACATATGCGAACAAACCATAAACTAAAAATTATTAATAAGGTGTACTGCAGCAACCGCTAGGAATACGGCCAAACTTTGATGTCATCAAAATCTACCCAGACATAGACATCTTAAATAGCACAACATACAAAATTATACTTATTTCACGACTGCATAAATTCAAAATCACAATTTTAGACAAACATGTTTAAATTAAAATAAAGACTCTAAATAAATGTACAACATCATACGATGAAATTAAGTTGTAGTCAGTCATCGTTATTGACTTCACTCTCATTCAATATCAAACTTTCAAAAGAAATCACTTTCACTAAGAAATTTAAGAGAATAATTTTAGTAATCGAGTAATAACATCTCAAAGAATGCGTGAGAGAATGTCAAGTATGAATTACAAGTGCAAATGTAAATATGCGAAATCTATATATGACAAGAAAACTTGATGGTAATCTAGAGAGTCTCGGCAAAAGGGACGTGGGCAGGGACCTCGGGCGGAGACGAGGAGCACCGCGAATTCGACGGCGGTCTCCCAGCTCACTCATCACTGACCGCTACCCGCGGCTAATAATGAGCTCAAAGCCGCTTAGGTCGTCCGGTAGCTTCAGTGCTCCGAACACAAACCTTCCCGGTTTTCGATGTCTTTAATTTAATCAATTTCCCTTTTAAATTTTTCCGGGTGCACTTTTTCAATTTTTTTTTTCTTTTTCTTTCATGGCTTTGAACATCAGTACATTCTTGGGGCTAAACAATAATACTCCAAGTGCTACCTCAATCGGGACCATGTACCCCAATGGCGCTTGGTGCATGCAAAATCCGTCATGGCTGCAAATTCCCCCCAAGTTCCTTACGAATTATACAACTAGAGGTGCCTATTCAGGTGAAGGTCTCGTCACCTGATCAAGGTTCTAAATTACGACACCAACTTGAGTTGCACCTTGGGTGCTCGGCAGGATCTATAGGTAGTAAAACTAAACAAGCAAATCCACTATAAGTAACCGGTCAACATAGAACCAAAAGAAAGTAAAGCAAAGCTGCTTTTAAGACGCATATGTGCTTGTCCAGCAGTGTCGTTCAGGCGATTTCGCACCGTTTCCAGGCACTCAAACCCGTAAAACTTGGTTATAGTCAGGTAGGTAGGGGGCTGGTCAGCAGTTAGAAATAGACTGGAAACCGCACTGGTTCGGCCATAACTTTGTGTCTGCAAATTTAAAAGCAACAGAACTTCCATTGGCAAGCGGGCTTGCCACCAAACCCAGAAAAGTAATACCTCCGGCTGCGATCATCTCACATCTACTCGAATAACAAGCCTTCGATAACCTCTGAGCTGCTGCAATTTTTCATAATACTACACTCGCGAAGAGATGCCTTCACGAGTAGCAGGACTTTGCACCCATTACGGATTTTAAATGCATCAGGCGCCATCAGCGTACATGGTCGCGATTAAGGTAGCACTTGGCGCACTATTGTGTAGCCCCAAGAATATACTGGCTTGCATGTTTTCTTGTCATAATTTCGTACATTCACATTTGGACTTGTAATTCGTACTAAACAGATCTTTAAGAGATATCTCGAGCCATCTAGTCTACACAGCTAAAAAAATAATTTATTTTTCCATTGCATTATATTACAACATTAATAAAAACTATATAACATATTCTTAATAATAATATACATAAACAAAATTCTCATATAATATTACGCTGATAGACCTTCGATTTCATATCATTTAATAGTCCTGTCCGTTGTCTAATTATTGTCCATTAAACTTTTAATTTCGCTGATTTCGCGCAAAGTGTAATCAGAGTGCGAAAGAGAAGTCTGATGTATTTTTAGTGCCAGCAATTTGAAAAGGAAAATTATTTTAATATCACATATAAGGGGTCTAGGGACTCTTAAAATTGGAAAAAAGGGAAATAAAAGGACTATTTTCAACATTTTATATCTTAAAATGTATATGATTTCAAAACACAATTTTAATAAAGATGAAAGATATAAGTAATGTTCTTTCATTTCATGTATTTAAAAAATTGCAAGATACAGAAATAGTATTTATAGGGGGCTCCAAACTGACAGACATTTGACGAGCAGTAAATTGGTATGATAGCTTACGCGCAGGATTACAAAATAAATATTGCAACTAGAATGAAAATTTTGGTACCTACTTATACTTCAGATTATAATCCTTAACCTAAATAAATTTGTATTTAAAGCATTTTTATATTTTTAGTGCAAAGTTGTGTTTAGCTATTACAAAATTTTGAAACTTTCAACAGTATAATCATGTAAAAAATATTTTTTTGAACAATAAAATTGAAATTTTAGGTTCCGTTTTTATAGACTAACATGAAAAATATATTTTGAAAATTTCGTGAAAAAAAATATTCAGAAGTTTTCGAGATATTCTGCGCTTTATGCCCAAAAACGTCATTTGGAGTAAAATGGCTTCAAAGTTTTGGAAATGGAACTTCAGCTATTGCACGGGTATAATTCTAAAAGCCATAACTCCTGTTCTAGCAGGAATTTCAAGGAAATAATCATATCAAAAAGTTCAGAAAAGATAGCAGTTTAACATCTAAATAAATTAAAATTTAGAAAATTTTTAAGCTTTAAGAGTCCTGAGACCGCTCAAAGTAATCTTTTTTGGTTAATAAACGAAATGTTCATAAATTTTTGAATTTAAGATTGTAATACAAGAATATCTTTTCATCCTATTTAAAATCATACCAACGAAAATGGACCAGAATTATAATTTTCTTCACTGATCTCATTTGCAAAGTAATTATGTCCCAACAAATCTATTTCATTCAAATTTAATTACCTAATGACTGCCCCTTTCAAAACCCATAGATTTAGTATTTCCTTTCAGTATGTCTATTAAATGTCACTAATTTGAATTTAACTTATAAAGCTAATGCCTTCAAATGAAAGATTTTAACAGTAGGTGGTTTAAAGGTTTAACGTGGTATCCAAACTAGCAGAAAATATTCGCAAATGACATTATTCATATAAATTCTAAACAATAATGTGAATTATTAAAAATTGCCTAAAATTTTAATGAAAATATTATATGAGTGAGAATCGAATTTTATATCCATATTTATATTAAACTTGGAAATTATTTAATAAAACAATTTATTTTATTATTATTTAAATTCAAAACTTTTCTTTAATATTGATGATTTTGAACGTTATTTGAGAAACTGAATCCAACAGAATACGAAGCATTTAATTAGGATAAGCTACGTTTAATTTAATCAAAGTAAACAATTTATTGAGTTCAGAAATTAAGGCAAACACATCATTTAGAACAGAGAGTGCATTTATTGTATAATTTAACAGAGAAGTGTTACATCTTCAGGTAAACTGCTTATTCTTCACGTCACTGTACGTTTTTATGCAATTAATGAATGCATAAAATATCAGTGATCTTGTTTACGGCAGTACGTAACGGCGGTTGCAATACGAAAAGTGAGAATTAAAGAATGAAGTTTTATATACATTTGATAGATTTTCTGAAATTCTTTAAGCTGTTTATTTTTAAATTTCTCAATACAGGATAGTACGGAAATTTTATGCAAAATATTTTTCATGTAAAATATGTAATTATATGATATTAAAAAATATTGTTAAAGATCCACATATTGGGTATATGCAAAAGTAAGTTTTGTTTTTGGTTAAATTTACACGTTTATTTAGCAAGTATATAAATGTGGTACATTAATATAGTGGTATTGTATTACTGCAGTAACAATGTATGCTTCCTGTGTTTGTTTGCGGTCTTGATCGAATAATGCTTGCAATTTTTCATCTTTAAACTTTTTCGGACTACCTTCACGTTCTGCATCTTCAACATCGAATGAACTTCCTTTAACCTTTTCGCTTCCTGGGTCCCAAAATGGGGACCTCCATTTTGTCAAATTTTATTAATGGTACTCCAATATACCGGGTGTCCAAAAATGACTGATGGATTTTAAAATTCAATAACGTACAAACGGTGACAGATATTTAAAAAATTCTTGCAGGAGGGTTATGTATAATTTCAAGAATTTGTTTACTGTGATTCTTGATTTAGTTCAAATTTCAAGCAATAGATGGCGCTGAAAGCAATAGGTGCTCAATCCAGACCCTATTTTTGATACTTCGGAATCCATTCAATACAATTTAATCCCCTTTTTTCGAATGGAAGAAGAAAGAGGCCGAAAAATCGAGACTGAATTTAGCGGCTATTGCTTGCAACGCCATCTATCGGTGCTATTTGTAACTAAAACTGCGAATCGTAGAATGAAAACTCCTGACATCTTACATAACACTCCTGCAAGAATTTTTTTAATATCTGCCACCGTTTGCAAGTTATTGAATTTTAAAATCCATCAGTGATTTTTGGGACACCCGGTAATTACAATTTCGATTTCAGAATGATATGTTTCGAAGTCTAAGATTCGAACTAATACAAATAAAATAAAAATCTTGCTCGAAAGTAAAATGGGAGAAGAAATAATACTGCACTAATACTCAGTAGTAGTAGTAGTAAATTGTCTGAACCACCGTCTATACATACTATCAGAAAAAGCATGTTCACCGTAAGCTTCTACATGTAACTTTCAGCAGCGCTTTTCTTTAAATTACTAAAGTAAAAACAAAACTTCCCGCAAATGACGCTTATTTGGCACAAAACTATCCATCTTAAATAAAATATAAAACTATGTTGTTTATACTTTAATCAGTTACCATATACTTCGTTTTGAGGGACCTCCGTGGCCGAGTGGTTTAGACACCACGCTGCTAATCGCTTTAGAGCGTAGGAGGCTTGTCGGGTTCGACTCCCGCTGGCTCCATTGCACACTCTTTGTGGAGCTCCCGAATGTAAAAATTCTCTGTGTTGTAAATTTCATTGTGCTATCTCGTCCCTGTATATCGGCGATGACTTATAAGCGGGCCTTGTTGTCAAGCACACAAGTCTGATGTATGTATCCAATAAAACAAACAAACAAACTTCGTTTTGAAGGCTATGAAGAGACTTTCCAAAAGCATGTATTACCAGCTTCACACAATGCATATAAGAACACTTATGACATCTATTAGAAATACGAAGCTTACTTTTGCATATACCCAATATATATCTGACGGTGGTCAGCTTACATTTATTTACAAAACAGCTTACAATTACGATATACTTGGTATCTTCGTGATTTTGGAGGAGAATAGTGATCAACGAATATCTAGAAATTAAAGATGGAATAAATTACGGTGAAAGGAAGGTAGGTTATTGGAAAAGATTTACATAACATGATATGACAGATTTCATTGCTGAAGTTTTTCCATGATGTCTTGAAGTACGGCTTGTCTTCGGAAAGAGAAGTTGTTCTAGTAGCAAGAGATAACATTTGTCTTCAATATGCAAGAATGAACCTAAATTTCAACGATATTTCTTTTCTAATAATTGTAAGTGAAATAAGCATACTTCCAACCTGAAATTTCTACTAATAAATTAAATCAAGTAAGTTCCGCATAGAGACAAGAAAGGAACATAAATAAATGTATTAAATGTTATTTCAACCAAACGTTGTGTTTTCAAATGAAAATCAAATTCCAAATTAATTGCTTAAAAGGCGCAAATGCCAACCTAGTGGAAAAGATTCCATGCCGGGACTCGATCGCGGGCCATCAGTATAGCGCACTGACATTCTACCTACTAAACCACATGGAACGATACCCAGCCTGGAAATTCTCACTATTACAGGTTGGTAAGGCAGCACAAGATCGAGTCCCGGCATGGAATCTTTTTCACTAGGTTGGCCTTTATGCCTTTTAAGCAAATATTTTGAAATTTGATTTTCATTTGAAATATTGTAGGCAAAGCGTATGTTTCCCTCAGGAAAAATTTCCAAGTATTAATATAGTTTCAATCGATGTTGTATTTAATTAAGTTTAGTGTTTGCCCCATGTCGGTGGCTCACGAAAAAATCTTCAATCTTGTGCTGCGTTTGTAGTCTTGCCAACCTGTAATAGTGAGGAGTTCAGGCTGGGTATCGTTCCATGTGGTTTAGTTGGTAGAATGTCAGTGCGCTATACTGATGGCCCGGGTTCGAGTCCCGGCATGGAATATTTTTCACTAAGTTGGCCTTTGCGTCTTTTAAGCAATTAATTTGAAATTTGATTTTCATTTGAAATATTGTATGCAAGGCTAATGTATCTGTCTGGAAAATTTTCCAAGTGTTTACAAACGTTGTGTTTCAAGAATAATCACAGAATACTGCAAGAAAGGGATTATGTTTGTTTAGTGATAAATCTCTTTTAATCATATTCAAAAGCTACGAACTTGTATTAATATTCATTACTTATTCATTCGTATCTATTTATAAAACTCAACTAAAAATATATTCATTTCAACAGATAAGCCGAACCCTATCTAATTTGGTATATCGAAGAAAATTAGTTATTAATCGTTGCCAAAATCTGAAACATAATTTAAAGGGGTTTTATCAACTTAATCAAAGATTATTAGGCTGTTCTGTGGCAAGATCCCCTTTATATAAGTTAAGAACTTGCCCATAATCGTTTCTACCCCTTTAAACGGGGTTTGGCTCATTCAAATTAGTTCTCGATTTTCTTACAGTTTTTAGTTCCGCTTTACAGTCCAGGGACGGTTTCATATTTCGGATTCTATGGGCAAGATTACAAACTGCGTTTGGCTAATTCAAATGGTTTTTCCATTGTCTTACTGCTTTTAATTTGGCATTCCATCCACAGGAGGATTCTTAGCTCGAGTTCTATTGAACCGATTTTTACGGAATTTGTTTATTTCAGCTCAGCTTACGATTATCTTTAGATTTTCTGCCAAATGCACAGCACGCCAGCTATACGGTGCCATAGGCAGATGCACACATGCAATAGATCCGTGGTATTAATCATAGGAATACGTGTGCGGAATGATATTCTTGGGAATGTTTTATCGATTTAACAATTAACACCTTCAATATTTCTTATCTTTTATATTTCTAAAATTCTGCTAGTTTCACCGCAGTCGTATATTTGTATTAAAATCATACAGATCTACTGTCTTCTTATACATTTAAAATGCACACTTAAACATTATACACAAACTGCAGTTTCTATTTTTAAAAATACAAGGGGGTTCAAAATTTACCAAACACAAATTTGTATTTTTCTTCTATTTCGATGGGGTTTTTTTTTCTCTGAAAGATCTTTCCACATCAGCAGATTATATATTTAGAAAAACATAAGCTTTTACGTTATTATACATATTCTTTCAAACCGGTGTTTTTAGAAATTAAAGAATAACGACAAATTGTGAAACTTATCGTATACACAAAAAATCAAAATTTAGTACAATGAATTTAAATGCTATTTGTTTATTATTACACTGGAACCAGTCAATGTAGTAAAATTCTTTACATGAAAAGTTCTTCAAGATATTTTCAGAGACTTATTCCCACTTGAATTCAGCTTGATTCATTCATTCCTAATCTAAAATGCAAACTAGTCGGATGTGGCAATCCCAAAACTTTCTCCCATGCCGTACATGTAAATACTTCAAAATTCGCTATCACAGTGCCAAAATTAAATGGCAATCTATGCACATCATATATATTCTAAAGATAAGAAATTCCGTGCATTAGTTCTTGAAATATGACTATCACTAAAATGGTGTAAATCCTACAAAATGCAGCTTACCAGCGCCACCTATTGGGCGATTAACGCTAAAACCTAATCAGCAACAACTTGTTTGAACGTTTAACTGAATCCTAAGTTTGATGAAAATTTGTGCATTAATTCTTGAGATAGGGCTAATGCGTAAATTGCGAAAAATTCAGCATAAAAGCAACACCTGCTAGGAGATTTACACCAAAACGTAAATAGCACTAATTTATATCAAAGTGTAACCGAGTCTGAAGTTTGGTAAAAATCCGAGCATTAGTTCTTGAGATAGAGCGATTGCGGAAATCGTGAAACTGCAGCATAGTAGCGCAACCTGTTGAGCGATTTACACCAAAAAGTCATCAGCCCCAATTTATATCATGGGATAACTTAAATTCCGTTTTTGAGTTAGAGAGCCCACAAAATTTGTGTCACCTAGACGGTCAGACAGACATACGGACTCAAAGACAGAAATTTTGTAAAAACAAGTTTTTTGGAATGTTTTACCCTTAAAACGTGTAAATCCGTTGAAAACCGGAATTCGGAAATTTTCACAAATCCAATACTTTCTTCTTGCAAGACAGAAGAAAGTAAGAAGGAAAAATAATATTATATATATTACTTTTAGTTGCATCTAGTTTTTAAAAGAAATTCTGAAGCAATTACAAGACATATTTTATATATTTTAAGTTAATACGCTAAAATTACATAGATATTTTTCACGTTAAGTTTAAAAGCGTCTATTTATGAACATTTGCAGCATCTTTTCTTAGTTTTATTTCTAAACATCTTCTTTAGAATATGGATTTTTCAATGAATTTGGACTTAAGTCAACTATTTTCATTTTCTAAACTTTCCTTAAAAATATTCTAGCATACGTCCCCCCCCCCCTAAGAACAAAATATAGAATCTAGATTATGATAAAGTTTCTATGAATAAAAATAGGATCGACGATTTTTAACATTTTAAATATTACGTTCAAAAGTTTTGTGCTAATGTAACAAATTATAAGTATAAAAAAATCCCTTCCGGCTCGGCCTACGGGCTAAGGTATATTTCGATGTTAAGTGCAACAACAAAAACTAAATCATGATTAGAGATAAACCCACTTTAACAATTTTATCTGAATCATGTTAAGGCGGTATTAAGAAAGAAATACTTTTCTACACTAAACAACTCGAAATTTTCTGGCACATTTTCAGATTCATTTTTAAAAGAAAAAAGTATGAAATTTTCTGAAGTTATTTATAAGCGACCTGTGTTTTTTTTCGTTCAATTAATTAAAACTCGATTTATAAACAATTATTTTCTCAGTAGGACAATATTTTTCGTTTCCAGCACAATCGCTTCGTTAAATTCGGTTCAAAATGCACATCATTTTTTGAAATATATACTGCCTCTACCGAAAAAAACGACCATTACGGTACATTATATAGTTTCTGAATAAGAGAATCCACCATTTGGAGCATTTGACAGCAAAAATGAGTTTAAAAATGAGTCAGAAAGTAAGCAGTTTGGTTTCAATACACCCTTAATACGATGATTTTTTTCTTCAACCGGTATGTATTTTTAATATGTTTTTGCTGTAAGAATTAGTCCTATCAAAAACTTGTCAATATAAATGTTGTAGATAATGTTAAGAAAATATATAATAAATTGCTGCGGATTTTAAATATTGTGAATTCACGAAGTTATGAAATTTTTCTTATTCAAACAACATTTTTCTTTTCGTTTTTAATTTTTTTTGCGGTACGAAATTGTCCTATCAAAAACTTGTGAATATAAAAGTTGTAGATAATATTAAGACAAGTTATAATTAATTTATTTTGATTTGATATCTTGAGAACTGACGAAGTTATGAATTTTTTTCTCCTTAAAACCCTATTTTTTGCTCTCCTTGAGCCCATTTTTAATTTTATCAAAAATCTGTGATACATAAATTTTCGGCCCTATTTTTAGAAGTAATAAATACTTCAAACTGATTTGATCTGTACAAAAATTAAGAAGTGACGGGGGTTTTTCGGTTTTCAAAAAAACCCTCCCTATTTCCATCTCCTTGGCCCGATTTTGCCCATTAATCAACTTGACCGGGATTTTATGCCCCTTGATTTTATGTATCAGTTTGGAAGAGATCTGTGCAGAATTGCGGAAGTTACCGTATCCATAAAAAAGTAATATATATATATATATATATATATATATATACAGAGAGAGAGAGAGAGATTGATAGATAGATAGATAAAGTTTTTTACTGAAGGTGGTTTTGGGTTCTAGGGGTCATGATCGGTGTAGATATGCAAAAAATTTTCAGAAATTCCAGCATAGGGGAGAATGTAATAAGTAGTATTTCATGCGAAATCTATCTAAAAAGTTACAAAACGCGCTATTGTTTGGAAAACAATAAATTGAGATTGAAAACAATATTTTAAATTTCCTTCTTTCAAGAGAAGAAAGTATTGTAATCGAATTTTATTTTGTCTGCCGGTTTTTGACGCATTTTTATGTTTTAGAGGTGAGAAATACAGAAAAACATATTTATACACAATGCCTGCCTGTCCGTCTGTCGATGTGTCCGCGTCTCTGCTTTGTAATATCACCGAAAAGTGTATAAAATTATGCATAGAACTGAACAATTTTTTGTGTATGTTTTTGGCTATGGCCAGCAGGGCCTCATTGAATTTGGAAATATACCGCCAGAAGAGGCGATGTAATAGCGATTTTTGTGGCATTTTCTTTATTGTATCACAGAAAAGTGTATAAAATTATGCATAGAATTGAACAATTTTTTTGTGTATGTTTTTGGCTACGGCCAGCAGGGCTTCATTGAATTTAGAAATATCGCGCCTGAAGGAGGCGATGTAACAGCGATTTTTGTGCCATTTTCCTTGTTGTACGATCGAAAAATGCATGAAGTCATGCATAGAATCGAACCAAATTTTGTGTGTATATTCTTGGTTACGGCCAGTGGGCCCTCTGTGAATTTGGAAATATTCCGCCTGAAAGGGGCGCTATAATAGTGATTTTGTGCCATTTTCATTATTGTACAATTTAAAAGTGTATGAAGTTATGCATGGAGTTAAATTTTCATGTGCCTGTTTTTGGCTATAGCCGGCATTTCTCACGTGAATTTAGTAACGACCCGCTGGAAGACGGCGCTGCAATGTTTTCGATGTTTTTCCGGTTTTTCCTCGATTTTTTATACTTTTGTTGTACATTGACCGTTTATGCAGCAACGGACAATTTGAATCCACCTGACTAGGCGATTATCAAGCAACTGATGCAGAATACAATGACTAAATATGTTGATTTTATTAAATATTATGATTGAGATTGACTCGTTTTCACTTCGATTAGTAAAATGAAGCAGAAACTTATGATGGAAATCAAAGTTGGTGTAATGTTGAAGTAAGAACACTGTGTGAACATGAGTGACAACTTTTTAAAATATTAACATGCATAAGAAAGTTTTGGTATTGGCACATCCGACTAATTTACCTATTGGAAAAGGCGACGCAAGTTTCAAAACTGCCTAAAATAAAGTGAGAACTAAAATTATGTTAATGTAATAATCCTCTCCTTCATTTTCAAAAGGTTATACTTTTGTTATACAAAGAAGGAAAACTTGAAGGTACTACTAAAAGGCAAACACTATTTTATACCGTTTGAAGTGATATTTCGTTCGTAAAAAGAAGGATCATGTACAAATTGATGATAGTTCGTTCATGGTTCAAACTTTCAACATAATATTTGCTTAGAAAAAAAAATCCTGAATCATGGTTCAACCTTTCACCTTAACATTGGCTAAATAACACTCCTGAATCATGGTTCAATCCTTAACCATAAAATTGTCTTAGAAAAAAAACCTGAACCATGGTTCAATCTTTCACCAAAAAATTGGTTTAGAAAAAAACCTGAAATTTTATTCAATATTTCACTAATATAATGGTATATGTGAAAGCACCACTAAGCTTGTGAAATTTATCACCAATGTCTTGGTTGCAGCTGAATTTCATCTGGATTTAACCAATTTCTTGGTGAAGCTTTTAACTTTATTTTTAACAGTGGAATCAAATGAATGTTAACCATTAAAAAACAAATAAATACATTAAATAAACCGTCTCGCGTGCACAGATCATGTAATGGAACTAATGCAGTTAAAAATCATAGAAAACGAACTCAAAAAATATAATACGATATACTCGAAGAGTTTTTCATTTAAACTCCATTACATAATTCAGTTTTTCTAATAAAGCCATCTGTGAATATTTTTCCACTGATATTGTTACAACCATCAATTAGTCTTTCGTTTACGTTGAACTGCACTTCTGTTTGGATATATGATGACCAATTACATTGGTTATTTTACAGATAAAAAAATTCATTCAAATTTAAAGATATAGCAATGCATTTTTTTTTATAATTATCATGCTGTAGCAAAAGAAGGTAAATTCTAGTAGGTCAATTTAGTCTAATGAGGCTGCAAACATATTAATTTTCATAATCATAAAATATCATATAAAATTAAAATATATACACATATTCATAATCTTGAAATATCATGTAAAACAAATCATGTATATCAAATTCATATTCATAATCATCAAATATCACATAAACATTTTATCAAATTCATATCCATAATTGTCAAATATCATATCAAATCAGTGTATCAAGTTCGTAATCATCAAATATAATATAAAATTAATATACTAAACAGATTTTCTAATATTGTTCTAACTATCTGTTACCTTCTGTTTATAGTGAACTACATTTATATTTGGAAATATGATCACCAATTGCATCATTTTGCAATTAAACAAATGTCGTTCAAATTTAAACATTCAGCAATGCAATATTTTTTTTATAAATATCATGTTGTTTGTAAAATGAGGTAAATTCTAATATGTCAATTTAGTCTACTAAAATTCATATTAATAATAATCAAACATCATATAAAATTAAAATATATATTCAAGTTCATAATCTTCAAATGTATAAAGATAATATATCACATTCATATTCATAATTATCAAATATCATATGAAATAATGTATCAAGTTCATATTCAGAATCATCAAACATCAGATCAAATTAATAAATCAAATTTGATATGATAACAAATATGATAACAAATTACATTGGTCATTTTTCAATTTAACAAAAGTGGTTAAAATTTAAAGATATAGCTATACAATTTTTTTATAATTATCATGTTGTTGTAAAAGGAGATAAATTCTAATAGGTCAATTTAGTCTATAGCGGTTGTAATAAAATTCATATTAATAATAATCAAATATATTATAAAATTAAAAATAAATATTTATAACCTTTAAACATCATATAAAATTAGTACATTAAATTAATCTTCATAATCATCAAACATCATATCAAATTAATAAATCAAATTCATATTCATAATCGTCAAATATTGTGCAAAACTAATATACCAAACAGATTTTCGAATATTGCTCTAACCATCACAATAAAATTCTACTCAGTATAATAAAATAGCATATTCATAATAAAATCGCAATAAAATTTAAAGTAATAATAATTAAATATCATATAAAATAAAAATATATCTTCATATTCATAATCTTCACGTATCATTTAAAATTAGTATGTCAAATCCATATTCATAATCATCAAATAACATATAAAAAAAATATCATATTCATATCCATAATCTTTAAATATCATATAAAATTAGTATATTAAATTAATCTTCACAATCACCAAATATCATATCAAATTCATATTCATAATCATCAAATATTATGTAAAATTAATATAGCAAACAGATTTTCTAATATTGTCCCAAACATCATAATAAAATTCTACACAATATAATAAAATATAATATTCATAATAAAATCACAATAAAATTCATAGTAATAATAATCAAATATCATATAAAATAATTATATATATTCATATTCATAATCTTTAAGTATCATATGAAATTAGTACATCAAATCCATATTCATAATCATCAAATAATATATAAGAAAATATCAAATTCATATCCTTAATCATCAAATATCATATCAAATGAATATATCAAGTTTATATTCATAATCATCAAATATCATATCAAATTAATAAATCAAAATCATATTCAAAATCATAAAAAAAAATATATAAAATTAATATATCAAACAGATTTTCTGATTTTGAGAGGCATCACTTTCAATATTTTTAACATTTTTCTTCCTCTTCGAGACAGAAGACAATTTCCAGGCACAATTTTCTCATAATATAGGTGAAGAAATTTGTTGACTTTATTGAGAGTTACTGGCAGTTTTTTCCGTTACTTATATTTTGAAGCACACGCGAGCTTTATAAAATTTACTTTCCCCAATTCTTATTTGACTGGTTTGTCAAAAATATTATCAAAAAACTTTTTCTGCGAATCGTTTATCTAAAGTCTATTTTTGAAGGAAAATATAGAATTGACTTGTACCGGGTGTCCTAAAAAGGACTGACTGGTTTTAAAATTCAATAATTTGCAAATGGTGACAGATATTTAAAAAAGTCTTGCAGGAGGGTTATGCATAAAGTCTAAAGTTTTTTACGTTAATTTTCGATTTTAGTTCGAATTACCAAAAATAAATGACGCTGTAAGCAATAGGCGCTAAATACAGGCTCGATTTTTTGGTCTTTCTCTTCTTCCATGTGGAAAAAGGAAATAAAAATGTATTAAGTGGGTCACGAAGTACAAAAAAAAAAAAAAAAAAAAAAAAAAAAAAAAAAAAAAAACGAGCCTGAATTTAGCGTCTATTGATCACAGCGCCATCTCTTATTTGTAATTTGATTTACAATTGAAAATCACTGTAAAAAAAAATTTTGACCTCATACATAATCCTCCTGCAAGAATTTTTTAAATATCTGTCACCGCTTGCAAGTTATTAAATTTTAAAATAAGTCAGTCCTTTTTAGGACACCCGGTATATAGGGTTAAACACCCCAATTATTGACATCGAACCAGTAACTGACACCTCAACAGAAGTCTTTTTCGAATAAGCATTTTCTAGTAAAATTCTGCAAATAAATGCTACCTAGTGGATCTTATTTGTCTTAACTATTATAAATTATTTTTCAGTTATTGGTTCTCCAGAAATGAACCATATTATTGAAAAAATAATAATTTTTAGTAATAAAAAGGAAATTTTTTAAATATTTTGTCAACAATAATTTTGTAATAAATAAAAGTCAAAATTGTAGTGCTATATTCACCTGTGAGTTCAATAATTAAAATGCCTATAAAAAAGCACAAATAATTGTACAAAAATTACTTTCATGTGCATGCATATAATATAAAGATATTTAAAATACATTAAAAATATCTTAAAATGCATTAGAAAAACCCAGAACATTTTCAGCCATTACAAGGCCGTCATCAGTGGGCTTTAAATGTTGTTATTATTTTCTTTGCAATTATTCGAGAATTGCCCAGTAGAAAACATTGTAATTTAAAGGTTGTCCGTCAGAAGAGATGACAGATAAAGTTATTCAAATTTTCAACGAAACGTATAAAGATCTGACTTACAACCTTTATATTACCATGTTTTCTTCTGCAAAATTCTCGAATAAGCGCAAAGAAAAGAATAACAGCACTTAAATCTCATTGATGACGACGCCCCTGTAATGGCTGAAAACGTTCAGAGTTTTTCTAATGTATTTTAAGATATTTTAAATGCATTTTAAATATTCTAATGCATTCTAGTGCATTCTAATGCATTTTAAATATATGTATGCACCTGAAAGTAATTGCTGTACAATTATTTTTTCTCTTTTATTTGTATTTTAATATTTTTAGCCATTTGAAAAAATGGTCCTCTGTCAGGGTAGGAAATCAAAAACATATCTGAAGCATTTCATTTGTTGAATCCGCATTTTATTCGTTTTCTGATGGGTCTATACAGTAATCTGTATTTCCCCTTTACTTTCAACAGAGCTGGACACTTCTGTTGCTACTATGACAAAAAAGTAATAAAAACTGCAAAAAAGAATTAATAACTCAGAAACAAATTGAGATACAGCTTTCAAACAAATTGCATTTAAAAGTCCACTTTTTTCTCTATACGACGGTGTAAAAAGTAATATTGTGGGATTTTTAAAAGTTTAAGAATGAAATTTCATTTAAAATTGGTCCAGGAATATTAATGTTTAATCCATGGCGTATGTAATGAATGATCAGCTCCGTAGAAGTTTAAAAATTTACAGTACCGAAAAATGTAATCCATGTCGTACGTAATGTACGATCAACTCCGTGGAATTTTTCGTCTTAAATTCTAGTCTTTGAAAAAATCATTTTTCAAATGGTCGTTGTAATTTGTTAAATTGCATTTTTTTTCTAAATTTAGCATTAGTATACTTTCCAATATAATAAAAGTGTAAAATAGATTTAAAACTTTGTGATAGTGTTTTGAACAAGAACGAATCCTCAAGGTCTCAATTGCTGGGGTATTCGATTCTATCTGTGATTTATTTTCAATAAATGCAATACTAAATTAAAAACAAATTAAAATTTACGATTTACTTTGAAAATAAAAAATTCGGGAAATTTGTATAACATCAAACAGCATTATAATGGAATATTGTTGAATACATTTATTGATATAATAGTTCACTATTATGTTACAATCATTATAGCAACAACAAATGTAATTGCTTTTTATGAAATACGGTTATTGTTAAAAAGCATAGTTATTTGAATTAAATGTAGCGCAATAACAAATACACGTATTTGGTTACTTACGCACGTAGACGGTGTTGATTATACTTTTCTAGAAGTTTTATTCCACTTTATTCCTATAAGGCATGATGATTTCACGGTGACGTCGTTGTGAAATCGCATTGAGATTTTGTGACCGTCGATGTGAAGTCACTATGATGTCGATCTGACGTCGTAGTGACTAGAATGGGAAATCGTTATGGCCGTTTTAGAGCTCCTTTGTGACGTTACGTTGTGACCCCTCTGTGAAGTCATGCTGTGACTAATTTGCAAAAAGTGTGTCATTTGTGATTTTTTGGCATTAATTTTTTGACGAACGTGTGATGAAAGCGACATTTCTTTGAAGTCACATTGTGACCAATTTGTGAAATATGTGTCATTTGCGACTAATGTGTCATAAACACTATGATGATTCTGCGACGACAGTGACAACGTTGCATTCTAAATAAAAAGAATTGACTATTCACTCCGGTGGAGTGAATATCCAAACTATCGGCAGAGTCAAAATATGCTCAACCTCTTTAGAGTGACTATCCACTGTGAGTAAAAGTGGAATTTTTGACTCTCTGAAAGAGTGAATACCCACTTTTGGGAAGTGAATAGTCATTCTAAACAGGAGTGGATAATAACTCTTTCGGAGGAGTGCTAAAGCAGTGCGTTTTTTACCCCTGTTAGGAATGAATAGTCACTCTTTGATGGGGGTGAATGTTTAATTTTATGCAGTGAATTTTTTTTATGCTGTTTTATGGACATTTTAAAAGAATCACGTTTTTTAGAGCATGCAATGAAAATAAATATAAGCGTGGTAAAGATTGGAATAAAGTATTTTATTGATAATATTTATTTAATTCATGGTTTATAACGGTCATTGAACGTTTAACGAAAAACTCAATTACAGTTACATATGAATTAAATTAGATTACTGACAAAAAAACTAAAATATTTTATTACAATCTTATCCCTTGTGTTTGCTTTCATTGCATGCCTGATAAATATATGATAATTTAAAAATAAAGTTTTCTTTGAAATATAAAATCTTTTTACCGTACTTTTTAGACAAATATCGCTCTTTTGAAGTCCTATTCTTCTAAAAAAATTTTAATTTTGCCACTTAAAAAACAATGCTTATCAACTGACATCTTTTTTTAATATGTTCTAAGCTTGAGCTAAATATTAAGAATGTGTAAGTTTTTTAATGTGTTGTGATTTGTCATTGCTTTATTAAATACGAAAATGGAGTCTAACGGATATTAATGCAACTCTAATTTATAGAACGACATGATAAGCCATATTTATTTAAATTTTTATTCCCGTATATTGGTATTTTGTGAATATGAGCTAAATAGATTTGTTTTATAGGAAAAGACTGATCTGTGAAACAGAAAAAAAAATAAAATAAATGACTGCATATGAAATGTTCTTATTGTTTTAAAAACATTTTAATGCAAAAAGTAGGTATTTATCTCTTTAAAAAATATTCTGTCCTATATTATGTAAATAAATATGAACTTTTAAAATATATACTAAAGCAGTTTAATCTATAAACTACCGATTAGGCATAAAAAACACTTTATTTCAAAGCTTAAATATCATATTTTATTTTTTAGTGCCAATAATTACGTGTATTATAATCGTAGAAAATGAGTTTACATTAGAAGAAAATTTAATAATTGATTCAGAACGTCTATAATTAAACGTTTGATATATATATATATATATATATATATAAATGGTTACATAGAATTAAAAAAAATAAATATACCAAATTGAAAAACACTAAAAATAATAAATATTTATTTTATAATTGTACTATTAAACAACAACAAACTACAATATATGAATTAAATGCATTATTACATATAACAATTTCTCAAAAATCTTTCCGTATGTTATAAGGAAGTCTTATTACTTTATAATTTTGGAAAATGTTAAATCTGAAAGCATTCATATGAAGATTTAGGATTTTTAATAATAATTTAAAATATTATTAGCAAAAAAAGAAATATCTTTCAAAAGTTTCACTACTGTAATATGTAAAAGACATTTTCCCAGTATAAAGCAAATTTTTAATCTGAAACAGTTTCGTAACATCATAATAATCGAATATCATATTTAACTGTAAAATAATAATGATGATAAATACTGAAAGTGTTAGCAATCAGAAAACTGTAAGAAGCTGTGAAAATAATTCCAAATCACTGTCTCAACACATTTTCAATCTCAAGTAACTGCAAATTAATGTTTACATGCATTTCACTATGAATGCAGGCATGAATAAGTCTCTGAGTCAGCTTTTTTTTCGAGCGATGGCAGATTAAGACATTTTACATCACAGTATCGAATAGGAAATTATCGCTTCTGAAAGCAATATCAGATCAAAATTTTTCAACATAGCATAAAGCTATTTAACTCATGATCACAATGTACAAAACAGGAATAAAAGATTTAAATTAAATAAAACTTACCTTTACGCTCCATAAATACGTTAATAATATTCGTATATTTTTATCCTAATATAGTTGATGTCTTTCTCTTATCTTTAAAAAAGCGTTGTAGGCTTGGCGATGTTCTGAACAATGAACTAACTTCCCGCGTCTATTCTAAAACTTCTCTATTACATTACCCTTATTTATTCTGTGGTCATATGGTGCGCAGACAATTTTTAGTTTCTATGTAGTGCAGATGTTTTTACCGTTTATTTGTTTTTTATACAAAAGATTTGGAACTTAAATGTACAATGATATTATGAGAGTGTCTCTAATTAAAATTTTCTATTTGACGATTTTTCCAATGTATTTTACCTTTTCATTTTATCAGTTTCAAAACAATTCAAGTTAAAATAGATTGTATTCCTTTTTTGTAAATAATAATAATAATAATCATAATTAGACTTTATTAGATAAAACATTGTGTAATTTTTTAAAATGTATAAAAATAAATTTAATGGCAATAATGAACTCCCCCCTACCTTTTTCTAAGTAAATTTTGTATCACGCGTAATAAATACAAAATATCCTAATAAAGGAAAAAGGGTTATCGAGGATAAAAATCTTTTTCTTTGTCAATCAGTCATTCTTTCCATATTAATTTTCTGTAGAATAAAACAATTGGTAAAATAACTTTTTAAAAGTCACATATCTGAAACACAAATAAAACACAAATTTGAAATACGAATAATTAATTATATCATGGGTTTTGCATAAATTTTTATGAATATATATATTTTTTTGGAAAATGCTAATTTTATTTAAAAATTCTGAAAGAAATAGAATTAAAAAAAAAAGTTACTTAAAATAGTTAAACACTAACAGGGAAAAATATGACTTGAATGTAAATTATAAAAGAAGAAATGCATATATGGCTAAACTCTGAAGACTCTTTCTACGTGCTCATTAAAAGCTGCAGACTTAACTGTAATAAAAAATTTTTAGTTTAAAACCACAGAAGAGTTTCAAATACCACTAGTCGGCAAAAAAAAAAAAAAAAAAAAAATCTCTTTGCAAACTAAATATTTAAAGTATACAGATTTAATATTCCTAATTCTAAATATGTTATCTAAATTGCTCCAGCACGTACCACTTTTCCGAGAAACAGATTTATAATAATAACAATCAGTGAAGGATTATTATATTAATTTGCAATGCTAGATAAAATTGAAATCATGAAAAAGGTATACTTTCACTATCTTAGATATCATATTGATAAAATATAGCATAAAAATCCAGTTTATTGATACATGTATCGTATACTTTCCTCTTTATGCCCCCCCCCCCCTCTTTTCGTGTCCGAATTTACTATTTGCTATCCACTAATATATTTTCATTCCTTATGCCGCTGTAAATCGAGACTGTTTAAAATATTTCTCTTCATTTTCAAAGATTTTTGAAGTTCATATATTTGTCACACTGTGACTTACAATATGGTGTTTTTTTTTGTCACATATCTGACGTGACGTACGTCATATGCTGTGACGTAACAGTGAAGTCACAATTTTTTTTAATTGCCAGAAAAATATAATTTTACAGCAAATAACATATTTGAAAGAATTTTTGTAATTTTCTTTTTTGTGAATTTTTGTAATTTTTTGTAATTAAAGTTTTCTAAGAAGTTCACATCTCAGTCACAATGTGACATCACTGAGTGGTGGCATTTTGGTCACAGATGTGACGTGACCACAGTGACTTACAGTGACGTCACGACGACATCACTGTGACTATGCATGCTTTAAAGGTTTGTAAAGAAAATGAACATTTTTAAAAATTCCAATAACGCATAAATGATATTAGATGAATAGTTCGTTGCAAAAATATACTGACTTCTAGAAACTGAAGTAAGATATCTAATAATCTCTCAGTTGACTTTTTTCTTAGTGTTTAATCTCTAATAATGTTTTATGATTCCTCTATTTTGCCTTTTTATTATATACATGAAAATAACCAATTTTCTGTTTTTTTATGTTCTTGTTTAAAAATCTAATTACTGTAATTGATTTTAAATAGAAAAGTATTATTAATATACCGTGTGTCCTAAAAAGGAATGACTGATTTGAAAATTGAATAATTTGCAAACGGTGACAAGTATTTAAAAAATTCTTCCAGGAGGGTTATGCATAAGTTCAAAAGTTTTTTTACAGTGATTTTCGATTTTAGTTCGAATTACAAACAATAGACGGCGTTTTAAGCAATAGGCACTAAATACAGGCTTGATTTTTTGGCCTTTATCTTCTTCCATGCGGAAAAAGGAGGTTAAAATGTATTGAGGGGCTCCCGAAGTACCAAAAATCGAGCCTGAATTTAGCGTCTATTGATCACAGCGCCATCGATTGTTTGTAATTCGAAGTAAAATCGAAAAGCACTGTAAAAAAAGCTTTTGACCTTATACATAACCCTCCTGCAAGAGTTTTTTAAATATGTGTCACCGTTTGCAAGTTATTGAATTTTAAAATCAATCAGTCCTTTTTAGGACACCCGGTATATGCTACTGAGATATAAAGATTAATCATTCTTGTTAATTTTCTTTTTATCATAGTTTCCCATTGTAAAATTTTCCATTCTGAAATTTTCGATTTTAAAAACTTCTTTTATTCATATATCTTCGTGTTATGAGTGCCTCATTCAATTGTTGCCCTTCCCGTTGACTGTAATAGCTCATTATATGTCTATTACGCCATCTGTCTTAACTTTTGGGAATTATCTACAGCTCTTTTGTTTTCCTCATTTGGCACAAGTGGCTGATACAGGCGTATTTTACAATTAACGAATGTTTATACACGGTCAAACTCGATTCACAAAATATTTAAAGCGATTTTCTTATGGATAATATTCATGTGACGTCACAGTGGGAATCACATGGCGCAACTAGCAAATTTATTTATGAATTTCATCACTTGATGTAGCAGGTAAGTGCATGAGTAAAACAGTTTAGATTTATTATGTACGAAATACTGTTCAATAAATTCATATTATAAAATTCGTATTTACTTATTAATTAAAATAAACAATTATAAAAAACCTAGCTGCCCTCTGCCACCAGTTTGGTCTCCCTTAAAATTTATGTTTGGAAAAGCATGCTAAGCATTGTATCATGTTACTTTTATTCATAATTTAATTTACTTGGACTCCCTTAAATATAATTAATATAATACTGTAAGCTACTATTAGTTTTTGTTGCGTTAAAATATCTCAATTTGTTGATTTTCTGTAAGCAAGTAAACCTATTGGTTTACAATAGAAGCCTACGTAAATTTGGCGAAATGTTAGAGATATCGCCAAGCTGGCATTACTTTTAGAGACTAATTTTGGTCCCCATATTTGGCGATATATTTAACTTAGGCCTCAAGTTAGCGACAAAATAGGCGGTATTTGGCGGCAAAGCAGGGTCCCCCCTATGGTAACCTCTAATAGGTATGCAGGCAGATGCATTAAACGCTGTTCAATAACCAGTGACATCTGTTTTATTCAGGCGTTGCCATTAAACAATTAACAAATGATCGCGATTTCTGTTCCCCGTACGATAGCGTAATATATATATATATATATATATATATACTAGAGGGCTCTGTTCCCTGCAAGCTACGCTCGCCAACCCCCGTTCAGACACCGCAGAATCTAAAGACATGATAATCTGATGGGTTTTAAAAATATAAGAGAAGATTGAATTATACTGAAAAAAGCTGTGCAGATCTCATTGTAAATGGGTTTCCATTCAATTCCCTTTGATTGCAAAAATGTAAGGGCGAATCAGTTGCTGTTAAGACATCCAGTGGTTATTTTCGTTTTTGGTTAAAGAGGATCAGTTAAACATTGGAAAAGTAGCTAAAATAAAATGAATTAAGTATACAGAGCCTTTGTGTCCCGGTATTTTAAATCAATCTTTATAACAATAGCCTAAGTCATGTGACTATCATCAACAGTTTCGGGCGGGCCACTTCGCTTTTTATACTCTAGGTGCCATTTTGGTACTTTAATGTTAGCCATGCACAGGTGATAAGTCGCCAAATATTATTTTATCGCCATCATTTCATCTATATTATAATAGTTCATCAACTGTCATAAACAAATACGGTCTGATCCCTTCGTCTTTCATATGAAACTTTGGCACAGATGTCATATACGATATTGACGCGATTTTTTTCCGACGCCAATTTGGGAAACGCATCAACAGCATAAACAACAACATCCGGCTTACCATATCAAGCAAAACAACAATACTTTGCCGCCACTTAAGTACCCGTTGCCGATATGACATTGGCGTCAGAAAAAAAATCCCGCAAATATGGGTCCGTATATAACACCTGTGCCAAAAGTTCTCCATTTTGATTAAAAAATCAATTTTTTTTTCGAATAAAACTATATAAAAGTTGCCATGGCTGCAAAGAATTCTTGGTACTGTTACGCTAGCCGGGTGCAAATCTCGCCGCTTTTTTTCAACTCGCCAGTTAGCATTTTTTTTTTCGAGTGGTAAATTAAAAAAATTTGATTTGAAGTTGAAATTAAATGTCATGGTTTGTTGCATTATTGGGAAGAGTTCCATATTGTGTGCTGGTTGGCGCAATTGGCGAATGAATCCAAAATTGCGACAAAAAGCCATTTTAGCGTCTTATAAAATTTTTCAGGATGTCGGAAAAACATGGTCTTTAAATATTTGTAAACGTACATATATATTTAATAAATGTTATATATGTCACATGTTAAAAAAAGTACGATGTTTATACAGACAGTTTTATGTATGTTACGTATAGAGTATACATACCGTATTTATTACGTATAGAGTATATATACACCTATAATTAAATATCATGTACTTATATTTTATGTATTTATTATATTTATCATACACGTCAAATTAAAACAAAAGTTATATATTTTTCCGAAAAATATAGGTTAAATGCCAAAAAAAATACGCAAAAAACATATGAATAAAGTCCATTCCAGAAAAAAGCAACCCCAAAGGCTGAAGATCGCAACCACATCGATTCATGTGGCCAAAAAAAGCTCGCCAAAAAAACCAGCACACAATATGGAACTCTTCCCGCATTATTTAACATTTGGCCAGATGGCACATACGCACCGCAGGTTTAGCGTGATCTTTTTTTTTCTTTTTTACGAAAATTTGGCGAAAACCTGGTTTTCGAATACCAGTTACATATGCATTTTGTGTATTACTTAGTCATCCCGTCGACCAAAAATCTATCGCCAAACTATAAGATTAAATGTCAAAAATGGTTGATCGTAAATGTCACATTCACTTGACTTTAAGTAAGTTACACGTGTTTACGTCATCAAGTGATTTTTATTTCGAAGTTTTATTTGTATATTTATTGATGTTATACTAATTTATTTGTTCTTTCGTTATTTAAAATAAAAATTATGTCAGTTTGTATAATTTGGCGAAATTGGTCGACGGAATAACTAAGTAGTACCGTATCATAATATTAAAATATTTATTTGCTTGAAAGACGTTATAAAAACACATTAAAAGTAAATTAAAAATCTATATTACAAATATATTTTATCTATATTTACAAAATATAGATTTTTAATTTAATTTTAATGTGTTTTTATAACGTCTTTTAAGCAAATAAATATTTTAATATTATGATATGATTAGTAATGGACGTAATTTTGATTTACTACTCGCACTTATTTACGTAAGTAATACCGTATTTTTAAATTATTTTCTATTATTTTCAAAAGGAAATAACAAAAAAATAATTAATAACTATAGAACAAAATAATTTATATAATTTTAAAAAAGAAATAAAAGTAAATAAACATTTATTATTAAATAAGCAACAATAGCCGGGTTACCATGTCATTCAAAATAATGCCCTTTTGGCATTAATCAGAATCTTTCGATTTGGCGAAAGATTGTTCAAGTAAATTGAATTATAAATAAAAGTAGCACGATACATTTCTTAGCATATATTTAAGGGAGGCCAAATTGGTCGCCAAATTAATTTAAAATAACCTTTTCTGAAATGTGAAAAAAAATGTCTGTCCTGATTAAAATTTGAGTTGCCATCATTAAAAAAATATACTTAAAATTAGAAAAAAAATTAATATTTCGAAAACTAATTCGAATTTAAAAATTCTAATACCAGTTTTGAGATCTGTAGATCAACACGGATTTTTGGTGTTAATTTCATCGCAAAGTATTCCATATTTTAGGAGAAATAGCCGTGAAACTGAATCAGTCGTTTAATCAGTCGTTTCAAAGAATCGTTTCATAAATTCGTTTCATTAGGATTTTATATATATAGGGTAGATATATATATAATTCAGATTTATTATGTACGAAATACTGTTCGATAAATACATATTAGAAAATTCGTATTCACTTATTAATTAAAATAGACAATTTGCATTTCAAATAACATGAAAATATGCATGATGGAGCATTAAAATAGAGAAAAGAATTCATGCATAAGATATACCTGTTTCTGGAAATATCTTAAACGCGATCTAAATATAAAATATAAGCGTAAAATTTCAAGTAATTTGTGTTATGTGAAACTCGTTACGGATTTCATTTTCGCCATGTATCTGAAGTACGCTTTTTATTATCTTTAGATCACTCCAACAATTTCAAATTTTATAACAAAATCCCTTAGAAATGATTTAATATTTTGAAAATAATGTTTTGGTTAATGTTATTTTGTAGGTGCACTGTAAAAAAAAAATCTTAAAACAACAGAAAAAAATCTTCGAATTCCGACAGTAAAAATTACGTTAACAGTCTTCTTATGCCATTCCATCCTCATATCGCTTATTTTCATGTTAAACAACAAAAAATTCTGTTTTCTTTGCCATCCATTTCCACTGCGACAGGATAATGTGTTGGATAACAGAAAAACGGGAGGTCACCCACTATGACGTCTAGAAGGTCATTTAGAATGACCAATAAGCACTGGTTATCCCACCTCACGCTAAGACGTCTCTTCTAACTCGAAATATTTGAGTGTCTTGTCTCTTGTGTACTGTTGAAAATGGCAGTTCTTTCAATAAAGCAGCTCATCTAATTGAAAAAGAATAATATATAAAGAATTTTTAACAGAAAATTAAGGATAATTTTCACAATTGGAACCGGCGACACCCACTTTTGACATCAGAACCGCTTTCTTCAATGATTAGGATTTACAGTTTGAATACTAGAAAACAAACATAGCAAAAGGTATGTTTTCACCCTTCTTTTA
Organism: Maratus speciosus; assembly: GCA_963932465.1. NCBI lineage: Eukaryota > Metazoa > Arthropoda > Arachnida > Araneae > Salticidae > Maratus > Maratus speciosus. The sequence continues at coordinate 31,119,351 of OZ010789.1, read as the reverse complement.
AATGTGTAACAATGTTTTTCCGAAACGTAACAATATGTATGAAAAATACTTCCTATTTGCTAAAAATCTTAATTAAGCAATACTATTTATTATTATTATTATTATTTTATAATGTATGATTTACTTAAATTATTAGTATTATTTTATACTTCATTTATTTATGCACATTAGTAACTTAGTTGATCTAATTCTGTTAATAGCTGGAGATTATTTTTTGATCGGTTGTTTATTTTAAGTTAAATAAATAATCTTAAGTTTATGATTAGTTTACAAATTTTGAATTTTTACATAGCTGTAGAATGATTACTTATTATATTTAACTTTTTTATGACTAAGAGTTTAATTTTACTTCATATGTAATAGTTCCAGAAATTTTAATTGAGATTTTAAATTAATTTTGTCATCAATTGACATATGTGATTATTTTTGAGTGATAGTTTTAATAATAAACACGGAGTAGCTGCATTAATTATTATAGTTATAGATAACTGATATTTTCGTTTAACATTAACCAGAATAATATTTATTAGATCTGACGCTGTTCATATATTTTTATTGTTTAAATTTATCACATTTCCTACTATTTACTATGTAGTTTAAAATGGAGTGGTTGATATTTTGTTTAATCGTTCCATATGTTGATTCTGAAGAAACGTTTTTTTTTTTTTTTTTTTTTTTTTTTTTTTTTTTTAGTACAATCTTAGAGTTACCTGTAGTGGTTAAGTTAAAATTTGTAAATTTTATTCACTCCATTTAATAAAATAAATTTTGAGCTACAACTGTGCGAATTATTTTGAAAATAATTCCTATTTAAGCTTTAACCATTCATTTTATAGAATCAGCAAGTTTAATTTTGTTTAACATTTTAATTTAAATTATATTGTAATATTTTTTCTTATTTAGTTGATGATCATTTACTTTATACGGAAAAACATTGTAAATTGTTAAGAAGGATGAAAACTCATTTTATCACTTTAGCTGAAATGAAATATTTTTTTTTATGGTGATGTTTATATAGATTTTAGTGGCTCTTCTTTTTCATTTCTCATCTTTGCTCATAGCTGTCAACTTTTACACATTTATATATACAAAGCTTTCTATTCGAAAAAATTATAAAAATTGGCAGGATATTATTTACACAATTAACCAAAGTCACTAATTTAACCTAATCAATTTTCAAAAATATTGCATGAATAAATATTAAATTTCTTTTAATTACAAATCACATTCAATACATATATTTATTTTATTAATAAATATTTTAATGGGGGAGGGGGGGGGTTACCTTATATCGTATATATATTTTTTTATTATTCTGGGGGGGGGGGGGGGAGTTTAAGATACCTTCTTTCACTTATTCCAGTGTTTAATGTACTTAATTTACAAATCTATATAAATTCAACTGTTTAAATATTTTATTGCGAATAAGCTATTTAAATTAATTTTATAAAAGTTTGAAGGAGAAATTCCTATAAATATTTATTATTATTGATATAAACAAATCGATCGGTAAATAGAAATTTACCGTGTACCTAACCTATAATATGCGATTCTTCTGTTAAATAGAACCTCCCCCCCCCCCCCCCTCTCGCCAACAGGAATCGACCTACAGATTTTGACTGTTGGGAAAAGCGTCAATTGTCAACACGAAGTGCCTGTATGGCTACGTATTTCTGTCGTCTGATAACGCATTCTTTCGTTAACAGATATTTTCTGAAAACAAATAGTTTCTGGCAACTTTTTGCTGCCAGAAAGTTTCTGTTGTTTTACAAAAATATTTTTAACAGTGTGGACAGATCTTTTGTTCGCCAATAATTAAAATAAAAAACTCTGAAAAAAAATTGCAAAAGGTCAGGTATTTTTCCAATGAAAATTGATTAGCAGTTTCAGGATTTCTAAACTAAAATCGGTGAAAAAAAAAGGTGGCTTAATGAAAAGCTTAATGAAAAGGTGTTTTTAGAGTATTTTAAGTGGGAAATGCCGCTAATCGGCACGGAAAAAATATCGAATTCGCGATATTTTTTTTTTTTTTTCATGGAATGAAAAATGTGATACAAAAACTGGAATTTTTTATTTATTATTCATACATTTTAATATAAAGGTATTTTTATTATACAATAATTATTAAAATTGGTAGTGGTATTGTTAGCATATGGGTTTGCGAGGCGCACATCACCCTGCGCAGTGTAGTATGCATCTTGTCAAACTTTTCTGAAAAAAAAAATCAAAATCAAATGCCTTTCACGAAAGAAGATGGAACAGTGCAATTTTATATAGGAATGACAAACAGAAAGCTTAAAATTAGGATCAAACAACATATAGCAGACTTCTATTACAAAAAGAAAATTACAGCTTTAGCCAGATTGATTTTAAAAACAGTAGAATATTTTATCCATCAAGATTTTATTTGCCATTCATTAATCGAGAATAGATAGAGATCTTTCACGCAGTGAGAATATATGCAATGATTGAGCCTCCATGGATCGTCCTAAAATTTGGAAAGAAATGCTCTGCAGAGTAAGGAAACCACAGTATAAAATAATTGACGTTAACTAATATCCACTTTTACTATTACATTTAATTTCATTATGCACGAATTTGCGTGATTTTTGTTTACCAGTTTTCAATTAAAATTTTTTTGCGAAAATATTGATCATTATAAATTTTGAGAATGTTTCCGTGAGATCAACAAAACATGCCGATCTGAATCAATAAAGATATTTATTGCCATTTAAATTTATTTTTGTCCCTTTAAACAAATTTCATATGATTTTTATATATCTAATATATAACAATTAAAATTTGTTTGTCTGTCTGTAATGCTATAAAAATCCACAGTTTGGAAGCCAGAATTGTGAAATGTTATGTATATGTGTATTAAAACACGGCCGAATCAACTAAAGTAATCCGGAATTGAAATAATTAATAATTAATTTATAATTAATAAAATACCACCCATTTAACAGCTGTTTCCTATGAGATTTAAACATTTTTTGTAATAGTAGTTGCCAAGAATTAAAAATTCATAATAAAATTCTTACTTCAACAAATACTTTTCTATTGCATAATTTCCACGTGAAAAATGAAAATAAGATAATTAGTTTAACGAATTTTTAAAAAAGTTAATATTACGTCATGACATTTTTATTGCTAGTAATGAAAAATGAAAATGGAATAAATAGTTTGAAGAATTTAAATAAAAATTGAATATTACGTCATAACTTTTTTAGTATAAGATTTCCACGTGAAAAATGAAAATGAAATAAATAGTTTGAAGAATTTTAAAAAAAAAGTGAGTATTACGTCATGGTGGAAATATAATGGACGTCAGAAGGTAAATATATAGCGTCATATGAATTTGAAAAAAACATATTGAAACATGATAAAATCCCAATTATGGAAATAGTGGCCTATTTTCACATTTTGAAGTACTCTGAATTTATTTTCGCCATTTTTAAATATATATATATATATATATATATATATATATATACGTGTGTATATGCATGTATATTAGAATTTACTCAAAGTTTTAGGTCCCTAGAGCTCATTCTTAGTGAAGCACTGAAATAAAGATGGCTTTATTGCTTTCTTTTATTGTTTCTTTTATACTGTATTGTATATAAATTTTGAAATTAAGTTTTCAAAAGAAACATTCTTAAAATTGCGGTCAATGCCGGATGCCTTAGCTAATACTTTTATAAAAGTTTATTAAACTGAATTCCAGAAAAGTAAACCAATCTTCACTCATGCTGCATCCCAATAACACCAGTCTGTTTAGTTAAATTATCATTGATAAAAACTACCGAGTGTTAGATTTTTAAGTAAGGTAAATTTTTAAACCAACACTTTAGACGAATTTTTATCAAATGTTTTTCAATTTTATTATTTACAAAAAAGGTATTCAAGCAAAAATGTTTTTTGCCTCAAGTGTCAGAAATCAGCAATTGAATCTGAGAAAAAAAATCAGTTATAACTTTGAAAATTTATTTAAAGGCAGATTAAATTTAAAAGACGGAAAGAAGGTGATTTTGATGTCCAAAGAATAATATATTGAAAAATGTGTAAAATTATAACAAAGAATAAAATATGAATGTAATAATTCATATGAAGAGCTGAGTAGATGAACATGTTATGCTAAATTTTCCTAAAAAAAAATTATCTTTTAGATTAAAGCTTTATGGGGTATCCTATCACATGATGAAGTTAAAATACTAAGATTCCATTTAGTCTTGAAGATTTAAGACATTATTCATTAATATTTAATATTTTAATATTTAATAATGTCAATAATATTAATAATTTTTAATATTTGAAAATTAAATATGAATAAGTTTTTCTGAGAGAGTTTAGTACCATACCTGTTAATATTTTAAACACATGGTATCAAATAGAAAATAAATCATTAAAATTTGCAGCAAAAAGTTTCACTTCAAATTCCTTGAAATGTAATTTTTGCTACTTAACAATCCTTCCACTTAGCTCTTGATATATGAAGTGAAACAAATATATACAGGGTTATTACAAATGAAATCATCGGGTTTTGATACGTTACTACGTGCGAACTAGGAAACGTATATTTTTCCATGACAACTCAAACGAGAGGGTGTTAACTACAGTTTCGCGCTGCGTATGTCTCCTGCGCGTGTGGTTGCCATGGTTTCTGCGCAAATGTCATATTCAAAATGGCGACTGGACAGCAGAAAGCTTTTTATTTACTAGAATTTTCAAAGTGTGAATCGCTTATAACCGTTCAGAGAGCATTCCGGAAGGCATACAAATGCAAACCACCAACCCAACAAAGCATTTTGCGCTGGTATCGACAGTTCAAAGAAACCGGTTGTTTATGTAAAGGCAAAAGTTCCAGCCAACGAAGCGTTACTGAAGAAACAGTGAACCGAGTTAGAGAGAGTTTCATCCGTAGTCACAAGAAATCGACAAATCGCGCTAGCCGCGAACTTTCCATTCCACAGCCAACTGTGTGGAAAATTTCTGCTGTCCAGTCGCCATTTTGAATATGACGTTCGCGCAGCAACTGTGGCAACCACACGCGCATGACACATACGCAGCCCAAAACTGTAGTTAACGCCCTCTCGTTTGAGTTGTCATGGAAACATATAGGTCTCCTAGTTCGCACATAGTAACGTATCAAAACCCAATGATTTATTTGTAATAACCCTGTATTGCATATCTGGAGTTCTTAAAAATGTTAAATATTTTAAAACGTTTTATAATTTAAAATTTGTATTTTGAATAAATTTTATGCTTTGACCATATATTTTCCTTGTTTCTTGTTAAAACAATTCATGTGTTGATATGAAGATTTGTTGTCTAAAAATTGCAACATAAAATTACTTGTGAAGTGGTTTAAGATATTTAAATCAATAGAATAAATTGTAAGAGTAATATACTTAAAATACCCTTAAAAATTATGTATGTAAAATCTAAGAAAACGTGTTATAGATTTAAAGAACTACACTAAACAACAATGATTTGACGGACAAAACAGGAATACCTGTTATATTACTTTTTTAGAAAGAAAGAACTGTTTAGTCTGAAAAGGCATTTTTTAGTTTTCACATGACCGCGAGTAATCTTGATGGATGAATCGATTAATCGTCGCTCTAGAAAACTGCCCGTTTAGTTTACTGGGACAATAAATACGCGTCAAGATCACACAATGTTCAGTTTCCCAAAATTACGAGTACAGATTTTTACTAGCTAGACGACTGTCTAGCTTCCTTTAAATAACGGATTTACTTTCTTACTTTACAGAAAATAATTGTATGACTAAAATTAAATATATGTGTGGTACTTACTTTCAAACATATGTATGTTATGCAATATACATACATTTAATATGTGAATTTAAAATTTAAAAGACTAAATAAAATAAAGTAAGACAGATTTGAATACACATTGATATAAAATTGATAAAATTTTAAAATATTAAAAACATTTCAAATACATGTCGCTCACCCGCAAGAAATGTGACACATCACGCAAAAATTCATTTTGCGTTTTATTCCCTTAACAGTTCTCTCCTAAGTGCGTCTTGCTACACAAAAAGTTTCATAAGTATAGTTATACGGAAAATCCCTTTATTACGCTACATCCCCGTTTGTGACCACAAAAGAGGGGCAGATTGTGTGGGGAGGTAAAATTACCCAACCTTCCAAACTTAATCCTACGTCTTCATTCTTAAGGGTTTTGCGCGTTTATCTGCGTTGTTTATTTCTGAATGCAGAGCTAAGTGCTGTAATTTCATGTTGCAGTAAAATCCTGTAAATTGTCTTTTGTCTCTCCTATGAAATTTGCTTTTGTCGAGATGTGTCACTTTTCTTGTGAGTGAGCGATATAATATAGTTTCGCCAAACAACCGCAAAGCCTCATCAGTACAGAATAACTACACTGTTGAAAATCTGCAGCATTTGCTGCATAGCCACTCCGCTATTATTATAGAGTATCTCTACTCTTACCCAAAGACTTTTAAGACATAGACTGGCAATTCCCATTCAAAAGTATGCGAAATCATGGCAGCCATCTGAAGTAAATTGAAGCACCTGAACCTCGAGGTTTGTACGTCAGCTGTGGTTATTTATCATTAAGTGCTATGGCTAGAATGAGCTTAAAAATTAATTTTTATCAATATATATGAAGTTTATGGCATATTTTTTTACATGAAGCTATTTTTTATATCTAAATATGCGTTATAAATATTGAATTTTCAGTAATAGAAAGCGATTTATTAATAATTTTATGGATGGCATGTTTGGAAAAAAGTATCTAATTTTAACATGCCTTATAAACCTAAATAAAGGCGAAATTTATATGGAAACATATTTTTAAAGATTATAATTCCACTTTTTTTTAAAGTTTGACTTACAAAAGTAACTGGCAAGGAAGTTCAGATTAAAGGCAGCAACTGTAACATCATATAGTAATTTACAAAATTTTAAATTACTTGTAAGGAAATCTACGTTTTTGAAACTAATTTTTATACAAAAAGGTAAATAAAAAATGCATATTAACGAAAGTAACACTATATTTTTATCCTTGGAGCATGTTTATAGAAATACTTACTTGCTATACGAAAAAAACAAAAAAATTGATGAATAATAAGGTTTTTTTTTTTTTTCAAAAAATGACTAAATGAAATAGGTTAGACTAATACTTAATGATCCGCAATGAAAAAATACTCTGATAAAAGCATTTTCTTAGGTAAATTAAAATATAAAGCACATATACTGCCGTACAACAGCTGTGATCAAAAATCCTCAGTTAAACTGACAGTTTGCAGGTCTATGTATCTTAAAAGTCTTTGCTCTGACCAACGAGAATGCTCCATAATATAGTGAAGTAACCGTTTTCTATAAAAGCGGTGGAGTGACTATGCAGCAAATGCTGCAGATTTTTAATAGTGTAATCAGGGCTCGCACCGTTCCTAAAATTTTTGCTCTTTGCTACCAGTATTTTAAATAAGAATTCTTCGTGGCAGATTCCTTTAACATCTACTACAGAACTATACAACAAAGATTATCGTTTTAATTTAGTGGTAGCAAAGTGCGAAAATTTTAGGAACGCTGCGAGCCTTGGTGTAATGTAAAATGAACAGCAAGACAAATCAAGTACAGTTAAAATTCAAATTATTTTATTTTTCAAAAACAGACAATGGCAGGGATACAGATACATTTTTCGCTGTTAGCGAAAGGAGATTGACCAATCAGAAGCCTGCATATTTGCAAACAATGAAAAGTTCGCAAAAATGCAGGCTTCTGATTAGTCAGTCTCGTTTGGCTAATAGCGAAAAAGCTATCTCGATCACGGCCTATATTTACCAGAAACAGGCTTCATTCAGCATCTGCGGTAATATATGAGTAAACCAGGTCTCTAGCAGCAATGTTCCGTGATAATTGTTACATACTGATTTCAAAATGGAAGCGTTTGCAAATTGCATAATGTGATCCTATTCACGTGAATGCTGGATAATTTTAGAATTTCGTTTGCATTTTTTGAATGCACAAATGTGATCTTTCAGGTGAATCGCTATCGATCTACCCTTTTAATTAATGTGGGTCCACCGTAACTGAGTGGATAAGACAAAGACACCACGTCCCTAATCGCTTGAGAGCGTAGGTGGGGGCGGGTTCGAATCCCGCCGGTTCCGTTGCCCACTCTTTGTGGAGTCCCCAGGATGTAATGGAGGATATGGAGGATATTCCAGCTACGTTTTAATCACGTGGTCAAGGTAAAAACTTCTAGCGTAAAGAAGGAAAGGCTCCGTAGACATGTAATATAAATCCCCGCTAGCCAATGAAACAGTTTATGAGGCAAAGGAGTAGTATATTCCCTTCTTATCAGTTAGAAGTTCCTTGGGTAAATTACCGGTATCACGTGACTTTTTTTCAGCCTCGAATCCAGATTTGGAATATCCTCCATTCCAAATATGGGTTCGAGGCTGAAAAAAGTCACGTGATACCGGTAATTTACCCAAGGAATTTCTAACTGATAAGAAAGGAAGATGCTACTGCCTTGCCTGATGTTTCATTGGCTAGTGGGGATTTACATTACACGTCTGCGGAGCCTTCCCTTCTTTACGCTAGACGTTTTTACCTTGATCACGTGATCAAAACGCAGATGGAATATCCTCCATTCTCTGGTGTTGTAAATTTCCTTGCGCTATCTCGTGTCCATGTATATGGACGATGACTTATAAGCGGGCACTGGTGTCAAGCACACAAGTCTGTGTTCAATAAAACAAACAAAACAAAACAAATCAATGTAAACGTTGAGTGTGTTCAGAAGTGCATTTCGCGCCGCACGCGCGCTCAGAAGTTTATGCCATGGAGTAGGTCTTATCGAAAAAAGGAATTTTAAAATAATTCAATTATTTCATTATTATTAATGGTTCAAAAAAGGTAAAACCAACGACTATATTTCTTTATCCTTCCAAAACATGGTTTTCGTAACAGAAATACATGCCTATGTACACTCAGATAAAATCTAAAATAGTCGGGAAAAACATCACGTGACCTTTTTTATCTACTTTAGCCCATTTAGAATTTAAAATTAGTTAACCAACCGTACACAAAATCCGCCCAAGCTGCTCAAAAAAATTTTGTGGGCGACTTGATCACGTGATTGTGCGTCATTTGGTAGGTTGATTGATACAATTTAAGAATTCAACTGGTGATCTAAAAATTTTAACTTTTTAACAATTTTCTTTTTATTTATTTAAAAATAATTTATCAGTTGTTTTATATTTTTCGTGATAAATAGAATGCTGTTAGTAAACCAAGATTGTGATATCAACATATGAGATTTGTTTGTAATCTACTATACTGGATGGATTGCAATGGAATTTGCACTGTTAGTTAGACAATTTTTCAGAGAAGGTTTTAATATATATATTTCTTATTTTATGATTGCATATTTTAATACCGTGTGGATAAGAGACCAAAATACATCATAAAACATGAGAAATAAATGACATTCAAAATTCTGTTAGTATAAGCAAAATACTTACTTATACTTTCAGTAGAAAATTTATAAACATTCTAATCATGCTTTATTCACTACAAAACTAGACAGCAAACCTATATATATTATCTCTTTAAAAAATATATATACAGATATTGTTAGTTAAAATAATCTACAACTATTACATTTTATTTTTATAATGTTCAAAGTAAAATATGATTACCAGCCTAGTCTCGATAAAAATTCACTCCTAAAGTACTCAAAAAATAAAAAAATAAATAAAAAATCAAGGAATTATCCTACGCGCAAAAGGATATTTTCGCACAATATATATTATTTTTTCATTTGGATTTGCTTAATGTTTATATCATTATACATATACATACTATATATATAATCACTTAGAAACGAAGCTTTGAATATTTAAAAGGCGTTCAGATGTAAAACTTTCATCTCGAAATACCTCATTTTCTCACATTTAAATAAGTATTTTATTATTTTAATAAAAATACACCTGCCTCTGTATAATAAAAATAAAAAATATATCTTCATCAAAAATATCTTATTCATTATGAAAAATATAAAACAACCAATAAACAAAACAAAAAAAAGTTATGATACAATGTGGGACTGGAAGGATTCGAACCCAGAATCCCTAGTCTCGAGTTCACTATCTTATCCATTCAGCCATCTATCACACGTTCCTTTTGCAACAAAATATCTTTTTAATTAGCACCATAATTAATCAAATCCATGATCTGTTCCTGAACAGTCTACGTGTTATTCCATCCATGATATTGACCCACTCCATGATCTTGTCTAACGTGCTCGCGCGCGTAGCGCGCGTGCAACTTGAACACACTCGCTATCACAATCTTTGCAAAGATTGCTATAGCGTTTACATTGCCAACTCAAATAGATAAACGGTGCAAAATTTATATCTGATCCCACAATATTTTTTGCATTTTAAGAATAATTTAAATATAACTGCATTTAGTTCAATGTATTTTTTAAAGCACTCAAAAATTGCATACAAAGACATTGACATACCTAATAAAATTTCAATGAAACATTTCTTTTAGCTAACATAAAACTTGAAATCGTAAAATAACACTTATTATACTGATTTTTCAATCACATTTATCTCTAAATTTTATCGTATTATACTTACGTAAACATAAAAAAGAAAATTACCGTAAGTTTACAACAAATAATATTATATATTAATTAAATATTTAGAGATTGATTTAACAATGTAATATATTCGATAACAAAACATATAAAGCAATATTAAATCAAGTATTTCTTGTATGTGCCAAATCGAAACAAAGAATATTTATATTATTTCTGCTTATTTAATCCCAAGTCTTATTAGATATCTTTGAAAGGATTTATTAGAGCAATCAGAAATCACATACAGGATTATATTGGCAGATCTAATCTTCTGGAGTAGATCTTTTCTTACTACTAACATGAAAAACAAACCTAAATTGTAGAAGAATAATTTCGAAACTAAGGGTTTTCTACGTTCTGATTTTATAGGTGTAGGATTATTTTCATATGGATTAATGCTTTAAGTATTTTAACACAATACAGAAAATTGTACCGCGTAACCTAAAGTATATAACCACATTATTCTGTGAATTAATAAGGCAAATATTACTATTCGTAAATAGTAGACTTCAAATCACGTAATTTTTGGTAATTTGAAATTTAAAGCCTATCCTTAACCATAAATTACTAGTACTGGAGTATTTTGTACCCGAATGAATGTTACAAAATTAAGTACGCATGCTACAATTGTTTATTGTTCTAAAGTATTGACACATATGCTTATGTTAAACGTTTTTAGGGTTTCGGTCATCTGACGAAATCCCATTCTCCTCACTCATCTGTCTTTCCAAACTTGTTCTAAGAAACTGTATAAGTTAGAGGCTTGACATTTTGCACACTTATACCACAACATCCCCGATCACACGGCAAATCAAAAAATTATGAACACGTCTAATACTAAATTTATTTAAAGAATTAATTTCATGACATCCGAAAATGTTTGTGATTAATACAGAAACTTAATTTCAGTCTGTTTCGCGTAACCTCGATAGCTCTGTGGTAGAGTACTTGCCTGCTAATAAAAAGTTTCCCGGTTCGATACTCGGCTCTGGAATTTCAAAAGAGTAGATTTTTTTTTTATCTAATAGATTCAATTTGATAGAATTATTTAAATTTTCTTGACATTTTAACGCCAAAAGTTGTTGTAAAATATTTTATCAATTATTTTCTTATTTTAAAAATTCTTTTTTTAAGAAATTGCAAATTTTTACATTTCAATGACCGATGGATTTATTTAAAATACCTATTGTATTTTTTTTGCTAATTTAAGGGCCTTTTACAGCCAAGACGCTTATTCAGCCAAGAGATTCCTGGTTCGAATCCTAGCCCGAACTTTTTTCGCCCAGTTGGAAATTTACATCTCATATGATTTCATTACCAATTAGAATTATCGTCTTAAAATTAATTTATTTACTTATCCAGCGATTTCTGGAGTTCCATTACCTGTGATTAATTCTGTTGAGCTGAACCAGATTTCAGACCAGATGTTATAATCAATAGGGTTAGCTGGCTGATAAAGTTCCACCAGATTCGTCCGGGATAGCTCGGATGGTAGAGCATTGGCGGCTTCAGCCAAGAGATTCTTGGTTCGAATCCTAGCCCGGACATTTTTCGCGCAGTTGGAAATTTACATCTGTTACAAACATATGCTGTTGCAATTGCATAAAACGCAGTTCTAGAATATTTTTAATTTTATTAAACAAATCCTTGAATTTTAATAATTTTAAAATTACATTTAATGGTGCTGCCATCTATGTTCTTATTAAAAGATCTCAGTATTTAGTAATTATAAATTAACGATTCTGATTTATGATGTAAATTTATGATGTAAGGTATTTTAAAAGGAATATTATACGACACCCTCTGTGTTACGTTCAATCACTCTTACGCACTTGTTTATACTATTGTATTTCGTGAAATTTCCAATTTGCTTAAAATTAATATAGAAAAACATTGAACTATTTTCCTAGAAATTTTGTAATATATGGCGTATAAAAATAAAGTAAAAATTCACGAAAAGATTTCCTGTCTCAAAATGCGTAAGTAAGGATTAAGATGCAGACGAAAGCGATCTATGATTATTTTGTAAAATACCTAATAAAATAGGATTCTTTGATTGCAAGTGAGAACTGGCGAATATTTTTTTTTATATTATATCCTACCATAATTTAAAAAATGCGTCTTTTTGTAGATTTTTCTTGACACTATACCGTGTTTAAGTGCATGACAGAGATTATGTTTTTAAAATTGTTAGGAATACAACAAAATATATTCCACTGTTACGTATAAGCTTTAACTCGTAAGTAAAGGGGTTTATATTATTTTTGGTATTATTTGTAAAGCTCCTAATACCAAGGACTGGAAAAGTGATGTAAGTCTAAATTTTTTTTTTCTTCTACAAATTGCATAACTAATGATTAACAGAGATTATGTTTTAAAAAGTGTTACGAATACAATAAAATATATTCCATTGGAACATATATGCTTTAACTCATAAGTAAAGGGGTTTATATTATTTTTGGTATTATTTGTAAAGCACCGGATCCCATGGACTGGAAAAGTGATATAAGCCTAAAGGTTTTTCGTTTTTTTTAATTCGTACCAATTACATAAATAATGAAGCTCATTATTTATATCATTTAGTATCATAGTGCAGTTTTGCAAAAATATATACAATTTAAAAATCGTTTTATATAAATTCTCAATTTATAAATTTTGTTATGTTGTTTTTGTAATACCCATGTTCCAAAATATATTACCAAGTTTTAAAATATACTATATTGTATTCGCAAAATCAATGAGAATTTAATATTACACCTTTTTTTATTAATTTCATATTCACGCTTCATTAGTACTACAAACTGACGGCATAATGAATAAAGTTAAGAACAAAATTATATGAGAGATATTTTGGCTCTCACCCAATATCAGACATCAGTAATGAAATTCCCGTTAATGTGTTATGTCTGCCTAAATGACGAAAATTAATGTTTATTTTTTATGATCTCAAAAGTGCTATATTATAACTATTTTTAAACAAATGTCTTTAACACTGTCTTTAAAAAATTACTTTTAATAAGAATACATTTTGATTAATAATTTTAACCTGTATCACATGTGTGCTGTTGATTATTTTAATACCAATTTTATAATGAATTTAATGTTTTATGATAAGAAGGATTTAAACCCGGGCTTCCCGATTAACAGAATGTAAGGTGAAAACCATTTCTTATATTTTAAAAGTATAACGGATTTTTTAAATTTAATATATATATATATATATATATATATATATATATATACTCATATATTATATATAAAGAGGTAAAAATTGTTTATTTGTAGGCGGTAAGTTTTGGAACTACCGAACCGATACCAAAAGTAATGGTATCAAAATGATGGTGTTAGTCCAACTTAGAACATAGGCTATATCTTATGTCCGTGCCATTGTCCAGAAGGTGGTGCAGGAGCAAAAAACATTCTAAAAATGCGAGTTTTGTGTTACTGAAGGGCCTACAAACAGGAAATTTGGAATGGTAGTTACCTATAAGATACTAATGATCTCTAAGGACTTTTCTTTAAAAAATCGAAATTAAAAAGGGGTGAAAATGCGCAAAAAGCGTTCTAAAAAACGCTCTAAATGGCGATTTTTACGCAATTTCAGGAAATACCAAACCGATTTAAAAAATAATGATGTCAAAATGATGGTGACAACCCTTGCTCCAACATAGGCTACAATTTATGCCGGTGTCACTACCTCTAAAGGGGGTGCAGGAGCAAAAAACATTCGAAATTGCGATTTTTGTGTTACTGAAGTGTCCAGACACATGGAATTTGGCATGGTAGTTACTTATTAGATATAATGATCTCTAAGAACAATTTTTTAAAAAATCGAAATTTAAAAGAGGTGAAAATGCGCAAAAAGCGTTCTAAAACACGTTCTAAATGGAAATTTTTACGTAATGTCAAAAAGTACCAAACCGATTTCAAACATAATGGCGAAAACCCTTGGTCTAATATAGGATATATTTTACATCGGTGCCACTACCCCTAAAAGGGGTGCAGGAGCAAAAAAACGCCCGAAATTGCGATTTTTGTGTTACTGAAGGGCCCAGATACATGGAATTTGGAGTGGTAGATACTTATAAAATATAAATGATCTCTATGAACATTTCTTAAAAAATTCGAAATTTAAAAGGTGTGAAAATGTGCGAAAAGATTTCTAAAAAACGTTCTAAATGGCGATTTCTACGCAATCTCAGAAAGTACCCAAACTATTTCAAAACTAATGGTTGGAAATTGATGATGACAGTCCTTGCTCCAACATGCGCTCTATTTCATGTCGGTGTCACTACCACCTAAAGGTTGCAGTAGCAAAAAACGTTCTAAATTGAGACTTTTGTGTTTCTGAAGGGTCTAGAATCCTGAAATTAGGCAGGGCAGTTATTTATAAGATACAAATGATCTCTAAGAACATTTCCTAAAAAATCGACATTTAAAATGGGGTGAAAATGAGTGAAAAGCGTTCTAATAAACTTTCTAAATTGCGATTTCTACGCAATCTCAGGAAGTACCGAACCGATTTAAAAAGTAATGGTGTGAAAACGATAGTGACAACCCTCGCTCCAACATAGGCCGTATTTCATGTCGGTGCCACAACCACACAGGGGGTGAAGGAGCAAAAAACGATCTAAATTGCGCTGTTTTTTAATACTGCAGGTGAGAGCAACTTGAAACTAGGCATCGTAGTTACTTATAAGATATAAATGATCTCTAAGAACATTTCCTAATTCAAAATTTAAAAGAGATGAAAATGGACGAAAAACTTTCTAAATTGCGATTTCTACGCAATCTCAGAAAGTACCCAACCGATTTCAAAAGTAATGGTTGGAAATTGATGATGGCAGCCCTTGCTCCAATCTAGGATATATCTTCATTTCGGATTCACTAACACATTGCGGTTGCATTTTAAAAAACGTTCTAAATTGTGATACTGAAGAGGCTAACAACTTGGAATTTGGCATGGTAATTATGAGATGTAAATACTCTCTCAGAAGAATTCCTTAAAAAAATTAAATTAAAAGGGAGGAAAATGAACAAAAAACGTTCTAAAAACGTTCTAAATAGCAATTCTATGCAATCTCAAGGAATAAAAACCGATTTCAGAAGTAATGGTTTAAAATTGATGGTGACAGTCCCCGCTCCAACATAGCCTATATTTTACGTTGTTGTCGCTACCACCTGGAAGTTACAGTAGCAGAAAATGTCCTAAATTACATTTTTGTGTTACTGAGGGGGGGTCTAACATTTTAAATTTGGAATGGTAATTACATCAAAGATGCAAATATTTTCTAAGAATTGTCGAAAGAAAATTCCAAATTTAAAAGGATGACGTGATCGAAAAGCGTTCTATAAGAGTTCTAAATTACGATTTTTATGCAATCGTGTGAAATACGAAACCGATTTCAAACATAATGGCTGCAAATTGATGGTGATAGAACCTGCTTTCCATAAGCTATATTTTATGTCGAGGGTTGCAGGAGCAGAAAACTTTCTAAATTGCGGTTTCTGCGGTACTGAAGAGGCTAGAAACTTTAAATATAGCACGGTAGTTACTTATAAAATGTAAATGTCCTCTAAGAACAGTCGAAAATAAATTCGAAATTAAAAAGGGGAGAAGTGAAGAAATGGAGCGAAAAGCATTCTAAAAGAGTCCTAAATTACGATTTCTATGGAATCTCAGGAAATAATAAACCGATTACAGAAGTTATTGGTTGCTAATCAAGAGTAATTGTCCCTGATCCTATACGTACTATATTTTATGCCGGTGTACACTACCACCAGGTTGGAAGGAACAACAAGAAAGCCTTTAAAAGCATCTAAATTCCGTTTTCTATAGAATATTAGGAAATACCAACCGATTTCAAGTTTAATGTTGGCAAATTAATGGGGACAGTCTCTGTTTCAACATTTTTCGAGACATTCTATTTCAACTCATTTTATATTGATACTCGGCATTAATTTTATACCCGGCACTTTATATTGGTGTCACTAACACCAGAGAGGTGGTAGACTGCTAGACAAGAAGCTGTGATTTTGACATGATGGTTAACTTTAAGATGCAAATGTTTTAAGATGGTTTCTAAAAAATTCAAAACTTCAAATGAATACTGAAATGAGTGTATGAAGTGAGCATAAAAGTCACAAAATACTTTCTAAATTATCATTTAATTGGAATTAGATTTAGTTCTTCTTATTAATTAAAATCTCATTTCTGTCTATTGCACTTTTATAATGAAGTTTAGTAAAACTGTGGCTTAATTTGTAATTTTTGAATTATTTCAAAAAGTGTTTTTCTAATAAAAAAATAGTCATGCAAATATCACTTGGCATATTTCAAATTTTACGCGAGCAAAGTCGCGGGGTTTTCTAGTATATAATAAATTTGAAATCACAAATGTATGATTAAATTGGTAAAGTTCTAAAGATGAATTGGAAATGAACATACGAAACCAGTATGTAAAATTAGTAACTATGAATAACCCACATAATCTTCAGAGGAGCTCTGAAAATGCGCTTGTTTTTTTAGTTATTTTTAGTTTAGTCTTACAACCTTATTATTCTATCATTTTAATGGTACTCTCTTTATCAAGTAAAAGGTAATTTTAGCTTGGTAATTATTATAGCTTAGTTTTAGCTGTTCAATTTCACTTTGTTCATTTTAATTATGTAATATATATATATATATATATATATATATATATATGTACCAGCGGTCTTTGGCGACCAGTTTGGTATCTCTTAAAATTTATGTTTGGAAAAGCATGCTAAGCAACGTATCAAGTTCCTTTTATTCATAATTTAATTTACTGGGACTTCCTTAAATATTAGTAATATAATCTTTTAAGCTAATATTAGTTTTTGTTGCATTAAAATATCTCAATTTGTTGATTTTCTGTAAGCAAGTAAAGCCTATTGGTTTACAATGGAAAACTATGGCGATTTAGCGGAATAATAGAGATATCGCCCAGTTGGCGTCACTTTTGGAGACTCATTTTGGTCGCCAAATTTAGCGATATATCGTCGATTTGGCGACGAACTTGGTGGAATTTAGCGACCGAACATTATCCCCTCTATGGTAACCCCCCTTATAGGTATTGAGGACATTAAATGCTATTCAATAACCAAAGAGATGCTTTTCATTCGGTCGTTGCTATTAAAAAATTAACAAATATTCGCGATTCTGTGCCACGTACGATAGCGTAATATATATATATATATAGATTACTATTTACTATATGCTTATTTAAGTGCGTTCGTAATTATATAAATACGTAGCATCTACAGTCGTCGTCTGATCCATCCGTCTATCTATCCGTCTGTCCACATAGCAGTGCAAAAACTGTCCAACCGAATGGTTTGAAATTTAATAGATAGAATCGTTGTGGAATTTTGTTGAGTCATGTCAAATTTTATGAAAATTGAATCAAAACTTAAAAAGATATCAATAAAAGTTTTCTTCATTCTATTAAATCCTATCATACGTACTGAATTAAGTGATATTCGATAATAAGTAATGATTCTAAGCTGCTAGCGTGATGCCGACATATTTAAGATGCAGTCATAGTATTTCTATATGACTGAATTTAATATATGGGGCATTCTCACAACCTTTTGTCTTTTGGGGAAAAAAAAATCTGACAAAATTAAACTTGCTAAAATAACATTTTAATCTGATAGACGAATCCCTTAATGATTCAAAATAAAGAAAAAATGGTCAGCAGCGAAAATTTTTATTTAACTGAGGTTTAAGTTAAACTTGCGAGTTTAATTTTCCTTACCATTTTACAATTATAACTTTTTATTTTCTTCTAAATTTTTACTTATAATGAATTTGCATAGTATCCAACGGACATTAAAATAAGAAATAATAACAATGTAGTACTTTTAACACAGAATTTTTATATAACATTGTCTTAAAGGGATTTTAAAGAAGGGACGGTAAGGTAAAAAAGGGGGTGGTATTGGAAAAAAAGGACGAAATGGTAAAAAAAGGGACGCTAAGGAAAATTACCACCTGCTTTTAGGAAAATCATGTTAAGACTAGAAGATAGCTATAATGTTCATTGATTTTTAGAAACAGTTGTTAACATTGGATTATATTATTATTATTTTTTTTAATTTACCTCGAAAAGTGCAGGAATAAACCTTGGGGACGGTGAGACTGCCAATAAAGCCACGATGCTTGAAATTGATATTTAAATGCTGATTTAAATTCTACAGTAAAGTTCCTGCCAAAGAATTTTAGACATTATTTCTCTAGCATACACAGAATTAAAAAAACATGAGAAAAAACTTGAAAAAAATTCTGTGGCTGCATCTGAAATGATTTTCTGTATAATTTTAGAAGAGTGATGGTAAGGAATCTAAAACCCAAGGGCAGAGTTTAAAAAATAATAACAACCCTAAAAATGTGTGCAGGTTAATTTTTAGCTACATATTTATATGAAACAATAGTTCCAGTTTCAGAAAAAAAATTACATCGAATTATTTTTATTGAAACAATTTTATCCAGAGAGCTCCAATCTTAAAAATCAGCATTAGGGGCACGGGACGGTAGATCAGTTTTCTTGGTATTTGGACCCCCAACATCGTCCAAAACTTCTTTATCTCGTTAATATTGTTATGCAATCATGCAAGGGGATGTTTCCTAGTATATGAAATTTAAAAAAAAAAAAAAAACACACAAAAAAAGTGTATTAAATAAAAAATTATTATTCAGGGACATGAAAGTAAAAAAACTGTGAGCCCCATATAGAATCGTAATAAATTTTGTATTCATGCATTTTTGCATAAGAGTGCAACAGCTATTGCACCAAGATCTGAATATTAATAAAACTAGTTATACTACGAATCAACTCATTTACCACGTTTGGCATATAATTTCCGATTTGTTGATTCTGTTCATGTCAGTGGTTTAAGCGCGTAGTTTGATTTCGTGTCTTAAATTTGTATTTTATTTATATTTTTTCATTTTATTTATTGATTTATGAATGTTTAATTGCGTTATGGAATATAATCTGAAAAAAAAATGCTGATCTATTTTTATTAATTTAAGTAAAAACGGAATTATGTTTTGTAATCGCCTGCACGCAACAAAGATAGATTTAAAAAAATCATACTTGAAAATCATTTTAAAAACAATATAAATTGAGTAAATAGCAATGTAATTTTCTAACAAATTGTGATACAGTTTTCAAACAAATTGCATTTTAAAAGTTTGCTTTTCACCTATTCAACGGTTTAAAAATTGAAAAAGTGCGATGTTTAAAAGTTTGAAAAATTGCATTAAAAGTTATATTAAATCCTTTGCTGCAGTCACTATCAAAATCCCGTAATCATTACGCACAAACATGTTTCTCATTTATAATACAGATAACAAGCAAATTACTTAGAATGGCAATGAAAATAGTAACTAACAAATCACCATAAAGTTATCATTTCAACAAAACTATGAATCAACCTGAAATTGAATTTAGAAAATAATTTTTTATCATTTTATCCAAAAGGATTAAACGATATATCTTATATTTGTTCCGATACTTTGTTGAATTTAAAATTTTTGGAATTTTATGTTATAAAATCAAAAATGTATTACATGATGACATGATAACACATCGTTGTTAAAACACAGAAATATTTTTTGGCGTATATGACGAAAAATTTGCAACTTAAAAATATCTTATCCGTGTGCAAGATTTATCCTTCACTTGATAGACATTTCAACGTATCATACATTTCATGCATTAATTGTGATACTATAAATGTTTTAAGCGTCGGAGAGAGCTTTTCCTGCTTGTTTAACGATTCACAAATAAATAACTATAAAAAAGTATTGGTATGAGGATTTGTATTTGATTACCTAAAATATTTCTTATATAGTGGAAAAAATTAACATTAATAAAAATTTTTAATAAGCATTTCAATAAAACGAAAATACGTGGCAGAAAAAGACTGTTTGAAGGCTAATTTAAGTTTTAAGTTTACGTTTCAGCTAGATAGACTAGAGTAATAGGTAATCCAGAGATGTTATGAACATTTGCATAAGTTACAATGGCACATAGGTGTGCTCAGTTTTGTGTACGACATCTTTTGAATCGTACCAC
This sequence comes from Maratus speciosus, assembly GCA_963932465.1. NCBI lineage: Eukaryota > Metazoa > Arthropoda > Arachnida > Araneae > Salticidae > Maratus > Maratus speciosus. Next base: position 31,098,592 of record OZ010789.1, on the reverse strand, counting down.
GCTTCATCTTATTTCATCACAGAATTATGCGAATTAATGACGCGAAGATGACTATTCGAAAATAGTGGTACCAATAATCAATCAATTATACGCCTATGTTAACACATAAAATGAGTAAAAGTTTCAAAATTGGAGCAAAATAATGAATGAAACGTACTAAGCAAGAAATAATCTACTAACGCGCCAGACACTAGAATTACTTAGATTTAATGTAATATGTCATTTGAGATATGAGTGAAAAGCCTATGCGCCTAACGATGATTCTCAATTACTATCAAATTCTTAAAACTTTATGAGAAATTGTAAAAGAATGTAAAAATTCGCAGTCAGAAAGATATTGTGTTAAATATCGTCCAGTTCTAGCAATACTTATGGAAGTTAAAATATCCCCATAGAACATTTCTCCTCTAAAAATGCCCACAATCATCATTTTGATGGATAGAAAATAGTTAATATCTTAGGCAAAACCCTTAGTACTTAAAAGCCTTTTAAACTGCGATATTATCAAGAAGCAAACTTTCCTTCAGAGAACAAAATAGTCAAAAAGTTTTTATCGCTTTTTATGATTGGTCATTATCGAATTTTTGGTGGCTCTTTTTTTATAAGCAATAGAAATATAAAATGTGCATGTATCAAAGTTAATGAATCTATTGTTAAACTGATTTACAGATAAATAACTATCTTATATCCGGAATAACGTCATCATCAGGATAAAAAACTTTAATGCAAAAAAGAATGTGAAAATATGTTCGGTTTTCTTGGAATAGAATAGATTTAAATATAATGTTACTTTTTTAGTTCATTCTTGTAATTTTGAGTTCGTTCTGGATATAAACATTTAGTAACATTTGATTTATCATACATAGCTATTCTGTCTTTTGTAACTATTTAACTAATAATCAGCACAATTATACAATGAAGAGGTAGCACTTATACATGTAAACATTTAATTAACATTCCATAATAACAAACACGTCACTATACGTACGACATCATATAACAGAACAGAGTGGAATATTACTCTCATACTTTTTATCATGAATTCTGGAGGGAACTTTTGGTGCTGCAATCTATGCTTAATAAATGGAAACATAAAACATGACAATAGCAAAATTTCGATGGCACGTCGGCCCCACCAGTGGCTGAGAGGTTCTGCTCTCGAAGCTGGTAGACGGGAAATGGTGGGTTTGAACCCAATCGCGCTCGTCGGCCTAATCGTTCGGAGTTTTCGTGGTTTTCTTCGAACCTTGGATTTCCAAGCGTTAATACGGGTTAGGTTCCCTTAGAAAGACCCCCACGAAGGGCACTCCTCCCTCTTAGGGCCTATATCCCTCGTGATGATAATTGGCCGTCATAAACACAACCAACCAACCATCGATGGCACGTCATTGAAAGTTGAAAATTTCAATTATGTTGAGCGTTTGGATGTTTCGGACTCTATTGCAATTTAGCCCAAAGTTGACAAAAAAGTGAAATAAACATGAAATAATTTTGCTTATTCAGTTTTCTGATATATTCTTTTGAATTAGATGCTTAGTAGTACAGTGTGTATATGCAAATATTGATTCATTGTAAATATTATACTGTTTTTCTTGTCAGTGTCCGTTTTGATAGGAAATTGAATTGTTCTTAAAGTAAATATGTATTCAAAAATTAAAACGATACTTACACAGGATATCGATTAAGAGTGTTAATAACCCACGGTGGAAGTAAGAAAATTTTTATAAATTTATTATTAAGAAAAGATTATTCATAAAAGATAGAGTTGCTATTACTTTTTTTAACACAGAGAGATGAATTCAAAGATCTGAAGCCAATGAAAACATTTTAAGCTTTCCGATAAACACTAGATTTTAATCTGATGTTACTTTTCCGTTCATTCTTGTTACTTCAGATCATGCATCGGAGATAATTAAATCTTTCTAGGCATATTTTTGTGCCTGACTTTCACGTTCTTCTTATAAAAACAGTAGAAATGAAAATTTTTTTATTCGAAGTTGAATTTTGATTGTACTTTTTCAAACTGTAGCAGTAAAATATCAATAATTTTCAGTGTAATAAACTAATAAAAATGAAACCTGTGATTATTAATTTTCGGTTTGGATATATATATATATATATATATATATATATATATATATATATATATGTGTGTGGGTGTGTCACTTTCTTCTGGACACGATAACTTCCACAATTCTGCACAAATCTCTTCCAAACTGATACATAAAATCAAGGGGCATAAAATCTCGGTCAAGTTCGTTAATGGACAAAATCGGACCAAGGGGATGGAAATAGGGAGGGGCTTTGTGAAAACCGAAAAAAATCCATAACTCCTTGATTTTTGTACATATCAAATCAGTTTAAAGTTTTTATTACTTCTAAAAATATAGCCAAAAATTTATGTATGACAGATTTTTGATAAAATTAAAAATGGGCTCAAGGAGCGCAAAATATTTTTGTTTTAGGGAAAAAAAAAGTTTTGGGGAGAAAAAAAATTCATAACTTTGTCAATTCTCAAGATATCAAATCCAATTAATTTTATTATAAATTTCCTTAATGTTATCTACAACTTTTATATTCACAAGTTTTTGATAGGACCAATTTGTACCACAAAAAGAAATTAAAAACCAAAACACGAAGGGGGATTGAAGAAGAAAAAAAACATAACTCCGTCAATTCACAAGGTATAAAATCCCCATGAATTTATCATATATCTTCTTAATATTTTCTACAACATTTATATAGACAAGCTTTTGATAGGTCCAATTCTTACAGCAAAAACAAATTAAAAATACATAGCGGTGAAAGAAAAAAAATCATCTTTTTAAGGGTGTATTCAAATCCAAACTGCTTATTTTCTTACTCATTTTTAAATTAATTTTTGCTCTCAAACGCATCCAATTTGTAGATGCTCTTATTCAGAAACTATATAATGTACCGTAATGATCGATCTTTTGATAGAGGCAGAATATATTTCAAAAAATGATGTCAAAATGGGCATTTTGAACAGAATTTCCCGAAGCGATCGTGTTAGAAAATACTGTCCTTCTGAGAAAATAATTGTTTATAAATGAAGTTTTAATTAATTGAACGAAAAATAAAAACACACAGGTCGCTTATAAATCTCTTCAAAAATCACGTCAGCAAGTTTCACACTTTTTCTATAAAAAATGAATCTGAAAATGTGCCAGGAAATTTTGAGTTGCTGAGCATGGAAAAATATTTTTTAAATACTGCCTTAACATGATTCTGATAAAACCAGCGATTATATAAAAATGAAATAAAAATTCGTCAAAAGCAGCCAGGTAAAATTGCTAAAGTGGGTTTATCTCTAATCATGATTTAGTTTCTGTTGGTGAAATTAGTATACTTAACTTCGAAATCTACCTCCGCCTGTAGGCCGGGCCGGCTGGGATTTTTTTATATTCATTCCTGTTACTTCGAAGTTGAGTTGCACACGCATCGAAGGCAGCAAATGGAATCCTACTGGCATAGATTAAATTTTACGTGGAAATTTGACGTTATCTCTATAAAAATGAACAAGATTAGATACAGTGCTCGGCAAAAGTTTAGACAATGATCTATTATGCTTATGCACTGCTAAGTATCTAAAGAATTGTTGTAACTCAACTGCCACATATTACTGGGGACTTATCCTTTATTTACAAACAATAAATTTTAAATTATACATTTTACATAATAAATAATGACAAGAAAACAAAATTAACATGGTGGCAAAAGTATAGACAATCTGTCTATTTACAGAAAAATAACCATAAATTAAAATCGAACTACACCTACATTGTGTGCTATTAGTGCAAAAATTTGACTAGGAAACTAAACTGTGTGAGGAAACTAAATCCTGCATCATTTGGGAGTCTATTTCGTACCAAACACATTCAACAGCAGTTCGACGTTCATTAACACAGGAGTATTATCAAAAAATTGCGTAAACCTTATGAGATATGATGCCGCAAACGTTTTCGATTGGGTTCAGATCAGGGCTATACGCGGGCCAGTCGAGAACAGTAATATTTTGATAGTTAAATAAACTTTTGTCTTGCATGCAACATGAATGGACGCACCATGTTGCACAAATACATACTTTGGAAAAGCTAAAAGTTCGCCAAATGGCTGCAAATTGTTTTCCAATGTGTGTATGTAGTCTTACGCTGCGTGGCAACCATTGAGGATCTCAAGCGATACTTGAGCAGTAAAACAAAGTGGGGCCCATATCATTAAATAGTCACCAGCTTGTTGACGACGAAAGAAAGCCCTCTGCTGTTTACGCAATTCATGCCAATAGTCTTCCACCCTATCTGGGTCATCCAAATTCCGTTTTTTTTTTCGTCACTGAATGCCACTAAATGCCACTTTGGTCCGTATGACATATCTTTGCGAGTCCATTGCATTCTCGTCAATTTGTTGTGAGATTTCAAGGCTGGTTGTTTTATCATTTTCATGAAAATTAACCGTCTAAGTGTTTGGGGCGTAATATTCCGTTCACTAAGCTCCATGTTTCACAGCAATACAAGCAATATTTAAGATAATATAATTCTATAGATTTAATGAATTTTAAATACATTGAAGAATCATTAATATTCTTAAGGATTACACTCATATTTGTAATTGAGTTCTTTTTATAATGGTGAAAGAATCATATTTTCTTAGCATTTAAAACAAAATGCAAAGAAAACGACATTACAATTTTACCCTTTTGCAAGACGCTCGGAGGGTTAATTTACATCTTCATTTTATTCGTCTACGAATCGTATCCGTGGACACAGAAAGCTTTGACTCACTTTGAATGCGACTAGCAATCCTCTTTTGTCTAGATGACAGTTTATGGGTCCTTCTACCATCCTCGTTTTCTGGCCACACGAGGCCTTCCAGATCTATATTTTGCTTTGAAAGAGTCATCCTTAGACAGCACTTGATAGACAAACTACTTTGGACGATTCAAAAGAGATGAAATTTCTGCAACAGTCTTCCATTTCGATTTCAGCTTTCATACTACAATTACTTCATCTGACTGAAAATTTCTAGCTTGCGGCATCTTCACTAACCAATGCTATTGCAAGGTGGACTTAAATGCTTCATGCATGTGGCGTCAAAAGTTTGAAATTTGCGCTTTTCTCTGAACAGTTGCAAAAAAATCACGAAAGTGTCTAAACTTTTGCAATAAGCAAATTTCACATTTTCAGTTAAATTAAATAAAATCCGACATTAAAACCGTTATTTCCGTCCTAAAATGTTTAAATATGTTTAATAATAAGTACTGCCATTTGTATAGTCCAAGTGTTCTTAATTTTTATTTAAAGGTCAAATATCACCAGTGTCTAAACTTTTGCTGAGGACTGTATATCATGCGCAGTAAAACTTTGACCGTGTTTCTTTGAAGAATTTAAATTATATTCACGGTGTGATTAATCGAAAAATTTGACGCTTGTGTATCGGTGAAAAGATAATGTAGGTATAAGCTAGTTATGTAAGTAATTATAATAATAACTAACTTTGTACACATTATATTCACGTTAGTCATACTTACATTTATCAATTCAAGATGTGTTTTTTATATAGAAGGTCTAAAAATTTTCCCCTATATTTATACATGATTTTCACCACTTTAACCAAAACTTAAGATCTCAGAAATGGAAAACAGCATTGCTAGCTTTGAGAAGAAATTTAAAAATAGCTGTGTTGATTTCAGATACTTTTTATCCAGGATGTAGTTTTAGAGTATCTTCTGTGACAAATGTACACATTTTGACCATTAAAACCACAAAATCTCAAATCTTGGCGGGGCAGGATGCATTTTAATACTCCATGGTAGTGTTTTCTGGGTTTATCCTTTTAAATCAACACTGGACAACTATGTGTACAAAATGATATTACATGAATGCAATTGGTTAAACACGAAATGTTGCTCCAAATAGTTACCTACGTTATAAGAATTTGTTTTAATTTAAAAGTGATTTCCATCAAATCTTTTCAGAGATTTAACGTGATTAGACGTGGTACAGCCGTGGAAAAAAAAAAGTAAACACCCCCTACTAACTCCTTAACAAATTATCGTAGAAGAAAGTTACTGGTACCGAACGATTAGAAATAAAGTCTACTTTTATATTATGTGAATAAAATTTGCTTAGGGGGCCATCTACAGATTAAAACGAACCCAAACTTCATTTTTTTCAATGGCGATACCCAATTTTAACAAGAAATTTCAAATCTTCGGTTCAAACTATGCCTGGATAAAAAATTTCAAGTCATTTGAATAACAAGTTTTTGAATTATAGACATTCAAAATTTAGTGCTTCTAATGTTGAATTGCATTTTCATATTTCTATTAATATCTCCTTAAATTATACTCCTAATGTGCTAATTTTTTGTGCTACAATAAAACTAAAATACCCAAACATAAATACGTTGAATTTGCAATTTTTATAATTTTCTGATATGAATTATGAAATTAAATTTGAAAAAATTATGAATTGCAACCTTCAATTTTCCTGATGGATTTAGATTTCTTGAGACCTGCTATATGGAAATCCAAAATTTCACATTTTTATTCCAAGTAGTTTTCAAATTATTCTTAAAAAACAGCAAAATGATGGTTTAAGGGGCCTTCTATGATAGAAGTGACTAGATATTTTGAATTTTCTTCTGCTATGCTGTAATCTAGCAGTTTTCAACGTCTGCTTGACTGGCGCTTGAGAAGCCTTGATCAAGAAGATGGCTCTCTCGGTGAACAATCGAGTACGGAAATTCAATTTGGATACAGCCCCTAAAATATGCTCCTTTTAAAATAATTAATTTCGCGGAAACTTATCGTACGAATTGCGTAAAAATTTGTTTTTAGGCTAATTGAAGGGTGTAGAGTTCATTTATGTTGTCAGAATTGTGTACTGCTATTGGAAAAAAACAAAGTTACGGTTCGTTTTAATATGTAGATGGCCCCCTAAGCAAGTTTTATATACATCATTTAAAAGTAGACTTTATTACCAATCGTGTGGTACCAGTAACTTTCTTCTACGATAATTTTTTGCAGAGTTAGTAAGGGATGTTTACTTTTTTTTTTCGACGACTGTACGTTCTAAACTACTCTATTAACTTAAATTTACACTATGCGCAAAACTACTTAAAAGATGAAAATATTAAATAAAATGCTAAATTACTTTAATACCTAAGTACTTTCAACCATAAAAACATTGTCTTCGTCGGAGGAATATAAGAAATACTATTGTTATTAACGTCTAATTTTCAAAATCCACGTAGATGGTGACGAAAGGAGTGAAAGTGGAAGTGAATTTTTAGATCCGCGAAACAATGGAAAAATAAAACATGGATATAGGAAAGTGAAATATTACTCGTTTTATGATACTTTGAGCAAACTCAAATTCTGGGTATATTGTAGGATAAAACATCATTACAAACGGTATTTTCTTTAGTAATAATTTCTATGGATTCGCGTATAATTAAATCATGATAATTCTTTGAGGGATATATAATTTTGCGTCTTCGAAATTAACTTGTATATTATGCTTCTGGTTAAGTCTTGACAGGGCTGTTGTAGGTCGGTTATACTTTAAATCTCTCAAATGCTCTTTAATACGAACTTTAAGTTTACGCGAAATCATTCCTATGTATTCGAGATAAATATTTTCTGTTTTCAGTGGAATTATATATACTCCAGAAGCTTCATCTTTCGGGATCGGGTCTATTTTGGCACTAATTAGATTTTTCAGTTTTGCTCGAGGAGTGGCAATTAAGTTTACGCCGAAGCGAAAAAGTGCATGTCTGAGTTTTTCGAAAAGTCCTGGTATGTACTTCATTTTGCAATATCTCATATTACTGAGTGGAGTATTTTGTATTTCCATATGGTTCTTCTGTGAGTTTATTAGCTTATCAATAGTGCGTATTGGGAAACCATTTTCAACTGCAATGTTTCTAATGGTATTTAATTCATTTTGAAGGTGATTAATAGAGCAGACACTAAAGGCCCGTCTTATATAAAAGTTGAACGGAGCAAGTTTGAATTATATGTATTATTATTATACCTCCAGCAAAACTGAAAAATACTATTAATAACAATAGTATTTCATATATTCCTCCGACGAAGACCATGTTTTCATGGTTGAAAGTACTTAGGTATTAAAGTAATTTAGCATCTTTTTGAATATTGTCATCTTTTAAGTAGTTTTGCACATAGTGCAAAATTAAGTTTAACTGTTAAAGATGAATTAAGCAATTCTATTTATTTATTTACTGATACTCTATTAACTTTTAACTTTATCATATCCAGTCTAAAATTTATGGTATATGGTTTTATGGCTTGAAAAACTGTTCAGTTGAAGAATTGTGTCTATTGCTTTTGCAATTAAAACAAAGGAGGATAAAATATTTTCAGATATATATAATAAATACTGTATTATCCACACCAATATTTGTGAAAAAAAACTGAGAAATTTGGCTAAAGTTAAGGTGCAATGAATAGTAAAAATATAGCAAAACATAAAACGAGTGAAACACGAGTGAGATAGTTCTATAAATTACTGAGAATTTTGAAAGTTATGTGTGGTTTATTCTACTGTATTTTCTTAAATCAAGATTATTTGCATCGATATGGAGTGATTATTTTTAGAAATCAACAATTTAAACCACATATGATTGTTTTCTCTCCTTTTTCCCATATAGCTGCGCATTGGCTGAAAATAAATAAAAATAAATTGGCTGGTTGATTTTAATTAGAAAATTTAGTATATCCTTAAATGATTACATAAAAAAACAATCTGTAAAATGGAAGCATCGCACACAAATTATATTCAAATAAAATCATTCCATGTAAAAAGTAAATTTAAATAACTTAGCATAATTCAATTTTCTGTCCCAAAATATTCTTCACAATATCATGGCTAATATTTGAAATCGAAACATAAGTGCGTAACAGATTCTACAGCAAAACGTAGTTATAAAACTTCGTTTTACATAACTTATCTAGATCTCTTAAAGTTTTCACTCAAAACAAAACTTTTAGTCATTTTTTTTTTGTTCGCTTAGGTACAATGCCTATTCATAATCGAAACAAAATGGTTATTTATAATAATAAAAACAAGTATCATCCATTTCAAATATATATTTTTAAAAATGTTTAATTAGAGGCTCTTATTTATTTAGGATTTATCCAAAAAAAATTTTTAATCGATTTTCTAAAGTTAAATAAAACAAAACAACCAGTGTATTTGAAGTTTAATTGAATCGTGGGATGTCTTAATTAATTTAAATAATGTGTTCCATACAGGTTGAAAAATTGCTAAGTTTTTTTATTAATTTGTTAGTTTTAGAAGTGAATAATTAAAAAATTATCTCAAATAATTGGAAAGGTAATTGGAAGCCGTTATCCACTTTTTTTTTGTCATTATGTTTTCTATCTTTATTAATTAGTGTTTCATACCAAAACAATCAAGTTTGCAAGAATATTCGTCATTTTATATTGATTGTGTGTTAATTAAAATTGGTTTTATTTAAAACAAAATATAGCTTTAGTAAAAATCTCTGCCAATTAACGATTTATTTATTCTGTTTTTTATATAATTGATTGTCTACTTTAGGTTTCAATAAATGTTTTACATTACATAGTTTTCTTTTAAAAATATAAGTACAAAAATTATTTCAATTTATTTTTAAGTATTGATTTAATATTAGTTAACACCGTGGAAGTATCTTTAAAAAACATTCCCGAAAAGAACAAAATGTTAGCCAGTTTTCAACTGAAAATATGGATCGTAGATTAAATTAAGAACATGATATTGGATGTAAAAAATAAATTATTAAGAATATTTCTATAAAAATTAAAATTTGTTATATTTATACATATCGTTTCTTGCCACACTAAATAAGTAATTCATAAAATTACAGCAATTTAATGGGTAATAATAGGAAGAAAATTCCTACCTATATTATAAATGATAAACTTGTCAGTCCGTAACGTTGACGTAGTTTTGACGGCGACAACACCAGATGATTAAATTTACCTTTTACTGCAATTTTTAGGTGCGTTCCTAATTATATAAATACGTAGCACCTAAAGTCGTCGTCTGGTACGTTCGCCTGTCCGCATATAACAGCCAAAAAAGCACCCAACCGAATGCTTTTAAATTTAATATATACAATCGTTGCAGAATTTTGCCGAGTCATCTCAAATATTATAAACAAGTAAGAAAAAAATCATATGTCAAGCATAGAATATGAAACACCTTCCAACACATTCAGAATAATGTAACAAAACTGCACTGTTTAAAAAATTAAAATATTACGTCTATTTCTACCATATGGAAACGCATAATGCATTTCAGAGCCCAATTTCAGCTGTTTCCATCCACAATCGGGAAATTATGCGAATTGCAGCCCTGTATATGATTTATAGATTTGAATCTATTAGCTACATGCAAGCCAAAATTTAGTTCACTTAAGGAGCTACAGATACTTCAGTTGAAAATTTACCTTCAACAATTTCCCCTAATAAGGAGAACGGTACGTGAATACTTTTGTGAAGCCCTGTATTTGAGGTAATAAATTTATGTATAACAGGTAAGATGCAAAAAATTAATTAAATTTAAAAGCGCATACCGAATTTTAAACCTTGCACTCCAGCAATTATTACTCACCGATTTCTTTTGTGTGTCACTGTAAATGAATAAAAAATGCTATGAATGTCCTGTTCTAACGTGATCGTAGTGAAATACAATGATTTGAATCAGTTTCAATACATTTGAAATAGCATAATGTCATTAAAATACTCGGGAAACGATTTTTCCCCATATACCATAATGTTATGGAATACTTTTTAGTGCCCCTGTAAATGAACGATTAATCCTACATACTTCATATACAATAACAAACATGCTTTGGTGACCCTAAATAACCGTTATCAATTTCATGAAAATCCGAGTATATTTACGGGAGTTAGAGCGTGGACAGACGGCCAGACGGACTGACGCCCAGACAAACCGAATGCATAAACACTTTTCAACTTTGTTGGAAAGTGTTAAAAAGATTCAAAATTTAAGAACACATTCATAAATGTTTTCTTCATCCTATTAAATTCTATCATGCGTAATTAATTCAATGATATCCCATGATAGGTAATGATTCTAGGTTGCCATGGTGATTGCGTTCTATTTAAGATGGAGTCGTATTATTTCCGTATGACAGAATTTAATATATAGAATCGTAATAAATTTTGTATTCCTGCATTTTTGCATAAGAGTGCAACAGCTATTGCACCAAGATCTGAATATTTATAAAACTAGTTATAGTACGAATCACCTCATTTGCCACGTTTGAGGTACAATTAATTTCCTACTTGTTTAAACTTTTAAACATCGCATTTTTATAATTTTTACACCGTCCATGAGGGAAAAAAATATACTTTCGAAGGCAATTTGTTTGGAAATTGTATCCTAATTTACTGATTTTTTATGTTTTTAAAAATAATTTTCAAGCGTGATATTTTAAAAAATTCTATCTCTATCTCGTGCAGAAGATTATGCAAACTAAATCCATTTGCAATTAAACTACTCAGCAGTTGTTTCCAACTTATTTGCCATAGCGAAATTAAAATTTCACTAATAAGTAAATAAAGTGGTAAAATATAAATAAATCACAAATTAAAGACACTTGAACCACTCAATTAAAGCACTGAAATGGTCAGAATAAAAAATGCTGATGTAATTTCTGATGTCTTTGACGAATTCTTCATTTATTGGCTAAACTCCTTCTCTAGTTAACTCCTGGCAGGAGGGCAGTATCGCGTTTAAGAAACTTCAAATCTTTATTTGAAAGCATTATTGCTATTTTTTTTTCATATAAAAATGTTTTTGTAGTGGGCATTCTAAAAAGTATATTAAACGTAAAAAAATTTATTCAAATTTTCATTTAAAAAAAGTTTTTCAGCTTTATTCTGTAACCCGTGATGCCCAGGTTAATCCCTTTGCATTGGTAAAAGAACACACAACATTGGAACCTCTGTCCAACATAAATCATCTCATTTCAGGTAAGAATACATGCTTTTAGAAGCAAATAAGATACTGAGAACTGAGATATTATTTATGTGTCTGGAGAGTATTGCCATACAAATTATATTACATATTCAAATTTTTGTACCAGATTTTTTATATAAGATTTTGCATTTCACTTGTACATTCTCAGAAATACTTTCTTCAATTCAAGAAAATTTTCCTGGCTGCAGTGCTACCGGGAGTTTTCCGTTAAAAGGTTGTTCCGTTAACCCGTTTCTTTTTTCTCCATTACAGGAGGTAAAATGTATTTCAATTGAAGAAAATGAGGATAAAATAAAAGTCGCTGACCTTAGACTTGATCCAGCAAGCTTAGTGTTAGGATATTTGTATTCTAACCACTCGGCTACAGTTGTACAGTAGTGAAACAGTTTGAAGTAAATATGTTTGTCTTCATTCTGTATTTGATGTCTGTTATATGTTCTTTGATCCTAGTCAGGAAAACAAGAAACTACGATGACAAGAAAACTACGGGTCTGGCCAGACTATATAACAGAGAACCTTTACAAAAGGTATTTAAAAAATAGTAGAATATTTTATCCATCAAAATCCTATTTGCCATCCATCTTCAGAAAATCAATTTAGATCTTCTTACGCAATGAGAATATTTGCAATGACTCAGCATCCATGGAGCTTCCTATTTGGAAAGAAATGCTATACAGAGTAATGAAACAATAATATAAAATAATTCACGTTCACAAATTTTCATTTTTAATATGCAGTTAATTTTATTATGTTTGTGTTCGCGTGATTTTTGTTTTTGTTTACTAGAATTTTTTTGAGAACATATTTTTATTATTTTATTTTCTTGTGAATGTCGAAGTCGGATACAATAAAACATGTCGAAATGTAAATAAATAAAGATATTTTTGCCATTTTAAAATTTATTTTTGTCACTTATAGCAATTATTGTGTACTTTGATGATTTGAAGTCATTTTTATATATAGTTTATAAACACAACTTGTTAAATGATACACAAAACATATAAAGGATGTAACAAAAAAAATAAAATGAATTACAAATCTACCCTTCGAATCGCATCCGAGATAGTCACCAGGAGAAAATGGTATTAAATACGCCTAAAAGGTCAAAATCGGAGACAAACGGACAAGAGCACAGAAGGATACTTGCATTTATTTGAATTTGCAATTATGGTATCTTTGCATAAAATACAAATTATTGAACAAAGATATATTACTTTTTATTGTATTATTTTCAATATATATATACAGTGGAACCCGGTTAAGACGCTCATGGTTAATACGCGATCCCGCTTAATACGCGGATTTTTTCCGATCCCTTGAACATTATTGCCCACAAGACTAATGAAAAAATATCACGTTTAAGACGCGAACGGTTATTACGCGATCCCGCTTAAAACGCGATAGATTTTCTGTCCTTTGTGGCAAAAAATCACGTTTAAGACGCGAATTCATTGGTGAAGATGCGAATTCCTCCTCTCTTCTCCAGTGCTTACAATTTAGCAGTTTTTTTCATTCAGATAAAAAACACTGTTTCTGTATACTAATATTTACTTTATTTAATAACAGATTAATTAAAGCGAACATTACTAATCGAAAATAGTGGTAGTTATTGGAATTTAAAAAAAAACCCTCTAAATTAGCAACACTGCAATTTTTCTTTGATCTCGTGTCCTAACATTCTTTGTCTTTCGCTTCGTGTATTTTTACTTGTAGTAGAGATAGATATATAGGGGAATCACGATGCTCAGATGTGTCAGAAAATTATTATGATTAAGGATGATTATACCTGTTGTTAGTGAGTATTTAAATGTACGTGATATCACAACTATGTTTTATAATGCATGTTATAGAAAAAAAGAAAAAGAAACTCGCAAAAATTAAACAAATACGACTGCGGTTGTTTAATTCTTCTTTTATGATTTCTTTACTTTTGCTATGCTAACAATATTTGTTCCCTCATAGCATGTATGGTTACGGTGACGTCACTGTAAGTCACTGTGATCACGTCACATCTGTGACCAAAATGCCACCACTCAGTGATGTCACATTGTGACTGAGATGTGAACTTCTTAGAAAACTTTAAAAAATTACGAAAATTCTTCAAAACATGTTATTTACTGTAAAATTATATTTTTCTGGCAATTAAAAAAAATTGTGACGTCACTGTTATGTCACTGCTATGTAACGTACGTCACGTCACATATGTGACAAAAAAACCCACCATAATGTGTCACAGTGTGACAAAAATATGAACTTCAAAAATATTTGAAAATGAAGAGAAATATTTTAAACAGTCACGAGTTACAGCGGCATAAGGAATGAAAATATATTAGTGGATAGCAAGTGGTAAATTCTGTCACTAAAGGGGAGGGGGGGGGGGGGCATAATAAATAAAGTGCACGATACAAGCATTAATAAACTAAATTTTCAGGCTATATTTTATCAATTTGATATCTAAGACAGTGAATGTATACATTTTCATGATTTCAATTTTATCTAGCATTTGGATAATATATTTAGAATTAGGAGTATTAAATTTATACACTTTACATATTTAGTTTCCTGGGAGGAAATATCTTTCTTTCTTTCTTTTTTTACCGAACAGGATTATTCGAAACACTTCTGTGGTTTCAAACTAAAAATTTTCTATTACAGTTAATTCTGCACCTTTTAATGAGCACGTAGAAAGAGTCTTCAGAGTTTAGTCATCTATGCATTTCTTGCTATAGAATATTTTTATAATTTGTATTCAAGTCATAAATTCTACTTCTTTCAGACTTTTTAAATAAAATTAGCATTTTCCGAAAATAAAAGAAATATACAAAATTTGTGCAAAGCAAACTTTACTTTAAAAAAAAGAAAAAAAAAGGGGGGGGGGGCGTTATTACCATTAAATTTATTTTTACACCTTTTAAAAATATAAACAATGTTTTATCTAACAAACTCTAATTATGAATATTATTATTATAATTATTCAGAAAAAAAGAACTTTACAATACATTTTAACCTGAATTATTTGGTACGGATAAAAATAAAAGGTTAAATACATTGTACATTTCTTCAAATACAAAATTTTAATTAACGATACTTTCAGAAAATTACTGCGCATTCATGTTCCAAATCTCTTGTATAGAAAAACAAATAATCTGTAACAGACCACCTGCTTGAAAATCGTCTGCCCACAGAAAAATAAATATGAGAAGACGCGGGAAATAGTTCACTGTTTTTAGAACATCACCACGACTACAACACTTTAAGATAAGGACCATTTTAGGATACACGGATATTAATGCAACGTATATGTAAGTCTTATTTAATTTAAATATTTTATTCCTGATTGTATATTATGAGTTAAATAGCTTTATGTTACATTTGTAAGAGACTGATCTTTAACTGTCAGAAGCGATATTTTCCAATTCGATAACTGTAAAGAAAAATATCTTAATCTGCCATCGCTTGAAAAAAAAATGCTGATTTATGCCTACATTCATACTGGAATTAATATAAACATTAATTTACTCTTACTTGAGATTGAAAATGCATGGAACGACAATGATTTGGAATTATTTTATCGGCTTCTTACTATTTTTTGATTACTAACACTTATAGTTATTATTATTTTGGGGTTGAATATGATGTTCGATTATCATGAGATTACGAAACTGTTTCAGATTAGAAATTAACATTATACTGGGAAAATGTATTTTTACATATTACAGTAGTGAAACATTTGAAAGAATTTTCTTTTAGTGCTAATAATATTTTAAATTATCTTTTAAAATCCTAAATCTTCAAACCAATGTTTTCAGATTTAACATTTGCCAAAATTATAAAATAATCGGAATTCCTTATAACATATGTGGATATTTTTGAGATATTGTTAAATCTAATAATGCATTTAATTTATCTATTGTAGTTTGCTGTTAATAGTACAATTATAAATTCTAATTATTATTTTTAGTGTTTTTCAAATTGGTATATTTATTTTTTTTAATTGTATGTAAGCATTTTTTCTGTTTGTGATTTTAATCAAACATTTAATTATAGACATTCCGAATCGGTTATTAAATTTTCTTCTATTCTAAATTCATTTTCTACGTTTATGATACGCGTAATTATTGGCACTAAAAAGTAAAATATGATATTTAAGCATTGAAATAAAGTATTTTTCATGCCTGATAGGAAGTTATAGATTAAACTGCTTTAGTATATATTTTTTAAAAGTTCATATAATACAGGATACATAATATAGGACACAAGTTGAAAAGTGCTTATGACTTCGGTTTGTCTCTCCGTCTGTCCGTCTAGCAGTCTGTCCGCACTCTAACTCTCGAAAATATACTCGGATTGCCCTGAAATTTTTAGATGTTATTGACGTTTACCATAGCACGGTACCTATTTGTAATGAAGTTTGTAGCATGCTTTGTTCATTTACAGGGACAGCCAAAATTTTCCGTTACATTACGGCCTATGGGAAAAAATCGTTTCAAATGATTTTTAATGATTTTACGCACGCTTTCAAACAGAATAAAATTTTTATGCATTTTTGAAGTGCACTAAAATATGCATTCTGTTGACTATGCGATGCGAAGAATAGTTATTGTTCATTTACAGGGCTAAAAAAGGAATTCAAATAATAATGACATAGGGGTGGAGGGAATTGTTTGCGGCATACTTTAATTATGTTAATCTATTTCACATATAATGAAATTGATATATGTCACTGAGGTTTACATACTATAAATTATTTCATGTATAATACGAATAATACGTATATAGCATTTACAGGGACACACAAAATATTTCAGTTACTATATTGTATCCGAAGTACTGTTCATTAGCGATGATTGCTGGAAATGTATTTTTAATTATGATATGCGCTTTTATGATTCACTATATTTATGCATAATATATGGTGCATATAAATGCTATAATTCCTATACAAGGCTACACAAAAGTATTCGTAAGGATTACTGGGTATGGGCGCAAATGGCTTAAAGGTGGTTTTTAAATGAGTTATGCTTTTTTTTCGCTGAACTGCATTTAATTTACCAAGAAATGTTTGTAGAATATAGATAAAATGATATACAGGGTCACGTAAAGAATTGGATACATGGCAGTCTATATATTATAATTTCTGAAAATGTGATTTCAGCAGTTTTAAGAGTGTCTTAGTTTGAATTAAATTTTAACTAAATAGTAGCGTGTAATAAAAATTCTAGGTAAACTACAGGGTTGTACAAAAGTATTCAAGTACATAAGTTTCCATACATTAGTATAAATTGCTGAAGAAGAATTTCAACCTGTTAAGCGTTTTCTTGCTAAACTAAATTTTCCCATTATATAGTATATATACACTTTAAAAAATGGGTACTCAAAATTGAGTAAAAAGAACTCAATTTTAAATGCGTCACATACTCAAAATAGCTCCGATCCAAATGTACTCAAAGTTGAGAAACACATGTACTCATTTTTTATTCCATGGTTGTGATCAAATATGAATCGTTATGCACTGCCTCCCCCCCCCCCCAAAAAAAAAACCCTAAAATTTTAAGTAAAAATGTACTGACATTTATTTCCCGTTCAAAGTTCTTAACAAGAAATGTTTAAATTAAGTTAAATAATGCTATAAAAAGTGATAGAATATCTTTATTAAGACTTACGATCGTTTCATCGCACAATCGGCGACATTTTCAAAATCAATCATAATAGAAAATATTTTCACATAACTTAAAAACAATAATATAGTAAACAATGTCACGAGACATGAAGCATAATGAAAATATTGCAACCATAAAATAAAATTAAAATTAAATTAGCTATTTGCGAGCGTGGATTAATTTTCACATAATTTAAAAACAACATGGTAAACAATGTCACGAGACATCAAGCATACTGAAAAAATTGCAAAACATAAAATAAATTCATACGATCCAGGCGTAATGAAAGACTACGCCTGGATCGGGAACTTTTGAATTTGGATTTTCTTAAATTATGCCGAAGTAGGAACATAATTCCGTCATTTTTGAAAAACAGAAATAAATTTGCTAATTATAATTTTACTGATCTTAATAGACAATTTGAGAGTAAATGTTTAATATTATGTATTAGAAAGACGTATGCATATATTAGTAAACTACAACAGAAAACCTTAGATTTATATTATGAATTCGCAGCCTCTACTCCACAATATATATTTGATATTCTCATGAACAGCCTGGAAAAATATAGATACGGTAAAATCCGTTTGAAAGAAAAGGTACAAGCTCGCAAGATAGAAAATCTTTGCAACGCACAAAAGTCCTATATCAACCATATATGCCAACCTGTGGAATTTCTGAATTTATCTAGCAGACCTTTAACGGAAGAAGAAATAAAAGTGCTTGAGCGCGGGCCAAAATACATTTTTCCAGGTAAGCCCAATCTAAAATCTATAATTCCGGAACTCGAAAACATTGTACAGTCGGCTAATAACGATCATAAAGAAGAAATTCGCAATGTTATGTACCACGAACTTAAGAAGTTAATTAAGCAACCCACAATAGTACCAAAGGAAGAATTGAATATTTTGAAAAATCTTAAACTTAATACAGAAATTATTTTAGTCCAAACAGATAAATCTAATAAATTAGCCATATTAAATACTGATGACTATAAAAATAAAATGGTACAGTGTATTAACAATATGGATTGTCAACAAGTCAAGAAGAATCCTCTTAACATAATTAACAAAAAAGTTAACGAATTGGTTAATAAAGGGAGCTGGCCTGATAATATGAAAGTTCTAATGAGAATTAATAAGTTAGCAGTTATCCCAGCAATTGTCGGCAGACTCAAAGACCACAAAATAGATATGCCAATAAGGCCAATAGTAAATAAATGCTCAAGCCCCACATATTTTATGGAAAAAGCTTTTGTAGTTTTATTGAAAAATATTTTGCCCAACTCTGATCATGTAATTAATTCAACTTATGAGTTCATTCAATATTTGAATAACATTAATTTACCTCAGAATTATTTAATTGCCAGTCTAGATGTAGTCTCTTTATACCCATCTATTGATACCCAAAAAGCCGTTACTAATATAAATAACTGCATCGACCACATGGAGAGTATTAACGAAAATATAAAAATTACTCTAAAGAGTGCTCTTAATCTCATAGTTAATAATAATTACTTCACTTTCGACGGCAAAATATACAAACAGAATAACGGAGCTCCAATGGGTTCTCCTATATCAGGATTATTAGCTGAATTCATATTACGACCTCTTGAAATGGATATAAACAATTTGGATTATACCCCCCATGCATGGATCAGATACGTAGACGATATTTTCATCGTATGGCAACATGAAGAAACCTTGCTCAATAACTTTCTGAACCAGATTAATAATCTTGATTCTAAAATTAAATTTACATTGGAAATAGAAGAAAATGGTACGCTACCGTATTTAGATGTACTATTAATCAAGACGCACCAAGGAATAAAGCGCACTGTGTACAGAAAGCCCATAGCCAGTCAATCCATTATCCCTAATAATGTGCAAGCACCTTTTTCATACAAAGTTTCTGCATTTAGGCATTCTATTCAGAGAGCTTTCACAGTTTGTACCCCTGAACATTTAAATAACGAAATAAATAAAATATATGATATTGCAAGAAACAATGGATACAAAGAAAGCACCATAGAAAAATTAATTAAGAGCTTGAAGAACAAAAAGAAAAGAAATTTTAAGCCACAAAATTCCACGTTATCCACTTTACAATATTTTCCTGGTTTCTTCGAACGTTTAAAATATAAACTCAATAAATTCAATATCTTCCTAGTCGCAAAACCATCCATGAAAATAAAAAATATAGTATGCAAGAAAATAGATCAAATTGAGTCCAACCAATTAGCAGGAGTATACGAAATACCTTTCACCAAAGAAGATGGAACAAAGCAGTTTTATGTAGGTATGACAAGCAGAAAACTTAAAACTAGAATCAAAGAACATATAGCAGACATCAAATACAATAGAAGAACCACAGCTTTGGCCAGATTATGCAGCGAAGAACCTTTACAGATTGAATTTAAAAATAGCAAGTTAATTTATCCATCAAGATTTTATTTACCATCCATAGTCCGAGAATCAATAGAAATATTTTTACGCAACGAGAATATTTGCAATGATTCTGTGTCCCTTGATTTACCTAGAATTTGGAAAGAGATACTAAGTAATTGTAGAAACAATAGTAAAAATTAATCCACACTCGCAAATAGCCAAGTTAATTTTATTTTATTTTATGTTTTGCAATTTTTTCAGTATGCTTGATGTCTCGTGACATTGTTTACCATGTTGTTTTTAAATTATGTGAAAATTAATCCACGCTCGCAAATAGCTAATTTAATTTTAATTTTATTTTATGGTTGCAATATTTTCATTATGCTTCATGTCTCGTGACATTGTTTACTATATTATTGTTTTTAAGTTATGTGAAAATATTTTCTATTATGATTGATTTTGAAAATGTCGCCGATTGTGCGATGAAACGATCGTAAGTCTTAATAAAGATATTCTATCACTTTTTATAGCATTATTTAACTTAATTTGTTTATAAGTGATTATTATACATGTTTTTATAAGAAATGTTTAATTGATTATTTATTAAGAAAAATAGCAAAATTCTTAACAAGATACTCAAATCGAATATTTTTATGACAAGAACATTATTTCCAAGCACTTTTAAATTATTTTTAAAATACTGTACATAATTTAATATTTACATTAATAAACATCATTTATGCCGCCATAAATGAAATGAACCATTACAGGGTACAAAACTATTCGTTTGTTTGGGTTTGATAACATGTGATGTTTCAAAATAGAGAAAGCATAGGTTCATTTTTGATCCAAAAGTATTCAATTCGATATGAGTACGTCGGTTTACTCATTTTTGAGTACTTCATTTTTTTCAGTGTATCAACCTACAGATCAAATACAGGCTGTTCAAAAGAATTGGAAAACATATTTGGCTATGCACGTTAACTGCTGAAATCAGTTTTTCAAATGTTTTATGCGTTTTCTAAAATGTTTACTTAGTTATCTTATTTAAGTTATTTCCCTAAATTACGATGTCCTGTTAAAACATTCAGAAATTGTTGGAAAGTATTTTATAATCTGTGCTTAACGCATGATTTTTCTTACTCGTTTTTTTTTTTCTATTTCCCAGATCAGTCTTTTCCTATAAAACATACCAAATCTATTTAGCTCATATTCACAAAATACAATATACACGGGAATAAAAAAATTAAATAAATATCGCTTATCATGCCGCTCTATAAATAATAGTTGTATTAATATCCGTTAGTCTCCATGTTCGTATTTAATAAAGCAATGACAAATCACAACAAATTAAAAAACTTACACATTTTAAATATCAAGCATAGAACTTAATAAAAAAATATGTCAGTTGATAAGAATTGTTTTTTAAGTAGAAAAATTTTAAATGTTTTAGAAGAATCAGACTCCAAAATAGCGATATTTTGCTAAAAAGTACGGTAAAAAGATAAGATTTTATATTTACAGCAAAAGTTTATTTTAAAATTCATCGCTGTATTAATACTTAGAAATTTTTCCAGAGAGAATCATTTGCCTTATATACAATATTTCAAAGAAAATCAAATATCAAATTAATTGTTTAAAAGGCGCAAAGGCCAACATAGTGAAAAAGATTCCATGCCGGGACTCGAACCCGGGCCATCAGTATAGCACACTGACATTCTACCGACTAAACCACATGGAACGACGCCCAGCCTGTAAAATTTCTCACTATTAAATGTTGGCAAGGCTACAAACGCAGCACAAGATGGAATATTTATCGTGGGCCACCGACATGGGGTAAACCCGAAACTTAATTAAATTCAGCATCGATTGAAACTATATTAATAATTGGAAAATTTTCCCAGGAGAAACATTCGCCTTGCATACAACATTTCAAATTAAAATTGCCTTTTAAGCAATTAATTTGAAATTTGATTTTCATTTGAAATATTGTATGCAAGGCAAATGTTTCTCTCTGGAAAAATTTCCAAGTATTAATATAATTTCAATCGATGCTGGATTTAATTAAGTTTCGTGTTTGCATCATGTTTGTGGCTCACGCTAAATATTCCATCTTGTGCTGCGTTTGTAGCCTTGCCAACATGTAATAGTGAGAAAATTTCCAGCCTGGGTATCGTTCCATGTGATTTAGTCGGTAGAATGTCAGTGCGCTGTACTGATGGCCCGGGTTCGGGTCCCAGCATGGAATCTTTATCACTATTTGCGTCTTTTAAGCAATTAATTTGAAATTTGATTTTCATTTGAAATCACAGTGTTTATGACAAGTTCGTCACAAATGACACATATTTCACAAATTGGTCACAGTGTGACTTCAAAGCATTGTCGCTTTCGTCACAGGTTCGTCACAAAATGAATGCCAAAATAGTCACAATTGACACACTTTTCACAAATTTGTCACACCGTGACTTCACAGAGTGGTCACAATGTGACGTCACAAACGACCTCTAAAACGGCCATAACGACCTCGCATTCTAGTCACTGTGACGTCACATCGACGTCACGTGACGTCACATCGACGGTCACAAAATCACAGTGTGACTTCACAACGACGTCGCCGTGACGTCACCATGCCTTACCGGTTACACAAAAATTAATGAGTATAGTTTTTTCTTACATTAAAAAGAAGGACAGATTATATTGGTACTCATTATTACAAGTACTAAATATGATTTTAACAACTGGATTGTGCTTCAAAATTTAATATTTTTGTTAAAAAAAAAATTAGTCTAGCAGAAAAATTATTTTTGCTATTTTATCTTTGATTGTCACGTATTAGCGACAATAAAGCCATGTTTTAATCCATATATATTTTCAGTTATTATTCCAGTTATATTATTCCAGTGTATTATAAAAAGATACACTGGGTAAAGTTGGATACAATTAAATTTAAATCCAATTATACGTATAAGACACAATTTTCGACCATAATCATATAAATGAAAGCTCAAAATTTCATTTAGTCTATTAGATGTGTAAATAAGACCAGTTCCTGCAACATCATCCAAATCACGTTTAATACACGATCCCGCTTAATACGCGACTTTGGTCCACTCCCTTGAGATGCGTCTTAACCGGGTTCGACTGTACATATATATATATATATATATATATATAGAGAGAGAGAGAGAGAGAGAGTGTAGTAAATATCAAAATTTTAAAAATACTAAAACGATTATTCAGCAGCCCTAAACCGAAAACCAGTACATACCGAAGTCTTTAATGATGAATGGTCTTAAAACATTCGCTACGAGACATTCGGCCAATAACAACCTTTTTTCTTAAAGCATATTACTCTAGAATTCGTCACCCCTTGTAAAATGAAATGTTAATTGGAAATTGGAATACTTTCCCATTTAAAAAATATGGAAAAACCATATAAAATAGAAAAGCTATAATGGAAAATATCTATGCAGGGTGTCCGGTCTCAACGGTGTCCAATGGCTAATTCCTAAACCGTTAGTCATAGACATATAGTTCCAATTACAAAAATATTTTAAATCAGGTAAGAAATATTTTAAAAGCGATTTTGATCGATAAAAACATTTCTTAAAAAATTGCGAAATTTAAATTTTTATACAGTCCCCCGGTCCTATAAGTTATATTTAGTAAAATTTTCCTTTTACGCTGACAAGTAATACAAAATAAGTCCCGTTGTTCTATGATTAAAATTGACCGAGTAATACCTGTTTAAAGAAGGAGCCTATTTTTTGCTGCAAATTGGGGGTCATTCACAAATTTAGTCGAAATATGATTTCGTCAGATATATTAAAAAATGGTTGAGAGTAAAATTAACATTGCAATATAAATTTGAAATCTTTAGTCATTCTGACATATTAAAGCAAAATATATAATTTGTAATAAACATTTACCCCCCTCACTGACAAGCCCGTGTTAATACGTTTACTAAGCTCCAGGTTTCACTGCAATACAAGCAACATTTAAAGTAATATAATTCTATTGATTTAATGTATTTTTAATACATTGAACAATGATTAATACTTCCAAGGATTGATTTCAAATTCGTTATTATTTTTTTTTTTATAAAATGGTCAAAGGATAATTTTTTTTCAGCATTTAAAACAAAATGCAGAGAAAACAACATTACAATTTTGCCCTTTTCCAAGACAGTCGGAGGGTTAAGAAGAAAGAAAAAAACAGAATTTTTGTTAAACAAAATGATGCTAAATTAACAGCTTCAATTCTTTACAAAATGATACGTATTTTAAAATATTATCAGATTACACTAGCCTGCAAAAGTTGGGTTATTTCATGTGTAATGTGTTATTTCATGTGTTATTTCAATGTTATTTCATGTTCATTCTTTTGATAATTGATTCTTATGTATTCTGTACCGCTGAATCCGGAATTGACCTTCATTTTTAGCCATCACATCAGGATTTTTCGCAAATTGTAAATTTTAAAGTTAAAAAGTTCAAAGTTAAAATTTAATCTCCTCCCCCATCTCATCACACCACCCAGCTTTAAGAATCCCAGGATAAGCAAAAATATCGAATAAATTATTGAATAAAATAAAATAAAATAAGTTTTACATGTGTTTTATAGTATGAGATTTTCGCTATATTTTAACTTGCACATTTGCAAAAACATTCTAATGTGATGGTTAAAAATGAAAGTCATTTTCAGATTTAGTGCTAAAAAGTACGTAAAAATCAATTATCAAAAGTTAAAAAATGCAACCATCTCGTCTACTTTATAGTAGCAGATTTTTGTTATTCTTTAAATACGACAATTTATGATTTGCGAAATATCCTGACATGATGGTTAAAAATTAAGGCAATTTTCGGATTCAGTGCTAAAAAATACATAAACGTTAAAAAACCCAACAATCTCCGTCTTGTATTATCTAATCTAAAACTTTTTCTTAAACTTCTTGACGGTAATCTATCCGAATTTTTTTGTGTTATCCTGTAAAATAAGTATGAATGGTAACCACCGGAAATCATAATAATATTAGATTGTTATCAGATTTGCGCCAGTATGTAAAATGTAATCACAATTGGATATTTGAAAGTAGATTAAAGTTCGAATACAAATTTTGAACTGAAAAAACATACATAAAATCGTTGAAGTAGCATAAAAACTTATAAAAATAACATAATTTTATTAAAAGAAATCATAAAAGAAACAGTCTCAAATCCTGACAAAGTAAAACATATGTTATTTCAGCCAATCTGAAACTTAATAAAGGTTAACTTAATCGTAATACTTGTACGATTTTTTCAAAGCGCAGATACACATGAAGTGAGATCTTCGAATACTTTAAACTCTTGGAATGTGACCCCTCAAAGCCAAGCCGAACTCATTTGTTTTCAGAGCAGAAAAGTGGCATAAGTCATGCATTTTTAAAGTTTCATAACTCGCACAATTTTAGTGTTATATGAATGGGACTTTTTTGTCTTACTTGTCAGTGTAATAGGAAAATTTTATTAAATATAACTTATAGGACCGGCGGACCGTATAAAAATTTAAATTTTGTAATTTTTTAAGAAATGTTTTTATTGACCCAAATCGCTTTTAAAATATTTCTTTACCTGATTTAAAGCATTTTTCTAACAGGAACTATATGTCTATGCCTAACGGTTTAGAAATTAGCCATTGGACACCGTTGAGACCGGACACCCTGTATATAATGATTAAGTAAATTTAAGGGGTAATTGTTATTGTAAAATAGTCTATTATGAAAAAGAATAATATTTTTATACATGAGATTTTTGTTGTTGCATATTCTGTCTATACATGTCCAATAATATTATTTTGAATATTTGAAAATTTAAATTACAGTAATTTCCGGCGTATATCTGCGGATCAAACAATAACGTTTGGACCCAGAAATTTTATTAACCCCTTAACGGTCGCATTAAATTTACGGTTTAAAAATTCAAATTGCTTATTGGTACCATTTTTTTGAAAAAAAAATAATATTCACCTTATTTAATGACAGTTAAAAGGTTACCAGAATAAAGTCAATTACACTATTTTACACTATTTTTTTAAACTGGTGGGAATTAAACAATCTGAATAAAATACACAGCCTTTGAATATCACGGGAGCGAGAATTAAGGGGTTAAATCAAATGTAAATTATTATATTGCGGTATAAATATTTGACTTCAATTATTAAATAAAATTTCTGGGTTCAAACGAGATTGTTTTATCCGGAAATTACGGTATTGCCTGTTATTCTATACGGTAGTGCCTGTTATTTGCATAATTATTAGCCCAAGTGAAAAAAAAACTGCATATTACAATCAAAAGTATTTTTCTTGTCATATAAGTCAATTACAGTACAGTTATTATTAAAAATGCTTATGTCTAGAAAATTTGCATAATTATTAGACCCAGTGAAAAAAAAAACTGCATATTACAATCAAAAGTATTTCTCTTGTCATATAGTCAATTACGGTACAATTATTATTAAAAATGCTTATGTCTAGAAAATTTGCATAATTATTACTTTTATTCATTTTATTTCAAAGTCGAAGTGTAAATTCCATTTTTAATAAATTTAAAATCTGTATTAGATCAATTAGCGGAAACCAATTTAAAAGTTTTTAATGCTTTTTAATACAGAATTTTTAAGCCACCACTGGTGAGTCTTAGCGACATATTTTATGAAATTTTCCTAAAATATTTTTATTTTTTGTCAACTTTAACATTTAACTTTGTTGTAATTTAACTTCCATGGGTTTACATTTATCATTTCATTCCTTTTTCACAACATTTTTTTAATGTTGATGTTTACTACATAATATACTCATTGGCAGATATTTTTGCATACTTTTTGTCTTTACCAGAGCAGAAGAATTTCGCCTTTTTCATTTGCTTCCTAATTTCGGCAGTAAACATGTAGCCTTTCAACGAACATCTAATATTATTACTCTGGAAATTTTGACCTTCAGATCTATATTATTTTTTTCTTCTATCTTCAATAGAAGAAAGTATTGTAATCGAAATTTTTTTCGACTTCCGGTTTTCGACGGATTTACACGTTTTAGGAGTCAGAGATTACAAAAATCATGTTTATATAAAATGTCTGTCTGTCAGTCTGTGCGTCCGTGTGTCGCCATTGTACCATGAAAAATTGTATGAAAATATGCATAGAATTGGACCAAATTTCTCCATTAATTTGGAAAAAATCCGCCGGTAGGGGGCGCTGTAATAACGATTTTTGTGCATTTTGAATACTGCACCATAGAAAGTGTATGAAGTTATGCATAGAATTGAACCAAATTTTTTTGTATGTTTTTGGCCATGGCAAGAATGTCCTCCCTGAATTTGGAAAAAATCCGCCGGAAGGGGGCGCTGTAATAGCGATTTTTGTGCAATTTTCAATATTGTATCATCGAAAAGTGTATGAAGTTATGCTTAATTCTAATAAAAATACTAATAAAACTAATTATAATGAAATATTGACATAAGATAGAAGAAAGATTTTGTGATTGTCACATCCAACTAGTTTGTAACTAAGATGGGCTGAAGTAGAATGTTGTGTCAAAAACTTGAGACTGGTACTAAAGGATGTAAAGCTTGTCTGTCTGTGTTAGAAAAGATTTGAACTGATATTAATAAAGTCGGTGTGGGTAGGACATGCTTAATTGAATGGAGTCGCTAAGTGCAATTTCGATTCACAACTTTGACCTAAAACACGATCCGACTACACTTTTTCTTAACATCCAATTCATGAAGTGAGATGATTTTACACGCTGCATTCCTGATTTATTATAGAGACTCTGGTGATATCCGTTTCTAGATGTAAATAAATGTACATAATTGTAAACAAAATGTATGTTGTAGTATCTGGCAACACAAAAAGTGTTACATAACTGGCAACATAAAAAGTTTTTGTAAAAAAGAGTTTTTGTTCGGCTTTGCTGCTGTATGACAGTAAAGGCTGTATGATTTTGAATCTCGTATTATTTTTTAAATTAATAATTTAATACAGCATTAAATTAGTAAATGCGATAATTTGAACAGATTTTTAGCATCTAGAACATACAAAAGCCTTCAAGAAACCAACACGCTAAAGTGAATTCAAATCGGCAGACACACGCACATACACGTACAGTCCTGGAAAAAAAAGTAAACACCCCTACTAACTCCTCAACAAATTATCGTGGAAGAAAGTTACTGGTACCGAACGATTGGTAATAAAGTCTATTTTTAAATGATGTATATAAAGCTTGCTTAGGGGGCCATCTACTTATTAAAACGAACCATAACTTTTTTTTTTTTTTTTCAATAGAAGTACACAATTCTGACGGCATAAATGAACTCTACATCCTTGTATTAGTCTAAAAACAAATTTTTATGCAATTCGTACCATAAGTTTCTGAGAAATTATTTATAAAAAGAGCTTAATTTAAGGGCTGTATCCAAATTAAAGTTCCGTACTTGATTGTTAATCGAGAGAGCCCCCTTCTTGACCAAGGCGCCTGAGGCGGCACTCAAGGAGTCAAAGAAGTCTGTTAGATTACAGGATAGCAGAATAAAATACAAAATTATCTACTCACTTCTATCATAGTCACGAGGCTTAAACCAGCATTTTGCCATTTTTTAAGCATAATTTGAAAACTACTTAGAAGAAAAATGTAAAATTTTGGATTTCCATAAATCAGGACTTAATAAATCTAAATCCATGAAAAAAATTGTAGGTTGCAATACATAATTTTTTTCGAAAATTAATTTCATAATTCATAATTTATATCATAAAAGTATAAAAATTGCAAATTCAGCGTATTTATGTTTGGGTATATTAGTATTATTGCTATACAAAAAAATAGCACATTAGGAGCATAATTCCAGCAGATATAAATAAAAATATGAAAATGTAATTTAACATTAGAAGCACTCAATTTTGAATGTTTATAATTCAAAAATTTAACATTCAAATGACTTGAAATTTGGTGTCTAGGCATAGTTTGAACTGAAGATTTGAAATATCTCGTTAAAATTGGGTATTGCAATTGAAGAAAATAATGTTTGGATTCGTTTTAATGTGTAGACGACCCCCTAAGAAAATTTTATATACATCATTTAAAAGTAGACTTTATTTTCAATCGTTCGGTACCGGTGACTTTCTTCTACGATAATTTGTTGAGGAGTTATTAGGGGTGTTTACTTTTTTTTTTTCCACGACTGTACATATATGAGGAGCTCACAATCATCGTAGACCAAGTGCCTTTTGAAAGAAAAGGAGATAGTCTATTTAGCAGGTGCATGAAATCTTATTTTATTCATTCCCAGAGTAAACCAAGCATGCAAACAGATGACATATGTGGGAGTGGATAAAACAATTCTTATGCACATTCTAAATAGACAAACTAATTATTTTTTAAACGTGGTCTACTATGGTTGTGAGCCCCTCATATAGGGTAAGGTGCCCTATTATCGTCCCTGAGTCACTTTTAGGCTCTTGGAAGTAGTAATTATCAGTGAAAATCTACCAAATTTGGATTTTACATAGACTAGCTAAATGCCGTACAAAAAAAAAAAATAAAATAAAATAAAATAAATAAATAACAGAGAGTCGGCCGGGCGGGGGGCCTACCAATTGGCTTTAGTTCCACTAGCCCCACCCTGAAAAAATTTTAACAATGCGAAAAATTGTTTTTTTTTCAAAAGTATCTAAAAAAAAATGCAAAAGAAAAAATGGTCCCAATTTCGTTCCCCCAAAAAATCTAATATGCCGAGGCTTAACTTATAACTAAATCAAAATTTATATCTAAATGAGTAAGTAATTTAATTTGCATTAAAGTAAGGCACAAAGAAATGTACTAATCATCAGTGGAAAAATAACGTAACGAAACATTAGCCATCCAAACATGAGGAAAAAATTTTAAAAAATGTCATGAAAAAGCATTCCTAATTTCGTCCCCGGGACGAAAATAAGAACTGCAATGGGGACGAATTTCGGACAACGCTACATCCCAATATGACAGAGCTTCAGTTCCCGTAAGATGAACTGAGCGTCCTAAAACTCACTGTATGCTACTGTCAGCATCTTACGAAGTACAGTAAATAACGTTCTACAAACGAAGTAATAAGGACTCAGGTATTCTAAAAATAGGAAATTTCCCGTCTTTAATTTATGTGTGCGTCTTGGCGAACGAAACTTTCAACACTGACCCCGTTTACCTCCCGTCCCCTGTGCCTTGCGTCATAAGCAACTTTTGCAGAAGCGGAGAAGTTAAGGGGGACGAAATATGATCACTTTACCCTATATTTCTTCCTTTCCTGGACTTTTGAAAAAAAAAAAAATTATTTTTTTCTTATTTAGATTGCATATAAAATGTTTTTACCATTATACATGACTGTTTCACACTCTTAATTATATAACAAGATCTAATGTGTGCATGTACAGATCCATCTAAGTTTAAAGTTTAATTCTTTTATATACTGAATTATGAATTCTTGGAAAATTTCTCTTCTACAGCATTTTTCGTAAATTTTTTAAACTACATTAGAAGATTTACATAAACATTAAATAAATTTTAGAAGGATTTTAGAAGGGATGAAGAATTTAGAAATATTAATTAAATCTGAATTTATAGAGATTTTGTGCAATATTTATAACCCCACTCGAATCTTTTATTTTAAATCTTTTCCTTAGTATTTTATATTATTAGGAAATGTACAAATATAATGATCTTACAATAGAAATATGTCCGAAATGACCCCCCCCCCCTTTCAAGAAAGCTTAAAAGATGCAAAGGCAAAATAAATCATCCTTCTAAAAATAATTTTTATTTTGTGTAACCCATAATACTTTTTGAACAATAAAAAGTAATGTATCTATAACTCATTCTAAGCTGTATTACAAATAATCGTTGTATTAAGTTAATTTTATAAGTTATTTTAATGGTACTTACAAGTACCGTCAGTAGATAAAGGGTTAGACAAGAGACAATATACATTTGCTCTTATGTGAAATTGAGTACGTCCGAATATTCATTTTATTTTACTTGAGTACAGGTAAGTCTGTAAATATGCTAGAATGGATTCTTCAGAGGAATTATAAATCACATGCAGGATTACATTGACAGACGTAATCTTCAAGAAGGAATATTTCTTTTTAGCTAACATAAAAAGAAATCCAGGATAATATTCTAAGACATGTTTTATCATCGGACAGGCTAATTTTGTAAGCACGTGATTATTTTAAATGAAACACATTTTATCTACTAAATTAAGAAAGTGAAAGGGACCAGTAAGCCCAATTTCTCAACTAAGTTTCACCGTGCTGAAAAGCTAAATCGAATCATTAAAAAATAATAGTTAAATCAAAAGTTAGACAAGTTTTAATATATAATTTTGTAAATTAAGTATGTATATATATATAACCATTATATAATATTACAATTCATCATCTTTTACTTTTTTATTAAAAAATAAGAATTAATAAATTGAGTATCAATACATTACATTGACGTTATATACAGGGTGCAATATGTTATCTATCGCCGACCTTCAATTTCTCAAACGTTGGTTGTAGACATATAGTTCAAATTACAAAAACATTTCAAATGAGATAAATATTCATGTTGTGTCATTATTTAAAGTAAAAAATCAATTTTATAAAAATTACGAAATCTAGCTTTTTATACGGTCCCCCAGTCCCTATAGTTATATTTAGTAAAAGTTTACACATATCATAATAGATATAACACAGAAAGTTTGACATCTATACCACAAAAATTGACATGTTATTAAATTTCAAAGTTTGAGCTTTTTGCACATAATTTTGTCTTTCATTGAGGGATCAGTTAAAAGATGAATTAAAGTAATTCGAAGTCAAAATCAGGGTGCAAATCCGCTGCCATTTATCTAGTCCTTCGTGAGTATGTTTTATTTTCCGATTGTCAATTCTACCTACTTCGACTTTTGAATCTTGTTCAACCCATAAAAGTCAGCTCAAATTTTTAGATGAAATAACCCTCTTTGGTGATTCCCCGATTTGGCGATACCGGTTAAAGGTAGTTTCGCCATAAAAAGGACATTGCACCCGGACTTTGATCTCGAATTACTTTAATTCATCTTTTAACTGATCCTTTAATGAAAGACAAAATCATGTGCAAAAATCTCAAACTTTGAAATTTAATAACTGTGTCAATTTTTGTAGTACAGGTGTCTAACATTTTGCGTTATATCTGTTATGATATGTGTAAACTTTTACTAAATATAACGATAGGGACTGGGGGACCGTATAAAAAGTTAGATTTCGTAATTTTTATAAAATTGATTTTTTACTTTAAATAATACCACAACATGAATATTTAGCTCATTTGAAACGTTTTTGTAATTGGAACTGTATGTCTACGGCCAACGGTTGAGAAATTAAAAGTCGGCGATAGATAACATATTGCACCCTATATAATAAAGCAGGATCAATTAATAGATAGATAGGTAGAGTGTGTGTGAGAGAAGAATACAGCATGATTATACTATCTCAATGTGTATATATATGAAGCATGTATACCATATATTTAAGAAATTATATAATTATTATATGATATAATTATTATACATTTAACAGAGAAAAAGCATAGAATTTAAGTTATTACAAAACAGAATAAAGGGATAACTTACCTATTAAATATATGGAGATTTCGCCTTTCTGTACAGATTGTTGCGAACTAAACAATTTCTCTGGGGATGTAATACATTAAAGAATGTTGAATATGACATTCTAATCGGCGATATATTTATTAACAATTTAGTGGTCAAATAGGTTCGTGCTCCCTTTTTTGCATAAATTTGTAGCGTATCTGCACTCTCTTTTACGCGTGAGCATTGAAAATAAACTGTTTGAGTTTGAACGCAAGTTGGTGAAAACGTTTTGTTAAAAATTACCCCCTTGTCGAATGATAACAATCGTTTTTGTAAGAAAGTTTCACGATGCAAAAGTACGATGACAGATTGCGATGTCAGTCATGAAAATTGTATATTGCCCTACATAAAATAAATTAAATAAGTGCAGAGTTAATTTAATAAGCTAAGATAATTACGGTAGTAATTATTTTAAATAAAGTGATCAAGCAATACAGACAGAAAATGACACACCTCAGCTAAAATTATAATTTGAAACACAACGCTGCGCAGTTCTACACGCTCTTTCTTCAAATCACGGAAATTATCCTGGAAGCAAAGCAGCCGGGATGTTTCCGTTATTTGAAAATGTCCTTTTCTTTTTTCCCTGTCTGAAGAGAGAAAATAACTGTCAATTTCTGAAACTTTTATCTCTTTTTAGGGTTCCGTACTTAAAATAGTAAAAACGGAACCATTATAAGATCACTCCTGTGTCTGTCTATCTGTCTGTCACAGCCATTTTACTGGTAAACTGTGGAACGTGGAAAGTTCAAAATGGGGGAAATAATAAATACTATTGACCCATA
Organism: Maratus speciosus; assembly: GCA_963932465.1. NCBI lineage: Eukaryota > Metazoa > Arthropoda > Arachnida > Araneae > Salticidae > Maratus > Maratus speciosus. The sequence goes on along the minus strand of OZ010789.1, from coordinate 31,065,015 downwards.
TATTTACATGTTATTAAACCATCGCAAATATATTTAGAAAAAATGTAGAGGCTAATTATGTTATTTAAAAATAGAATCTTTTATTTATATACATCGTGTGGGGTATCGTGGGAAAGCTTTCGTAACGCAGAACTCGAAAATACATTTATTTTAATTTTAGGGATTATATTTTCAGCGATATCGTCGAAAATGTAGTACAAAAATATGTCACCCCCATTTATTTCCGAATCTACAGAAACTAAAATATGAAAAAATTATAGGTAGTAGACGCTAATTTAAACCTTGCAGGAAAATTGTAGCGGTTACCCTAGGTTGCATAGTTTTTGAGATAAGCGCATTTTTCCATTACACACAAATTTTGAATTGCGGGCATTCAGCAAAGGTGTTGAGGAACGCTGGAAGTACCTATCGTAGCAGAAGTATAAAAGCTTTGTAGATAAGGATTTTCGAAAATAAAATGTCGGTAATTAGCCGAGATATTAACCCTTAAAGATACGGACTGTTTGGACTTACATAATGACACGGGCGGTGTACTCTACGTACCACCCGTTTTTAAAGCCTGATAACAACTTTTAATGAAACATTTGTGTAATACCCAGTTGCTGTAAAAAAGCAACAAAATGTTAAAAATTTTAAATAAAAATTTTAATGACTCATTTAATTAGAATTAATCACATAAATACTATGGGATTCGCGACTAGTTTCCAGTGAGTGGATCTCTCAATACGCCTCCCGTGTATTTAAAATTTGATTAAAAAACCTATCTGAAAAAACGTTTCACAGACCAAGGCGGCTTTACATCTTTGCGACCTCCTTACGAAGCGCGCTTAGCACAATGCCAAGTTTAAACTTTGAACAAGGGTTTTGTTTCAGCTACACTGAAAAAGAAAAGATTATTGCTACACTGAATTTATTTTTATGAAATGCCAAATGAAGTTTGAATATGGAGTACTTTTATTGATTTTACGAATTAAGTTCTTCATAAACAGATTAGGATAACATTAAAAAAAGTGTTATACAGAACAGCAATATTTGATATTATTTAAGCTTCTTATCTCTTTGAACTTTTATGGTATATCCATTCACACTTTTCTAGTTTATACAGCTATACCCAACCCTACGTAGTATAGTTTTTTACAGTCTTATTATTTTTTTAGCAACGAGTCTTTTTAAAAAATGCAGTTAATAAACCATATATTTATTCTACGGAACACTCTGAGCGCGAGTAATACTCGCACTTGATCGTTTATTTTTCGTTGTAGGAGAGAAAATTTCCGTTATCTGAAGAACGGTCGCTTTATAAAAATTCTTTAAAAAAATCTTTTTCTTCTGTTTTGTCATCTATGAATTCATAAGGAAATATCAAGAGCTTTGAAAATGGCGAATCTCGAAATTGGGGTGCTGGGAAATCCAGCTCAAAGTTTTGCAAGTAGTGTTATAGAATAGGGTACTACTCACTTTAGCTCGACACTGTGAGAACCACTAAGGGGAAACCAGGGCAAAACGACTTACCTACGTGTTGCCTACCTCTATTTGACGCGGAAAAAAACAAAAAAACAAAAAATCTATTTTTCGAGTTCGCCCTTACTCTTCCAAGCTCCTGATATTTATTATCTGATATACAGTAGAAACTCGATTATCCGACGTAATTGGGATCGAACTTACATCGGCTATTCGAAATTTCCGAATAATCAAGAAGTCATCAGTAATCGTTTAATTTAATATGTAACTGTTAATGTTCGATGTTTGATATGTACATCGAACTGTTATTATGAATATTTAAACTGCTAAGTAAATATCTAACTTCAAAATATACATTAAAATTTTGAAAGAAAACACTTACAATGATTTAAAGGGAAGCTTCATCTAGCGTAAATTGGCCATCATTTGCTATGCAGCCCTGTCACGAAGTTTTCTTAGAACATTACTTCAAAGGAATCACACTGTTCTTCTTGTTCCGACCAAGCAAGGCTTTTTGAGAAACACTCAAAAACATTATTTTTACACCAATCATTACTTGGGAATCATTCTCGCTTTCATCATCTTCTTCTTCGCCTTCTTTTGGAGAATGTCGGACTTCTGAGATAATTTCCACATCATAAAGCAATTGGATGCCTGCATATTCCACGTCACAAGCTAATAGAAAGGGAGGCGGAAGCACAGATAACCATCTCATTTAGTTCACGGATGAAATTCCAGAATTAGTTAGAACTCGATTCGCATATTAAAACGCAATCGGTCTACCAATCATTTCTTGGTGGAAAACACCTGAAAACACGATTTTAGCACTAAAGGTACACATATATTAAGACAGACTATAAATGCAATTAAATACAATAAACCCAACTGGAGTGAAAAATTAGCCGGATCCAGGACTCGAACCTGTGCCGACCGCGTAACGTGCTGTTGCGCTACCGTTAAGCTACCCTTACCCGCTAAACTAATTTTTCACTCCAGTTGGGTTTATTGTATTTAATTTATAGTCTGTCTTAATATATGTGTACCTTTAATAATTAAAAATGGAATTCAGATTTATGGCCAATTCTGATTATACCATTATCGTACACTCGTTTATGGCTGTGATATTTCCTTATGCAGATGGTCACTTTCAGCGGGAAAATGCTCCTTGCTCTAGTTCTCAATCGATCATAAATTGGCTTGAGGAATATCAATCAGACCAATTTAACCTTTTTCCATTGCCAGTTCAGTCACTTGACCTCAATCCTATTCAGTATTTGTGGGGCGAAGTCGAAATAGCCCTTCAAAGCATAGAACGCCACCACCCAATCTAGTCCAACTTGAGGCTGCCATAATGTCATCATGGGCAAAAATTCCTCAGCAACGGTATCAACGGTATCAGCAACATAGTCAGACCATGGCAACAAGAATTTTGGTTGTGATCAGAGATAAAGGTGGACCAACTCGTTATTAGAGGGTATCTATCATTTTTTGGCCACTCAGTGTATGTAATTTGCAATGGTATTATAAGAACGAATGTTATTTAAAAAGATAATTAAATGTTTATTGTATTCAGTCATATTGTCAGTCTTCAAAAACATAAAAATATTTTGAATCTATTTTATATTATAATATAATTAAATAAACTAATATCCAAACGTTATATTTTCAGCAGTTTGGAAAAAAATGTTTCTATACTAAAATGACAATTACAATTGCGGTTGGAAAATATAGATTTAATTTTGTGAGACTAAAATTTAATAGATATGTACAATAAACGGAAACGGAACTTAAATTAAAACATTATGCTTTGTGTCGTAAAATTCATCAAATTTAATTGAAGCTGTAAAATGTTATACAACAATGGAAAAGACATTTTATTTCTCGTTTCATGTAATAATGCCATCAGAATATTTAAAAATATCACAGCTTTTTAATTGATAAATATATAGTAAAATAGGAAGGTATTTCATAGGAAATATTTATTTTGTATTCTTTTATGTATTTGAAGCACAACAAAGGGCAACTTTTAAATAATTTTGTAACTATAACAAAATATTTACACTAAATGAGCGTTTATTGCATAGTTATAAAAATCACAGATATGAAAGAAAGACAAGATAAATATAACACGATCGTGTTTATTATACGCATATCTTTAAGAGGATTTGAACAAAAAATGTAGAAAAATATGAAATCTATATTAATGTCAGAAGTTCAACGTGTACAGTTTTAAAATTTGTTAAAGACATTAAATGCCTTTAAAATAATTTTGGGGTAACATATGAAATATTTTCAATTTTTAGCAAAATGTTTAAATATTTAATTGAAATTTCTAATAGGCATTTCACAATTCAATAAAAAACTTAAATGAGCAAAAAAAAAAAAAAAAAAAAAAAAAAAGATATAAGGAAAAATAGAGATTGATGAAATTTACTTATGAACACATCCTGAAGAACATTTCGATTGCTTAGTTAAAAGAAAAATCCTAAGTGCAAAAAAGAAAACATCACACATACAGTTTGAAAGATAGTGTTTTAATGCAAATATTAAGTCATAATTATAGAATCGAATACTGTATATGCAGAATTGATTATTGTCATTTTTGTTATTACTCGCCCCCCCCCCCCCCCACTTCTCCCTTTCCCACAAAGAAACTATGCGACAAAAAGTTGCAATTCGTGAAGTACACGATAATTCTGAAAACAATCCTAACATATTAGAACATAACAGTACAGATTGTTTAAAAAGCTGTTATTAAATTATAAACAGAAGTGCTCTTATACGTCCATTAAAAATATTTCAAAAATATATATTCTAAAAATACACTCAAAATATATATTAAACATTTAATTGCTAAAAAGGACGTCAAAAGTTAATAAAAAACATTAAAATATCGTAATAATTTGACATGTTTCGATTGAATTCACTCAATCATCATCAGAAAAACAAATAAACACTAAGATGGAAAATGACAATAAACTATTACAAATGAAATTTAAAAATAAATAAATGAAAATCACACGAGTAATATTTTAACATGTTTCACGTTGCCCTATTTTATTTTCAATTTATCTAACAATTCATTCCAAATATTTGGGATTTGAAATGACAAGGAGTCATGCCAATATAATAATTTCTATAACCACCTTCTTTAAGAAAAGGAATGATACAAACACCGGAAAGGTCAAATTTATCAATAGGGTCAATTCTAGTGGTTAAAATTGATTTTAATTTTGGAGGGGGTCTAGCAATTAAATTTAAATCAAACTTTTTTAGTTGAGTTTTAGCGGATTCGAAGAAATTAGGATAATAATTTATAACCACCCTTTTCATGCTATTTTCTTTGTCGGTTTTATTCTCAAAACTGCATCGTTCATTTTGTTAATAAACTTTTTAATTAATTCATTAACTATTTTAACTTGATATCCGTTGTTAATAGCTATTGTTTCAATTTTATCTAATTCATCATTTAAATTTTCAGGGGAACAAATTCTAAAAGCTCTGTTAATAAGGAATCTAAAGGTAGATAATTTATAAGAATATGGAGTGCAAGCATAAAAAGGTATAACATTTAAGTTAGTTATTGGCTTACGATATATTGAACGAATTAGTTTATTATTTTCTCTTTTTAATTCAACATCTAAAAAAGGTAACTTCTTAACCGTTTCAAGTTCAAAGGTAAATTTAATCTTATTATCTAAATCATTTAACTGTTGAATAAAAACTAACAATTTATCAACTTCCCAATGCCAAACAATAAAAATATCATCTACATAACGTAGCCATACTAAAGGTAATAATTTAAAAGTACTGAAAATTTTTGATTCAAGGGGGCGTAATTTGAATTCTGCTAGGAGGCCTGAAATTGGAGATCCCATTGGGGCACCGTCAGATTGTTGATAAATTATATTGTTAAAAATAAAATAATTACTATTAATTATTAGGTTTAGGCCATTTTTTAAAGGGTTTTTCATTGGTATGTCAAAAACTTCTCTATTGTCAATGAACTGTTCGATGGTTTGAGCTACTTCTGAAGTATCTATGGATGGATATAATGACACAATGGCTAAGCTTGCTAAAATGCAATCATCTGTAATGTCGATTCTCTCTAATCTTCTGATGAAGTCAATACTGGAATCAACCGTGAAAATGGAGGGAGGCAATAACTGTTTCAGTAATGGAACGAATGCACGCTCTAAGTAATATGTTGGGCCTTGTCATTTAGTGGCAATCGGGCGAAGAGGATAATCTTGTTTATGGTCTTTCAATCTACCAACTAATCTTGGAATAACTGTAACTTTATTTAACTTGAGGTTAACTTTCATAAAATCTGGTCATTTACCTTTCTCTATTATTTCTTTCGTTTTCGCACATATTTTATTTAGTGGATTATGTTTTACTGCTATACATTCCATCTTATCAGTACAATCCTGCATTTTACTAATATAGTCTTCTCTATTAAGGACAGCAAGGCGATTAGATTTATCAGTCAAAATAATAGCAATATCATTGTAACCGTTTATGGTATCAGATTGTTTTTTATTTACTGATTTACTTATTCTATTAACAGAATTATTGGCTTGTTTATTGAATTTAGTGAACGATGCAGTTTTTGAGAATAAAACCGACAGAGAAAATAACATGAAAAGGGTGGTTATAAATTATTATCCTAATTTCTTCGAATCCGCTAAAACGCAACTAAAAAAGTTTGATTTAAATTTAATTGCTAGACCCCCTCCAAAGTTAAAATCAATTTTAACCACTAGAATTGACCCTATTGATAAATTTGACCTTTCCGGTGTTTATATCATTCCTTTTCTTAAAGAAGGTGGTTATAGAAATTATTATATTGGCATGACTCAGAGAAAATTCAAAGTGAGATGTAAAGAACACATTGCAGACATAAAATTTAAGAGAGGTAAAATCGCATTATCTAGGCTAAATAAAATAGAAAGCATAAATATTTTGTTTAATGAAAGTACATTAATTTATAGGTCAGATTTTTATTTGCAACTTTTTATTAGAGAATCTATTGAAATTTACGTCAGAAACTCAATGGTCTGCAATGATTCCTTGTCATTTGAAATCCCAAATATTTGGATTGAATTGTTAGATAATTTGAAAATAAAATAGGGCAACGTGAAACATGTTAAAATATTACGCGCGTGATTTTCATTTATTTATTTTTAAATTTCATTTGTAATAGTTTATTGTCATTTTCCATCTTAGTGTTTATTTGTTTTTCTGATGATGATTGGGTAAATTCAATCGAAACATGTCAAATTATTACGATCTTTTAATGTATTTTATTAACGTTTGACGTCCTTTTTAGCAATTAAATGTTTAATATATATTTTGAGTGTGTTTTTAGAATATATATTTTTGAAATAAAAAGCTGTTATAAAAATCTATATAAGCTGGGAATGAAACAGCGTTATCTCAAACAAATGATATGGATGGTGTTGCATTTGCTAATGTAACTGTTATAGGCCGGTATCCAGATAGACTTTTCGCTGTTAGCGAAATGAGGTTAACCAATCAGAGGCATGCAACTTTTCGCTGTTTACTTCAAACAGCGAAACGATCACAAAAATGCAGACTTCTGATTGGTCGATCTCGTCTCGCTAATAGCGAAAAATCTATCTAGATCCCTACCAAAATCTGTGTATTCTAAAAAAAGTAACCAACGCTGTCACAGCATCTGTAAATGGTTTTTCGTGACCGGGTTATTTGTTGCTTAATATTAAGAAAATTACTGCATACAAAATATGAAAATGGGTAGTCATTGAGATTGGTATCCACCGTAGTGGAGAATGCTTTGGGATCTATAGGAACTATGGCTTTTCGCCTCGAATTATCCTCATTACGCACAGAAACAACAACAAGACACAACAATTTTATTACTTTTATTCATTACATATTTATATAACTAAAAATGGGCATTCACAATAACATCCAAGTCTTACACGAGGATCTGGATCTGGGCTCCAGCCGTGGAAGCAGCTGTTGCTACCGACCACACCACTGGGCGACAAAATGTGTAGTATTATAGAGAAATGTTTGACCAGTACGCTAAAACAGACACTTTTTAAATCGAATAATTATTTTAAGAGCTCTTTAATGTTAAAATTGGCCAAAATCGTTCCATTAAAAAGTTTTATGGATGCAAAAACTATACTTAGGAATTTAAACATTTTTTCTACTACATCTGTCTAAACACAATAAATACGATTCTCTGAAATCTGCGCATCCTGTTTATGATTTAAATCAGGACTTAATTTGCACAGGATCTTATCCGAGGTGCACTATGCTAATTCTTTGTTATTAGTGATTATTTAAATATCAGTTGCAATCCACCGGAACTTTTAAAACATTTTTAAACATTGTGCACCTAAAACTACAGGAGCATCCTGTATGTTGTATTTTACTGGATTTTATGTATAAAAAGGGCCTTCTCTTCTTCGGGGCAATCTCTCGACCGTTGGGAAAATCCTTTACAATTTAAGCAACGGATTTTTGTATTTGAATTATTTTGGGGAGAATTTGTGTAATTTTTTTCATATGGTACGGTCTCATATTATTTCGGTGGAACGCTCTATTATATTCAATATCTTGAGTTTGGCGTTTTAAGTCCCGTAATCGGATTTTTAATTTCAGCGTTGTGTAAATTAATTCGGGTAGTTCCTTAACCATCCAATTTATTTGTCAAGTTATCTAAATTCGTAATTTTGGGTAATTCATCGTGTTTTCTACCATTTTTTCATCGCAATTATCAAATTTTTCGTTTTGCTGATATCTTGTATTCACCAATGACAGTTAACAAATGAACGAAGACCTTACACGCAGCGACAAGTAATAATAAATACCAAAACTAAAAATGCGTGATTTAACTTTTCTCTATACGTAGAACAATTTTCATTCGGTCACAAGGGGTGATGGCATATTTTCCAAGAATCGGTATCTAATGCGGCAGTTGAGGAAGAAATCTCCAGAGCTTTAGAAACTCTTACCGACAGGAAAGATTTTCTCTTACAGGCTGCAACCGGGAACAGGAGATCCCCTCCTCCCTTCTCTCGAGTGTCGACGCGCATCTAGTCGCGTGGTATGCAATATTATCGCGATCTCTAAGTCTCTTTTTAAAAAGGAAAAGTTCTCCCTCTCATTCTAAAGCTATAAAAATGTCAACTGGCAAACGCACGTGAGATTCATCGATGGAAAAATGGGAACATTGACTAGAAGTAAAGAAGTTCCTCCTTCAGGATGTCCAACCACTTCCTTCTAAATCTATTAAAAATGTAAAACACCGCGTGACCAATACAAAGAGACCGACAGTTGAAGATACTTGAATGTGAATAATACGCCCATTCGGCCCTTTACACCCTAAAAAAGAGAAAGAAAAAGCATAAAACAATAAGATATTTTGCAATAAAATGGGAGACAAAAGATGACAATATGACCATATATCCGATAGTAGTCATTAGAAACTGACCATATAGGCGGTGTATTTTAACACATAATACGTATTCAGTCAGTAAGGACTTACAAAAAGTGATCTTAAAAGCGGGGTGACCTTATAAGCGGGTGACCATATATTCGGTGCTGACTGTACATCATAAAACCAAAAACATTATTATACAGTAAATGTATTGTGTTACATAAAAAAATAATGTTTTCCAATGGAATTAAAACTGAATAAAATTTTAATGAAGTACATTTATATCTACAATATGCAGCAAATTCGATAACCTTTTTATTTATTTAAATGTGCACAATATTGTTTAAACTGATTCTGAAAATAAAACAATTCATTTTGATGATAAGATCAATATCACTTATTTAAATTTTACCTTTATTAATTCCTCTGATTTAAAAAAGAGTTACAAAATTATCTTAATTAATTAGAAATTTGTGAAAGCTTTTTTTTTATATTTTTTCCCCCTTGTAGTGAAAAGAATTAATGATCAACAGCAAAATAGTAAAGATATTGCGATGATTTTTAATTTTATTTTATTCGCATGTTAATTAATATTAATTTTCGATAAACATTTTTATTTTTACCGTTTCTCCATTATCACCTATAATTAAGAATACTCGCAAAATATTTAGTCTTCGCATTCTCTTTATTATTTTGGACAAATTTATAACAAATAAATTAATTATTTGTAAATTTATTTTATAAAATAAAATGTGTCTTCAGGAGTATGTTAAAAGGAAATAGTTGCTATATTTTTTAAGGTGGTATTTTAAATACAGTGTGTCCACTCTCAACGGTGTCAATGGCTAATTCCTAAACCGTTAGTCATAGACAGATAGTTCCAATTACAAAAATGTTTTAAATGAGGTAAAGAAATAATTAAAAAGTGATTTGGGACAATAAAAACATTTCTAAAAAAATTTCGAAATTTATACGTAATAAATTATAAATTTTTATACAGTCTCCCGGTCCTATAAGTTATATTTAGTAAAATTTTCTTATTGCACAGACAAGTAAGACAAGAAAAAAGTCCCATTCATATAATCTAAAACTGACCGAGTTATGAAACTTTAAAAATGTATGACTTATATCACTTTTCTACATCTGAACACAATGGAATTCGGCGATTCTTTGAGGGGTCATATACCAAGGGTTTAAAGTATTCGAAAAGCTTATTTCATGTGTATCTGCGCTTTGAAAAGATCGTACAAATATTACGATTGAGTTAACTTTTATTAAGTTTCAGATAGGCTAAAATAATTGTATTTTAGCACATGCTTTAGTTTGTAACGATTTGAGACTGTTTTTTTCCATATTTCTTTTAACAAAAATTGTGTTATTTTTATAAGTTTTAATTTAACTTCAATGATCGTATGCGTTTTTTTCCAATTCAAAATTTGTACTCGATCTTTAACTCGCTTTCAAATATCCGATAGAGATTAAATGTCACATACTGACTTAAATCTGATGACAATCTCATATTATTATGATTTTCTGTGGTTACCATTTACGGGCAATTCCATCGTAACTGACGTAACATTTTATCATCGAATTTTGTTTTCAAATCTATTTAGAAAATTTACTAATAAAGCTAGAACAAATTTTTACAACTTAAAATATTTCTTACTAAGGTCTTAATACCCAAATACCTGCAGATTATTTCAATCTCTCTTTGAGTCCCGAAAATTGCAATTAAAAATTCTGTAACTGACGTAACATAAAATATACAAACATTTTTTCTGTCTTCACTGAAGCGTAAAAATTATCAAAACAATCCAGTTAAAAAAAAATGATTTAATGTTCTTAACAACACTAAGCAATGCCATATTATATTAGTAACTTGTTTACTTAATTTCTGAATAATAAAAATGAAAAAAAAACGGCATTTACACGTGTAACTGGCGTAACTTTTATTGTGTAACTGACGTAACATTATGACTTTACAAAGACAATAATGGTACTTAACTTAGTTTGTAAACAGTAATTTACAATACCTTTTTATTAGACTTTTTATATAGAACATAAAAATATCAAGTTTTCCAATCATACCCTTAAATTAAACATATTATAAATTTGATTCTCCCCCAAAAAATGATGATTTTCTGTGGAATTGCCCTTATACTTATTTTACAGGATAGCACAAAAAATTTCGGATAAATAATCGCCAAGAAATTTAAGAAAAAGTTTTAGATTAGGTAACACAAGACTGCGATGGTTGTGTTTTTTAACTTCCATGTATTTTTTAGCACTGAATCCAAAAAGTACCTTAATTTTTAACTATCATGTCAGGATTTTTCGCAAATCATAAATTGTTAAAGTTTTAAAAATAATAACAAAAATCGGATTCTATAAAGTGGAGGAGATGGCTGTGATTTTTAACTTTTGATAATTGATTTTATGTACTTTTTAGCAATGAATCTGAAAATGGTCTTCATTTTTAACCATCACGTTAAAATTTTTTTGTAAACCATAAATGTCAAAGTTAAAATATAGCGGACATTTGATAGTATAAAATAGATGTAACACTTTTTTAATTTAATTTAATTTAATTTAATTCAATATTTTATTAAATTTTTTGTCTTATACTGGAATTCTAACAGCTAAACAGCTGAGGGATCCAATGAGATAGGGGAGGAGATTCAATTTTAACTTTGAACTTTTTCACTTTGAAATTTACAATTTGCGAAAAATCGTGACGTGATGGTTAAAATGAAGATCCTTTTTGGATTCAGCTGTAAAAAATACATGAAAATCAAATATCAAAAGTTAAAACACAACAATCATCTATTTTATAGTAAAAAATTTTGGCTATTTTTTTTTAACTTTAAAATTTACGATTTGTAAAAAAAAATTACATAATGGTAAAAAATGGAATTCAAATTCGGATTCAGCAGAATACATAAGAATAAATTACCAAAAATTACAAAACATGACATAACCCTACTTTTGTAGGCCTAAACTTTTGCAGGCTTGTGTAATTTAATAACATTTTAAAATATGCATCACTTTGTAACGAATTAAGGCTGTTAATTTTTTTATTTAACAAAAATTCTGATTTTTTCCTTATATGTTTATTACAAATTGTATATTTTGCATTAATATGTCAGAATGATTAAAGATTTCAAATTTATATTGCAATGTTAATTTTACTCTCAACCATTTTTTTTTTTTTTATTATATCTACTAAATCTGTGAATGACCCCTCATTTGCAGCAAAAAATATGCTCCAACTTTAAACAGCTATTACTCGGTCAATTTTGATCGTAGAATAACGTTTTTTTTTTTTTTTTTTCTTTTTTTTTGTTTTGTTTTGTTTTGTTTTGTTTTGTTTTGTTTTTTGTTTTTTGTTTTTTGTCTTACTTCTCAGTGTAAAGGGAAAATTTTACTAAATGTAACTTATAGGAATCGGGGGACCGTATAAAAATTTTAATTTCGTAATTTTTTAAGAAGTGTTTCTATTGACGCAAATCGCTTTTAATATACTTCTTTACCTCATTTAAAATATTTTTGTAACTGGAACTATATATCTATGACTAACGGTTTAGGAATTAGCCATTGGACACCGTTGAGAGTGGACTGGACACCCTGTATAAGATGCATGCCATGCATATAGGTTTAACATTGGTGAGTAAAATCGGGGAGTTGATTGACATGCGTTCTGAAGTGATATTTAGTGTCCTCGCACTTTTATATCGATAAGATTTCTTTATAAGTCTTTAAGGTTCAGATAAAAAAAATAAAGTATATAAGCGATATACTTACTGCTTTATTCAACTGAAAAATGCAATCACGTAAAAATAACATTGTGGTTATAAAAAATTCCTTTCATTGCGTTTTAATTCATTTTATTGCGCTATAATTTTAGTTGAAATTTAAATGCCATCATGGTGCAGTTGCGAAAAAGAAATTCACGACGCTAGTTTAGGGTACATTAAAGTACAATTTTGAACTAAAATAACTTCTCAGAGTCTTGCTAGATGTTGCTATGAGTGCATAAAATGAAAGAGGGCTTAAAAGATGTTTAAGAGCCTACTTCAGTCAAACGAAAAGACGCGTTCGCTAATGCTAATCTTATGGAAGAAATTTATAAAGATATCTCGGTCGCATTTCAATATTTTTAAATGATTTTTTTTTTTTTTTTTTTTTTTTTTTTTTTTTTTGTATTGGATAATTGAGATCAATCTGTATGCAAGGTGTTTTGTACTTTTTTGATTTTGATTGCAGATTTTTTTTATAAGGTTGGTTTTACTTTCGAAACCGGTTTCCAAAATGAAAGTGTCCTGATTAAAAATACCTGTAAAGAAAATTGAAAAAGTAAACAACGGTCTTTGTACAGATCGATCTCAACTATTCAATGCAAAAAATCATTTAAAAATATTTAAATTCAAAAGAGATATCTTTATAAATGTCTTCCATAGGATTAGCATTAGCGAACGGGTCTTTTCGTTTGACTGAAGTAGGCTCTTAAAGTCCCTTCCATCGTTTTTGAAACTATCTTCCAAACAGTCAAATTCAAGCGAAAGTCATTTTTTTAATTTAGTAAATATATAGTGCAAAAGAAACACTATTTCCACTTTATGTGGTAAGGCATGTGAAGCTTCGATTTGACGAAGCACGGGACGGGAAATGACATTCCACGTGGCTGATTTTAAGGGAACCCCCTATCTCATTTTAGCAAAAATCGAAAATCATTTTTCTGCATATTGTTATTCCTCAGTTTGTTCTGAGCCACTTACGAAAAACCGCATGCAGATGCGATTATTTTTTACAAAGTAACAAGCGTTCGAATTTTGTACACACAGTTTTTTGGCCCTTTAATGTACTTTAACCCTTAAATGCCGGTTGTTGCTTTTCGGCAACATACCCAATTTAGGCTTCTAAAATACTATTTAAATAATATTGAAGCTATAATGCCTAATGTTGCAAATAAAATACATTCTGAAAATATTATTAAATCGATTTTCAACATGTAGATGGCAGCACTTGTGTTGTTTAAGAATAAAGATAGATATATTTTTTCAATTGAGGCTACTTGTTCTTTTTGTTTTGTTTGAAAACTTGCGAAATACCCTATTTTGTTTTGCAGTGAGCAGGTAAAATTTATTTCTTATCATAGTTCTTAAAATTCTTGTGTGTTTAATATTATAGAATTTTATCAAGGAAAATTATTTTTTCAATTAAAGACCAGTATTGCCGATTAGTAACAAACTGTGTTTTAGTCGTAAATGATACTTAAAACAAAATATGATTTTTTAAAGTATTTTTCTCATGATTTACTTAAAAAATGAAAGCCGGAAAACATTATCACAATGATTTTTGAAAAATCATGCATTTAAGCGTTAAATCTGTTTTCTCAAAACCAATTTTCAGCGTTTTTAGATTTTTGAAATGCACCATGCTTCGTAATCTTTGATCAAAATTCATGAAATAGGTAAAAAAGAACCCTGATATTAATTACAAAGAAATTGTGTATGCATTTTAAAATTATACTTCATTAAAATAAATAAATTTGATTTTTAACTAATTAAAAGGCAAAATTGTGAAGAAAATCGATATGGAATTATGAAATATAATCTACAGAATATTAACTATTCAAGAGATTAGAAAATCGATACACAGATTTATTTGTAATAGAGTTTTAAGCGAATAAAATGCAAAATCGACGAAAAATCTTGAAAATTAAGATGCATGGAACATTTTAAAATTTCGATTTAAAATTTATTTCTTTTTTTTAATTTTTAAAATTATAATTAGATTAAAAATTTCTTTAAAGGTTGTTCTATATCCACGGTCGGCAACTGGTTGGTTGCGGTCTATATTCGGACTGCGGAAGGTCGAATCTCGGACCACTTAAAAAGACATTGCAAATGAAGTATTTATTAATTTTTAAACAATATTTGAATATAAAAAGAAGTATTCAGAATCACACACTGTAGTATTCCTAACTTTTATGTCAGATATTGTGAAGGAATTTGAAGCAAGATTGCAAGACTTATTTGCAAAGATTGGTAAGTTGTCTCATTTCTTTAAATTACCTTTTGAAGTTGCTGCATCTGCAGAATTGATTGATGTTACTGCGAAGTTTTTCCGTCTTAAAAAAATCTTTACTTCAAACAGAGATAATTGACATGCAAGAAGATATTTCCTTGCAAATGTATAAAACTGCATCGGCTGAAAAAAATTGGGGTAAACATGTCTCAGGAAACTATGGAAAACGCAAAAAATAGCTATTAACTTAGCTAGTATGTTTAGCTGTACATATACAGTGGCGGTCAAAAGTTTCCGGCCAGTTAGTTTCTTTGATTTGTTTGACAGAATGTTTCTGCGAAAAAGAAGCCCAATTGCTCCAAAAGCTAGGAGTAAGTAAATTACCCCTGACCACGCGATCATTTTCATTGGATACTTAAGATATTTGATACAAAGGGGAAGAATTCGAAATTCGCGCGTGCAAAAGTTTCCGGCCATTCGGCATCCATTAGTTTTTGCGATCACTAAAGCATATTTTTGGCCATGTTTGTTAATTAATCAACATGAATAACGTATTTGAAATTCAAAAATGAGAAGTTTAGCAATTTATTGTTCCTAAACGAGTGATTTGTTTGTCGCTAAAGGGACAATCCTCTCGTGAGATTGCGGCAAAGTTGTCGATCGGAAAATTTGCTTTAAACAATATTTAAAAAATATATAAAGGTGGTCATGGCCTTCAGAATTTGCCACGGTCTGGGGGACCCCGGAAGACGACTATTCTTGTGGACAGAATTATCACAAGAAAAGTAGTTGATGACCCGCGTAAAAATGCCGCTGCAATTCCATGCGATTTACGGTGTTAAAATATTTATTGAAATAAGTCTGTCAACAGTGCAAGACGCTTATGTGACGTAGAACTTTATAGAAGAGTCGGTGTTAAAAAACCTTTCATAAGTAAAAAAATTCAGAGGGTCCGATTGGCGTTTGTCAAGTAATGCAAAGACTGGTCAAGTGAAAACTAGAAAAAAAGTATTATTTTCCGATGACTCGACGTTTAATCTTTTTGAGAGTGATAAAAGACATTACAACCGATGACCTAAAAACAAAAGATAAGATGCAAGATATATTATTCCTACAATGAAGCATGGCGGAAGACACGTTATGCTGTGGGGAGCATTTTCTGGAAAATGTGCCTGTGCGTTATTTGAAATCCGCGGCAAGATGAATAGTGCAATGCATAAGGTTATCTTGCAAGATCATTTGCTGCCTTATTGGAGGAAAAATTGTAGTCGCAACTATTTGTTTCACCATGATAACGACCAAAAATATTCATGCAAGCTCGTCAAGCAGTGGCTTTCGCACAAAAAAATTCCGCTTTTGAGATGAACAGCCTAATCATCTGATCTGAATCCTATAGAAAATCTTTGAAACTAACTTGAAAATGTGTGTGGAATTATAAATATTCCAATTCAGCAGCATTTTCACAAAAATTGCAAGAACCGTGGACAAAACTTAACAGTGATGATCTACAACTGTTCATTGAATCGATGGCACGTTGCTGCGCGTAGTACTTATTGCTAAATATGAAAATACAAAATACTAATTGTAAATGTTATTGATCAGTGTTATTTTCTATTATAACACCATTTTTTTCCAAACTTGCCAAGGTGGCCGAAAACTTTTGAGAACATGCGTTTTCTTTTACAATTAATGTTATCAATTAAATTTATTAATATTTAATTTTTATTCCATAAATAAGTTCTTAACTGTTATGTCAATAAAGTGTATACGTATCACTTTGAGATTCCTCTTTATATGGGTATACTTAAAAATTAACCAAAAATTTTATGCTGGCCGGAAACTTTTGACCGCCACTGTATATATGAAAGAACTTTCTCCGAAATGAATTTTTTGAGAACAAATATCGTACGAGATTAACGGACGTACACCTTGAAGACACTCTTCACATTAGCTGTTTACCATGTGAACCAAACTATACAAAACTGGCTCAAGACCGCATGTAATTTTTCGCATTAATTTTTCAACGAATACGTACCTCTTCTGTTTTATTATGTGTATGTAAGAAAATTCTGAACCTGAATTTTTATACCTGTATATGTAGTACTTTTCCAGACCGAATACCTGACTTTCTATTTTATAATATATGTACGTGTATATAAAAATAATAATTTAAAATTAATAAGTAGTTATATTACTTTTTTTTCTCTGGACCTTTTTAAAAATTTGCAAAAGTATTCGGACCCCACTTAAAATTACTTGTCGACCCTTGTTCTATATACTCATGGTGAAATGTATATTTTACACAAATTTTCATATTTTAATGATGAAAATTAAAAGAAAAAAATTTAATGTCCACTATCCCCAGTCTGTGGCATCGACACGAGGCGAACATCCACCTGTCAGTTTCTTGCATTCACACCCTAAAGCAGTGATCGCAGCAAATACCGCTTAAATTTTAGTGTTCTGGTGGAAATTGGTTCTTTACCGAGTCGTACTGCACCCAAACATTAGTACTACAGTTTAATGAATTTGATATCAGCCCTTTGTACCTAAACAAGTCCGATTTAAAAAAAAATATTTACTCAGATGTCACAATATATTATTTTAAACATGTAAAAAATAATTTTTTAGAAGCATCCGGTTTATTATTCTTGTTGTTAAAATAATCTTAATTAATTAATAAAGATTGTTAAAAGAATGAGTAATGAAATACAACCTAAAATCACATTTAATTACAAAACAAACAAACAAAAAGGAAACGGGAAAGACCACGAAAGAGTTCGATGGATGATATTTCAAAGGCAATGAGGAATAGAGGTCTGGAGGAAGAATGGACCCTTGACCGGAAAAAAAGGAAAAAAGACTGTTGTAGATTCTTTGGATGGAAACATCTGATGCTATAAACCGAGTTTATATATAAATAAAAATAATTTTAAAAAATTAGAACATAAAAAATATATTGACTGAAAGATACATTTTTTCACGACTTCAATAAACAAAAACAATTAAATTTAAAAAATCAAAAAACCCAACTGCGTAAAAAGCGAACTAATTAATTATTTCTCATCAATGTGAAACTATTTTTTTTTCAATTCCTACTATTAGCTCACACTCTCGCTATATATATCTTGTTCAAATTTTCAATCGTTAATGAAATACTTATTATTCATCCAATCAAGCTCAAATAATTTTTTTTTAATCTTGTAGTGGATGACACTTGATGTTAATCTAGTTTTTTCACATATTAATTCATTAATTAAATTAAATTAAATATTTTTCAATAATCGAGAGAGCCCTCTTCTTGATCAAGGTATTTTAAGACCGAGAGAGCCCTCTTCTTGATCAAGGCCTTTTAAGCGCCACTCAAGAGAAAAGAAGAATGTGGGGGAAAAAAAAATTCTCTTATTGACCCAAGTATGAATTGACTTAAAATATTTTTTTATATTACTTTTTTATATTACTTACCTATTTTTTTTTATTTACTTGTATTGATGACTTTTAAGTTGTGTTTAATTGTTAGTTCCTATCTATAAACACTGTTTTGATGAGGTCTATAGATGTCTATGATGGTTAGAGTTGCAGTAAAGCTAGAGATCCTACATACACAACTTCCAGGTTGTATAATATTTTAACGGAGCTTCTGACTGTAAAATAGTCAATGAAACATCGTCTTCATTTTGAAAGACCTATCCAATGATATGCCACTAAATAGGGTGTGTATTTTTTTCTTCTCTACCGCCATTTTGTATTTTATGGCAGCCATTTTGAATTTATAAAAACAAAACCTAGCCTATAATCATCGGGCCGTTAAGGCGAATTGATAGAGACCTCATTCATTAAAATCCATCCAGCCGTTGGTATGTTTCGAGGGTATAAAAAAATCCACATACACAGATAAGCGTAAAATATATAATCCTTCTTTTCAGTCGGGTACACTGCAAATAGAGGCGTCTTAAATTTAGACACATATGTGACTGAAAAAGAATTTTAGACACTTAAGTGTCTTAATCTGAAAATTAAGACATTATAGATGTCTTAATTTAAGATACATAAGTGTCTTAGTATGATCATGGTGTAAATGAACTGAGAATAGTGTCTAAAATGTCCGCAAACGTCTTATTTTAAGACACTTCGTTGCTTCAAACGTGTCTTAATTTAAGACATTTTGATTCTTCCGACGCAATAACCACCAGGGGGCACTGGGGCACTGCCAGTCGCGCATGCGTTTTAGATGTCTTCGTTCAAAGTTGGTATACGTTGTAATTCAAACGAAGTTTGTTTTTATGTACGCGTGTATTTTAATTCGTTTTTCGCGGAATGTGAAGTTCTGTGATTTAAATTCGTATTCACTTGGATTATTTATTTATTGAAAACATGCATCTGACGTGTGTGCTTGACATCAAATGTCTGTTAGAAGCTGTCGTCCATATAAGGGCGGGATAGACACAGAACAGAAGTAGACGACGCTTGAAGATTACACCCGGAAATTCTACAAAGCGTGGTGCGATGGACTTAGTGTTAATTCGTATTAATTTATATCAATAATATTGTGTTATTCATCTTCGTCCTGTCGAAGCTAGCAAAAAAAAAAGAAACTTTTGTCTGGCGGGTCCTATTTTGAGGATGAAACATTTCATTCTTTAAATATGGCTAGTCGGATATATTATGAAATTTCGTACTAAAAGGATGCAAGCCATTCTCCTTCACTGGGGTAGTTTTTGAAATTTCAAATCGAGGAATTTTTCTGACCTCTTGCAACATCGATTGAAGTAAGTGTCATAATTTCTTTATAGTACTGAAATGAGTGTCTTTTATGATTTTATTTATAGTATAAACAAAATCTTGCATGAAATTCAATTAGTTTTGAATCTGTTTGCGAAAAAACCCATTAATTCTAGAAGTATATATTTTTAAACTTATGACGTTGTCTTTTATTACAAATTATATATTCTGAATTTTCATATTTTTTTCCCAAATTTAAAGTAATAGTATTACTAAAAGAGAGACATTTTAAGTTGAATATTCATTCTCTTGCTTTCAATCGCAGTTTCGTTTCAATGGTTAATTCTTATCTCACGTAACGACCACAATGAAAGAAAAAAAAAAGCTTTGGAAAGATCTTTCTTCCTAACGTAAAACCGCAGATTAAAAAATAAGATAAATAAAGTGCCTGAAAACATATGACGTTGTCATGATTCATCTATTATGTGCTCCTTAATTTTAAAACTGCCAGTAAAAATATACATATGTATTTGATTTGAAATCAAGTATAATATTGATTTTTTGATTATTTTTAGTAGAAAAGTAATTTGAAATTTATAATGGGAAAAAGTAAAAAGCTATAACTAGATTTTGTACTTAATATTGTGATTTTTGTAACTGTATTTATATACACTTATACGAAAATTACAAGAATGACAATTAGATGTTAAGATATATATTTAAGACAAATGAAGCTTGGAAACTATAAGTTATTTTTTCTTCTTGCTATTAATGTAGGATATTTATTTATTTATTTTTATTGATAGTTGAATAGCTTTTGTGATTACCCTGTGATCTACATAAAAACTTGCTGAAGTGGCATGTGGCAATATAATTTTTTTTTTAATTTAATTTTTAAATGATAAGAATTAAAAATTTTTTTTCGGGAAGGTAGGTGGGGGGGGGGGATTTTGTATTCAATTTTCGTAAAGCTGATATCATAAATCCTTTTCGATATTGCACTGATTATAATGAAAGTTTTGAACTTTTAGAGTAGGGCAAGATTAAAAACACAAAATATATTTAACAAAATACCGAAGTAATTTTTTTCTTAATGTTATTAAAGTGGAATATTTATTTTTTAATTTTTTTACTCATAGTTAAATAGCTGTTGTGATTATCATCTGATAGATATGTAAAATTGCCTATGTGTCAATATAATTTTTTTTAAATCTAATTTTTAAATTATATGAATTTTCCTTTTTGGGGGAGATGGGGGGATTTTATTTGCAATTTTCGTACATCTGACATTTTAAATCTCTTTCGACATTCAACCGAGTATAATAAATATTTTAAACTTTTAGAATAGGACAAGATTATAAAAAAATATATATTTATCCATGTATCTTAAAGCCCTTAATAGCGGAAACTTCGGGATCGCGGAATTTGTCTGATGATCGGAGATGTCTGCTTTTGTGAGGTAAAAATATACAAATATGTATGCGTGTGCTTTGCGGATTAAAAAAGTATTCGCTAAATAGAGGTGTCCGCTATTCGTGAATGTCCATTAACATCCACAATGGATACTCCCGAGTACCGGACATCTCTATTTAGATAACCATAGTGTAGGGTTGCATTTTTTGCAAAATAACTTCTTGATTAAAGCATGGGTATTAAAGCAGTGTCCCGTCCCCCTACGATTTAAGTGCCACCAAATTTAATGTGCAATATTTGTAAAGCTTATATTTTAAATCCGTTTCGAAATTGTACTGAATATAATCGATGTTTTGAACTTTTAAAGTAAAATAAGATTTAAAAAAAAATCATATTCAAAATCATATTTATCATCAAAACAAATATTTAGATAAATATTTTTTGCTTTAATCTTGTTCTATTGCTGAAGTTCAAAATATTGATTATAATCAGTAAAATGTCGTAAAAGATTTAAATAAACAGCTTAATGAAAATTGCATACCAAAATTAGGAGCACCAAAAAAATCAGTCTGCGGGAGGGAGGGGGGAGGGCGTGTGGAGGGGCAAGACCCCAGCCAAATATTTTTCCAGGGTTCAACGTGGTCAAACATGGCTACGTATGATGCTTACAAAAAAAAAATGGATGCTATTAAGACGTTTGAAGTGTCTGAAATTCAGACGCAAAAAGTGTCTGAAAAAATTCAGACATTTTAAAATGTCTGAAAATTGAACACTCCGTTTCAGACACTTAAGTGTTTGATTTTCAGACATTTTAATTTACAGTGTAAAAAGATGCATATTTCTCATAAATATTGTCAATTTTTTAATACAAAATTATTGTAAAGTATTCGAAATTACCTTTTTAAAAAATCTATTTTTGATGCTAGCCAACATTTTGAATTTTATAAAATTTAAGAAGTTCAATTTCACAACAACGGCGAAAACTGTTCAAGTAATACATAAAACTTTGGCATGGAAAATTAATCCAGTATCGCCGTCTCTTGAGACTTCTTTATAAAATTTATATTATATGCTGTGCTGGGAGATAGCAGCAATAAATAGTCTTTTAAAGCCGGCTGTATAAGTAATATTTATTTTGGGTATGTAGCAGATATGCAACGTGGTGGTACAAAAGGTTAGAAAATAGCATTTACAAAGCTTGAAAATATGAATTTGGTTTAACACATTCACGCCGGCGCGGTGGGTCACATTCGACTGTCTCAGAGCTGACAAGTCTCCGGCTTTTTGGATACCAGTATTTTTATACAGAATATGTTTTTTTTTTTAATAGAACATTTGGGCGATTTAAAGGAACAACATTTTCTCTAAAATAACAGTAGTGTGCAAAAAGCCGGAGACTTGACAACTCTGAGACAGTGGAGTGTGACCCACCGCGTCGGCGTGAACGTGTTAAACAAAATTTAGAATCAATATTCAGTTATGTATTATTGTCATTCATAAAATTATTAAGTTCATGTGGTAAATACAATGTAAGAATTTCTGAAAGGTTTTTTTTAAACTTTTGAACTCGCTTAAACATTAAATTTAAATATATAAGCCGATGACAAGAAAAAGAAAAATTCTAGCATTAATTGTATTGTTTTTTTAATAATCATTAAAGGGAATAGTTGTACTTTTTAAAAGCATTTTTATATATATATACTTAATTATGTCATTATTATTTAAAACTAGGGTGTAAAAAATTCATGATTAAAAAAAAAAAAAAATCGGTTTTTTTAAAATTTAAATAGTTTTTTTTTTTTCCTGTGTTAAAATATTAAACATCTGTCAAGAACTAAGCATTTCAAAAATGAATAACCCTCCAATTACTAACATAATCATTGTTTTTTTGCTTTAATTAATAAAATTTTAATTATGTAATTATGTAGAAATTACAAAAAACTGCAAATTAAAAATTTATTTAGTAACATGCAAAATTATGTGCATTAATATTTTGTAATAATTATGTAAACCAATATTAAATACTGCTCATTTTTTAAAGTTATTGATAAATTGCATTTATTTTCAAATTGATGATACAAATTAATTTTTGTAATTATTAAACAATTAACAGTTTAATTAAGAACACATTCTACATTTTTGAAAAAGTGATTGAAAAGAGGTGATAAATAATAGTTTGATAAATTCATAAAGCAGCCAGTAATTTTACACAGGTTCTAAAGCGTATGTGTATCAAATTGATCAAAAATTGTAGCAATGTATACAGAAAACTCACACATAATTTATAAATAGATTACAAAAATTGTATTTTTGAAATTTAAATCAAAATTTTTTCCCCGCAACATTAAAATATCTGAATAGCTACTAAATATTATAATGTTTTGAAGTTATTTAACATTTAGTTACATGTTTTTTAAATGTGTAATGCTTCTTTTTACAGAGTTTAATATTGTTATAATTAACAATAACAAATATTACATTTTTTACAAGTGATTTAGTGATAATTTCCATTACTGATTATAATGCTTTTTCACACTATTTTAAAAAATCAAAAAAATATGTGATTTTATCATCTGATTTAAATCAATTGATTAAAATCATTGACACTCTATTGTTATGTTTATTGTATATAAAAGAATGAATAACTTGATTATTAAAAGGAAATGATAACATTGTAAGTTAGATTTAAATATCATTTTAAAATTAAATGCTTTTTATGTTTGTTAGATAAAAAACCATGCTTTTTACAAACTTACTGTACTTAAAGTTTTCACAATACTCAGGAATTACTCTTCGAAACAATTATTTAAAGATTTGATTTGTGCATTCATAAGTCACAACCTATAGAAACTTTCCAAATTATGTTCAGCTTAGATTTGAATACTTTTTTATGTCATTTTAAATATTTAAATTTTTTTTTATTTTAGTCAATGATTTAAAAAAAATCACTTGATTAAAATCATGATTTAAATCGCTGATTTAAATCAACTGATTTAAATCGTTGACACCTTATTTAAAACAGTTTAAAATACTGTAATAAAAAGTGATGCTTTACCAATTGTTAAAATAATTGATAGTTATTTATTATTTATATAACAGAATTATTTTTTTAACCATCTCCAACTCTTGTTATGCTTAACATATATTTAAGGGGGAAGGTCACTCAGGTCCGGAATTCTCCTCCGTACTGTTAAGTCTATGGACTTTTGATGCATTCGTATATTCAAAATATCTTCTCGGGAAATTCATATTTTTAAAATCTTTTTTCTGTGTACTCTTCTTAAAGGAAGTCTTTTTTTTTTCTTAGTTTTCAAAATATTTCTAAAATCTATGTTGAATTTAATATTTCACGCAACTGTGAAATATTAAATTCAACTTGTGGGCGAACTGTGAGTCAGATTTTAACACTTCCTATAAAACTAAGTCTATACTTTAGAAATATTTTGAGAATTAAGAAAAACAGAGACATCTTTCAGGAAGTGCACACAAAAAATAGAAGTTAAAAATATTAATTTCCCTAGGAGATATTTTAAATAGACGAATGCATCAAATGCCCATAGACTTTACATTAGTGAGGGTAAATCGGAAGCTGAGTGACCAGACTCCTTAAACGACTTCAGGTAGTTGTACAACAGCATTTGTAGGGTATCCACTTAAATATGTAGGTTGGTTGATTTGAGAGTTTAGGATAATCCATTGCTATTTTGTTTTGTTTTCCCAAGATACTTGATTGAATTTTCATAATTCTTCGTAAGAATTTCTATACAATGCGAATAATACAAACAATTTTAAGCTTAAACGATTTCTCTTACGGTACTAACCTGGATTATCGGTGTGAACACCAACGGTTCGTTTAAGAAGCGGCAATGTTTAAATTAAAGACGCGCAATATCTCCTACCAAAATGGGAGAGTTTGTATTTGCTACTTAGGAGAGATGGCGCATTTTTTCCAGTAGTTTCCATGCAACGTGAGATTACGCAGCTCATTGGTAAATTAGCATAAATTGCAAGTTACATGTAAAACATATGGAGTCAATTTTGAAATAATTTTTGAAAACCTCATAATTATATAAACTAAATTTGAAAATAAATTTTATCGCTAAAAAAAATACTTTCTCAGATAATGTTTTTAAAATAAATGAATAATACAGTTGTTATTAAACTAATTTCATATAACTATTTTTGTTAATAAATTATATATATGTATATATATAAATTGTTAATTTATGAACAAATAATTCGCTAACAAATTAATTTTGTTACTAAACATAAAATTTCTAATAAATGATTTTTTTTTTTTTTTTGCTAATAAGTTAGCAGGAAAATTTTAGTTTTCCTAGCTTATGTGAAGACATTCTGAGTTAAGTGTCAGGAATGCTCATGGTATTAGCAGAATCTGAGCAAAAAGATTAAAAAAAAAAGTGCCCAGTTAAACTGATGGCATTGAGCTCACAGTCTATTCACACTAATTGTATATTATACTCTTACTTCAAAGAATAATGTCTTTCGAAATATAAATTAAGGAGGACCCCCCCCCTCCTGTTTTACCTCTTTATACTTAACCAATGAGCTTCCAAATCTCATCAGTGAAGCGCCTTATCAGAATAAACTGGTATACCAAATTTGAAGCAAATCAAATAGAAAAATCCATTTATCTAAGCTAATTGAGTATTAGACCCCGATCCGCCCCTTTTATACTTAGTCAGTGGACGTCCAAATCTAATCAGGGAAGCGGCTTATCATAATAAACCGGTATACCCAATTTGAAGCAAATCGGATAAGAAAACCCATTTATCTAAATTAAGATGGCATCCCCCCAATAATACCCTTTATACTTAACTAGTGTACCCCATAAAGTAATCAGGGAAGCGCCTTATGAGAATGAGTTTAGGGAAAAAATGAAGCAAATCAGATATTTCTATCAAGAGTTATCGTGTTTCGTACATGCAGAACTTGAGGGCACATTAGCTCTCAGGTTTTGACAGCCTGTGAGCTAAAAACTGAAGGAAAGAAAACAAAGGGGAATGAGAGTGAGTGCACTGAATGTCTGAAAGATAACTTGTATTAGTGACTGGATTCCAGGTATTACTTTTAGCAACTTCGGTCAGCAAACAAGAAATCATTGAAACTATGGAAATGAAATTTAACTAATTTCAAATTTAACATGTTTTCAAGTAAGTTAATGTTCTTTTCCAAGATTATCTGGGCTTCCTTTTTCTGATTCTTTATTTTTTTCTTTAATTAGAATTCATTATTTTCTCTTCAAATTCGTTCTCTTTTCTGATCCTTTAATCAATAGGTTGATATATTCACGCCTAATACAATAATATTTGATCACAAGAACCTTATTATTATTGTTAACAATTTAATTGTAGTTATTATTAATAACAATCTTTTCTACCCGTGTGCGCAATCACACCAGCCCTGTAAGGACAGATTGCGCAAAATAGCTTCTTTGGTTCTTTTTCACAGCTTTTTTATTAAAGTACAGCATAATAGCAATGGAAATGCACAAAAAAAAACTAAGTCAAGATTATTGTAGGATAGTTTACCAAAAAATTAATATTTAGATTTCTTATTATCATTGCATCGAATTATGCGCAGACTCTCCCAGATTTACCTTCATTTAAATGCTTATTAGCACTTTAAAAGAATTAAAGAAAGTTCATTATATTACTATTTTGAAAAAAATATTGAATGATCATTAAAAGACTAATCGTTCTTATTTTTCACTTGCTTCATCATCATTATGTTCCCTCAATTAAGTCCTTTTATAACAAGATCAAACATTTTTCATGCATTTTAATAACTAATTTACTTTTAACTTTTTAGAAACAGAAAGTATATTTAAGGGATAATTAACTTCCGAACTCTGTGGACCGATGAAGAATTCTGCTTTTAATGTTTCTAATAAACATCTGCTTAGTTGGATTTTTGACTACCATTATTTTAATTTCTATAAAGATATTCAGAAATTTGTAATTGAAAAATTCCCAAGAAAAGATTGTTAGTAATGCAAATATAAATAGATAATAAATAAAAGACTATATGTAAATTTGTTTGTTAAACATATAAATTCTAAGTGAAATCTCATTGTCATACGTATTACCACGAGTATTATGATAACCTCTGATGTTAGTGATGATTCGATGTTGATGCTTGTATTTTAGAAACCTACAAGAATCATTATATTTTTAAACATAAAATATAATTCATATACTTTTTAAACTTCTTAAACCCTTTTTCAACAGTCGCAACAGATAAAAAATTTGAGGTTAATATTTTGGAAAAAAAATTAACATTGAAGGGAAAGCTTTCTTATTTTCCAATAGCTTTATCTTAAAAATGTAATATACACTTAAACCGTCGTTATTTAGAAAAAATAAATAAAATATGGCAATAAGAAATTTATCATTTTTCATACATTTTAATAGCTAATTTCCATTTAAAATTTTTCAAAATAAAACGTATGTTTAATGGTTAATTAAATTCAGAAGTCAATGAAATCACGTTATGCATTATATGCTTCAATAAAACATTTGCATAGTAGATTTCGCAATACCTTAATTGGATTTATTTTATAATGATGGAAAACGGAATAATTTAAAACTCTATAAATAGTTTTAGTGTATTAGAAATACTGCGTATAATTGAACTGAAACACAATCAGAAAGTATTTAAGGGTAATAATAATACGTGTCAAGAAGAAAACGTATTGTGTAGATAAATATAAGGTCGCCAATCACTCAATCAGGCAATAAAAGATTAACTAAAAGATGACCTAAATCTAACTAAAAAATGAACCTGAGTTTTCCTCCAAAACTTGAACAATACTGAAGATATTATAGCGAAATTTTAAAAGTATTAACATTGCTTTAGATAGAATGAGATGTGCATTCTAATTTGGATAATGACATCGTATGTTTCGTCGGCAAAGTTTCGAATTATAGAAAATTTAGATCAGTAATGTTTCGGCAGAAACAGTAGTTGCTTCAATCACTTTTGGTGACACAATAATATTTTGCATAAAGAAAAGTTTGTATGTTAAGAATATTTCATCTAACATAAAAGCCTTGAGTTAATTGATAAAAGAGATCCCCAGAAAACTATTGGGGGAAGATGATCAATAAAATGTAATATCGAAACTAGAACCATTTTCTGTGTCTTTCTAATTTTGAAAACTCAATTAACACTGTCTCAATCACGTCAGAATAAGTAATAATAATTAAAAAAAATTCTAAAGATGCACAGTTACGCTATATTTTATCTGACATAAATACTAATTCATATACTTTCAACACATTGAATTAATATCTTCATGTTGTAAACGATAATTCGATTTTGTATGGAGGGAGACACTTTGTGTTTTTGACGGAATACGTATATTGTGACCCTCGTTCTATGTACAGTTTTTCGTGTTCGTATTATTTACACAGTTCAACTACACCTTATTTAAAAATGTAATACATAAAAATCAGCTTAATAAATGCCGTATTCTCTACACATAATCTCTAAGTAACATATCAGTGCGATACTTTTTAAGACATGAATTTAAAAAACTTCTTAAATATGTTGTGATTTGATATTGGTGTACATATTTATGTCCTTTCCCTAATTTATAAATAAAAATGCATAATTCTAAAATCACAATACTACAGCTATTGTCCAATTTAACGAACATGCTGTAAACGTTTATTGGTTTAAATTTATGCAGTGCAAAAGGGATTTAAGTTGTTACATTTCGTATGTTTCTCTATTTATTTTAACGTAAACTGAAATTTAACACCAATTTCTACTGAAAATACTCTGAAAAGTGCCTCCTTTAAAGGATGTATTGCCAGAAGTAGTCGGCCATGGACACGGAAAACCACGCTCATGCTCACGTTAATATTTATTCAATATAAAATTCCTTTTCATTTGTTTATGTTTGCTACATGTGACATTTAGAGAAAGTATCCAATTGAAAAAGTTTTGTTTAATCTCATAAAATATATATTTAATAGGACAATAAATAAAAGCAAATCTGGTGCAACTCCATTCGCTTCTCCAAATAGTTTACAGTATACTATCCGCTACAATAAATAATAATTTAACGCTAAATAAAAACTTAAATCCAAATTTTAGAAAAATGAAAGGTTTCCACTGAAAAAAATGACTTCATGCTCTGAAGAATACGTACATATTCATTTGTAAAGCTATAGCTTTTTTTTTTAATTATGACACAATATTTAATGAATTTATTTTACACTCAAGCTGAGATTAAGGACTGTAAATTTTAATTATACACTGTAAAAAAAAATACTGCCAGTTTTCCGGTAGGAATCGGAAAAATAGTTGCCCTTATCGTACCGGAATAATTTTCGACCCAGCTAGGAATAAAATCTGTAAAAATAAGGAAATAATCAGTAAAACGGTATTTTACGGATTTTATTCCGATTTTATGGATTTTATTCCAAGGTGGGTTGGAAATTATTCCGGTACGATAAGGGCAACTATTTTTTCGATTCCTACCGGAAAACTGGCATTATTTGTTTTACAGTGTAGTTTGAATAAATATTGAAATTGGAATAACAGAGTCATTCTGATGTAAGTTTTAAGATTTTTTAAATGTAGATATTTCGTCTTTTTCCCTCAACTTCTTAAATTTCCGTACGCTTTTATCCAGTTAATAACCCTTTTCTTTCTTTCTAACCGATGAACATGCCCCTACCTGCCGGGAAGCCCCAGCTAAACGGTTTGATACCTGGAATCGGGGCGGTACACCGCCTAATCGCCGCGAAGCGCCATTAAACCTAACGAGCGCCTAGAGAATATTGCTAATATCATATCATATCATATCAATAATATTGCTTATGAACATTGTTATGTCGGTTGCTTAACATTTATATTCTGTTGTTTGGAATTTGCACATTGCTACTCATCTTGATCTCGTAATTTGGACACTTGGTCAGGTAACGAGACATTCACCTGGCAAGGCACCTCCAGAGGTATAATTCACAGGTAACTTGGAGGACTTTGCACCCACGACGGATTTTACATGCACTAGGCTCCATTAGCGTACATGTCGGATTATAGCCAGCTGTAGGCCTCGATCCCGTGGCCTTCAGCTGCGGGTTCGTTGCTCTACCACCTGGGGCCATCACTGCCCGAACTATTTTAGATTTACATGGAGTTTTGAAGCCGAATTGATGGTGCAGACTGGTCATTAGAAAATGGATTTTGGAGGGGGGAGGGGGGAAGCAAAACCCTTTAAGACTTGGTCTTCACAACTGTGTATATGATCCTAAGGATAAAAGAAAACAAAAAAAAAAACAGTTTCCACTTTTTCTGTGATTGAAAGCCGGGACTACACCACACAATTGTGTGCATCCTCCCTTGACATAACATAACAACGGAAACTTTTAAATTTTTTTTAATCAAATATGATCGTATTAAATACACTGTAAATAATAATAATAATAATAATAATAATAATAATAATAATAATGCCAGTTTTCCGGTAGGAATCGGAAAAATAGTTGCTCTTATCGTACAGGAATAATTTCCATACCAGCTCGGAATAAAATCCGCAAAATACCGTTTTACTGACTATTTCCTTATTTTTACAGATTTTATTCCGAGCTATGTCGGAAATTATTCCGGTACGATAAGGGCAACTATTTTTCCGATTCCTACCGGAAAACTGGCGTTATTTTTTTTTTACAGTGTAGGGTCAATAACCAAGACTTTTAATTTCTACCAAAACTCTTCAGGTCTTAAAGGGTATTGCAATTTTCTTCTTCAATTTTCAAGTAAAATATATTACTAAATTAAGTGACGTTCTGGCTAAACGTGATTCTTGTGTCAATAAAATTAGATGAATGCAATATAAAAAAAAATATTTAACTGAATACTTTTCTTATTAAAGAAGGCATATATCGGTTTTCCCAGATATCAAAACTTAAAATATGGATTAAATACGACATATTCCTTGTCTGATTTGTTGATTTTTATGATGTTTTTGTGAAAATTAATTCAGCTCTTGAAAAAATGTCCTATAATATATTTAAAAAAACGGGAGCTCAATCAAAGGTACAATCTGGACACTATTCTCTTCATTTATTCTAACATATACATGCACATACACGATCGCAAAAGCAAAAGATAAGCCCATGAGGGCCAAAAAACATATAAAAATATTTACATACATTTAAATTCATTGTGAACATAGTAAAAGCTGATTGACCTCCTCAGCGTCAGGAGCTGGTATATTCGTTCACTAAACTGTAGGTTTTATTGTATTATAAACATTATTTAAATTAATGTAAGCCTACAGACATGATGCAGTTTTTAAAAAATCGAGTAATGATTATTATTATTAAGGCTTGTTTTATATATGTATTTAAGTTTTTAGGTAGCTTTCATTACAAAAAGCTACCTATTGCAGCCGTTCGGAGGAAAGCGATTTCAAAAAATTTTGGTATATTTTCATCGATCATGACCCCCAGACCCCGAAACCACCCTCCGTTCAAAATTGATATATATATATATATATATATATATATATCTGACCTTTGTCATACTGTAACTGTCGAATTTATGAACCGATTTGGATGTAATTCGGTATGAACATCGTACATACCAATGTCTCGACCGAGTTCGTTGGCCAGCTTCATCCGCCATTGTGTTTCAAAATGGCGGCCATTTAAAATTTTTAAAAAATTTTTAAATTTGAAATGTGGTACCAAAAAATTGAAAATGGAAAAATATTTTTTCTTATGTATTTGACCTTTATACAAAGATTCCGGAGCAGTTTTTGTTTCGTCTATATCTTAAAAAATGGCTGAGTTATAGCATTTTGAAATTCTAGCGTGGCTGGCATTTTGAAACATCCTGAATTTTGTCACGCGATAAAAGGCGTATTTATGAACCGATTTCAATGTAACTTCGTTTGTACATAGTACATACCAATGTCTCGACCGAGTTCGTTGGCCAGCTTCATCCGCCATCTTGTTTCAAAATGGCGGCCATTTAAAAAAATTTTAAAAATTTAAAATTTAAAATGAGATACCAAAATATTGGAAAATGAAAAAGATTTCTTTTGTATGTGTTTGACCTTAATACAAAGATTCCGGAACAGTTTTTGTTTCGTCTCTATCTAAAAAAATGGCTGAGTTATAGCATTTTGAATTTTTATTGTGGCTGGCATTTTAAAACGACCTGATATTTGTCACGCGATAACAGGCGTATTTATGAACCGATTTGGATGTTACTTGGTCTGTACATAGTACATACCAATGTCTCGACCGAGTTCGTTGGCCAGCTTCATTCGCCATCTTGTTTCAAAAGGGTTGCCATTTAAAAAAAATTAAATTTAAAATGTCAAATGAGGTATTAAAAAATTGGAAAATGAAAAAGATATTTTTCTGTGTCTGGCCTTGATACAATGATTCCGGAGCAGATTTTGTTTCTGAAAATTTGTTCTTTTGTTTATATCTTAAAAAATGGTTGAATTATAGCACTTTGAATTTCAAGTATGGCTAACATTTTGAAACGATCTTGTATTTGTCACGCGATAACACACGTATTCGCCTATTTCCATGTAAGAAGGCATGTGGATAGTATACATCAACATCTCAGCCAAATATAAGTTACTTTAAATAAAAGCAGCTTGGATAAAGATGACTAATTTCGCAAAATTCTCATTCATAATGATTTAGTACTGATATAAATTAGTATTGAATCTCCTATATTCGGTTTCCACTAAATTGAGCTTCGTGTGTTTGAATAATATAAGTTGGCTTTTTTAAAATAAGGAATTTGAAAGCTACCTCTTCCTCCCGGCAATGGCCGGAAGGACTTTTTTATACTATGTTGGAAAAATCTTTTTTTTTTTCACCACTTTAAAAAACTTAAGAGAAATCATTATAATTTTGCCCTTTTGCTGGGTAGTTAGGAGGATTTTAAAGATACATTAAAATTTCCATAATTTACTCATTTTTATTAGAATTAAAGCGCCTTTCTCATACTGTAACTGTCTGAAAAATGATAACATTTTTTGATGAACCTAAATAAATATTTTTATGTTT
Organism: Maratus speciosus; assembly: GCA_963932465.1. Taxonomy (NCBI): domain Eukaryota; kingdom Metazoa; phylum Arthropoda; class Arachnida; order Araneae; family Salticidae; genus Maratus; species Maratus speciosus. The sequence goes on along the minus strand of OZ010789.1, from coordinate 31,031,889 downwards.
CATTCAGGTTAGAGAAAAATATACATAAAAAAATATACAAAAGATTTATAAATACAAAATTCAAGAGAAACGTTCTAATTAGATTATAACGAGATAGATTTGTCCTTTTGCTGGGTAGTCAGGGGTATTTTAAAAATGCATTACAATTTCCATAATTAACTCATTTTGCATTAGAATTAAAGCGCTTTTATCATACTGTAACTGTCTTGAAAATAGCATGTTTTGATAAACCGAAAAAAGTTTTTTTAAGTTTCATTCAGATTAGAGAAAATTATACATTATTAAAAAATATACAAAATACTGTTAAATACAAAACTCAAGAGAAACGCTCTAGCTAGATTCTAACAAGATAGATTTATCCTTTTGCTGGGTAGTCAGGGGGATTTTAAAAATACATTAAAATTTCCACAATCGACTCATTTTGCATTAGAATTAAAGCGCTTTTATCATACTGTAACTGTCTGGAAAATGATAGCATGTTTTGATGAACCTAAAAAATTATTTTTAGGTTTCATTCAGATTAGAGCAAATTATACATTATTAAAAAATATACAAAATACTGATAAATACAACACTCAAGAGAAACGCTCTAGTTAGATTCTAACATAATAGATTTGCCCCTTTTCTGAGTAGTCAGGGGGATTTTAAAGATACTTTAAAATTTCCGTAATTGTCTCATTTTGCATTAGAATTAAAATGCTTTTCTCATACTGTAATTGTCTGGAAAGTAATAGGATGTTTTGATGAACCTAAAAAAATATTTTTAGGTTTCATTCAGATTAGAGCAAAATGTACATAAAAAATATATAGAAATTATTGATAAATACAAAACTCAAGAGAAACGCTCTTGTTAGATTCTAACAAGATAGATTTGCCCTTTTGCTGGGTAGTCAGAGGGATTTTAAAGATACAATAAAATTTCCATAATTGACTCATTTTGCATTAGAATTAAAGCGCTTTTCTCATACTGTAACTGTCTGGAAAATAATAACATGTTTTGATGAACCTAAAAAAATATTTTTAGGTTTCATTCAGATTAGAGCAAAATGTACATTAGAAAAATGTACAAAATATAGATAAATAAAAAACTCAAGAGAAATGCTGTAGTTAGATTCTAGCAAAATATACATTTTTCAATTTGATAAAAGACATTTATCTTTTTTTTTCCTTAAACGGACAAAAGCAGTTGCTAAATCTTACAAAAAACGTCTAATGTAGACACTGCTTTTTTCTCATGCACATTTTACTATTAAATGGATTTCAGTATTTTTTTATATATTTTTTGGTATTATAATTAACTATGAATTGATAGTTTTTATCTTCTCAAAAATAAATTCCCTCCCAGTAACGTTAATAAAAAAAGAAAATCGCATCAATATTGCATTTTTTAATTAATATTTCTTCCGGAGCGATCAATTTATATCTTAGTTATTGCCAAAAGTTTTTAGAAAAAAAAATATTGAAATACACTAAAAACAAACTTCGTCAAAAGACCTAAAACTGCAGGCAGTAAGTAGCCGGAATTCCCTTTGATTGAAAGAGAATTTTCTGCTATATGAATAATTTTTAACTTCGGTTCGCGATTTTTTCGTATTTTTTGAGGGGCAAAAATTGTGCAAAAATTTCCTTTTTAATACAAAAAAGTAACACTCGCTACAGTTGTCAGAAAATCACAGTGATTTGACTAAAATGCAAGTTTATATAGGAGGATTTCAGATAGTTTGTTAAATTGGTGAATTCTCTATATTTTGAGGGGAAATGTGCGAATCAAATAAGAAAGCTTCATGTTTTAACACTTTCAGAACGGAGTTTAACGCTGTAAGTAATATATATATATATGTATATATCATGTTAAAATATCATAATAGGGTGCTAATAAACATGTTAAAGAAAAAAGAATTAAAGGAAAAGTAATTATTTAAAAGAATGGGAAAATGTCCACGGTAATGGACAACCGGTCTATGAGGTTGCAAATGTCAGACATTCAGCGCTTGAACTTCTCTTAGAATTTTTGTTCTAAATATCAATTTCTTTACGTAACAAAGCTAGATAAAGAAGATATAACACTAAATAATGCTCAAAAAGATCATATTTTAATAATTTTATTGCATGTTAGGAATATATGCATCAACAATACATAATTTTACAAAGCATTTTCACATATTCCTGATTTTATTATACCAAAATAGATGAGTTTTATGTTATTTCACATGGAAATAAAAAAAACAAAAACAATTTCTCCCTTTGGAAAAGCATAAATGCACTGTACATTTATTTAAGTAGATATGTGTTTTACCACTGCAACCGTAATTTTTACACCGGGTTGCTTCCCGTTTATCATCAAATTTTGGCAAATGATCTACACAGTCATTGACAATCTCAGGATGAGGCCGAACTTCTACCACTCTTTGAGATATCCTTTTATTTTCCATAATGGGTGATAATGATGGTCTCCCCCTTTGTTTATTTTTTGCTAAACGAACCGTAAACAGATCTGAAACTAATCTTCTTCTGAAATTTAACAAATCCAGTATTTTGAAAACTAAAGAAAAGCAGAAAACTACAGAAAACTGGGGGGCCAACCTTCTATCTATCTACAATTTTTTTTTGTGAATAATAGGGAAGTGGCTACTACTAAACTTCATACATATTGTATGTATGAATCAATTTTGTACTCGGTTCTGCTCACATCTGTATACAGGGTATCACAAAAAAGATGATCACAACTTCAAGAAAAAATACTAGTAGGATAATAGTAGAAAAAATGATAGATAGGTTGACGCGAGTATTCCTTTGTAAACTTTTACTTTGCTTATCTACGTACTGTCGAAGAGCCGAGTTCAGTTTTCTCTCTAGGGTTCAAAATATACATGATAAGGAATTTTTGAAAGAGAGGAAAAGAAAAAGGAATAATAGTTACAAAAGTATTAGTGAATAGTAGACATACACTCCTTGAAATTCCACGCTTTCAGAAATGTTCAACGCAACACCTGCATGCAGAAAGTCACGGAAAGAGGTGCATTTCTATAAGATATAAGTAACGAACGGACGTTATAGTAGTCGAGATGTATAGGAATAAAATAAAAGGGAGAGAATGTGAAAGCAGAATACGGACGCAATAAATTGCAACCATTCTGGCCGCTACATACTGGTCAGCAGGGATGTTCACGTTTTTAGAAAAAGAAAATGGACATGATGTATTATGGATATGCCCAGATGTGTATGGGTTAGTCGTCAGGAATTTTGGCGGGAAAAGAAAATTCACAGGTGCGTAAATGTATGTGCCCCTCACAAGGCGGAGAAAATAATTAAAGGAAGAAATTTAGGAATAGAAAGGAAAGGGGGGCTCAGGCGAATAGGAAAATATATATTGTACGAGAACATCCAATAAAATGCAGAGCTATACAGGATTGGATTGCAAGGGGGAAACAGATGAAAATTAAGAGGGGGGCGAAAGAGAAAAAAAGAGGTGAGCAGGAGAGAAGAGGAGGATTCAGAAAATGATGTTTTTCGGAGCAGCGGCAGGAATTTGGGTTCTTAAAAGTTTTTAGGCAGAGCGCGAACTTTGGTTTTGTGTTGACAATATTCACTGGATGATATACCTGTCCCCAACGATGAGCATGGATTTAAAAGGTGAGTGGGCTATATGTACCCTATTACAGTATTCCATAACGAGGCATTCCTTTGAAAAGAGTTAATACTTAATGTAATATTTTACGTGATAGGTTATAAATTATGTCTTGTTTAGTGAACGATTCTAAATGTCACAAGTACTTAATGTTGATCAAAGTGTAAAGTATTTAATAAATGTTTAATTCACAATATAGTAGATACAGTGAGTTCCGACTCAGCTGGGCCATAATCGCAATGTGTTCTCGTAAGGGGAAACTAATACTTTCACGCCAACAATTAATAACAAACAGATGTCAAACAGTTGTCAAAGAGTAGTCGGACAGTACGTTATAAGATGTCTAAAAGAGAATGCCCCAAATTGGTCACAATTAATTGTTTTAACTTGCCACGTTACGAGGAAAACGTTAATAAAGAATTTCTTTTGAAAACAATATTTACTAAGTTGTTGTAGTAAAATTTTAATCATTAGTTTTCCAATGATATATATATATATATATATAATTTTTTTTTTTTTTTTTTTTTTTTTTTTGCGTTGGTGGTGGGGATACTGGAAGCAGATGGGTCCACACTCCAGTCCTAAATGTTTGAAAAGGTATGAATTTTGATCAGTTTTGGCTAATTTTAATCAATATGCACTTTTTAATGAAAATCCTGATTGCTCTCATGGGGGGCCCTAAAAAGGAGGGCTCGGGGCAGTTGTTCCGCATGCCCCTGCATAAGTCGGTGATGTATTCCAGAACTTCTAAATCTTTAGAATTTTTCAAATTATATTTTTCTAAAATGGAAAATGAATATTTAATCCTCCTGATAACTTTCTGTTGTTTTAAAAATAATTCTAATGCCTAATATGAAATCGATTTCAAAAACATTGTAATTCAACTATTTAAAGAAACACAACCACCAGCACCATATGCCCATTGTAATGGAAATGTAAATTTGGATTCCATTTTTTCTAATCTATAACCAGTAATAAAATAAAACTATTTATAATGCTAAGGTTATTTACAAACATTATATAAAAAAATCACTGACACATTAGAAGAAATTATTCATAAAAATCAAAACAAAAGGAAAACTCATGTTTTTGCATACCAAAGCCTGACGCCTTTTTTAAACAAAGCAAACTGTGAACATCTGTTGACAGTTGCCAAACCAAACACCGCAAAGATGTCAAAAGGATTAATTATTCAATTATTCATGGAGCCAGTTTTAACTCTTTTCGGTCAGAGAATTAAACGAAATAAGGTTTTAAAATGTATGTCCACTGTAATGAACACCGGGTTTGAAAGGGTTAACGAGAATAGGGAAACAGAAAGAAACTTTCAATTCATTCTTTTTTTCTTTCTCTCTTTTTTTTACAATATAGCTCCAAGAAAAAGACACATTATTATATCCTGTTATGCATGGGAGCATTTTTGCCGTTAGTGTCTGTCAGATTGCGAAATGCATAATTTTTAAACTAGCTGTAATTTCGTTCTTTAAAAGAACGATAGTACTTGTGACGCCTTGTGTTAGTCAAACAATAGCCTTCACTAATAAGTCAGTCATTAATTCACAAATAGAAATGTACTTTTCAAGAAGTTCCACCTTTTACTTTATGTAGGATAAAATTATTTATAATATCTTTCAATTATTTCTGACAATCAACGTTTTGTTCAATTTAAATTGGAAATAATAAACATTGCGCCGATTTTTTTCTTACAGATTTGAAATTGTATTTTCTTGTCAAAAACTTCTTCAAATAAAATCCTTACTTCATTCAATATTTGAATTCTTCAGTTGAATAAGAAAAATAGTTACAATGTACTTTCCAATTGTGTCAGAAACATCATTTAAATTCAATAATAAAAATTGCTTAAAGTGCCAGAAGAAAAATAAGTTAAAAATAATGATTCAATTTGAAAATTTAAATATACGGCGCAAAAATGAAACATATTGATTATTTATTTACGAAGTAATGTGTGAATTTATTTATTTGTTGAATACTAGAGTTTTAATATTTTTATTTATCCCAAAGGCTATAGGACATCATTTACATACGTTTAAAAAATAACATTTGATAAAACTTTAAGATTTATTTAAAAGAGCTTTGAATATGCTTAGAAATGATAATCTAATATTGAAGACAATTTAAATTTTTAAACAATGTTTTGATAAAAAAAGTGGTATTTTTTTTACGATTTTTTTGAAAACCTTTATCTTTGATGCTAGTTAATATTTATTTAAGGTAATTTATAATAGTCTCGGGTATGATAACATAATTTAAAAAAAAATTTGAAAATTCAAATTATGCTTTAATGAAAAACGAATTGAAAAGAAGGTTTTTGTGCAAAAGGAATAATACATGGATATTTTATTTCAAGCTCCGCAAAGATCATTGTGCTATAAATTTCTTAAAAATTACTTTTCCAAAACTAAAGAAAATATTAAGAATAAAAACAAATTTCCTGTAGATATTCTTGAGAACCTGGCATTCGATTAGGTACTTACATATTATTTGGGACAGGTCAGATGCAATTGCGCGAAGCATGTCGCCAATTATACGAATTTCAGTAATCCTTATATTTTGACAACTATAAAACGTAGCATACGTAATAAGACCTATAATGTAATAATAATAGTACGTAATACTATAATTTATTTATTTATTACAGTTTATAGCTTTTTTTGTTATTTATTATAGTTTATTTAATATATTTTATTTATGCATTTATTCATTCATTGTTTTTTATTTACCATTTTAAACAATGTTATGTATTTAATAATTACTGTTTTGAACGTGATCGGCAACGATAAAAAAAGATTGGCAATTGGAAAACTTTTTTGGCGACCTATCTCCTAGACAGAAAGCAAATACAGTAGAACCTCTTTTATCCGAAACTCTTTTAACCAAAACTATCGATTCAGTCGACGTTTATTATACACTCTTATTAGAGAAAATATAATATATCTTTTTTTCTCTTGGGGAGTGTAGAGGCACAAGTTAAAAAAAACAGGGCATTTAGATGTTTTTTTAGCATCGAATTCAACAACTCCTAACACGAGCACCAGTTGAATGAAAAAATCGCAGTAACTCATGATATTCAGTCATTCGGTAAGATTTTAGCCACTTTTATTGTCTGAAGAATCGTGGAAGCATCACAGTTAGAGGAGCCGTTGTCAAATCTCGGCTCAAACAGAAAAAAAATAAGTAGCCGATAACTCCTTCTTAAAAAATATTCTTTCATTTTACTACTTTCGCTACACACACAAAAATATTCGCAGGGGAGAAAAAAAAGGCAGCCACCATTCTGCATTTAAACCCGAACCACTTTGACTGCGCAAAACGTACTGCAATGTAAAATGGAGAAAGGGTTGCCATAATAAATGAAAGGCACCAATTTGGCGGAGCAAGCATACAAGAAAGAGCCTTGCATTGGCATAAATTGCGATGCTAAAGCATATAAAAACTGCTTTAAATTAGAGGAAATTTTATAGATTTCACTAAGATAAGATGCTAAACAGTAGTAAAGAGTTACAAATTTTGAAATTACGTATTAAACTGATTTAAATCTTATTGGCCAAGATGCGGAGCTACAAAAGGAAATTACATCAGAAATAGAAAGTTATGGAATGATCCAGAAAAAGCTTTTGCCGGAAGTACAGATTTCAAAACGATGTTTATGATTTTAAAATAAAACGAAATGCTACATAACAAAGAAAAGCTTACAGGTAAAGTTAAAAAAAAAGAAATAAAGTAATTTTAGAATGCGAATATTAAAATTAAAGGAATGAAGATTAATAAAAATATTTTCTAAATCAAATTAAATAAAAATATGGCAGTGGTTGTAAGCAAACACAACAGTTATATTTTCATATTTCCTTATATGAATAGCGAAATACAATTATACTGGTTGTCAGTGAAATGAGAAACAACGGAGCATATTTTAACTTCAAAAACTGATATTAATGCATACATGAAATTATTAAAATATGAGTAGTACACTATAAAAAAATCTTTAATTCTACAGATGTAAAGTTACAGAAATCTGTATGCTTACTACAATTTTATGTGTACACTGTACAAAAAAAGATGTAAGTCTACAAAAACAGTTTTTGTAAAGCTACAGAAATCTGTAGCTATACAAATGAATCTACTAGAATAACAGTTACTTTACTAAAATTTTACCTGTAACCCGGGCTGCAGTTACATAAAAAGTTCTAGGCATCCCAGTTTCCTAAAAAATTCTTAGTAATCCTACAGATTTTTTAATTTACAGTGCAAAAGTGTATCTGTTACATGAATTTTTGTTGTTGCCGTTACATAAAATGTTCTAGAAATCCCAGTTTCCTAGAAAAAATTTAGTAATTTTAATTTTTTTTTTTTTTTTTCAGTATAATAGAAACCTACACATATGAGTTTAGTACTATTATTACAACTTCTTACTCTAATTTTGACATTGTCTTACTTACAGATACTACTATAACTAGTACCAATTATCTATATTATAAAGGAAAAACGTGTCGGTGCGTAACGTGATATCATTTTGACGGTGGCAACAGCAGATGATTAAATTAAACTTTTTATTGCAATTTGTTTAAACTTCTAAATACCACACATTTTCCTTATTTACCCCATCGAATAGGGGAAAATTTTTACTTTCAAATTCAATTTATTTGAAAACTATATCTCAATTCATTTGAAAACTGTATCGCAATTTACTCAATTTTAACTGTTTTTAAATTAATTTTCAAGCATATTTTTTTTTTCAAATCTGTCTCAGTCGCGTGCAGACGATTACGAAATATAAATTTGTTGCATTTAAATTAATATAAATAGATGATCATTTGAATCCAGCACATAGTGTGTAACGAAATAAATAAATAACAAGTAATATAAAAATTTTGTTTTTAAAGTCAATCCCTACTTAGTTCATCAAAGAAAAAATTAATATAATCCCTTAAGCTAATATTAGTTTTTGTTGCATTAAAATATCTCCATTCGTTGATTTTTTATAAGAAAGTAGGTTTACAATGGAAGTCTATGGGAATTTGGCGAAATATTAGAGATATCGCCAAATTGGCGTCACTTTGGCGACTCATTTTGGTCGCCAAATTTGGCGATATATCGCCAAGTCATAAACTTGGCAGTATTTGGCGACAGAACAGCCCTCATAGCATGCATGGTCACGGTGACGTCGTTGTGACGTCACTGTAAGTCACTGTGGTCACGTCACATCTTTGACAAAAATGCCACCACTCAGTGATGTCACATTGTGACTGAGATGTGAACTTCTTAGAAAACTTTAAAAAATTAAGAAAATTCTTCAAAACATGTTATTTAATGTAAAATTATGTTTTTCTGGCAATTAAAAAAATATTGTGAGGTCACTGTTATGTCACTGCTATATAACGTACGTCACGTCACATATGTGACAAAAAAACCACCATATTGTAAGTCACAGTGTGACAAAAATATGAACTTCAAAAACCTTTGAAAATGAAGAGAAATATTTTAAACAGTCACGAGTTACATGGCATAAGGAATAATATATATTAGTGGATAGCAAATGGTAAATTCTGTCACTAAAGGGAAGGGGGGGGGGGCATAATAAATAAAGCGCACGATACAAGCATTAATAAACTAAATTTTCAGGCTATATTTTATCAATTTGATATTTAAGATAGTGAATGTATACTTTTTCATGATTTCAATTTTATCTAGCATTTGGATAATATATTTAGAATTAGGAATATTAAATTTATACACTTTACATATTTAGTTTGCTGGGAGGATATTTATTTATTTATTTCTTTTTTTACCGACCAGGATTATTCGAAACACTTCTATGGTTTCAAAATAAAAAAATTCTATTACAGTTAAATCTGCACCTTTTAATGAGCACGTAGAAAGAGTCTTCAGAGTTTAGTCATCTATGCATTTCTTGCTTTAGAATATTTTTATAATTTGTATTCAAGTCATAAATTCTACTTCTTTCAGACTTTTTAAATAAAATTAGCATTTTCCGAAAATAAAAGAAATACACAAAATTTGTGCAAAACAAACTTTACTTAAAAAAAAAGAAAAAAAAGGGGGTCTCGTTATTACCATTAAATTTATTTTTACACCTTTTGAAAATTTAAACAATGGTATATCTAATAAACTCTAATTATGAATATTATTATTACAATTATTTAGAAAAAAGGAACTTTACAATACATTTTAACTTGAATTATTTGGTACGGATAAAAAGAAAAGGTTAAATACATTGGACATTTCTTCAAATACAAAATTTTAATTAACCATACTTTCAGAAAATTACTGCGCATTCAAGTTTCATATCTCTTGCATCCAAAAACAAATAATCTGTACCAGACCATCTGCTTGAAAATCGTCTGCCCACAAAAAAATAAACATGAGAAGACGCGGGAAATAAATAGTTCATTGTTTTTAGAACATCACCTTCACCACGTCTACAACACTTTAAGATAAGGAAATGACCATTTTAGGATATACGGATATTAACAGAACGTATATGTAAGTTTTATTTAATTTAAATATTTTATTCCTGGTTTGTACATATGAGTTAAATAGTTTTATGTTATATTTGTAAGAGACTGATCTTTAACTGTCAGAAGCGATATTTTCAAATTCGATAACTTTAAAGAAAAATATCTTAATCTGCCATCGCTTGAAAAAAAAAAACTGCGCAGAGACTGTGCATGCCTACATTCATACTGGAATTAATATAAACATTAATTTACTCTTACTTGAAATTGAAAATGTATGGAACGACAAAGATTTGGAATTATTTTATCGGTTTCTTACTATTTTTGATTACTAACTCTTATAGTTATTATTATTTTGGGGTTAAATATGATGTTCGATTATCATGAGATTACGAAACTGTTTCAGATTAGAAATTAACATTATACTGGGAAAATGTATTTTTACATATTACAGTAGTGAAACATTTGAAAGAATTTTCTTTTAGTGCTAATAATATTTTAAATCATCTTTCAAAATCCTAAATCTTCAAACCAATGTTTTCAGATTTAACATTTGCCGAAATTATAAAATAATAGGAATTCCTTATACCATATGGAAATATTTTTGAGATATTGTTAAATCTAATAATGCATTTAATTTATCTATTGAGTTTGCTATTGTTTAATAGTACAATTATAAATACTAATTATTATTTTTAGTGTTTTTCAAATTGGTATATTTATTTTTTTTAATTGTATGTAAGCATTTTTTCTGTTTGTGATTTTAATCAAACATTTAATTACAGACATTCTGAATCGGTTATTAAATTTTCTTCTATTGTAAATTCATTTTCTGCGTTTATGATACGCGTAATTATTGGGACTAAAAAATAAAATATGATATTTAAGCATTGAAACAAAGTGTTTTTCATGCCTGATGGGAAGTTATAGATTAAACTGCTTTAGTATATATTTTTTAAAAGTTCATATAATACAGGATACATAATATAGGACACAAGTTGAAAAGTGCTTATGACTTCGGTTTGTCTCTCCGTCTGTCCGTCTAGCAGTCTGTCCGCACTCTAATATACTCGAATTAGAAAATATACTCGGATTGCCCTGAAATTTTTGGATGTTATTGACGTTTACCATAGCACGGTACCTATTTGTAATGAAGTTTGTAGCATGCTTTGTTCCTTTACAGGGCCAGCCAAAAGTTTTCCGTTACATTACGGCCTATGGAAAAAATCGTTTCAAATGATTTTTAATGATTTTACGCACTCTTTCAAACATAATAAAATTTATATGCATTTATGAAGTGCACTAAAATATGCATTCTGTTGACTATGCGATGCAAAGAATAGTTATTTTTCATTTACAGGGCTAAAAAAGGAATTCAAATACATAATGATATAGTGGTGCAGGGAATTGTTTGCTTTAATTATATTAATCTATTTCATATATAATGAAATTGATATATGTCGCTGAGGTTTACATACTATAAAGTATTTCATGTATAATACGAATAATACGTATATAACATTTACAGGGACACACAAAATATTTCAGATACTATATTGTATCCGAAGTACTGTTCATTAGCGATGATTGCTGGAAATGTATTTTTAATTATGATATGCACTTTTATGATTAACTATATTTATGCATAGTATATGGTGTATATAAATGCTATAATTCCTATACAAGGCTACACAAAAGTATTCGTAAGGATTACTGGGTATGGGCGCAAATTGCTTAAAGGTTGTTTTTAAATGAGTTATGCTTTTTTTTTTTTTTTTTTTTTTTTTTTGCTGAACTGCATTTAATTTACCAAGAAATGTTTGTAGAATATACATAAAATGATATACAGGGTCACGTAAAGAATTGGATACATGGTCGTCTATAAATTATAATTTCTGGAAATGTGATTTCAGCAGCTTTAAGAGTGTCTTAGTTTGAATTAAATTTTAACTAAATAGTGGTGTGTAATAAAGATTCTAAGTAAACTACAGGGTTGTACAAAAGTATTCAAGTATGTTTCCATACATTAGTATAAATTGTTGAAAAGGAATTTCAACCTGTTAGGCGTTTTCTTGCTAAACTAGAATTTCCCATTATATAGTATATATGACATATATACACTTAAAAAAATGGGAAGTCAAAGTTGAGTAAAAAGTATTAAATTTTAAATGCGTCACATACTCAAAATAGCTCCGATCCAAATGTACTCAAAGTTGAGAAACACATGTACTCATTTTTTATTCATTGGTTGTAATCAAATATGAATCGTTATGTACTGCCCTCCCCGCCCCCCCAAATAAAAAAAGAAAAACCTAAAATTTAAAGTAAAAATGTACTGACATTTATTTCCCGTTCAAAGTTCCTAACAAGAAATGTTTAATTGATTATTTATTAAGAAAAATAGCAAAATTCTTAACAAGATACTCAAATCGAATATTTTTATGACAAGAGCATTATTTCCAAGCACTTTTAAATTATTTTTAAAATGCTGTGCATAATTTAATATTTACATTAATAAACATCATTTATGCCGCCATAAATGAAATGAACCATTACAGGGTACAAAACTATTCGTTTATTTGTGTTTGATAACATGTGATGTTTCAAAATAGAGAACGCATGGGTTCATTTTTGATCCAAAAATATTCAATTCGATATGAGTACGTCGGTTTACTTATTTTTGAGTACTTCATTTTTCTCAGTGTATCATCAACCTACAGATCAAATACAGGGCTTTTCAAAAGAATTGGAAAATATATTTGGCTATGGACGGTAACTGCTGAAATCAATTTTTAAATTGTTTTATGAATTTTCTAAAATGTTTACTTAGTTATCTTATTTACGTCATTTCCCTAAATTACGATGTCTTGTTAAAGCATTCAGAAATTGTTGGAAAGTATATTATAATCTATGATTAACGCATGATTTTTCTTACTCGTTTTTTTTCTATTTCTCAGATCATTCTTTTCCTATAAAACATACCAAATCTATTTAGCTCATATTCACAAAATACAATATACACGGGAATAAAAAATTTAAATAAATATCGCTTATCATGCCGCTCTATAAATAATAGTTGTATTAATATCCGTTAGTCTCCATGTTCGTATTTAATAAAGCAATGACAAATCACAACAAATTAAAAAAATTACACATTCTAAATATCAAGCTTGAACCCAATATCAAGCATAGAACTTAATATCAAGCATAGAACTGAATAAAAAAATATGTCAGTTGATAAGCATTGTTTTTTAAGTGGAAAAAATTTAAATGTTTTAGAAGAATAGGACTCCAAAATAGCGATATTTTGCTAAAAAGTACGGTAAAAAGATAAGATTTTATATTTACAGCAAAAGGTTATTTCAAAATTCATCGCTGTATTAATACTTAGAAATTTTTCCAGAGAGAATCCTTCGCCTTATATACAATATTTCAAATGAAAATCAAATATCAAATTAATTGCTTAAAAGGCGCAAAGGCCAACATAGTGAAAAAGATTGCATTCCGGGACTCGAACCCGGGCCATCAGTATAGCACACTGACATTCTACCGACTAAACTACGTAGAACGACGCCCAGTCTGTAAAATTTCCCACTATTACATGATGGCGAGGCTACAAACTCAGCACAAGATGGAATATTTAGCGTGAGCCACCAACATGATGCAAACACGAAACTTAATTAAATCCAGCATCGATTGAAATTATATTAATACTTGGAAATTTTTCCAGAGAGAACCATTCGCCTTGCATACAATATTTCAAATTAAAATTGCCTTTTAAGCAATTAATTTGAAATTTGATTTTCATTTGAAATATTGTATGCAAGGCGAATGGTTCTCTCTGGAAAAATTTCCAAGTATTAATATAATTTCAATCGATGCTGGATTTAATTAAGTTTCGTGTTTGCATCATGTTGGTGGCTCACGCTAAATATTCCATCTTGTGCTGAGTTTGTAGCCTCGCCATCATGTAATAGTGAGAAATTTTCCAGCCTGGGTATCGTTCCATGTGATTTAGTCGGTAGAATGTCAGTGCGCTGTACTAATGGCCCGGGTTCGAGTCCCAGCATGGAATCTTTTTCACTATTTGCGTCTTTTAAGCAATTAATTTGAAATTTGATTTTCATTTGAAATCACAGTGTTTATGACAAGTTCGTCACAAATGACACATATTTCACAAATTGGTCACAGTGTGACTTCAAAGCATTGTCGCTTTCGTCACAGGTTCGTCACAAAGTTAATGCCAAAATAGTCACAAATGACACACTTTTCACAAATTTGTCACACCGTGACTTCACTGAGTGGTCACAATGTGACGTCACAAACGACCTCTAAAACGGCCATAACGACCTCGCATTCTAGTCACTGTGACGTCACATCGACGTCACGTGTCGTCACATCGACGGTCACAAAATCACAGTGTGACTTCACAACGACGTCGCCGTGACGTCACCATGCCTTACGGGAGGGTCCCTCCTATGGTAACCCCCCTTATACATATGAAGATGCATTAAATGCTGTTCAATAACCAATGGCCGGCATTTTGTCTCCCATTGAAAATTAAAATTAATTAATTAAAATTTAATTAATGAATTAATATTTGAAAAAACTATATTATCATCAATTGTCATCCAGTACAAGTTTTAAAAAAATTATTTCAACTTGATAGGATGAATAATAAGTATTTTATTAACGATTGAAAATTTCAAAAAGATATATAAATAAATAAATAAATAAATAAATAAATATAGGGAGAGTGTGAACTAATAGTAGGAATTGAAAAAAAAACATAATTCAAATAAATCACAAGTTTGAGACATAGTATAATTTCGCGCTTTATCCACTGAAATGAACAGAATCAAAAAGGCTGATTTTAAATAGATTCTTCGGAGATTTTTTCGGATGTCATATCCTCACGTTAGGCCAATATGAAAGTATCGCTTTTAATACGTTTTAAAACTTTATCTGAACGCATTATTGCTATTTTTCATATAGATATGTTTTTTTAGTATTGTTAGTGGACATACTAAAAATATATTTGCTGTGAAAAATCTTTTAAAATTATCAATTAAGAAAAAGGGAAATCCGTTAAAGAGTTTTTCACCGCAGTCTTTGAGATTATTGGTTGATACGTTTTCTCATTAATTTTTGATGAACTACATTTATTTTTATCAAACAATGTGCGATATAAAAGTATACAATGTCAAAAATCGCTTCCGGAACTTTTCCGAAAATACCTTATTCGTCGCTGTGCCTTTAGTAAGTGCAGAGAAAAAAGGATTTCAACATCAGAAATACTATATATCTACTAAAAAACAACTTTTCAAAAGTAAAAAATAAGCCAAGCAAAAAAAAAAAAAAAAAAAAAAAAAAAAAAAAAAAAAAAAAAGAAAAAAAGAAAAGAAAAAAGATGAAAGTTGTGGCTAAAAAATAGTATGATATCAAATTTCCAAGCTTATATTGCGGTACTTATTTAACATTTTTTGATAAAAATTTACCATATGTAAGTCGAGTACCTAAGTATGCGTTGATAGAAAGCCTTTTCTCCTTTACTAAATACATCATAACGTGTTTCTGAAAATTAATTTTTTTTAAATTATGCATGATGGGCTTGGCGGCCATCTTTCCATATTTTACACAAATTTCTAAGCAATCGAAATTGTTAATAATGCAAATATGTTACGAGCTTGAGTGCTTAGAAATTTGTGTAAAATATGGAAAGATGGCCGCCAAGCCCATCATGCATAATTTAAAAAAAAATAATTTTCAGAAACACGTTATGATGTATTTAGTAAAGGAGAAAAGGCTTTCTATCAACGCATACTTAGGTACTCGACTTACATATGGTAAATTTTTATCAAAAAATGTTAAATAAGTACCGCAATATAAGCTTGGAAATTTGATATCACACTATTAGCCACAACTTTCATCTTTTTTCTTTTCTTTTTTTCTTTTTTTTTTTTTTTTTTTTTTTTTTTTTTTTTTTTTTTTTTTTTTTTACTTTTGAAAAGTTGTTTTTTAGTAGATATCAGTTCTTTTTTTAAAACAAATGATATATAACTGAAATAATTCTACTAGCTCAAATTAAAATTAGTCCTTGTATAGCCTTTATAAGCAGAGAGCAAACACAATATTATACATTTTGTTTACCTATCATTCATTTTTTATAGTGATTAATAATTTAAAAGTAAGAAAAGTCAATTTCTTCTTTCAAAGTATCAGTCTTTCTCAGTTTATATCCCCTTAAAATTTTCTACGAAAGATGAAAATTTAGTAAAAAACAGAGTCGAAATAAAATATATATTTACAGTTAGTCTGTCAGTTAATTGTTTTTTCTAACTTTTTTTGCTGACGGTTTTGCAAAATAAATTTACCTTTACAAATACCTACGGTTAATCCGAGAATGAAAACCCGCAGGCATCTAAAGAATCGAAGATCTGTAAATCTAGCAATTCTAGACATAATAAAGGAACATTTTTGATAAAAAAAAATCTAAAAATTTAAAGATATAAACTGTACATATAACTTCATCTTCATTTAGATCGTGTTATAGAGAAGAAAGTATAAATATGTAATTTTACTCAAGTCTGTTTATCCATACCTATTTGCATAAATGTGAGGATATTAATTTACTATAAAATTTCCCCTAAATTGATTATCTTTAAGAGTCTATTATTAAAGCCGCATATACATTAGAATTAAATATTTTTCGGTTAAAAATTGCCTGAAATCTATAGTCTTATCGTTCGTTATTTATTTATTTATTTATTTTTTTTTATGCCCAGACTCTTTTTCTGAACTCTGACAAAAGATCACAGACATATTGAAGCTATCCAAATTCTTATATCTTTCTATCGTATTTCCTTTTTTGAGGGGGGGGGGAGTGAGAAAGAACCTTAAGAACTTCGTTTTGTTCTCAGAATCCTGAATTATTCATTCAAAAGATCTACCTACATAAGTCTTGTTGCAGAATTTTCATTAGTTAAGAGTTGCATCAAGTTATACATCATGTGAATCTATTAAATTAATTTTGTGAAATACTAGATGGGAGCCATTGATATTTCCAGACCATTTGCCTACATTTTAAACTTGAGTCATTTACTACTATTCATTAATTTTCTATACGAATTAAAGAAGTCGTTGTTTCCATGCCAACTGTACCTTTCACTATTGCTTGCTTGTTTGTTTGTTTGATTTATTGAACACATACATCATATTACATGCGGATCACGGCGGGATTCGAATCTGCTTCCACCTACGCTCTCAAGCGATTAGCGGCATTGTGTCTTATCCACTCAGCCACAGTGGGCCACTATTGCTTTCTCTAATGCCCAGATACTCAAATTTAACCAACTGCACTTAGAATCATGGTCATAACACAGAACATTTATATGTTAGAGCAGTGTTGCCAGTGGGCTACTTTTTTTTAATTCAGATTTCTTGATTGCCAGCACTTATAAACGGTAAAATTCCCATTGTTTTCGCCTTAATTAATATGTCATTAAATAAGGCACATTTTACAATTTCAAAAAAGTGGTGTCAATCGAGTATCTGAGTTTAAAAAAGTAGCCCATCTGGCAACACTGTGTTAGAGTGGTGACATATGCACAAGTCGTGTACTCATATTCAAAATTTATGTCCAAAGTACGGTAATTCAGTTTTCAGTAATAGACGAGGAAGATTTCAATTAAACTAACCAGAAAAGTTAACAAACATTGGCTTCCTGATTTGATTTTATTCAAAATTGTTTTCACCAACCAAAGTTAATGTCCGGGATCCAGATAAATTTTTCTCTGTTAGTAAAATTACATTGACCAATCATTGACCAATCATTGACCAAAAATTACATTTGCCTTTATCCTTGCAGGCTTTTCGGTGTTTACTGCAAACATCAAAAAGTTCGGAAAAATGCAGACGTCTGATTGATCAATCCCATCCCGCTAATAGCGAAATATCTATCTTGATCCCGGCCTATTCAACGCCCTTTAAATATTAGAGAAAGCCTTGACACGTGTCAGAAAAACGTCACACAAAGCAGGCAAAACAAAGAAGAAAAATCATTCATTGGCTCGTTCATATTCACGAGCCGATGAATGATTTTGTTTCTTTGCTTTGCCTGCTTTGTGTGATGTTTTCGTGACGCGAGTCAAGATTTTCTCAGATATTTAGGATGCTTTGGCGTATTTCACCACCATGAAGTTATGAAAAGAGAGGAACAGACATGTCAGTCTTCCCGTATGAAAAACTAGTTACCAAAAAAAAAAAAAAAACGAGTTATTTCCCTCTCTTCTGCCCTTTTCTCTGTTGATTTTGACCGATAGCAGCCCATTTAGCAGTCTCCAGTACAAGATTTCGCTATATACGGTGGACGCAAGAGGGAGGGTGTTAGCGCGACCAATGACATAATAGGCCAGTTCATGATGTTTAAAAGTCACACGCAGTTGGATCGAGGCTAACGAAAAAGACAGGCTACCGCGGTGGGTCCGATTCTTCTTTTTTTACAAACCGCTGGAGTCACGTGATGTTCTTTTCACGCACCTTCTTTGGTGCATTCGAGCATTACGTGACTCCAGCGGTCTGTAAAAAAAGAAGAATAGGACCCACCGCGGTAGCCTGTCTTTTTCGTTAGTCTCAGAGTTGGATCATCTTTACATGATGATTAGTACAAAGCTGCGAGCCGATTTTTTTTGTGTCCATTGCCGTGTACAGATAATCAACCCCGTGTGACGTTATGAACTGGCCTTATATGTTGTTGGCCACAGTTTAGGAACAGCTACAAATGACTTCATCTATATCTACTCCGAGGTAAACGAAAAAGACAGGCTACCGCGGTGCTACAGCGCCTAGAATATATAGTGTAGAAATCGGCTATCCCAGTAATACTTTAAAAAGTGCTAATATATTGGATCTCTTAAATTTCAAATGATGCTGAAATCCAATGAGTCGATCACAGCGATATCTGCAGGATATTTCCTAAAACTTCATGACGATTTGGTAACAGCGTCTAGAATACCTAGTGTGGAAATATTTTATTAAACAACGCTAAAAATTTGTATCCCGTAAATGATCGACGATACTGCTAAAATTCCAAGTGTCGATCGCAGCGAAATCTGCGGGATTTTCGTATTACATTGTATAGACTAGCAATATCTTTCAGTTATAGAAAATATCCTGCGGATGTCGCTGCGATTTGTATATTTCAGCAGCATCGTTGCACATTTAAGGATACAATATTTTACCACTTTTTTAAGTATTACAGGGATAGCCAATTTCCACACTAGTATATATTCTAGGCGCTATAATTTGGTCTAGACGCTGTAGCGTTTTTTTTTTTTTACTTTTTATTAACATACATCTGACCTGTGTGCTTGGCGTCAAGCCCGCTGTAATAATACGATGTTTACTTTGAAAGTTTATCACAGATGTCGCTGCGATCAGCTCCCTGGATTTCAGCGTCAGTGCACATTTAAGGGATACAACTTTTTAGCGCTGCTTGGATAGCAAAATTCCACAGTATGTATTCTAGACGCTATAGCGGTGCATTACACGTGTCTCTTTCTTCTTTAAAAAATATCCTGCAGATGTCGCTGTAAATGACTGTTCGGAATTCAACATCGTTGTACATTTAAGGGATTCACTATTTCCGCGCTTTTTTAAGTATTGCTGGGATAGTCGATTTCTACACCATATAATCTAGGCCTATAACGGAGCTATAGTACAGCGCCTAGAAGATACAGTGTGGAAAACAGCTATTCCTATAATGCTTTAAAAAGTGCTAAAAATTTGTATCCCATAAATCTCCAACAATGCTCAGCGGCAATATGCTGATACGAGCGCCATCTCATAACTCTTTTCAATATAAACACTGAGTTTTCAAAAATTATAGAATGTTAAATATCGGAAACTATAAATATAAGATATTTTGGTCTGTTATAAGCTAATTTAGTTAAGGAATGACGTGAAATAGGTTAAAGAGTCTCTTTTAGAATGACTATCGTTTTTAAATCACTACGATGGCGCTACTATCGACATCTTGTTATTCAGCATCGTTGTACATTTATGGGATTCAATTTTTTAGCACTATTTTGTAGCCGTTTTCCACACTGTATCTTCTAGGCCCTAGGCGCTGTATATATAGTGTGGAAATTGGCTATCCCTGTAATACTTTAAAAAGTGCTAAAATATTGTATCCCTTAACTGTGCAATGATGCTGCTGAAATATACAGATCACAGCGACATCTGCAGGATATTTTCTCAAACTGCAAGATATTGCTAGTCTATACAATGTAATACTAAATCCCGCAGATGTCGCTGTGATCGATACTTGGGATTTTAGCAGTATCGTCGCACATTTAAGGGATACAAATTTTTAGCGTTGTTTGGATAGCATATTTCCACACAAGGTATTCTGGACGCTGTAGCCATACTTTCGGCAAAAACTTGAAATGAGCATGCTTCCTGTGCATATATCATCACTCTTATGTATGAAGGCTCTCTGTTATGGTGTTGATTCTGAGCGCTCTTTGTTAAATTTCTATATTTGTGTTTTAGAGAAAGCAATACAGAAAAGTACTGTTACTATGGAAACAACAACTTCTTTAATATTGAAAGGTATAGCAAAGGAGATCAGAATCAGTGCCTTAAATAGTTTCGAATATGTATTGTTGTTATGACAATTAATACCCTACCTGGATGTGGAAATGCAAAATTGTGTTCAACATAATGGAGGATATTCCATCTACATTTTGATCATGTGGTCAAGGTAAAAACTTCTATCGTAAAGAAGGGAAGTCTCCGTAGACGTGTAATGTAAATCCCCGCTAGCCAATGAAACGGTTCATGAGGCAAAGTAGTAGCATCTTCCCTTCTTATCAGATAGAAGTTCCTTGGATAAATTACCGATATCACGTGACTTTTTCTGCCTCGAACCGATATTTGGAATATCCTCCATTGTGCGCAATCTAGATAGATTTTTGGCTGTCAGAGAAACGAGATTCATCAATCAGAAGCCTGCATTCTTGTGAACTTTTCGCTGTTTGCCGAAATGCAGGCTATTGATTGGCGATTCTCGTTTCGCTAACAGCGAAAAATCTATCTGGATCCTAACCTACATTTCTACAAACATTGCACTTCATCCACGGCACTAAAAAAAATGACTCAAAACTTTCATGACATAGGCCGGGATCCACAAACAGCAAATATTCTCAAACATGCAGGCTTCTGATTGATTAAACTCATTTCGCTAACAGCGAAAAATCTATCTGAATCTCAACCATAGTTATCTTCGATGAAATCAATGCAAAAGGATAATATAAAAGAAAAGTATAAGATTTCTAAAATGTTTTGGCGGGTTTATCGCTATTTGGCATAATTTGTAAACTTTAGAACTAATTAACAGTTTTTCGCTAATTATGAATAGAAAATTAATGTTTTTAAAGCTGAATTTTATAAAAGCACGTAGATTGAGTAAATATCTATCCAAAAATTCAATCCTTACTTTTTTCTGTCCATTATGTAAGTCTCTACCTCGATTTAAACATAAGTTGTGACGAAGAAAACAAATCTGTCATTTTCAGTATCTCGACGTTATTTTAAAAAATCTATATCTCTGTTTATAATTAATTTATGAGGATGCATTTGATCTCAAATTGAAGATCTTCTTTATTAGGTCCTTCTAGTATTGGTTTTATTTTTCTGCGATGATTGCTTCTTTTGATATGGGAAATTTTACGCTGGCATGTTTCGTTCATTTAACATGGAGAAGTTGTCATCAGTATAATAAGCAGTTACGGTGTCTTGCCTTATTCTTGGCGTTTGTTTGTTTGGCGGGGTTAGCATTTTTTTTCAGCTTGGCTTGGCAGAACGACCGTCCTGCTTGATAATGTTTTTCACCTATATTGTGTAACCCGGAGACCAGGTTGAATTCTCTGGTATTATTAATAAAAAGAATGTCCATTAAAATCCAGAGCAAAAAGAAAAAATTTGCTTATTAAATCCAGAATAAAAGCAAAATTTGCCTATTAAAATCCAGAGGAAAAAGCAAAAATTTGTTCATTAAAATCCAGAACAAAAAACAAAAAAATTGTCTATTAAAATCCAGAGCAAAAATAAAAAAATTGTCTATTAAAATCCCGATTAAACAAACCATTTACGACATTACAAAGATACAAAACTGGAAATAATTTTTTTAGGTATGATTACTGGGTACTTTAAGATGCTGAAGATGCAATAATTAACACATAAACAATTAATAATAAGGCTTAATAAACTCCCAAATTACAAAATAATCCTGTTTTCGTGATAGAAAGATTTACAACAGTTATATGTTACAGTTAATTATTTTAAATATAAAGGATGTGCAAACATGACTAAGTCTTCCATCAAGTGAGCAATAAATCAAATAATATTTAAAACAAACAATATCTAACATTCCGAGATTATTAAAAACTATTACTACTGAAATGCTATAACAATTTACATAAAAAAATTTTAATAAAAATAAATATTTCTCTTGTGACCGGAAAAAAACATATTCAATCTTATATAACATAAAATGAGAAAGTATTAAGAAAAGTATAGGGTGTCCCAAATTTATCTTTACAAGTTTGATCTTCCATAAAACATAAACGAAATAAGACAGCGAAGTTCGGTTTTGTGTGCGTATAACAGCAACTCATAAAGTTTTATTTGTACTAAAAAAATATTTTTTTGGCTTTCAGGTACGGCCCAGTAAGATGGATAACTAGTTATGTCAACACCACAGGAAAAGGCCCAGTGTTAGGCCTGGTTCATAAAGACGAAATCAGATACACAAGTCGAAAGGAATAAAAATAAATATTTCACACGAGACCGGAAAAAACATATTTAATCTTATATAACATATATATGAGAAAGTATTATGAGAAGTACAGGGTATCCCGAATTTATTTTTGCAACTTTGATCCTCCATAAAACCTGAACGAAATAAGACAGCGAAGTTCGGTTTTGTGTGCGTATAACAGCAACTCATAAAGTTTTATTTGTACTAAAATATATTTTTTTGGCTTTCAGGTAAGAAGGATAACTTGTTATGTCAACACCACAGGAAAAGGCCCAGTGTTATTCTTAGTTCATAGAGACGAAATCAGATACACAAGTCGAAAGGAATAAAAATAAAAATTTCACATGTGACCGGAAAAAAAACATATTTAATCTTATATAACATACAATGAGAAGGTATTAAGAAAAGTATAGGGTGTCCCAAATTTATCTTTACAAGTTTGATCCTCCATAAAACCTAAACGAAATAAGACAGCGAAGTTCCGTTTTGTGTGCGTATAACAGCAACTCATAAAGTTTTATTTGTACTAAAAAAATTTTTTTGGCTTTCAGGTACGGCCCAGTAAGAAGGATAACTTGTTAAGTCAACACCACAGGAAAAGGCCCAGTGTTTTTCCTGGTTCATAGAGACGAAATCAGATACACAAGTTGAAAGGAATAAAAATAAATATTTCACATGTGACCGGAAAAAAACATATTTAATCTTATATAACATACAATGAGAAAGTATTAAGAAAAGTATAGTGTGTCCCAAATTTATCTTTACAAGTTTGATCCTCCATAAAACCTAAACGAAAACAGCAACTCATAAAGTTTTATTTGTACTAAAAAATATTTTTTTGCTTTCAGGTACGGCCCAGTAAGATGGTTAAATAGTTATGCCTACACAACAGAAAAAGGCCCAGTGTTAGTCCTGTTTCATAGAGACGAAGTCAGAACACAAATCGAAAGGAATAAAAATAAATATTTCGCATGTGACCGGAAAAAAAACATATTTAATCTTATATAACATACAATGAGAAAGTATTAAGAAAAGTATAGGGTGTCCCAAATTTATCTTTACAAGTTTGATCCTCCATAAAACCTAAACGAAATAAGACAGCGAAGTTCGGTTTTGTGTGCGTATAACAGCAACTCATAAAATTTTATTTGTACTAAAAAATATTTATTTGGCTTTCAGGTACGGCCCAGTAAAAAGGATAACTTGTTATGTCAACACCACAGGAAAAGGCCCAGTGTTGTTCCTGGTTCATAGAGACGAAATCAGATACACAAGTCGACAGGAATAAAAATAAATATTTCACATGTGACCGGAAAAAACATATTTAATCTTATATAACATAAATATGAGAAAGTATTATGAGAACTACAGGGTATCCCAAATTTATTTTTACAAGTTTGATCCTCCATAAAACCTAAACGAAATAAGACAGCGAAGTTCAGTTTTGTGTGCGTATAACAGCAACTCATAAAGTTTTATTTGTACTAAAAAAATATATTTTTTTTTATTTCAGGTACGACCCAGTAAGATGGATAACTAGTTATGTCAACACCACAGGAAAAGGCCCAGTGTTAGGCTTGGTTCATAGAGACGAAATCAGATACACAAGTCGAAAGGAATAAAAATAAATATTTCGCATGTGACCGGAAAAAAAACATATTTAATCTTATATAACATAAATGTGAGAATGTATTATGAGAAGTACAGGATAACCCAAATTTGCTTTCAGGTACGGCCTAGTAAGATGGATAACTAGTTATGCCTACACAACAAGAAAAGGCCCAGTGTTAGTCCTGGTTCATAGAGACGAAGTCAGAACACATATCGAAAGGAATTTCCAAACATAATAGAGCTTCAGCCACCATCTAGGATCTCAATACGCGCGTGTCACAAAACGTTATGGAGACCGGTAGTGTGCTTCATAAAAAAAGGTGCTGGGCGGTCAAGTACAAGTCAAGAGGATACGGACAGTGGTGGGATTCAAATAATTTAACAACCGGTTCGCTGCCCGAATGATTTTTGATGTACGAAAATGTAGCATCACACATAGATTATGAAACACTTTCCAATATTATAAGAACATTGTTCAAAAAAACTCGGATCCTTTGGTACAGTGAAAAAATTCCTGAACCACGTTACCCTATAAAAGGACGTTAATAAATATTCGGCAATCATGAAACTCTGGTCATAATTTCTATCGGAAAACGCATCAAAACAATCAGGGCTTAATTTCTAACAAAATAGTACCGGAGCCCTAATGTGCTCCCCCCCCCCCCCCCCCCACCGCATCACTCCTGTGAAGGAGAAACCCCACACATTTGAAATTTGAGATATGGCCAGATGTATGAGTGATGTACATTGGGATGTTTCGCAGAACCCATTTTGTTTTGAGCTCTCATCCCATTGACTGCGAACAGATTCAGCAAAGTAAAGATAAAGATTTTATTGAAGAAATGTTGACATAATATACTGATGGGGTGGGCCGCTTAGAAAAGCGTGTCTTTACACAGTCAGAGTATCAGGCCGAATGATACACTTTAGGGTGGTGCGAAAAAAGTCAAGTTGGTATTTCCGAGTCGCTATAGTGCGGAAAAGTTGCGATTGGTAAATACAATAAAAACAACAATTTTTTTTTTAAATCGGACTTTATCTTCCGATCCCGCAAACCACCTAAAAATTCAAAAATATTGAAAATTTCCGATTTTTTCAAAATTTTAAATTTTTTTTACGCATATATATTTTTTATCGCTATAGTGAAAAATGTTTACAGATTGTACTGTTTAATAATAATAATTTAAAAAAAATGCGTTTCGAGAATATCTTCCGATCGCGCAAGCTCTATAAAAATGAGAAAAAAAAATCAATTTTGAGTGATTTTGATGAATTAAGAAAATAATCCCTTGAAGTCAGTTTGCGTTTCAATTTTAACATTTACATTTAATTGTGCAGCTCTTTGCTTGTTTACATATATATAATATTTAAACAACCCAGAACTCACCACGGGGAGGTGGCTGCACTTCGAGTTCCACCCACACCCTTCCCTCCATCCAACCAACGAGGGTGTTAGCTATTTGCTTTACTTAAGTACATAATTTGTTTATTTTATCTGTTTACGTCTGACTTTTAGACGCTGCTTTGTACTGCGATTTGGTGGTAAAGTCTGGAATCATGGACCTTGATTTCAGTGTAACCCTTATGAATCCATCTCTTGATAGGGGCCCACATACCTTAAGCGATGCTTCCGTTACCAATTTGACGCACCGCTCGACAGCTTGCCTGTGGCAGGGAAATCTTTTCGCATCAAAGTCTGGAATATCACCTGATTGAACAAATAATTGTAATTCTTCATTGGTTAATCTCCGTAAAAGAGGTGGAGATGATAATTTTGCTACATTCCAATCAATTAATTCTGTATAGTCTGCCGCATCGAAGTTTAAAGTAGGAGTGATAAAGTTTCTGATGCCTTTACCTTTTGAAACAGTCTGCCTGGCTTTTAAGATTCTTCTAAATCCTAGCTCTCTTATATGCCTCCTGTTATCAAAGACCATTGCCATCAGCAGGTTTTCTGGGTGAGCAAAGAAGGAGTTTCGCTCAATTACATGGAATACCACTTTCTTCAGGTCGTCAGGCAAGTATCGAGATGTTTCTATTGCTCTGTACAGATGAATAGGGCCGTCTGTAATGTATTCACTGCATTTCATTTCAAACCAAACAGGCATGTAAGATTTTAAAATAAATGCCACTATGACTTTGAAGGCATCCGATGGGTTTTCCACGCTTACGTAAAGTCGAAGGATTCTATTTGCACAAGTGAGCCATCTGGCATGTGAAATTGGCCCGGGGTCACACTTTGATAAATCATTTGGAAAGTTGCCGCTTTTAATCGCTTGACTTACGTCAAAAAGATACCTTTGGTCCTTGCTCAACAGATGTCTGTCCACTTCTGGAATTTCACAATCAATTGGTTGAAAATTTATCACCGGGAGCTTTTCACAACCAATGAGATTATTTCCAATTGGTCCACTAAATGATCATGGGCCAGTTGTTTCACCATCCAAATGTTGAAAAAGATGGCGGAAAGGTAATTCAACGAAATGGAATAAACAAACAACCCACTGCAGTGGTCGTCCGAGATAAACTTCAAGTTGTCTGACAGCACCACCTTTCCATCCAGTATTGGTATTTGTACCATCACAGCCTACTAAATCTAAGTATTCGAGTGAAACCCCTTGTTCAGTAAGGCATGATATTATAGAAGCTACAATGTCCTTAGCAGAGCCGGAGTTTGGAGACACATGACCTAAATAAACTGAGCCAGGTTCTTTTATGATAGAATAGTGTTCCTGTTTAATAGTTCGACGAAACTGTTTGGATGCAATCTTTTCTATAACTATGGTATCGTCCTTTCGTCCGTCAAAATATATGCCATGTAGTTCATCTGAATTCAATTGACTTTGCTGTAACTTTTTTCTACTGCAGCTCTTTTCCCTTCTAATTTTGTATCGGTCAATGACTTGAGAAGAATCTGTTTCAGTTATTATACCAGTATCTTCAAGCACACTCGATGCTATAGCAGCAGCTGCACGGTCAGATACCCCGTAGCGATCGCAATGTAAAGATGTAGATTGTAACTTCACCCTCATCTGCCATGGCAATTTCTTCTTAGAGCTGCTAGGCTGGTATTGATCACGATCATCAGATTCGACATCTACATTGGCATTAAAACTTTGCTGTATTTCATCTAAATTATCAGGCTCTTTTATTTCAGCTTCAACAGGCTTCGAAGGCTGTCTTTTCAATGCATAGTTTCGTCTTCCAAGTCTAGTGCTGAGTTTTTTTGTCTCCTTCTTATCTATAGTACCGATTTTTCCCATTGCGTACTTTCTCTGTAGGTAGATAAATCTATGCTCAATGACTGGAATTTTGTTGCTTTTATCACATGTACAGTTAATCTGAATCAGACAATCACACAGATCTGGAGTCTTTTTACAGGAGCAATACAAATTCATTACACATTTGCAGGCTGAAATGTCAAACAGTTGATTTCCTTGTTTTTTTAATTCGTCAACCTTTTTTATAAAGTTTGGTTTTTCCTTGTCTCGAATGTAAGATCTCATTAGTTTACAATACTTACCATAGTAGGCATTAATTAGCTGAATGATCCTATAATAAGAAACTGTAGGGATTGATGCCTTCTCATAAATATTTTTTACTTTTTGTGCCACTGCATTGCTGACAGATGAGAAACTCACTTTAATGTTGTTGAGCTTACTTGCTAATACAAACCTCTCCTCAAAGCAGCATCGAAGCACATCCTCGTGTGTTGGAAGAATGTTTGGCAGAAAGTCTCTTGGATGACCGAAAATAGGACACTCAAAAGATTGTCTAGTAATTTTCTTGGTCAACGACATATCCACATCCCTTTTACTAGATAATGTAATTAAAATAATACAATACACCAAATTCAAGAACAAAATTCACTGACGTGCTCAGTCAAGCGTAACAGCCAGACAACTGATACGAAATGGCGCGCCGGGGGAGTGGGCACAGGCGTGGGCGGGGAGAGACAGGTGGGAGCGATTACGGCGTCTTCAGCGCTATTTTGCCACGTGGCCAGCGGCAGTTGGGTGAACTATTAAAACTTTCCGCCCTGAAGCGAACCCTTCGTGGTAAGTTCTACGTTGTTTAAAAATGTCCTAATTTGTTCGTATAAATTTAGATTTAAATCTAAACCTGAGACCGCAAACTGACCTCAGTTAACTATTTTCTTAATACATCAAAATCACTCAAAAATGAATTTTTCGAGATTTTTATTGAGCTTGCGCGATTGGAAGATATTCTCTAAACGCATTTTTTTTTAAAATTATTATTATTAAATAGTACAATCTGCAAACATTTTTCTCTATAGCGATTTAAAATATATATGCGTAATTTTTTTTTTTAATTCTGAAAAAATCGGAAATTTTAAATTTTTTTGAATTTTTAGGCGGTTTGCGGGATCGGAAGATATAGTCTGATTTAAAAACTTTTTTTTTGTTTTTCTTGTATTTACCAATCGCAACTTTTCCGCACTATAGCGACTCGGAAATATCAACTTGACTTTTTTCGCACCACCCTAATACACTTGCATAATAATCGTATGCCAACATCCATTGGAATACCAAGCCAATATGAGAGTTAAGCAAACGCCAAATTATCCGTTGCATAGAAAAGCAATGGGAGAGAATTCAAATTATTGGCGAATAAACTGATAAAGAAAAAATCGTGAAAATAACTCAAGCAACCCTACCGAAACAGTAACACACCGTTAGAACATATTTATTTTACAGATGACAGATATCATTAATGATTAAATTTACTGCCTGAGTTATTCCCCTTGTTAATAAAAATGATAGCTTTCTTTTAATAAACAGAAGTAAGGAAATTACCCACATAAATCACGAAAATAAAATATGTAAATTATCGTAAATCTTTTAAGAATAATATAAGCTGTTGAATTTGAGATATAAAATAGCGAAATCAAAATGATAATGAATCATTTCGTTAAAAAAAGACATGTTTACTTCCGCATGAAAGAGACGAGAAATAAGCCTGAAATTACTTTTTAACAAATCCATTTATGACTGACTGAATACATGGAAAGAAAGAGTAAGATTAATTTAAAAAAGAATAAAAGGACAATGTATGATGATTGCATCATCATAACTCCAATCTGTATATTTATATTTCATACATTATTTTCAAAATTTAAAGCATTTTTTCTTTAGCAAAATAAATATTTTAAATATATCTATCTGCATACACTTAGTCGTCAACTATTTCTGTTTTTAGTTATCATTCCTCCCGAATAGAAACCTTTGTCTTATTTAAAAATGAATTAATTGAATAAATCTGCGATTAAATATGATAAGGATTATGATTCAGAAATAGTGTTAACACAAAAAAGGAATAGTTCGCAGGTGCACATCTTTATATATATAAAAAATGAACGGAATTTACAGAAATTAATATTTATATGCTGAAGAATGGAACAGCGTTTTTTAATTTCCTATAGAATATGCTTACCTTAAACTATAATCGATTCCTACCGCATAACCATATTTCGTGATTAGTTCCTGAAAATCAGATTAAATGAAAATTTTGACACCGTTATCGGAAAGATTCGATGCTTTTATAGAAAAAGAGGTAACATTGTTCGATTGCTTTCTATCAGAATAACGATACATGGCAATTATATCTACTTACAAATGAAAGTAAACTTCGTAAATCTGATGAGCAGAACCTTAGCATGGACATAGGTCATGTTACAAAATGAGCAGAAAAATCACTAACGTGATTTTCATACTCGTGCAAAATGGAACACTAAAAACCGCAAGCAAACAAAACCTCAAGCTGATGCCCATTGACTAAAAACAGAAAATATTCTTTTCAAGTTCGATATTTAAATCAAAAACTAAAATAAACCAGACAATTAAAAATTATCATAATGTCACAAAAGAAAATTGAACTGTAAACAAATTCATTGTTCAGTCTCTTGATTGGCGCCGTATCAACACGTCGCTGCCATCAATACCAGACATAAATTTGTAAATAGAATAGAAAAATACGATCCCTGTTTCCCTTTAGTCTGACCAAAATAGCATTAAAATGATTTGAAATAAAATAGAATACGTAATTTTTAAGGAGTATTTTTTCCCTATACATGTATAAATAAAATTTTGAATGCAATTCAGATTGAGCTTGAGGCAGCCCAAGCACAAATACTGATATAAAAATTGAGTTGAAACTTCTCCTTACGTCTTCCATAAGTGTTTTGATAAAAAAGAAGGCAAAAGCTTGGAGATGGGAAGGAAAGGAAAGGGGAATTTACGCTTCGGTTTTTCGGAAGCGCGACTGCACTGAGCTCCGGAGCTCTGTATTTATGAGCTCCTGTGAATTCCGACCAATATTTAAATATTTACTAAAAACAGAGAAATACCGGAGCTAAGCTCCGATGGGCTATGGTGCAAATTAAGCCCTGAAAACAATATAATATAGAAATAGCAGAAATGTAAGTTTAATAATTAACCCATGTTCATGACCTAAAGTTGTATATAACATATTTAGAAAAATATTATCCATGCTATAGCAAGTGAGACAAATTTTTGCACGACCAACTCGAGTTATGACATTTAGAAATTTTAGGAATTTTTACCATTTCTTAGTAGAAAAAAAAAAAAAAAAAAAAAAAAACAGGCCAGACAACGCTGGAAATTCTTAAAATACAAAGTATCATGATTCTTCAAGTTTAGATCATACAATATCTTTTCATTTGTTAGAGCTGGAAATATATTTTTCTAAATATAACTTATAGGACTCGAGGAACTTATAAAAAATTTTGGATTTGTTACATTTACGAAAATAACTACTTTCATTTAAATAACTTCTAAGATATAAAGAACAATATAAAAAAAAATGTGCAGTTGGAAATATATATCTAAATCTGACAATTTAAGTATTAGCTATAGATCAGCGATAACAGGGAGCATTCCGTGCCAAATCAAAGTACCATTAATTCAAATAATAACGTTGCCCGGGCCCGTGATGAATGACACTTAAATTAACCTGAAATTTGTATGATTTTATATCTTTAAATCTATTTTACCTGAATTTATATTTTTAAAATATTGAATTGAAAATATATGCTATTTGGTACTTTATTTTCTAAGGAATTTGATTTGTGGAGTCTATGCGCAGCGAAAACGAGCGAAACCGCGAAGAAACACTCAGGTTTTCACTGATTTCGTCGAAATTTCACACATTTTATTTTGTAAAAAATATTTCTACCTGTCCGAATGTTTCAAAATTTTTGTAGATGATGTAAATCTGATCTATTGAGCATCTCAATATCATCTCAATTTGAGATACTCTTAAAAGATTGCATTCAAATGTCGTCTTCGTGTCGAAAAAATATCGTCTTCGTGAGGCGCGAAGTGACCTGCGTTTACCGATGTATTTGAAAGGGTTAAAATTCATATTTGTTTTAAACCAATTGCACCATCGATTAGAAGAGGATTTCACTTTAAGAACATATTTTAGGTTTGCAGGTACCTCCAAAATTGCGCCCTGGAGGAGCGTTGCAATAAGGGAGAAAAAGTTTTTCGGAAAAACAACCCCTTTTGAAAACTGTTCTTCAAGCAGTTAACTACGATATATTTTTTTAATTGATTGCGGCATTTGAGACGTAGATCTTTCAGAACACGTCTTTCATTTGTAACTTTACTAAGCGGTTTGGCCGATATAAGTTGATAAATAATGGCAAAATACCTCCGAAAATTCTTCTTTTCGTTCTTCATTTTCAACTGATGCATAAATAAGGCTTCTCTGCGTGCACCAGAGTTTTTTTCTTTCTGGAGGACAGAGTTGAGTTTTTAATGTGAGTGAGTTGCGATTTTAATTAATAACTGAACTAATTATTACAATTTTAAAATTATGTGTCTCAGGTGCATCAGGAGACATTTTGAACTTGCCTCACAAAACTTTTCAGTCTCGAACAGGCCGTAGATTTTGCTAGCCATCGCACACACACAGACACACGAACAGAGCAAAACTTTCTTTTATTAGTATAGATAAGTAGTTAGTGTAATTTTTAATAACCTTGCCATATAACTAAAATTAGCCTAGGGCTACCAATTTAGTTACCAGAATTCTTCAAAATTTCGTTTTTTTTTTTTTTAAGTTGAATTTTCTCTTAGAGGATTGATGAAGAAAAAATATTTTATTGTTCCCATGAAATATTATTTTATTAAATGAAATTAATCAGGACTTATCACAGTTATGCCTAGAAAGCAATGTTGAGTGGATAAACATTTAAAGAAAGAAAATTAATGTAAATGTGATCTTCGCATTTGAAGTATCATTTTAACAACCGGTTCGCCGAACTCAACACAAATTAACAACCGGTTCTACCGAACCGGTGCGAACCGGCTGAATCCCACCACTGGATACGGAATGTATAGGAGGGATAAAACATAGAGGATAAAACTTTGCAACATGCTGTTCCAAATACAATAAACAGAGTTTTGTGATCTAATTTCGTTTAAGGGGGTCCGGGACACAAAAATCAACAAATTTTCAAAAAACTTTTATTGTATTAAAAATTTCTCATATTTTTCCTATTTTAGAATGACGTTTAAATCATGTTTCTATCTTAATTAGATCAGGAATTATTAATTTTTTCGTTTTGGTTTGTTTTCAAAATCTAACTTTCAAGCAATGGTTGTCATTGAAACGACTTCTTATGATAATGCGGTTTATTTCATGATAAGTGTTTTCACCGGTATTTAAATTGTTATAAGTCAAGAACCGTTAAAGATAAATAGATTAAACATGGAACATGTCTTTTTCAATTGTTTAAATTTAATTTTGATTCAGCAATTTTGAAAAAAAAAAATACTTTTGAAAATATTATTTTTTTTTAAAAAGTTACATCATTTTTAATTTTTTTTTTAATTTTCCCTTAAATTAATATTTTTAAAATACTAAATCAAAATTAAAACTCACATATTTCTGTTTATTTAACCCATTAGTGCCTGAATTTTTTTCAACTCAATAATTTTCTTAATTATAGTAAATGGTGTGAAATGAACGTAAAAAATAATAAAAAAATTCTCTTTCAAAAAATATTTATTTAGCATATAAAAATCTGAACGTCCCAATTTTAGGACACTAGGCACGAAAGGGTAGGGGTTTTCTCCGTTACTGTCTGAGCATTATATTTATGTTTTCTGCCATTTAATATGTTTCAAAAAGGTTTTATATCATTCGGGTTATTATTTTGACTATAAAATTTTCTTTATTATTACTATAAGTGGGGGGGGGGGGGAGGGTTGGGGTAGACTCAAGAACAAGACCCCCACCCTTCTCACCATTAGCCATTGGCATAGTAAAAATTTATATAGTAAAAATTTATAGTAATCGATAATTACTAATAGATTATATATACCGTATATACTCGCATATACGCCGACCCATTAACTTTTGAATGCCAAAACTCGCGTATGTCGATCCCCTAAATTTTTACTTCAGTTTCGCACAAAATCAAACCAAAGATTTCACTTACTAATGCGAAAAATTAGTAAGTAACCAAAAACAAATCATTGAAATTTTTTTAATAATAAATTATTATTATTTGTATATTTTATATATTATTTTATTATTTATATACATAAAAAATCAGACTTTTGCAGTATTCGAAGGGTTTTTTTTTTTTCTTATGTAATTGACTTGCGTATAAGTTTACCCCCCCCCCCCCCCAATTTACTTGCAGAAAATTGTAAAAAATTCTTAGTTTTACACATGAGTATATATGGTGCAGTAGAACTTCGATTATCCGACCCTCGTGTAACCGTAACTCTCTGTAAACCAATGTCCTGAATTTTTTCCAACTTTTTTTTTTTTACTTTCACATTTCTTGTGTATGCAAGTGTTCCAAACCGCGAGTAAAGATAAGCATTTTGGTTCCCCTTTCTTCGAATTCCATTGAAATTAGCTTGAGCTCCCGCAAGATCCGATCCCGTGAAGATGATACCCCCCGTGTACACGTCCCTGTTCAAAACAAATAAAATTATTTTCATGTATAATTTAAATTTAGATGTTTATTAAGCAGTTTAAATAGTCCTAATAGCAGTTCGATGACGATGTTGCATATTAAACTAGATGATTATTGATAAATTCTCGATTATCTGGAAATTTGATTATCCGCTGTCGGTTCGGACTCAATTACATCGGATAATCGAGGTTCTGCTGTATATATTTTAGTAACCTCAGTATGTCAAATACTAAACTAAGTACAAAACATAACGGTATGATATAAATTTTTACTAAGCCAACAGCTAAGGGTAGGAAGGGGTGGGTGTCTTGTTCTTGAACAGAGCCCAGCGTCTGTTCCCCCTATAGTAATAACAAAGAATATCCAAATAATAATCCAAATAATAATTTTATAACCAAATAATAATTCGAGTAGTATGTAACCATTTTGTAACAAAATAAATGGCATAAAACATACATTTCATGCATAGACAGTAACGGAGAAAACCCGTACCCATTCGTGCCTAGCGTCCCAAAATTGGGACGATATATAAAGGTTCAAATTCGAGAAAAAACTAGAAATCTGAAAAAATGCAAAAATAAATATTCTAAAATAATGCTTCATTCTCATAAATAATACCACTTATAAAATGATTGATAAAAAAATAAAAAAAATTCTTACTTTTTCTTACGCGCCATTTTATTTCATGAAAATCCAACTTTGCGCTACAACAAACATTTATTTCACATTTTTATTCTTAAAAATGCACTGCTATTTATCCATAAATATTGAAAACAAATACTAAGGATATATTTTACTAAGTTTTGAAAGGATATCATAATTCAATTTGTAATGGGAATTTTTTTAAGAAAGCGTCCCAAAATTAGGACGATGAAATGAAAAAATGTTAAATGAAAAAATGTTGAAATTCTACAAATAATATTTCGAGTTATAACGATTTTTAATTACTCCACTTTTTTAATAAATAATAAATTTTAAATATTTTGAAAAACATTATGAGAAGTTTTATCATATGATTTTGTTTACAAATGATACGGTTAACCATTGAAAAAATTGAAAATTTTAACTCAATAAATAAAACTTATTTTAAAATGTGTCCCGGATCCCCTTAAGTTTTATTGTGGATCAAAGTTGTAAAGTAAAATTTGGGACACTTTGTATTTTCTTAAAATGAAGAGTTGGTTATTTGTATATATTTTTAATTATCCAGCTTGAATTCTGTTTGCTTAATAAAAGCATTCAATCTTCCTTAAATGTTTCGTTAAAGACGTCATGGGCTAGTACTTAATATTATCATCAAAAATATCTCCATATACGTGTTTACTTTAGATGTTTCTAAGAGTTTAATACAATATTCGAATAACTACATCTCAGACATAGCTAATGGAAAATCACTTAAGTTTTTTTTTCTTTATAAATGTATAGATATAACAGATAAATAAGATATTTCTTGGAAAAATGCTTTAAATTCAATTAAATGTACCACAAATACCTAAAAAACTTAAGCTATATTAAACTTAAAAAATTCTGAAAGCAATGATATTACTGAAAATTTTTATACTACTTTTGGAAATGGAATGCATTTAAAATTAAATGTGTCTTTAATTTGAAATTCGTATTCATGTCAAATCTGAATGAAGTAAAAGATAAATCTTCTAAAAAAGCACTTAAAATTGCGTTTTATTTAAAGTTTATTTAATCTAATGAATGTGAAATGAAATGTAAATGTATGAAAACATTTCGAAGTGAAGTATTATATCTACTTATAACGAAGAACTGGGCTTATAAATATGGATAAGCATATAGAAAAAAAGTACAAGTCAGTTCATATGATAAACCTTTTAAAGGCAAATTATTAAATACTTACTTTTTTATTGAAATCTCAAAAGGAAATAGATTCACGAATCTAAGATAATTTCAATTTTACTTCAAAACATAAATTAGGTGTAAATAATAATAATGATAATAATTCATATATGTTTTATAAGTGTCCGTAATAAGGTATTGAATTAAATACATTATAACAGTAAAACCAAAATTCACCAATTATAATTAAAATATAATTGTATTTATATTGTATCAATAATAATTAAATAATAAGTATCTCCAAATAACATAACAGCAAATAAACTGTAATCTACGATAATTTTAAATATATTTTCTTTGAAACATAAGGCCTAAATAATAATGATAATAATAAATATTATTAAAACAGTTTTATAAGTGTCAGTTATAAGGTATTATATATAATTTGTCCTGAATCTAAGGTAATTCCAATTTCACTTACTTCAGTGCATAAATTAGGAGTAAATAATAATAATAATTAATATATGTTTTATAAGTGTCCGTAATAAGGTATTTAATTAAATGCATTATAACATTAAATCAAAAATTTACCAATTATAATTAAAGTATAATTGTAGTTGTATTGTACCAATAATAATTAAATAATAAGTATATTCAAATAACTTAAAAGTGAAAAAGTGTAATGTACGATAATTTTATATTTCCTTCGAAATAGAAAAAGGCGTAAGTAATAATAATTTGTGTCAGTTATAAGCTATTCAAAAATAATTTATTTAAAACAAAATTAAGCGAAACATAACAAAGCAATGCTGATTGAAAAATTTATAATCTTCTATAAGTCTTTTTTGGATTTTAGTTTTACAAATGCCACTTGTTCGAAAATTAACTAATAACTAAACACAATGTCATTAATGTTATCTAGGAATAGAAATGCAGTTTTTTATTCCTAAGCAAAACATAACAAAGCAAAGATGATCGAAAGATTTAAAATCTTTCATAGATCTTTTCTCGATTTTTTTTTTTCAAATGCCTCTTGATCCAAAATCAACTCATAACTAAACACAATATCAATAGTGTTATCTTGAAGAAAAATTCAGTTTTCTTATTCCCAAGCAAAATATAATGTAATGATGACTTAACAATTTAAAATACAGCATAGATCACTATTGAATTTTTTTACAAATGCCACTTGTTTAAAAAACACCTGTAACACACCTGTAACACAATGGCGGGTCATTATCAAAATCTGTCCATGTTTTGGAATAGCAAAATCTAATTTTTAGAAATAATCAGAAAGCTTTAATCTTTTGTAAATAATTTATTACCTTACCTCAAAAACATTAGTATACAGCCATCAGCAGAGACAAAAATTACTAATTTAACATTTTAAAACTAATTTTTAAATTTTAATTAACTTGCTAATGAGGTAAGTGAGCACGGTAGTGACATCTACGGTAATGACCAATTAAGCAAAATACTTCTATTTTTCCCCAGGCATAAATGGCAGCCATTATATCTTTTGGCCCATACAATGATTTTCTATTTTTTATATAATAAAAGCAGATTAATAAATAAAAGTTCATTTAATTATCTATTAGAAGTGGGTACATTAATGACGTACAAAAAAATACTCACCAAAACATTCAAAGTATTTG
Organism: Maratus speciosus; assembly: GCA_963932465.1. Lineage (NCBI taxonomy): Eukaryota > Metazoa > Arthropoda > Arachnida > Araneae > Salticidae > Maratus > Maratus speciosus. The sequence continues at coordinate 30,993,896 of OZ010789.1, read as the reverse complement.
CTTGTTTTATTGAAACTATAAAACCATTTCCTCTATTCACCTAAACCTGATAACAAGTTGACTTTTAAGGGGTGTATTTGCCGTGATAAAAAGACATGTACTGCCCTCTAAAATATTCCAGATGAACTGTTTGTCAGAAGCATGGCAATGACACTTTTTTCTTGAGACACAGTTTAAAAAATTTATTAAGAATTATAGATAAGTTTAATTAATGAAAATAAATATCTTTTTAATTAGTAGTATCTTAATAAATAAAAAAAAATGTATTAAAAAATTATAACCATCTATTTTAAATAGAACTTACAAGGGAACCACTTTTGGTGTTGCTCGCACCTAGCATCGAGACTTGGTGCATTTTGTAGCCCTATACGTAAAAGTTAGAGAACCGAACAAATTTCTCTGTTAAAATAATATTTTATATACTTTTTTATACTTTTAATTTTTTATTATTACATATTTATTTGTTTATTTCACGCCAACAGTGAGTTAAGTCGCCAAATATGGCACTACAATTTTTCCGCCCGCTTTATCCAAAGAGAATGTGCACAACATATTACCAGAATTATACTAGATTCCGATTTTTTTTATAATTGATAGCATAAGAAACAAATAGGGTTTTTATTTTTTTTCTATGCAGACGATAAATATATAAGTAATAAATATAATTCTATAAAAGCTTCGAAGGTCATTGAAAACTATTTTTTAGTAAAATACAAAATAAACAAGCTATTTTCTTTTAAAATCGAATGAAATAAAGTTTCGAATGTTTAAAATGAAATGTTGTTGTATTAAATGGTCCTTCGGTAAAAGTAATCATAAAGTAAATTAATATTTTTACAATATTTAGAAAAATTACTGTGGCGAAATAGGTTGGAGATTGCAATTTCTAGCTATTACAAATTCAGTTATGACATTTGGCTAGGGTTGCCGGAAAGCTCTACTTTTGAAAATAAACGCCAACTGTTTTCCCGCCAAAAATATGAATATAAAGTTGCAATTTTTCAAAATCAAATTCGTGGGTTTTTGAAGAAATTTTCAAACTTTTTTCAATATTTTATACGTATTATTAACTAATTTTTATTTTTAAATGCTTTTCTTTAAAAAAAATGCAATGTTAATAGTCTGAAAAGTGGTCTCGAAAATTGCATTTTCAGAAAGTTACGCTGCTGTATAATCAAGAAATATTATTTTAACAGAAAAATTTTAACGATTCTCAAACTTCACAATATAGGGCTTTACAATGCACCAGGTCTCAATGCTAGATGCGAGCAACACCAAAAGTGGTTCCCTTGTTAGTCAAATCTTTACCTAATAAATTGCTTGTTGGGACAACCTAAAGTAGTGACATTTTGACTACAAAAGAATATATTTCTTATTTAATTTTTTTTTATATAAATTATAATATATCTGTAAATTATCATTAAAAAAGCATGATAGTTAAAATGGAATAATTAAAATTATAATATTTAGCTATTTTTCTGTATAAATGTGAAAGGACTGTAAAACACGAAAACTTTTTGAAAATCATCCTGCCACTGATGTTATCTAGGGAGCAAACTGCAGTTTTCTTATTTCAAAGCAAAACATAACAAAGCAATGAAGATCGAAAAAATTTAAATCCATCATAGATCATTTCTGGATTTTTTTACAAATGCCACTTGTTCGAATATTAATGCATAACTAAATACAATGTAAATTACAGTTTCTTGGATGAAAACTGCAATTTTCTCATTTCAAAGCAAAACATAACAAAGCAATGATGATCGAAAAATTTAAAATCCAGCATAGGTTTTTTTCTGATATATCTGGCACATATCAGTTAAAATAGAACTACAACACTCCCCCCTCCCCCACACCACCACAACCCTCACCACCACGTATGGGATATCACGTATGTGTTTATATACTTTATTCACCTCATGCAGGTAATTCTCCTTTTCTACAACCTAGAATAAATTCAGAAAACAATGTTTAGAGGCATCTTTGTTGCTGTTTTAATTGTATAATTCTGTAATATTTCCCTTTAAATCTAGTAAATTGATGGTGGTTAAAGGTCTGTAAAACCGTATGCAATACAAACTTGTAATTATTTTTTAGTTCTATAATTTATCCAATAATACATATTTAATTAAATTAATCATAAATGTGGACTTTCTACTTAGCCCTCTGTCGAACACTCCCCCCTCCCCCCCCCAAAAAAAAAAAACTTCCTATTAGAATACTCAATGTATAAACCAAACCACAAGACACTACTTTAAATGTGTATGTCACTAATTTAAATGTATGTATATATCTCTTAACCACAAGAAAAGTGACACATCTCGACACAATAAATTTCGCATTTTATTCCACTATTAGGTCTGTCATAGGTGCATCTTACAACAGAAAATGTTTCTTAAGTCTCGTTATACGGTGAATTGCTTTATTACGCTACATGTCCATTTGTGACCACAGAAGGGATTTGGATTGTGTGGGGAGGTAAAATTACTCAAATTTCAAACATCATTTACGTCTTCATTCGTAAGGGTTTCATGCTTTTATGCACGTTTTTACTCCTGCATACACAGTTAAGTGTTATAATTTCATGTTATAGTAAAACTTGCAAATTTTCCGTTTACCTTTCCTGTGAAATTTACTTTTGCTGCGATGTGTCACTTTTCGTACGTGCAGGCGATATAACTTGCATTTACTTTTCATATATACATTTCAGAACAATTTTAAATGTTTTAAGTCTCTTTACTGCAATATAATGCTTTCAGAATTCATCATATTTTACTACTAGGGAGAAATTTGGACATAAAATGACTTTTGGAATGCAATAAAATATATTTTAAAACTGATTTTTAAAAGGAATTCTATAAACAAATGTTATAAGATCTTGTTTTTGACATTTTCAAAAACCAAACAGAATTTTAACACTTTGCCTTTTCTTCGGAACTATATATTTCCTTACCCAAGAATAGATTTCTTATATCTGTGGAATATAAAAACATAACTCCTATCTCAAAATTCAATGATTGAAGATACAGATGTTATTTTCAGCTTATGCGAAATGCATTTCAAAAAACATAAAGTCAATGCAAAGGAAAAAAAAAAAAAAAAAAAAAAAAGAAGCAATAAATATAAGTTTCGGTAAAGTTGTAAAACCCTTGTGTAAATGTGTGAGATTCATAGAATGTCAATTTTAATAAGGTAAATGCATGTGCTTATAGAGGGACTGAGAGTGGATTTTATGTAGTATCTCTCTATTCACAAATGAAAATATTTCTTTTCCAGCAACAAAAATATTTTCATTTGAATATTAAAATGGAAAAAAAATTAAAAATAATAAATTCATTAATACGCGTTGAAAGCAGTAAATAGAAGAAATTACGTCCTATTAAAAATGACCTAATAATAATATTAAAACTAGTTGGATGTGCCAATCCCAAAACTTTCTTCTATCTTATACACAGTATTTCAAAAACTAGTTACACATGTTAATACTTCAGTATTTTTAGTCAATACTATACCAACTTTGATTTTCATCTTAAATTTCTGCTTCAGTCAATTAAACGGACTAAAAACGAGTTAATCAATATCATGATGTTTGTTAAAATTAATAGTTTTTTCTTATTCTGATGTTATCAGATGTTTGCGAATAGCCGGCTTAGAAAAAATCGAGTTCCCGCCTCTGTTTGAGCCGCCGATGGACAACAGAACTACAAAAAATCAAGAAAAGCAAACAAAAATCTCTATCACAGAGCCCCTTTACCGCGCAATATTTCCAAATTAAAGGAGAGCCTGTTGGCCAAAGCCAAAAACATGCACAAAAAAATTTGGTTCAATTGTATGCATAATTTTATACACTTTTCGATAGTACAATAAAGAAAATGGCTCAAACATCGCTATTAGAACGCCCCCCCTTCCGGCAGATTTTTTCCAAATTCAGGGAGGACTTGTTTGCCATAGCAAGAAACGTACACAAAAAATTTGGTTCAATTCTATGCTTAACTTCATACAATTTTCGATGGTACAATAATAAAAATGGTACATACACCGTAATTAGAGCACCCCCTTCCGACGGAATTTTTCCAAATACAGGGAGGACCTTCGTGCCATGACCGAAAACAAACACAAAATATTTGCCTCAATGCTATGTATAACTTCATATACTTTTCGATGGTACAATATTCAAAATCACACAAAAATTGCTATAACAGCGCCCCCTAGCGGCGATTTTTTTCCAAATTCAGGGAGGATCTGCTTGCCATATTCAAAACTTAAAATAAAAATTTGGTTTAATTCTATGCATAACTGCATACACTTTTCGATGGTACAATATTCAAAATCGCATAAAAATCGCAGTTACAACGCCCCTTACCGGCGAATTCTTCCAAATTCTGGAAGGACCTGCTTGCTATGGCCAAAAACTTAAAATAAAAATTTGGATTAATTCTATGCATAATTTCATACACTTTTGGATGGTTCAATATTCAAAATCGCACAAAAAACGCTATTACAGCTATCCCTACCGGCGATTTTTTTCTAAATTCAGGGAGGATCTACTTGCCATAGCCAAAACTTAAAATAAAAATTTTGTTCAATTCTATGCATAACTTCATACACTTTTGGATGGTACAATATTCAAAATCGCACAAAAATCGCTATTAAAGCGCCCCTTACCGGCGATTTTTTTCCAAATTCAAGGAGGATCTGCTTGCCATAGCCAAAAACTTAAAATAAAAATTTGGTTCAATTCTATGCATAACTTGATACACTTTTTGATGGTACAATAGCGACAGACAGACGGACACACGGACAGCCAGACATTTTCTATAAACATGTTTTTGGGGATCTCTGACACCTAAAACGTGTAATTCCGCCGAAAACCGGAAGTCGAAAAAAAAATTAAATTTTATAAAATTATTTTAAATAAAGTGATCAAGCAATACAGACAGAAAATGACACATCTCAGCTAAAATTATAGTTTGGAACACAACGCTGCGCAGTTCCACACGCTCTTTCTTCAAATCACGGAAATTTTCCTGGAAGCAAAGCAGCCGGGATATTTCCGTTATTTGAGAATGTCCTTTTCTTTTTTCCCTGCCTGAAGAGAGAAAATACATGTCAATTGAAGAAACTTTTGTCTCATTTTAGGATTCCGTACTTAAAAAAGTAAAAACGGAACCATTATAAGATCACTCCTGTGTCTGTCTATCTGTCTGTCACAGCCATTTAACTGGTAAACTGTGGAACGTGGAAAGTTCAAATGGGGGAAATAATAAAGACTATTGACCCATATATTTACATATTATTAAACCATCGCAAATATATTTAGAAAAAATGTAGAGGGTCTAATTATGTTATTTAAAAATAGAATCTTTTATTTATATACATCGTGTGGGGTATCATGGGAAAGCTTTCGAATAATACATACTCGAAAATACATTTATTTTAATTTTAGGAATTATATTTTCAGCGATATCGTCGAAAATGTAGTACAAAAATATGTCCCCCCCCCCCCCCATTTATTTCCGAATCTACAGAAACTAAAATATGAAAAAATTAGAGGTAGTAGACGCTAATATAAACCTTGCAGGAAAATTGTAGCGGTTACCCTAGGTTGCATAGTTTTTGAGATAAGCGCATTTTTCCATTTCACACAAATTTTGAATTGCGGGCATTCAGCAAATGTGTTGAGGAACGCTCGAAGTACCTATCGTAGCAGAAGTATAAAAGCATTGTTGATAATGATTTTCGAAAATAAAATGTCGGTAATTAGCCGAGATATTAACCCTTAAAGATACGGACTGTTTGGACTTACATAATGACACGGGCGGCGTACTCTACGTACCACCCGCTTTTAAAGCCTTATAACAACTTTTAATGAAACATTTGTGTAATACACAGTTTCTGTAAAAAAGCAATAAACACCAACTTGTTAAAAACAGACTCATTTAATTAGAATTAATCACATAAATACTATGAGATTCGCGACTAGTTTCCATTGAGTGGATCTCTCAATACGCTTCCCGTGTATTTAAAATTTGATTAAAAACCTATCTGAAAAAACGCTGCACAGACCAAGGCGGCGTTACAACTTTGTGACCTCCTTACGAAGAGCGCTTAGCACAATGCCAAGTTTAAACTTTGAACAAGGGTTTTGTTTCAGCTACACTGAAAAAGAAAAGATTATTGCTACACTGAATTTATTTTTATGAAATGCCAAATGAAGTTTGAATATGCAGTACTTTTATTGTCAGTGCCGAATTAAGTTCATCATAAACAGATTAGGATAACATTAAAAAAAGTGTTATACAGAACAGCAATATTTGATATTATTTAAGCTTCCTATCTCTTTGAACTTTTATGGTATATCCATTCAAACTTTTCTAGTTTATACAGCTATACCCAACCCTACGTAGTATAGTTTTTTACAGTCTTATTATTTTTTTAGCAACGAGTTTTTTTTTAAAAAATGCAGTTAATAAACCATATATTTATTCTACGGAACACTCTGAACGCGAGTAATACTCGCACTTGATCGTTTATTTTTCGTTGTAGGAGAGAAAATTTCCGTTATCTGAAGAACGGTCGCTTTTAAAAAATTCTTTTAAAAAATCTTTTTCTTCTGTTCTGTCATCTATGAATTCATAAGGAAATATCAAGAGCTTGGAATACTAAGGGTGAATCTCGAAATTGGGGTGTTGGGAAATCCAGCTCAAAGTTTTGCAAGTAGTGTTATAGAATAGGGTACTACTCACTTTAGCTCGACACTGTGAGAACCACTAAGGGGAAACCAGGGCAAAACGACTTACCTACGTGTTGCCTACCTCTATCTGACGCGGAAAAAAACAAAAAAACAAAAAATCTATTTTTCGAGTTCGCCCTTACTCTTCCAAGCTCCTGATATTTATTATCTGATATACAGTAGAAACTCGATTATCCGACGTAATTGGGATCGAACTTACATCGGCTATTCGAAATTTCCGAATAATCAAGAAGTCATCAGTAATCGTTTAATTTAATATGTAACTGTTAATGTTCGATGTTTGATATGTACATCGAACTGTTATTATGAATATTTAAACTGCTAAGTAAATATCTAACTTCAAAATATACATTAAAATTTTGAAAGAAAACACTTACAATGATTTAAAGGGAAGCTTCATCTAGCGTAAATTGGCCATCATTTGCTATGCAGCCCTGTCACGAAGTTTTCTTAGAACATTACTTCAAAGGAATCACACTGTTCTTCTTGTTCCGACCAAGCAAGGCTTTTTGAGAAACACTCAAAAACATTATTTTTACACCAATCATTACTTGGGAATCATTCTCGCTTTCATCATCTTCTTCTTCGCCTTCTTTTGGAGAATGTCGGACTTCTGAGATAATTTCCACATCATAAAGCAATTGGATGCCTGCATATTCCACGTCACAAGCTAATAGAAAGGGAGGCGGAAGCACAGATAACCATCTCATTTAGTTCACGGATGAAATTCCAGAATTAGTTAGAACTCGATTCGCATATTAAAACGCAATCGGTCTACCAATCATTTCTTGGTGGAAAACACCTGAAAACACGATTTTAGCACTAAAGGTACACATATATTAAGACAGACTATAAATGCAATTAAATACAATAAACCCAACTGGAGTGAAAAATTAGCCGGATCCAGGACTCGAACCTGTGCCGACCGCGTAACGTGCTGTTGCGCTACCGTTAAGCTACCCTTACCCGCTAAACTAATTTTTCACTCCAGTTGGGTTTATTGTATTTAATTTATAGTCTGTCTTAATATATGTGTACCTTTAATAATTAAAAATGGAATTCAGATTTATGGCCAATTCTGATTATACCATTATCGTACACTCGTTTATGGCTGTGATATTTCCTTATGCAGATGGTCACTTTCAGCGGGAAAATGCTCCTTGCTCTAGTTCTCAATCGATCATAAATTGGCTTGAGGAATATCAATCAGACCAATTTAACCTTTTTCCATTGCCAGTTCAGTCACTTGACCTCAATCCTATTCAGTATTTGTGGGGCGAAGTCGAAATAGCCCTTCAAAGCATAGAACGCCACCACCCAATCTAGTCCAACTTGAGGCTGCCATAATGTCATCATGGGCAAAAATTCCTCAGCAACGGTATCAACGGTATCAGCAACATAGTCAGACCATGGCAACAAGAATTTTGGTTGTGATCAGAGATAAAGGTGGACCAACTCGTTATTAGAGGGTATCTATCATTTTTTGGCCACTCAGTGTATGTAATTTGCAATGGTATTATAAGAACGAATGTTATTTAAAAAGATAATTAAATGTTTATTGTATTCAGTCATATTGTCAGTCTTCAAAAACATAAAAATATTTTGAATCTATTTTATATTATAATATAATTAAATAAACTAATATCCAAACGTTATATTTTCAGCAGTTTGGAAAAAAATGTTTCTATACTAAAATGACAATTACAATTGCGGTTGGAAAATATAGATTTAATTTTGTGAGACTAAAATTTAATAGATATGTACAATAAACGGAAACGGAACTTAAATTAAAACATTATGCTTTGTGTCGTAAAATTCATCAAATTTAATTGAAGCTGTAAAATGTTATACAACAATGGAAAAGACATTTTATTTCTCGTTTCATGTAATAATGCCATCAGAATATTTAAAAATATCACAGCTTTTTAATTGATAAATATATAGTAAAATAGGAAGGTATTTCATAGGAAATATTTATTTTGTATTCTTTTATGTATTTGAAGCACAACAAAGGGCAACTTTTAAATAATTTTGTAACTATAACAAAATATTTACACTAAATGAGCGTTTATTGCATAGTTATAAAAATCACAGATATGAAAGAAAGACAAGATAAATATAACACGATCGTGTTTATTATACGCATATCTTTAAGAGGATTTGAACAAAAAATGTAGAAAAATATGAAATCTATATTAATGTCAGAAGTTCAACGTGTACAGTTTTAAAATTTGTTAAAGACATTAAATGCCTTTAAAATAATTTTGGGGTAACATATGAAATATTTTCAATTTTTAGCAAAATGTTTAAATATTTAATTGAAATTTCTAATAGGCATTTCACAATTCAATAAAAAACTTAAATGAGCAAAAAAAAAAAAAAAAAAAAAAAAAAAGATATAAGGAAAAATAGAGATTGATGAAATTTACTTATGAACACATCCTGAAGAACATTTCGATTGCTTAGTTAAAAGAAAAATCCTAAGTGCAAAAAAGAAAACATCACACATACAGTTTGAAAGATAGTGTTTTAATGCAAATATTAAGTCATAATTATAGAATCGAATACTGTATATGCAGAATTGATTATTGTCATTTTTGTTATTACTCGCCCCCCCCCCCCCCCACTTCTCCCTTTCCCACAAAGAAACTATGCGACAAAAAGTTGCAATTCGTGAAGTACACGATAATTCTGAAAACAATCCTAACATATTAGAACATAACAGTACAGATTGTTTAAAAAGCTGTTATTAAATTATAAACAGAAGTGCTCTTATACGTCCATTAAAAATATTTCAAAAATATATATTCTAAAAATACACTCAAAATATATATTAAACATTTAATTGCTAAAAAGGACGTCAAAAGTTAATAAAAAACATTAAAATATCGTAATAATTTGACATGTTTCGATTGAATTCACTCAATCATCATCAGAAAAACAAATAAACACTAAGATGGAAAATGACAATAAACTATTACAAATGAAATTTAAAAATAAATAAATGAAAATCACACGAGTAATATTTTAACATGTTTCACGTTGCCCTATTTTATTTTCAATTTATCTAACAATTCATTCCAAATATTTGGGATTTGAAATGACAAGGAGTCATGCCAATATAATAATTTCTATAACCACCTTCTTTAAGAAAAGGAATGATACAAACACCGGAAAGGTCAAATTTATCAATAGGGTCAATTCTAGTGGTTAAAATTGATTTTAATTTTGGAGGGGGTCTAGCAATTAAATTTAAATCAAACTTTTTTAGTTGAGTTTTAGCGGATTCGAAGAAATTAGGATAATAATTTATAACCACCCTTTTCATGCTATTTTCTTTGTCGGTTTTATTCTCAAAACTGCATCGTTCATTTTGTTAATAAACTTTTTAATTAATTCATTAACTATTTTAACTTGATATCCGTTGTTAATAGCTATTGTTTCAATTTTATCTAATTCATCATTTAAATTTTCAGGGGAACAAATTCTAAAAGCTCTGTTAATAAGGAATCTAAAGGTAGATAATTTATAAGAATATGGAGTGCAAGCATAAAAAGGTATAACATTTAAGTTAGTTATTGGCTTACGATATATTGAACGAATTAGTTTATTATTTTCTCTTTTTAATTCAACATCTAAAAAAGGTAACTTCTTAACCGTTTCAAGTTCAAAGGTAAATTTAATCTTATTATCTAAATCATTTAACTGTTGAATAAAAACTAACAATTTATCAACTTCCCAATGCCAAACAATAAAAATATCATCTACATAACGTAGCCATACTAAAGGTAATAATTTAAAAGTACTGAAAATTTTTGATTCAAGGGGGCGTAATTTGAATTCTGCTAGGAGGCCTGAAATTGGAGATCCCATTGGGGCACCGTCAGATTGTTGATAAATTATATTGTTAAAAATAAAATAATTACTATTAATTATTAGGTTTAGGCCATTTTTTAAAGGGTTTTTCATTGGTATGTCAAAAACTTCTCTATTGTCAATGAACTGTTCGATGGTTTGAGCTACTTCTGAAGTATCTATGGATGGATATAATGACACAATGGCTAAGCTTGCTAAAATGCAATCATCTGTAATGTCGATTCTCTCTAATCTTCTGATGAAGTCAATACTGGAATCAACCGTGAAAATGGAGGGAGGCAATAACTGTTTCAGTAATGGAACGAATGCACGCTCTAAGTAATATGTTGGGCCTTGTCATTTAGTGGCAATCGGGCGAAGAGGATAATCTTGTTTATGGTCTTTCAATCTACCAACTAATCTTGGAATAACTGTAACTTTATTTAACTTGAGGTTAACTTTCATAAAATCTGGTCATTTACCTTTCTCTATTATTTCTTTCGTTTTCGCACATATTTTATTTAGTGGATTATGTTTTACTGCTATACATTCCATCTTATCAGTACAATCCTGCATTTTACTAATATAGTCTTCTCTATTAAGGACAGCAAGGCGATTAGATTTATCAGTCAAAATAATAGCAATATCATTGTAACCGTTTATGGTATCAGATTGTTTTTTATTTACTGATTTACTTATTCTATTAACAGAATTATTGGCTTGTTTATTGAATTTAGTGAACGATGCAGTTTTTGAGAATAAAACCGACAGAGAAAATAACATGAAAAGGGTGGTTATAAATTATTATCCTAATTTCTTCGAATCCGCTAAAACGCAACTAAAAAAGTTTGATTTAAATTTAATTGCTAGACCCCCTCCAAAGTTAAAATCAATTTTAACCACTAGAATTGACCCTATTGATAAATTTGACCTTTCCGGTGTTTATATCATTCCTTTTCTTAAAGAAGGTGGTTATAGAAATTATTATATTGGCATGACTCAGAGAAAATTCAAAGTGAGATGTAAAGAACACATTGCAGACATAAAATTTAAGAGAGGTAAAATCGCATTATCTAGGCTAAATAAAATAGAAAGCATAAATATTTTGTTTAATGAAAGTACATTAATTTATAGGTCAGATTTTTATTTGCAACTTTTTATTAGAGAATCTATTGAAATTTACGTCAGAAACTCAATGGTCTGCAATGATTCCTTGTCATTTGAAATCCCAAATATTTGGATTGAATTGTTAGATAATTTGAAAATAAAATAGGGCAACGTGAAACATGTTAAAATATTACGCGCGTGATTTTCATTTATTTATTTTTAAATTTCATTTGTAATAGTTTATTGTCATTTTCCATCTTAGTGTTTATTTGTTTTTCTGATGATGATTGGGTAAATTCAATCGAAACATGTCAAATTATTACGATCTTTTAATGTATTTTATTAACGTTTGACGTCCTTTTTAGCAATTAAATGTTTAATATATATTTTGAGTGTGTTTTTAGAATATATATTTTTGAAATAAAAAGCTGTTATAAAAATCTATATAAGCTGGGAATGAAACAGCGTTATCTCAAACAAATGATATGGATGGTGTTGCATTTGCTAATGTAACTGTTATAGGCCGGTATCCAGATAGACTTTTCGCTGTTAGCGAAATGAGGTTAACCAATCAGAGGCATGCAACTTTTCGCTGTTTACTTCAAACAGCGAAACGATCACAAAAATGCAGACTTCTGATTGGTCGATCTCGTCTCGCTAATAGCGAAAAATCTATCTAGATCCCTACCAAAATCTGTGTATTCTAAAAAAAGTAACCAACGCTGTCACAGCATCTGTAAATGGTTTTTCGTGACCGGGTTATTTCTTGCTTAATATTAAGAAAATTACTGCATACAAAATATGAAAATGGGTAGTCATTGAGATTGGTATCCACCGTAGTGGAGAATGCTTTGGGATCTATAGAAACTATGACTTTTCGCCTCGAATTATCCTTATTACGCACAGAAACAACAACAAGACACAACAATTTTATTACTTTTATTCATTACATATTTATATAACTGAAAATGGACATTCACAATAACATCCAAGTCTTACACGAGGATCTGGATCTGGGTTCCAGACGTGGAAGCAGCTGCTGCTACCGACCACACCACTGGGCGACAAAATGTGTAGTATTATAGAGAAATGTTTGACCAGTACGCTAAAACAGACACTTTTTAAATCGAATAGTTATTTTAAGAGCTCTTTAATGTTAAAATTGGCCAAAATCGTTCCATTAAAAAGTTTTATGGATGCAAAAACTATACTTAGGAATTTAATGATTTTTTCTACTACACTGTAAAAAAAAAATCTGTAGTTCTACAGATGTAAAGTTACATGCCTACTAAACTTTCATCTGTAATTGTACAAAAAAAGCTGCAAATCTACAAAACTAGTTTTCGTAAAGCTACAGAGATCTGTAACTTTACAAAGGAATCTGCGAAAATTACAGTAATCTTACTAAAATTTTATCTGTTACCTTGGTTGTTGTTACATGAAAAGTTCTAGGCATCCCAGTTTCCTAAAAAAGTATTAGTAACCTTACAGATTTTTTTATTTTCGGCGCCAAGGTGTGTCTGTTACATGATTTTTTGTTGTTGCCGTTACATAAAAAGTTCTAGGAATCCTAGTTTCCTAGAACAACTTTAGTAACTTAACAGATTTTTTTTTACAGTGTACATCTGTCTAAACACAATAAATACGATTCTCTAAAATCTGCGCATCCTGTTTATGATTTAAATCAGGGCTTAATTTGCACAGGATCTTATCCGAGCTGCACTATGCTAATTCTTTGTTATTAGTGATTATTTAAATATCAGTTTCAATCCACCGGAACTTTTAAAACATTTTTAAACATTGTGCACCTAAAACTACAAGAGCATCCCTGTATGTTGTATTTTACTGGATTTTATATATAAAAAAGGCCTTCTCTTCTTCGGGGCAATCCCTCGACCGGTGAGAAAATCCTTTACAAATTAAGCAAAAGGATTTTTGTATTTGAATTATTTTGGGGAGAATTTGTGTAATTTTTTTCATATGGTACGGTCTCATATTATTTCGGTGGAACGCTCTATTATATTCAATATCTTGCGTTTGGCGTTTTAAGCCCCGTAATCGGATTTTTAATTTCAGCTTTGAGTAAATTAATTCGGGTAGTTCCTTAACCATCCAGTTTATTTGTCAAGTCATCTCAATTCGTAATTTTGGGTAATTCATCGTGTTTTTCTACCATTTTTTCCCGCAATTATCAAATTTTTCGTTTTGCTGATATCTTGTATTCACCAATGACATTTAACAAATGAACGAAGACCTTACACGCAGCGACAAGTAATAATAAATACCAAAACTAAAAATGCGTGATTTAACTTTTCTCTGTACGGAGAACAATTTTCATTCGGTCGCAAGTGGTGATGGCATATTTTCCAAGAATCGGTATCTAATGCGGCAGTTGAGGAAGAAATCTCCAGAGCTTTAGAAAATCTTACCGACAGGAAAGATTTTCTCTTACAGGCTGCAACCGGGAACAGGGGATCCCCTCCTCCCCTCTCTCGAGTGTCGACGCGCATCTAGTCACGTGGTATGCAATATTATCGCGATCTCTAAATCTCTTTTTAAAAAGGAAAAGGTCTCCCTCTCATTCTAAAGCTATAAAAATGTCAACTGGCAAACGCACGTGAGATTCAACGATGGAAAAATGGGAACATTGACTAGAAGGAATGAAGTTCCTCCTTCAGGATGTCCAACCACTTCCTTCTAAAGCTATTAAAATGAAAAACACCGCCTGACCAATACAAAGAGACCGACAGTTGAAGATACTTGAATGTGAATAATACGCCCATTCGGCACTTTACACCATAAAAAAGAGAAAGAAAAAGCATAAAACAATAAGATATTTTGCAATAAAATGGGAGACAAAAGATGACAATATGACCTTATATCCGATAGTAGCCATTAGAAACTGACCATATAGGCGGTGTATTTTAACACATAATACCTATGCAGTCAGTACGGACTTACAAAAAGTGATCTTAAAAGCGGGGTGACCTTATAAGCGGGTGACCATATATTCGGTGCTGACTGTACATCATAAAACCAAAAACATTATTATGCAGTAAATGTATTGTGTTTCATAAAAAAATAATGTTTTCCAATGGAATTAAAACTAAATAAAATTTTAATGAAGTACATTTATATCTACAATATGCAGCAAATTCGATAACCTTTTTATTTATTTAAATGTCCACAATATTGTTTAAACTGATTCTGAAAATAAAACAATTCATTTTGATGATAAGATCAATATCACTTATTTAAATTTTACCTTTATTAATTCCTCTGATTTAAAAAAGAGTTACAAAATTATCTTAATTAATTAGAAATTTGTGAAAGCTTTTTTTAAATATTTTTCCCCCTTGTAGTGAAAAGAATTAATGATCAACAGCAAAATAGTAAAGATATTGCGATGATTTTTAATTTTATTTTATTTGCATGTTAATTAATATTAATTTTCGATAAACATTTTTATTTTTACCGTTTCTCCATTATCACCTATAATTAGGAATACTCGCAAAATATTTAGTCTTCGCATTTTGTTTATTATTTTGGACAAATTTATAACAAATAAATTAATTATTTGTAAATTTATTTTATAAAATAAAATGTGTCTTCAGGAGTATGTTAAAAGGAAATAGTTGCTATATTTTTTAAGGTGGTATTTTAAATACAGCGTGTCCACTCTCAACGGTGTCAATGGCTAATTCCTAAACCGTTAGTCATAGACAGATAGTTCCAATTACAAAAATGTTTTAAATGAGGTAAAGAAATAATTAAAAAGTGATTTGGGACAATAAAAACATTTCTAAAAAAATTTCGAAATTCATACGTAATAAATTATAAATTTTTATACAGTCTCCCGGTCCTATAAGTTATATTTAGTAAAATTTTCTTATTGCACTGACAAGTAAGACAAGAAAAAAGTCCCATTCATATAACATTAAAACTGACCGAGTTATGAAACTTTAAAAATGTATGACTTATACCACTTTTCTACATCTGAACACAATGGAATTCGGCGATTCTTTGAGGGGTCATATACCAAGGGCTTAAAGTATTCTAAAAGCTTATTTCATGTGTATCTGCGCTTTGAAAAAATCGTACAAATATTACGATTGAGTTAACTTTTATTAAGTTTCAGATAGGCTAAAATAATTGTATTTTAGCACATGCTTTAGTTTGTAACGATTTGAGACTGTTTCTTTCCATATTTCTTTTAACAAAAATTGTGTTATTTTTATAAGTTTTAATTTAACTTCAATGATCGTATGCGTTTTTTTCCAATTCAAAATTTGTACTCGATCTTTAACTCGCTTTCAAATATCCGATAGAGATTAAATGTCACATACTGACTTCAATCCGATGGCAATCTTATATTATTATGATTTTCTGTGGTTACCATTTATGGGCAATTCCATCGTAACTGACGTAACATTTTATCATCGAATTTTGTTTTCAAATCTATATAGAAAATTTACTAATAAAGCTAGAACAAATTTTTACAACTTAAAATATTTCTTACTAAGGTCTTAATATCCAAATACCTGCAGATTATTTCAATCTCTCTTTGAGTCCCGAAAATTGCAATTCAAATTTCTGTAACTAACGTAACATAAAATATACAAACATTTTTTCTGTCTTCACTGAAGCGTAAAAATGATCAAAACAATCCAGTTAAAAAAAATGATTTAATGTTCTTAACAACACTAAGCAATGCCATATTATATCAGTAACTTGTTTACTTAATTTCTGAATAATAAAAATGAAAAAAAAATGGCATTTACACGTGTAACTGGCGTAACTTTTTTTGTGTAACTGACGTAACATTATGACTTTACAAAGACAATAATGGTACTTAACTTAGTTTATAAACAGTAATTTACAATGCCTTTTTATTAGACTTTTTATATAGAACATAAAAATATCAAGTTTTCCAATCATACCCTTAAATTAAACATATTATAAATTTGATTCTCCCCCAAAAAATGATGATTTTCTGTGGAATTGCCCTTATACTTATTTTACAGGATAGCACAAAAAATTTCGGATAGATAATCGCCAAGAAATTTAAGAAAAAGTTTTAGATTAGGTAACACAAGACTGCGATGGTTGTGTTTTTTAACTTCCATATATTTTTCAGCACTGAATCCAAAAAGTACCTTAATTTTTAACTATCATGTCAGGATTTTTCGGAAATCGTAAATTGTTAAAGTTTTAAAAATAATAACAGAAATCGGATTCTATAAAGTGGGGGAGATGGCTGTGATTTTTAACTTTTGATAATTGATTTTATGTACTTTTTAGCACTGAATCTGAAAATGGTCTTCATTTTTAACCATCACGTTAAAATTTTTTTGTAAACCATAAATGTCAAAGTTAAAATATAGCGGACATTTGATAGTATAAAATAGATGTAACACTTTTTTATGTAATTTAATTTAATTTAATTCAATATTTTATTCAATTTTTTGTCTTATACTGGAATTCTTACAACTAAACACCTGAGGGGTCCAATGAGATAGGGGAGGAGATTCAATTTTAACTTTGAACTTTTTCACTTTGAAATTTACAATTTGCGAAAAATCGTGACGTGATGGTTAAAATGAAGATCCTTTTCGGATTCAGCTGTAAAAAATACATAAAAATCAAATATCAAAAGTTAAAACACAACAATCACATCTATTTTATAGTAAAAAATTTTGGCTATTTTTTTTTTAACTTTAAAATTTACGATTTGTAAAAAAAAAATTTACATAATGGTAAAAAATGGAATTCAAATTCGGATTCAGCAGAATAAAAAGAATAAATTATCAAAAATTACAAAACATGACATAACCCTACTTTTGTAGGCCTAAACTTTTGCAGGCTTGTGTAATTTAATAACATTTTAAAATATGCATCACTTTGTAACGAATTAAGGCTGTTAATTTTTTTATTTAACAAAAATTCTGATTTTTTCCTTATATGTTTATTACAAATTGTATATTTTGCATTAATGTGTCAGAATGATTAAAGATTTCAAATTTATATTGCAATGTTAATTTTACTCTCAACCATTTTTTTTTATTATATCTACTAAATCTGTGAATGACCCCTCATTTGCAGCAAAAAATATGCTCCAACTTTAAACAGCTATTACTCGGTCAATTTTGATCGTAGAATAATGTTTTTTTTTTTTGTTTTTTTGTTTTTTTTTTTTTTTTGTCTTACTTCTCAGTGTAAAGGGAAAAGTATACTAAATGTAACTTATAGGACCGGGGGACCGTATAAAAAGTTTAATTTCTTATTTTTTTAAGAAGTGTTTCTATTGACGCAAATCGCTTTTAATATCCTTATTTTCCTCATTAAAAATATTTTTGTAACTGGAACTATATATCTATAACTAACGGTTTAGGAATTAGCCATTGGATACCGTTGAGAGTGGACACCCTGTATAAGATGCATGCCATGCATATAGGTTTAACATTGGTGAGTAAAATCGGGTAGTTGATTGACATGCGTTCCGAAGTGATATTTAGCGTCCTCGCATTTTTATATCGATAAGATTTCTTTATAAGTCTTTAAGGTTCAGATAAAAAGAATAAAGTATATAAGCGATATACTTACTGCTTTATTCAACTGAAAAATGCAATCACGTAAAAATAACATTGTGGTTATAAAAAATTCCTTTCATTGCGTTTTAATTCATTTTATTGCGCTATAATTTTAGTTGAAATTTAAATGCCATCATGGTGCAGTTGCGAAAAAGAAATTCACGACGTTAGTTTAGGGTACATTAAAGTACAATTTTGAACTAAAATAACTTCTCAGAGTCTCGCTAGATGTTGCTATGAATGCATAAAATGAAAGAGGGCTTAAAAGATGTTTAAGAGCCTACTTCAGTCAAACGAAAAGATGCGTTCGCTAATGCTAATCCTATGGAAGAAATTTATAAAGATATCTCGGTCGCATTTCAATATTTTTAAATGTTTTTTTTTTTTTTTTTTTTTTTTTTTTTTGTATTGGATAACTGAAATCAATCTGTATGCAAGGTGTTTTGTACTTTTTTTATTTTGATTGCAGATTTTTTTTAATAAGGATGGTTTTACTTTCGAAACCGGTTTCCAAAATGAAAGTGTCCTGATTAAAAATACCTGTAAAGAAAATTGAAAAAGTAAACAACGATCTTTGTACAGATCGATCTCAACTATTCAATGCAAAAAAATCATTTAAAAATATTTAAATTCAAACGAGTTATCTTTATAAATGTCTTCCATAGGATTAGCATTAGCGAACGGGTCTTTTCGTTTGACTGAAGTAGGCTCTTAAAGTCCCTTCCATCGTTTTTGAAAGTATCTTCCAAACAGTCAAATTCAAGCGAAAATCATTTTTTAAATTTAGTAAATATATAGTGCAAAAGAAACACTATTTCCACTTTATGTGGTAAGGCATGTGAAGCTTCGATTTGACGAAGCACGGGACGGGAAATGACATTCCACGTGGCTGATGTGAAGGGAACCCCCTATCTCATTTTAGAAAAAATCGAAAATCATTTTTCTGCATATTGTTATTCCTCAGTTTGTTCTGAGCCACTTACGAAAAACCGCATGCAGATGCGATTATTTTTTACAAAGTAACAAGCGTTCGAATTTTGTTTACACAGTTTTTTGGCCCTTTAATGTACTTTAACCCTTAAATGCCGGTTGTTGCTTTTCGGCAACATACCCAATTTAGGCTTCTAAAATACTATTTAAATAATATTGAAGCTATAATGCCTAATGTTGCAAATAAAATACATTCTGAAAATATTATTAAATTGATTTTCAACATGTAGATGGCAGCACTTGTGTTGTTTAAGAATAAAGATAGATTTATTTTTTCAATTGTTGCTACTTGTTCTTTTTGTTTTGTTTGAAAGCTTGCGAAATATCCTATTTTGTTTTGCAGTGAGCAAGTAAAATTTATTTCTTATCATAGTTCTTAAAATTCTTGTGTGTTTAATATTATAGAATTTTATCAGGGAAAATCATTTTCTCAATTAAAGACCAGTATTGCCGATTAGTAACAAACTGTTAGTCGTAAATCATACTTAAAACAAAATATGATTTTTTAAGTATTTTTCTCATGATTTACTTAAAAAATGAAAGCCGAAAAACATTATCACAATGATTTTTGAAAAATCATGCATTTAAGGGTTAAATCTGTTTTCTCAAAACCAATTTTCAAAGTTTTTAGATTTTTGAAATGCACCATGATTCATAATTTTTGATCAAAATTCATGAAATAGATAAAGAAGAACCCTGATATTAATTACAAAGAAATTGTGTATGCATTTTAAAATTATACTTCATTAAGATAAATATATTTGATTTTTAACTAATTAAAAGGCAAAATTGTGAAGAAAATCAATATGGGTTGGGTTGGGTTGATTTTTGACGGCCATTTATCTACACGAGGGATATAGGCCCGGGGGGGAGTGCCCTCCGTGGGGGTCTTTCTAAGGGAACCTAATCCGTATTAACGCATGGAAGATCCACGGCTCGAAGAAAACCACGAAAACTCCGAACGATTAGGCCGACGGGCGCGATTGGGATCGAACCCAGCACCTCCCGTCTACCAGCTTCGAGAGCAGAACCTCTCGGCCACTGGTGGGGCGAAAATCAATATGGAATTATGAAATATAACCTCCAGAAAATTAGCTATTCAAAAAATTAGAAAATCGATACACAGATTTATTTGTAATAGAGTTTTAAGCGAATAAAATGCAAAATCAACGAAAAATCTTGAAAATTAAGATGCATGGAGCATTTTAAAATTTCGATTTAAAATTTATTTCTTTTTTTAAATTTTAAAATTATAATTAGATTAAAAATTTCTTTTAAGGTTGTTCTATATCCCCGGTCGGCAACTGGCTGGTTGCGGTCTATATTCGGACCGCGGAAGGTCGAATCTCGGACCACCTAAAAAGACATTGCAAATGAAGTATTTATTAATTTTTAAACAATATTTGAATATAAAAAGAAGTATTCAGAAACACAAACTGTAGTTTTCCTAACTTTTATGTCAGATCTTGTGAAGAAATTTGAAGCAAGATTCCAAGACTTATTTGCAAAGATTGGCAAGTTGTCTCATTTCTTTAAATTGCCTTTTGAAGTTGCTGCATCTGCAGAATGGATTGATGTGACTGCGAAGTTTTTCCGTCTTAAAAAAATCTTTACTTCAAAGAGAGATAATTGACATGCAAGAAGATATTTCCTTGCAAATGTATAAAACTGCATCGCCTGAAAAAAATTGGGGTAAACATGTCTCAGGAAACTATGGAAAACGCAAAAAACTAGCTATTAACTTAGCTAGTATGTTTAGCTGTACATATATATATATGAAAGAACTTTCTCCGAAATGAATTTTTTGAGAACAAATATCGTACGAGATTAACGGACGTACACCTTGAAGACACTCTTCACATTATCTGTTTACCATGTGAACCAAACTATACAAAACTGGCTCAAGACCGCATGTAATTTTTCGCATTAATTTTTCAACGAATACCTACCTCTTCTGTTTTATTATGTGTATGTAAAAATTTTCTGAAACTGAATTTTTATACCTGTATATGTAGTACTTTTCCAGACCGAATACCTGACTTTCTATTTTATAATATATGTATGTGTATGTAAAAATAACAACTTAAAAGTAATAAGTATTTATATTACTTTTTTTCTCCTGGACTTTGTTAAAAATTTTCAAAAGTATTCGGACCCCACTTAAAATTACTTGTCGACTCTTGCTCTATATACTCATGGTGAAATGTATATTTTACACAAATTTTCATATTTTTATGATGAAAATTAAAATAAAAAAATTTAATGTCCACTATCCCCAGTCTGTGGCATCGACACGGGGCGAACATCCACCTGTCCGTTTCTTGCATTCACACCCTAAAGCAGTGATCGCAGCAAATACCGCTTAAATTTTAGTGTTCTGGTGGAAATTGGTGCTTTACCGATTCGTACTCCACCCAGACATTAGTACTACAATTTAATGAATTTGATATCAGCCCTTTGTGCCTAAATAAGTCCGATTAAAAAATATATTTACTCAGATGTCATAATATATTATTTTAAGCATGTAAAAAATAAATTTTTAGAAGCATTCGGTTTATTATTCTTGTTGTTAAAAGAATTTTAATTAATTAATAAAAAATGTTAAAGGAATGAGTAATGAAAGACTACCCAAAAATCACATTTAATTACAAAACAAACCAAAAAAAGGAAACAGGAAAGACCACGAAAGAGTCCGATGGATGATATTTCAAAGGCTATCACAGATAGAGGTCTGGAGGTAGAATGGACCCTTGACCGGAAAAAAAATGGAAAAAGACTTGTATATTCTTTGGATGGAAACATCTGATGCCGTAAACCGAGTTTATATATAAATAAAAATAATTTTAAAAAATTAGAAGATGAAAAAATATATTGACTGAAAGATACTTTTTTTCACAACTTTAATAAACGAAAAGGTTGGTTGGTTGGTTGTGTTTGTGACGGCCAATTATCAACACGAGGGATATGGGCCCTAAGTGGTGGAGTGCCCTTCGTGGGGGGGGGGGTCTTTCTAAGGGAACCTAACCCATATTAACGCTTGGAAATCTAAGGTTCGAAGAAAACCACGAAAACTCCGAACGATTAGCTCGACGGGCGCGATTGGTTTCGAACTCAGCACCTTCTGTCTACCAGCTTCGAGAGCAGAACCTCTCGGCCACTGGTGTGGCCAATAAACAAAAAGATACATATTTCTCATAAATATTGTCAATTTTTTAATACAAAATTGTAAAGTATTCGAAATTACCTTTATAAAAAATCTATTTTTGATACTCGCCAACATTTTAAATTTTATAAAATTTAAGAAGTTCAATTTCACAATAACGTTGGAAACTGTTCAAATAATACATAAAACTTTGGCATGGAAAATTAATCCAGTATCGCCGTCTCTTGAGACTTCTATGAAAAAATTATATTATATGCTGTGCTGGGAGATAGCAGCAATAAATAGTCTTTTAAAGCCGGCTGTATAAGTAATATTTATTTTGGGTATGTAGCAGATATGCAACGTGGTGGTAAAAAAGGTTAGAAAATAGCATTTACAATGTTTGAAAATATGAATTTGGTTTAAACAAAATTTAGAATCAATATTCAGTTATGTATTATTGTCATTCATAAAATGATTAAATTCATTTGGTAAACACAATGTAAGAAATTCTCGAAGGTTTTTTTTTAACTTTTGAACTCGCGTAAACATTAAATTTAAATATATATAAGCGGATGACAAGAAAAAGAAAAATTCTAGCATTGATTGTATAGATTTTTTAATAATCATTAAAGGGAATCGTTGTAATTTTCAAAAGCAACTTTTTTTATATATACATAATTATGTCATTATTATTTAAAACAGTTTAAAATACTGTAATAAAAAGCTATGCTTTAGCAATTGTTAAAATAATTTACTGTTATTTATTATTTATATAACAGAATTATTTTTTAACGAACTCCAACTCTTGTTATACTTAACATATATTTAAGGGGGCAGGTCACTCAGCTTCGGCATTCTCCTCCGTAATGTTAAGTCTATGGACTTTTGATACACTCATATATTCAAAATATCTTCCCGGGAAATTCATATTTTTAAAATCTTTTTTCAGTGTACTCTTCTTAAAGGATGATGTCTCTTTTTGTCTTAGTTTTCAAAATATGTCTAAAATCTATGTTGAATTTAATATTTCACGTGTTAAATGCGGGCGAACTATGAGTAAGATTTTAATACTTCATATAAAACTAAGTCTATACTTTAGAAATATTTTGAGAACTAAGAAAAAAGAGACATCCTTCATGAAGTGCACACAAAAAATAGAAGTTAAAAATATCAATTTCCCGAGAAGATATTTTAAATATACGAATGCATCAAATTGCCCATAGACTTTACATTAGTGAGGGTAAATCGGAAGCTGAGTGACCAGACCCCTTTAAGAGGAAATTAAACTTCAGATCTCTGTGGAACAAAGACATACTTTAAGTGCATCCATTAAACTTATGCTTAGTTTGTTTTATGAGAAATTTCGATTATGATATCCATTAGCTCATCATTTAAAATTCCTTAAGCATAGTATTAGAGCCTGTAATCCAAAATATGATGAATAATGTCATATGGCAGTTTTATTTAACGTTAAACTATTTGAATATGGCTTAACTTTTTTTAAAGTTCACTTACACTTTCCCTCCACACCTAAATGTTTACGTTTACCATTATAACTCTATGACTACTGCCACGTATTCTGAGTATGTTATTCAAATTACGTACGTTTTGTACATTCTATTAATTTGAGCTCCACATTCTTTCTACAGTGAAATTTGACTTACTGAATAAAAGAAAGTCTTCGACTGAATAACTCTAAGATTACGGTATGAAAATGTTAGTGTTATATTGTAAAAATCATGTAAATCCACTACTTTCTTTCGACAGAGACATTTGGCTTATAGAATAAAAGAAAGTCTTCAATTCAATAACACAAAGATTACTATATGAAAATATTAGTATTATAATGTAAAAATTAAGTAAATCTCTTGACGGCGACTTAGTCAAAGAGTCAGGGGCGCGCCGACCCAGTGTGCAAAGTGTGCACCGCACACAGGCGCCAGAATACTAAAGGCGCCAAATATTTTAGGCGAAGCTGAAATATTTGAAATTTTTTTATTTAATTTAAATTTTTTAAACTCGAAAGTGGTTTATTTCTGATACATTTATGAATTTATTTTTATTTTAAAAATATATAAAATTTGCAGATGTTTTTCAACGGCGTAGCTTTAGGAGGGATGGGGGGGGGGGGAGTCTCAAGCCGAAATGCGCCAAGGTGTCGAAAGATAAGTTGAATGTTAACGGCCGAAGGGCGCCACATAAGTTTTAACGGCACGTTCAAGCGACTGAAATACATTAAGAAAAAGAAGCTCGAAACTTTACAAATTTGGAAAGGAAACCGCGAATGCCGTGTTTGGCATCCCTGCTCTAGATCAGGCTTTTCCAACCTTTCCGAAAACAGGATGCGCATTGCAGCTGGTGGCAAATATGGATGGACTCCATTGTTCAAATGATTGAAAATATGTAACACTTGTATCTTATTGTAGTATTGGTAGCGATAGACATACTGACGATCAGGGCTTAATCTCTAAGAAAAAAGTACCGGAGCCCTAGTATTTTGCGGTACCGCTACTAACAACCGTACCGATCCCCCCCCCCCACCCTGTCACTCCAATCTGCATATTTATGTATCGTACATTATTTGCAAAATTTAAAGCATTTTTTTTTATTTAGCAAAATAAAACTAGTATGTTGTGGCCATCACAAAACTTTCTTCTATCTCATACATGTCAATGCTTCAAAATTCGCTATCACAGTGCCAAATTAAATGGCAATCTGTGCTCATCATGAGAATTCTAAAAAGATGAAATTCCGTGCATTAGTTCTCGAGGTGTCGCTGAAATCGTGTAAATCCAGCAAAATGCAGCAATGCAGCGCCACCTATTGGGTTATTTACACCCGAACCTAATTATCATCAACTTATGTCAACGTCTAACTGAATATGAAGTTTGAGGAAAATTCGTGCATTAGTTCTTGAGATAGAGCTATTGCGCAAATCATGAAAAATGCAGCATAACAGCGCCACCTGTTGAGCGATTTACACCAACACATAATCAGCAGCAATATTAATCAAGTTATACTTAAATCTGACGTTTGATGAAAATTCGTTCATTAGTTCTTGAGATAGAGCTATTGAAGAAATAGTGCAAAATGCAGCACAGCAGCGCCACCTATTGGGCGATTTACACCAACACGTAGTCAGCATCATTTCATATCAAAGAGTAACTGAATCTAAAGTTTGATGAAAATGTGTCCATTCGTTCTTGAGATAGAGCCGAGGATAGAGCTATTGCAGAAATCGTGTAAATCCTGCAAAATGCAGCCTAGCAGCGTCACCTGTTGGGCGATTTACACCAAAACGTAAACAGCATACATTTATGTCAAGGACTAACGGAACCTGAAGTTTTATGAAAATCCGTGCATTAGTTCTTGAGATACAGCTATTGCGGAAATCGGAAAAAATGCAGCACAACAGCGCCACCTATTGGGCGATTTACACCAACACGTAGTCAGCATCATTTCATATCAAAGAGTAACTGAATCTGAAGTTTGATGAAAATGTGTCCATTCGTTCTTGAGATAGAGCCGAGGATAAAGCTATTGCAGAAATCGTGTAAATCCTGCAAAATGCAGCCTAGCAGCGCCACCTGTTGGGCGATTTACACCAAAACGTAAACAGCATCCATTTATGTCAAGGACTAACGGAACCTGAAGTTTTATGAAAATCCGTGCATTAGTTCTTGAGATACAGCTATTACGGAAATCGGAAAAAATGCAGCATAGCAGCGCCACCTGTTGAGCGATTTACACCAAAAACTAATCAGCACCAATTTTCATCAGGGACAGAGTTGGGCAGTATCGAAAATACATGTATTTGAAATACATTTTCAAAATACATTTGTATTTTGTATTTTAAACGGACTAAAGGAAAGTATTTTGGTAATGTATTTTGAAATGATTTTTCCAAGTATTTTGTATTTTAAAAATACTCAAAATACATTTCTGTCGATTTCAAGCTGCTTTTTTAAAACCGCAAAATCTAAGATTCACAAAAGCAAAATACGTGCCTGACTGTTTTGTTTCGTATTAGGATTATAATGAATGCATCTGCTCTGCTGAAGTATTTTTGCTGAATGATTACAAAACGTTCTAGTTTTTATAGTTCTAACGTTGCTATGAGAATGAAAAACTACTGTGTGATAAACAGGAAGAATCATTTAGAGTTTTGCTGTGTGTTCTATTTTTTAAATACCATAGAAATATACTGCAGTTAGTTATTTAGGAGACTCATGAAAGAATGACTCAGCCCCCGCTGGTAATGTATCAAGTGAATTAATTATTTGGGATAATACAGTTGCGCTGTATTAGGCGGGATTTTTTTAAAAAATAATTTCTGTTGATAATGTTGTTAAAAAGTTAACGCATTATGCATGTGTAAAACAAGGTCTACTTTTATAAGTGGAACTTTCCAAGCCACAACTAACTTTAAAACTCATTTAAAGGTAAGATTTTTGGTTTTATAACGGTTATGCATTGATTGAAACATTATTTTTTATAGCTCCTTTGTATTCATTGTATTAATGTTCAGGTATAATTTACCCCACTCGTGATATTTATTAAAAGGAGAATGAATTTTATTACATAAATATAGTTCTATTTATTGATATATTTATTATTACAAATACAGTATGTATATGTTTAAATACAGTTTTACAATATAAATGAATGAGATATTCAATACGTTATGAAAATTTAAAGTCATTTTAATAAAATCACTTATTCAAGATTGATGAAACTTTAAGACAGACCACGACGAAGAGCGATGCATTGATTACAGGCACTTTTAATTTATTAAACTCTAAAAGATCATTACTAAAGCTCACTACTAAAAGAAAAAAAATAAGAAAAAACCTTATTTGGTGTCATTTCCGCATATTATGATATTCCTGGGTCTTAAACAAAAACATTTAGCATGTTGTTTATTTTATATTTCTCTTTAAATTATTTCTTATTTTTTATTCATGTGAAGCACTCATATTTGAGTTGCAGTGATCGAGGCATTTTTTTTTATTTTATAAGCATTAACTTTCGTAAAAATGAAGCTATCATCACGAAATTTTAATATATCATCTATCGTGTACTGCACGTCAAAATGAGCGATATTAAATAGCTAAGGGAATTAAGTAAAATGAACGTGAATTACTGTTCTGCACCAAGTAACTAACCAGATTTTACCCGAACGCACATCAACTAGAGATGCCGTTTGGGTCAGGTGGAAGCTCATTCTTTCATTGTGGGTCGGGTTCGAGTTGGTTTGACCCTAATTCGAGTTCTGGTCTGTTCTAGTTGACACTTGCGGGATGGGTTTGAAACAGTGCTGAAATCGTAAGAAAAAAGTCACGGTTTCCTGCGGATTCAGTTCCAGCTGAAAAAAATGCACTTTTAACTTTTAAAATCCTTAATAAGAGTTGTCGGGAGGGGGGGGGGGAATCTATGTTCTTAATATCCTCATCTGAGCAGTCTCTCTTAGGCTGTGAAAAAAGAGGTAGGCGCTGTAACTTTATTGATTAAACAGAGAGTATACAGAGTTTCTTAAAAATAATCCGTGTGGTATACGGCGTATATCTCCGTATATCCTCCACTACATCGCTGGTTTGTTAACCTATTTTAAAAATAAACTTCACTATATTGTTTAAAATGGAAAAAACTATTATTTTGTCTAACTGTTACTACGCAAACATACACGGCCCGAAATAACAGGTCTCGGGCCGAGCCCAACACGTAGAAAAATCTTTTTAGCCCGTCCTGTCCTGTACAAAATAAATAAATATATAAATATTGGCACAGCCTGGTATAAAAGCTAAAAGTTCGGCCCGATCCCAGCTCGTACAAAACCTTGATTAACCCGGTCCAACTGAATTTCAACAAAATATTGATTTTTACGCCAATATGGTTAAAAATCGTCTCGTATGAGGAATTCTGACAAAAAATACTTATTTTAACTTTTTTTCATGTTTCTACTTTTCATTTTTAAGAAAACATGCTGGACTGCGATATTTATCTTTTAAATGTATCTGTATTTGTATGGAAAAATCTTAGTTATCATTTAAAATCTAATCCACATTCTAATCCACATTCCATGGTGTGGAGACTTAAATTTATGAAAAATGCTATAGAATAAAATCTTCCAAGACGGAATCGACAGGAAAGGAGATAATCCGTTATAGACAGGTTTCGTTCTTAGCAGGTACATAGTTTATTGTAAATGTATTCTTTTCGCGCGTGTTATTATATTCATTTTGCATGGATCAACACATTTTTCAGTTTTACACATGATTCGTCTTAGGCAGGTTCTTTTTCACAGTTTCTTTTTCTGTGCTTTAACTCCATTGCCTAGAGATACTATATGTACTATTCTTTAAAAATAATAAATTTAGCAATTTAATTGTAGAATAATGGCGATTTTTAAAAATATACATTTTGTGCAAAAACTGTTGGGCCGTGCCAGATTTTACTGATTTTTGCATAGGCCAGACCGGGCAGGGACGGGCGAAACATTTTCATACGTGTTGGGTCGGGACCGAGCTTGAAAATTTTGGACAGTGCAGACCTCTATGAAGAATGAAGTTCAGAATCTTGATTATCCCCACCAGTCCTTTTTTTATTGTAAATTTTGCCATATTTTATCAGGACGTTTTCTTGATCCAATTAGGCCAAATTTTCTGTTATGAAAAACCGATGATAAAAGATTAAAAATTCTGTATAAGATGCTCATCCCCAAGGGACTAAGCCTCGATTCAGACCGTAAAAAAAGAAGTCAGGCCCGTACCGGAAAGAATGATGTCGAGGTCCTGACCGGCCCAAGCCTTCAGAAAAACATAAAACCCGTGCCTGACCCGGAAAGAGTAAAATCCAGGTCCGGCTCGATCAGAGTGTTCTGAATGAAAATTGGCCTGCCAGGCACAGCCGGTGCAGACCTGTAACCTTATGCCCAAACTTTTAAAATTTTAAATGTATTTTGTATTTTCAATGTATTTTGAAAATACATGTATTTTGTATTTGGATATTTTTAAATTCGAAAAGTATTTTGTATTTTGTATTTTAGGTTCTAAAACTAATGTATTTTGTATTTTGTATCGAAAATGACTTTTCGATGTATTTTGCCCAACTCTGATCAGGGACTACCTGAATATAAATTTTTATTAAATTCCGTGCTTTAGTTCTTGAGCTAGAGCGCCCACAAAATTTGTGTCACACACAGACAGACTCACAGACAGACATTTTGTAAAAACATGTTTTTCGGGTTCTCTGACCCCTAAAACGTGTAAATCCGTCGAAAACCGGAATTCGAAAATTTTCATGAATCCAATACTTTCTTTCCTCTTGTAAAGATAGAAGAAAGTAAAAGTTAAATAATATCTATCAGCATATACTTAGCTGTCAACTATTCCACTTTCTAGTTATCACTCCTTTTAAATAGTAATCTTTGCCTAATTTTAATATTAATTAATTGCAGAATTCTTCGATTAAATATGGTAAGGATTATGATTCGGAAATAGTGTTAACACAAAAAAGGATAGTTTGCAGATACGCATTTTTAAGAAAAAAAATAAAATGAAATTTACCGAAATTAATATTTATTTGCTGAAAAATGGACTAATGTTTTTCAATTTCCTATAAAAGGTGCATAACTTAAACTATAATCGATTCCTTCTGATTAGCAGTAGCAATCTTTTGTGGTGAGTCCCTGAAAATCAGATTAGATTAAAAATTTGACACAGTTATCGGAAAGATTCGGTGCTTTTATACAAAAAAGGGGAAACACTGCTTGATTCCCGTAAGGCATGGTGACGTCACGGTGACGTCGTTGTGAAGTCACGCTGTGATTTTGTGACCGTCGATGTGACGTCATAGTGACTAGAATGCGAGGTCGTTATGGCCGTTTTAGAGGTCGTTTGTGACGTCACATTGTGACCACTCTGTGAAGTTACGGTGTGACTAATTTGTGAAAAGTGTGTCATTTGTGACTAATTTGGCATTAACTTTGTGACGAATGTGACAATGTTTTGAAGTCACATTGTGACCAATTTGTGAAATATGTGTCATTTGTGACGAATTTGTCATAAACACTGTGATAATTTCAAATGAAAATCAAATTTCAAATTAATTGCTTAAAAGACGCAAAAGCCAACATAGTGAAAAAGATTCCATGCTGGGACTCGAACCCGGGCCATCAGTATAGCGCACTCACATTCTCCCGACTAAACCACATGGAACGATACCCAGCCTAGAAAATTTCTCACTATTATATGTTGGCAAGGCTACAAAAGCAGCACAAAATGGTATATTTATCGTGAGCCACCGACATGGGGCAAACACGAAACATAATTAAATCCAGCATCGATTGAAACCATATTAATATTTGGAAATTTTTCCAGAGAGAACCATTCGCCTAGCATACAATATTTCAAATGAAAATGTAATTTCAAATTACATGCTTAAAAGGCAGTTTTAATTTGAAATTTGATTTTCATTTTAAATATTGCATTCAAGGCGAAGGTTTCTCTTTGGAAAAATTTCCAAGTACTAATGTAGTTTCAATCGAATCTGGATTTAATTAAGTTTCGTGTTTGCCACATGTCGGTGGCTCACGATAAATATCCCTTCTCGTGCTGCTTTTGTAGCCTTGCCAACATGTAATAGTGAGAAATTTTCCAGTCTGGGTATCGTTCCATGTGGTTTAGTCGGGAGAATGTCAGTGCACTATACTGATGGCCCGGGTTCGAGTCCCGGCATGGAATCTTTTTCACTATGTTAGCCTTTGTACCTTTTAAGCAATTAATTTAAAATTTGATTTTCATTTGAAATATTGTATGCAAGCCGAATGTTTCTCTCTGTTGCTGAAGTTTCAATACTGTGATGGTTCTTGTCATAAGCACTGTGATGTATTTTAAAATGCACAATTTTGAAATAAAGTTTTGTTTGAAATGTAAAATCATATATTTTTACCATACTTTTTAGCAAAATATCGCTATTTTGGAGTCCTGTTCTTCTAAAATATTTTAAATTTTTCCACTTAAAAAATAATGCTTATCAACTGACATCTTTTTTTATTAAATTCCAAGCTTGATCTTGAGTACAAGCTCGATATTAAGAATGTGTAACATTTTAATGTGTTATGATTAGTCATTGCTTTATTAAATACGACATTATAAGCCATATTTATTTAAATTTTTTATTCCCGTGTATATTGTATTTTGTGAATATGACCTAAATAGATTTTGTATGTTTTATAGGAAAAGACTGATCTGCGAAAAAGAAAAAAAAACAAGTAAGAAAAATCATGCGTTAAGCATAGATTATAAAACACTTTCCAACGCTTCCTGAATACTTTAACAAGACATCGTAATTTAGGGAAATAACGTAAATAAGATAACTAAGTAAACATTTTAGAAAACGCATAAAACATTTGAAAAACTGATTTCAGCAGTTACCGTCCATAGCCAAATATGTTTTCTAATTCTTTTGAACAGTCCTGTATTTGATCTGTAGGTTGATATATATACTATATAATGGGGAAATTTAGTTTAGCAATTGAAACATAACAGGTTGAAATTCTCTTTCAGCAATTTATACTAATAAATGGAAAGATACTTAAATACTTTTGTACAATCCTGTAGTTTACCTAGAACCTTTATTACACGCCACTATTTAGTTAAAATTTAATTCAAACTAAGACACTTTTAAAACTGCTGAAATCACATTTCCAGAAATTATGATTTACAGACGGCCATGTATCCAATTCTTTACGTGACCCTGTATATCATTTTATCTATATTCGACAAACATTTCTTAGCAAATTAAATGCATTTCAGCGTAAAAAAGAACAACTCATTTAAAAGCCACCTTTAAACAATTTGCGCCCATATGCAGTAACCCTTACGTGTACTTTTGTGTAGCCCTGTATACGAATTGTAGCATTTATATACACCATATACTGTGCATAAATATAGTGAATCATAAAAGCGCATATCATAATTAAAAATGCATTCCCAGCAATCATCGCTAATGAACAGTACTTCGGGTACAATATAGTATTGAAATATTTTGCATGTCCCTGTAAATGCTATATGCACTTCGTATTATACGTGAAATAATTTATAGTATGTAAACTTCAGCGACGTATGTAAATTTCATTATATATGAAATAGATTAACATAATTAAAGTACGCCATAAACAATTCCCTCCACACCTATATCATTATGTATTGGAATTCCTTTTTTAGCCCTGTAAATGAACAATAACTATTCTATGCATCGCATATTCAGCAGAATGCATATTTAAATGCGCTTCATAAATGCATATCAATTTTATTCTGTTTGAAAGCGTGTAAAATCATTAAAAATCCTTTGAAACGATTTTTTTCCATAGGCCGTAATGTAACGGAATACTTTTGACTGTCCCTGTAAATGAACTAAACATGCTACAAACTTCATTAGAAATAAGGAACGTGTTATGGTAAACGTCAATATCTAAATGTTTCAGGGAAATCCGAGTTTAGTTACGAGAGTTAGAGCGCGGACAGACAGCCATACAGAAAAACGGACAGGCAAACCGAAGTTAAACACTGTTAATCTGTTTAAAAAAATATTCATTCCTATATTATGTAAATAAATATGAACTTAAATATATATATATATATATACTAAAGTAGTTTAATTTATAAACTTCCTATTAGACACGAAAAACTTTTTATTTCAATGTTTAAATATCATATTTTACTTTTAGTGCGGATAATTACGTATATCATAAACTTAGAAAATAATTTTATAATAGACGAAAATTTAATAACCGCTTCAGAATGTCCATAATTAAATGTTAGATTAAAATCACAAACCAAAAAAAAATGCTTATATACAATTAAAAAAAATAAATATACCAATTTGAAAAACACTAAAAATAATAATTAGTATTTATAATTGTACTATTAAACAACAATAAATTACAATAAATGAATTAAATGTATTATTAGATTTAACAATATCTCAAAAATCTTTGCATATGTTATAAGAAATTTCTATTATTTTATAATTTTGGCAAATGCTAAATCTGAAAACCATTGGTATGAAGATTTATGATTTTAAATAATAATTTAAAATATTATTAGCACCAAAAGAAAAATCTTTGAAAAGTTTCACTAGTATAATACGTAAAAATACATTTTCCCAATATAATGCTAATTTCTAATCTGAAATAGTTTCGTAATATAATAATCGAAAATCATATTTAACTCCAAAATAATAATGTCTATAACTACTGTAAGTGTTAGTAATCAGGAAACACAAAACAGTAAGAAGCCGAAAAAAATTCCAAATCATTTTCTCAACATATTTTCAATCTCAAGTAACAGTAAATTAATCTTTAAATTAATTCCACTCTGAATGCAGTTATGAATCAGTCTCTGCGCAGCTGTTTTTTTTTCTTTTCTTTTTAAGTGATCGCAGATTAAGATATTTTTCAACGCAGCATCGAATAGGAAAATGTTTCTGAAAACAATTGCAGAACAGTCCCTTACTAATATAACATAAAACTATTTAAGTCATCATAATATACAAAACAGGGATAAAACATTTAAATTAAATAAGACTTACATTTACGTCCCATTTATAATATCCGTGTATTTGTAATATTTTAAAATGGCGGGCTTCTTTCTCTTATTTTATAAAAAAGTGTTGTAGACTTCGTGATGTTCTAAACAGAGTAAACTTCCGGCATCTTCTCTTCTGTGCGCAGACGATTTGGATTTTCAGCAGATGTTCTTTTTTATCGTTATTTGTTTTTGAATACAACAGATTTCGAACTCAGATGCGCAATAATTTTATGAGACTGTCTTTAATTAAAATTTTCTTTTTGGAGAATTTTCCAATGTATTTTATCTTTTCTTTTTATCGGTTCCAAACAATTTAAGTTACAATGGATTGTAAAGGTTCTTTTTGTAAATAATAATAATAATAATGATAATAATAATAATAATAATAATAATTAGAGTTTATTAGATAAAACTTTGTTTAAATTTTTAAAATGAGTAAATATCAATTTAATGGTAATAATGAACCCCCCCCCCCCTTTTCTTAAAGTAAAATTTGTTTCACACGTAATAAATACAAAATATCGCTCACCCGCAAGAAAAGTGACACATCTCGACAAAAGTAAATTTCACAGGGGAGGCAAAAGAAAATGTGCATGATTTTACTGTAACATGAAATTATAGCACTTAACTCTGCATACAAGAATTAAAAAGTGCATAAAAGCGTAAAGCACATAAGAATGAAAACTTAGGATGTGGTTTGGAGGGTTGGATAATTTTACCTCATTACATAATCCACCCCTCTTCTTTGGTTACAAATGGACATATAGCATAATAACGTGATTTTTCATGTAGCTAAACTTATGAAACTGTTTGTGTAACAAGACGCACCTATGACAAATCTTTTAGTGGAATAAAACGCAAAATGAATTTCTGTGAGATGTGTCACTTTTCTTGCGGGTGAGCGATATGTTCTTAATAAATAAAAAAGGATTATCGAGGATAAAATAAAAGAATTCTTTGACAATCTGACAATCTTTTCATATTAATTTTCTGTAAAATAAAACAATTTGTAAAATAACTTTTTTTTAAAGTCATATCTGTAAAATACAAATTTGAAATACGAATAATTAATTATTATCATGCGTTTTGCATAAATTTTGTATATATATATTTTTTTTTTCGGAAAATGTTAATTTATTTGAAAAGTCTGAAAGAAGTAGAATTTTTTCAAAAATAGTTACTTAAAATAGTTAAATAGTTGTCAGGAAAACAAACTCTCTCAAGAAAAAAACTCCGACTAAACTCTGAAGACTCTTTCTACGTGCTCATTAAAAGCTGCAGACTTAACTGTAATAGAAAATTTTTAGTTTGAAACCACAGAAGTGTTTCGAATACCACTGGTTGGCAAAAAAAATAAAATAGTTTCCTCTTTGCAAACTAAATACTGTACAGATTTAATACTCCTAATTCTAAATATGTTATCCAAATTGCTTTAATGCTTGTATCGTGCACTTTATATATTATGTCCCCCCCCCCCCCTTCGTGACAGAATTTATCATTTGCTATCCACTAATATATTTTCATTCCTCATGCCGCTGTAACTCGGGACTGTTTAAAATACTGTTTAAAATATTTCTCTTCATTTTCAAAGATTTTAAAAGTTCATATTTTTTTCACACTGTGACTTACAATATGGTGGTTTTTTTTTTTTTTTTGGTTTTTTTTTTTGTCACATATATGGCGTGATGTACGTTACATGCAATGACATAACAATGACGTCTCAATTTTTTTTAATTGATAGAAAAATATAATTTTACAGTAAATAACATGTTTTGAAGAATTTTTGTAATTTTTTAAAGTTTTCTAAGAAGTTCACATCTCAGTCACAACGTGACATCACTGAGTAGTGGCATTTTGGTCACAGATGTGACGTGACCACAGTGACTTACAGTGACGTCACAATGACGTCACCATGACCATGCATGCTATGAGGGTTGCTTTCTATCAGAATAACTATACATGGCAATTATATCTACTTACAAATGAAATTGACTTCGTAAATCTGCAGAGCAGAACCTTAGCATGGGCAATGTTCATGATACAAAATAAATAGAAAAACCACTAACGTGTCTTTTATACTCGTACGCAATAGAAGACAAAAAACCTCCAACTGATGCTCGTTGGCTAAAAACAGAAAATATTCTTTTCAGGTTAGATATGATATCTAAAGATTAGAAAAACAAGCCAATAAAAAATTACCCTACTGTCACAAAAGAAAATCGAACTGAAAGCAAATTCATCGTTCAGTCTCTTGAGTAGCGCCATATCAACACGTCGCCGACATGAATATGAATGTAATTAATTTGAAATAGAAAAACATGATTTCTGTTTTCCCTTCATTTTGATCAAAATAGCATTAAAATGATTTGAAATAGAATATAACACGTAATTTTGAAGGAGGAAAGGTTTCCCCCCCCTCTATACATGAATAAATGCAATTTTGAATGTAATTGTATTGCACAATGATAAAGCAAAATAAGCCCCAGGTTATGCACGGTTCCCATGTAAATTACCGAAACAATAAATAACTGAAACAATAAATAAGTAAAACAGGATATAATTTAAAATGCAATGCTTAAAAAAAATTAAAAGCGCCATTCGATTCCAAACCAATTTAATAGTCACTCTTATCATTTTATGCTTTTACGCATAAAAACGAGCCCATGAATATGTAAGAAAGTTTCATGTTGTTCAGGAGGTAAAAATATTTTTTAGAACAACTTCAAACTGAATTACGTTTCATGGAAATTTCAATTGTATTTATTAGATTTGCTTTGAAGAAAGAATAATCGGTTAAGTGCGAGTTTCACTCGCGTACAAAAAGTTCTGTACAATAAATTTAAGCGTTGACTTTGTAAAAAACTTGCCATTGTTCTATTAAATATTTATCAATAATTGAATTCAATTGGAATGAAAAAGATTGACTATTTATCGTTATGATTCGCCTTACCTAAAACAAAGACCTTGTACAAAGTTTAAAGTTGACATTGTGACAAATGCGCCTTGAAAGGATGTTGCAAAGTTGCATCGCCGCCTTGATCTGTGATGCCTTTATCTAGAAAGGTTATTAATTAATATCTGCTAATTATCCAATATCCTTTTTGAAAATTATTATCAGCAATCCTTGGATGATTTCGTGACGATAAGTACCTCGAACTCCCCCTAATTTCCTCATTGAGCGCCCGCAAAGTAAAGTTTATGTATAATGGAAAAGTGCGATTTTCTGAAAAACTATATGACCTAGGACAGGGTTGGCGAACATATGGCACGCGTGCTAGAGTTGGCACGTAAGACAATTTCTCTGGCACGCGAAAAAATAAATTTTATAATTATTATACAGATGAAATTTAATTTCTATTATAATGAATAAAATTTTGTTTCATACGGACAGACTATCACAAATAAGGCAATTATTTTTGAATGAAAAGAATTTTCTTTTCTTGCGATGTTATGCAGCGTTTGCGACATGTATTTTGCCCTTCTGTATGATTTTTATAATGCTGTATTTTTCAAATTAATTTTTTTAGACAGTCCCTTCAGTAAGATGGCAAATGGATCCAATTTATAAAACTATCAAAATATGAATCAGGTATAAAGCATTTTCCATCGAACATACAGCAGTAAAAATCTCATCAATAATTTATTGATACAATGCTTAATGCAACTTGGATAATCATAACTAGATGCATAAATAATAAGGTCAAAAATTTCTAAAATAAAATTTCGTATTTTTATTTCCTTATCATAGTGAAAATTATTACATAAATGAATCATATTTACGAATTAAAATTTTAATTTAATGGTTTATTCAAATATGCAGAGAAATAACATCTGATTTTTTAACTAGTGTTTTGTATAAACATCGTACTTTGCAAAATTATTTTACGCCAAAATGTGGCACGTTACACCATTGATAGATATTGTTGGTGAATTTTTGGCACGCGCACGTAAAAAGGTTCGCCGATCCTGACCTAGGATAATGCTGCTTACTTGCTTAATGACAAAATTATTTTGCGTTTGCGTATTTGGGATAGAACATAATACAGTGAAACCTCTCTGTAAGGGCTACATACCGTTCCATCGAAAATTGGCCCTTATGAGGGGTGGCCCTTGAATAGGGGTGACAAAAAAACAACAACTAAAATAAGGAAATCACAACCTATGTAGGTGAAAAAACTGTTTATTAACATTTTCAAACTCTATATATATGATTGAAAACATTTTCTATTGAATTTTGATTAC
This sequence comes from Maratus speciosus, assembly GCA_963932465.1. NCBI lineage: Eukaryota > Metazoa > Arthropoda > Arachnida > Araneae > Salticidae > Maratus > Maratus speciosus. The sequence continues at coordinate 30,955,622 of OZ010789.1, read as the reverse complement.
TTTTCATAATTTTTTCACAGACAATTTTGGTTTCTGATGATTTTTTTTACTTTATGGAACAAATTACTTAAATTTGCATAATTTATTAATGCCTTAGAATGGGATATTAGTTCATTTGTTTATGCTAGAGTTTTTACACACAAGTGCAAAAATTGTGCTTCAATATGCATTCACAGTTTTAGTAAATGTGGAATCAGTTTTTCTAGATAACCTGTTATCCTTTGTGGGCCCACAACAAAGGGTCAAGTTTTCCCTCCAACTCAACCCCTACAGGTTGAAAGGTCTAACAAAGTGTGAGGAACACATGTTTGTCGTCCTTCATTGTGTTTCTAAATCCTCCCCATCTCCCCCTGCCTTCTTTGTTGCAAGTGCAGTTGTCTGCTGAACTCTTACCTTTTGGTTCAGAAATTTAATACATCTGTTTAAGATTTAAGGCACATGTGAAAAAAATGGCCTTTATGAGGGGTAGGTGCGGCCCCTAATAGAAGTAAATTTAGCATTATGTCTATGGGAAAAATTTTCATTCCCAAAAATATTGGCCCTTAATAGAGGTGGCCTTTGAATAGGGGTGGCCTTTAAAAGAAATTTCACTGTATTAATTTTCAGCAACAAAAAAAATAATTTATAATTGAAATGAAAAAGATAAAAAAATCCGAAAAAGAAGGAAGGGTTAAGCATGTGACAAGATAAAGATACGTTTTGACAATTATTATATAAGCAGCATAGCGGTTCTATATTTGCTAATATAAAACCAATCGTTCTAGGACGGGGGAAACATTTAAAAATGCACCCCTAATTATGATTTACGTGTGGTAATTGTTTAAATCGCATCTTACAATAAAAAAATTATAATTCGCTCCGTAATTAGAGAAAATATTTTTCTACCTTTATGTATATTTACCGTATTACGAGCACCCCTTTCCTTGTGTCATGGTGCTACCATTAATTATTTGAACACATTTATATTTCTTAATTAAAGTTTGTTTGAACTGCTTTAAGTACAAATATAAATAAAGACGAACGCTTAAAAATTCGGGGAGAGATGGAAAAAGCTAATTTCTTAGGAGGTATGCCATTGTGGTGGGAGGTAGCAAGCAGCTGAAGCACCCATTTTTTAGGGATGTCCGTTATTTACATAGCTGTCAACATTCCTTATTTTTAAAGTCAAACAAAAATATTTTGAACAAGAAGTTTAATTTATTAAATAAAATAAAAAAGAACCCCATAGAAACAAGGCACATTTCATTAAAAAAAATTTCAGGTTCAAAATTTGTTTATTTGACCTGGAGAAAACCCCGGAAGGTTGGCTTGGCAGGTATGTATTTATAGTTATTGAATTTTTTTTTTTTTTTTTTTGGGGGGGGGGGGTAGGGAGGAGGGGTTTAGGTATATGGGGCGCTAAGTGAAGTTCTGCACACAGGCTCCGGATACTTCTGGCGCGCCCCTGCAAAGAGTTAGTAGACAGTTAATGCAAAGCCAGGAGAGATTGCGCGGTCGGAGAGATTGCGCGGTCGGAGAGATTGCGCGGTTGAGGAGATTCCGCACAAAGAGGTTCGGGAGGAAGGAGTAGAGTGCAGGCCCAACGACTCCAGGTAGTTGTACAACAGCATTAGTAGGGTGTCTACTTAAATATGTAGATTGGTTGATTCGAGAGTTTAGGATAATCCATTGTTATTTTGTTTTGTTTTCCCAAGATACGTGATTGAATTTTCATAACTCTTCGTAAGAAGTTCTATACAATTCGAATAATACAAACAATTTTAAGCTTAAACGATTTCTCATACGGTACTAACCTGGATTATCGGTGTGAACACCAACGGTTCGTTTTAGAAGCGGCAATGTTTAAATTAAATACGCGCAATTTCTCCTACCGAAATGGGAGAGTTTGTATTTGTTACTTAGGAGAAATGGCGCATTTCCCCCATTAGTTTCCATGCAACGTGAGATTACGCAGCTTATTGGTAAATTTGCATAAGTTGCAAGTGACATGTAAAACATATAAATGAGTCAATTTTGAAATAATTTTTGAAAAACTCATAATTATATAAACTAAATTTGGCAATAAATTTTATCGCTAAAAAATACTTTCTCACATATTTTTTTAAAAAGTAAATGAATAATACAGTTGTTATTAAACTAATTTCATATAACTATTTTTGTTAATAAATTATATATATATATATATATATATATATATATATTGTTAATTTATGAACAAATAATTCGCTAACATATTAATTTTGTTACTAAACATAAATTTTCTAATAAATGATTTTTTTTTTTGCTAATAAGTTAGCAGGAAAAGTTTAGTTTTCCTAGCTTTTGTGAAGACATTCTGAGTTAAGTGTCAGGAATGCTCATGGTATTAGCAGAATCCGAGCAAAAAGATAAAAAAAAAAAAGTGCCCAGTTAAACTGATGGCATTGAGCTCACAGTCTATTCACACTAATTGTATATTATACTCTTACTTCAAAGAATAATGTGTTTCGAAATATAAATTAAGGAGGATCCCCCCCTCCTGTTTTACCTCTTTATACTTAACCAATGAGCTGCCAAATCTCATCAGGGAAGCGCCTTATCAGAATAAACTGGTATACCAAATTTGAAGCAAATCAAATAGAAAAACCCATTTATCTAAGCTAAGGGTGTATTAGACCCCGGTCCGCCACTTTTATACTTAATCAGTGAACCTCCAAATCTTATCAGGGAAGCGCCTTATCACAATAAACCGGTATACCCAATTTGAAGCAAATCGGATAAGAAAACACATTTATCTAAATTAAGGTGGTATACCCCCAATAATATCCTTTATACTTAACCAATGTACCCCCTAAAGTAATCAGGGAAGCGCCTTATGAGAATGAGCTTAGAAAAAAAATTGAAGCAAATCGGATATGGCACAGATGTTATATTCGCCCCATATTGGCGCGATTTTTTTCTGACGCCAATATCATATAGGCAATGGGTATTTAACTTGCGTCAAAGTGTCGTTATTTTGTTTGATGTGCTAACCCGGATTATGTTGTTTATTTTGTTGATATTTTCGCCAAATTAGCAACCGAAAAAAATCGCGCCAATATGGGGCGATTATGACATCTTTGCCTCGGATATATCAAGAGTTATCGCGTTTCGTACATGCAGAACCTGCGGGCACATTAACTCTCAGGTTTTGACAGCCTGTGAGCTAAAAACTGGAGGAAAGAAAGCAAAGGGGGATGAGAATGAGTGCACTGAATGTCTGAAAGATAACTTTTATCAGTGACTGGATTCCAGGTATTACTTGTAGCAACTTCGGCCAGCAAACAAGAAATCATTGAAACTATGGAAATGAAATTTAACTAATTTTAAATTAAACATGTTATAAAGTAAGTTAATGTTCTTTTCCAAGCTTATCTGGGCTTCATTTTTCTGATTCTTTAATTTTTTTCTTTAATTAGAATTCATTATTTTCTCTTCAAATTCGTTCTCTTTTCTGATCCTTTAATCAATAGGTTGATATATTCACGCCTAATACAATAATATTTGATCACAAGAACCTTATTATTATTGTTAACAATTTAATTGTAGTTATTATTAATAACAATCTTTTCTACCCGTGTGCGCAATCACACCAGCCCTGTAAGGACAGATTGCGCAAAATAGCTTTTTTGGTTCTTTTTCACAGCTTTTTTATTAAAGTACAGCATAACAACAAAATAGCAATGGAAATGCACAAAAAACAAACTAAGTCAAGATTATTGTAGGATAGTTTACCAAAAAATTATTATTTAGATTTCTTATTATCATTGCATCGAATTATGCGCAGACTCTCCCAGATTTACATTCATTTAAATGCTTATTAGCACTTTAAAAGAATTAAAGAAAGTTCATTATATTATTATTTTGAAAAAAAAAATGAATGATCATTAAAAGACTAATCGTTCTTATTTTTCACTTGCTTCATCATCATTATGTTCCCTCACTAAGTCCTTTTATAACAAGATCAAACATTTTTCCTGCATTTTAATAACTAATTTGCTTTTAACTTTTTAGAAACAGAAAGCATATTTAAGGGATAATTAGCTTCCGAACTCTGTCGACCGATGAAGAATTTTGCTTTTAATGTTTCTAATAAACATCTGCTTAGTTGGATTTTTGACTACCATTATTTTAATTTCTATAAAGATATTCAGAAATTTGTAATTGAAAAATCCCCAAGAAAAGATTGTTAGTAATGCAAATATAAATAGATAATAAATAAAAGACTATATGTAAATTTGTTTGTTAAACATATAAATTCTAAGTGAAATCTCATTGTCATACGTATTACCACAAGTATTATGATAACCTCTGATGTTAGTGATGATTCGATGTTGATTCTTATATTTTAGAAACCTACAAGAATCATTATATTTTTAAACATGAAATATAATTCATATACTTTTGAAACTTCTTAAACCCTTTTTCAAAAGTTGCAACAGCTAAAAAAATTTGGTTAATATTTTGGAAAAAAAATAACATTGAAGGGAAATCTTTCTTTTTTTCCAATAGCTTTATCTTAAAAATGTATACCCACTTAAACCGTTGTTATTTAGAAAAAATAAATAAAATATGGCATAACAAATTTATCATTTTTCATACATTTTAATAGCTAATTTCCCTTTTAAAATTTTCAAAATAAAACGTATTTTTAATGGTTAATTAAATTAAAAGTCAATGAAATCACGTTATACATTCTATGCTTCAATAAAATATTTTCATAGTAGATTTCGCAATACATTAAGCATTTATTTTATAATGATGGAAAGCGGAATAATTTAAAACTCTATAAATAGTTTTAGTGTATTAGAAATACTGCGTATAATTGAACTGAAAGACAATCAGAAAATATTTAAGGTAATAATAATACGTGTCAAGGTGAAAACGTATTGTGTAGATAAACATAAGGTCGCCAATCTCTTAATCAGGCAGTAAAAGATGAACTTAAAGGTGACGTAAATCTAACTAAAAATGAACCTGAGTTTTCATCCAAATCTTTAACAATATTGAAGATATTATAGCGAAATTTTAAAAGTATTAACATTGCTTTAGATAGAATGGGATGTGCATCCTAAATTGGATAATGACATCGTATGTTTCGTCGGAAAAGTTTCGAATTATAGAAAATTTAGATCAGTAATGTTTAGGCGGAAACAGTGGTTGCTTCAATCCCTTTTGGTGACACAATAATATTTTGCACAAAGAAAAGTTTGTATGTTAATTACTTTCATCTAATAAAAAAGTCTTTATTTAATTGATAAAAGAGATCCCCAGAACACTATTGGGGGAAGATGATCAATAAAATGTAATATCGAAACTAGATCCATTTTCTGCGTCTTTCTAATTCTAAAAACTCAATTAACACCGTCTCAATTATGTCATAATAAATAATAATAATAATAATAATAAACATTCTAAAGATGCACAGTCGCCTTATCAGAATAAACTGGTATACCAAATTTGAAGTAAATCAAATAGAAAAACTCATTTATCTAAGCTAAGGGGGTATTAGACCCCGGTCCGCCCCTTTTATACTTAATCAGTGAACCTCCAAATCTTATCAGGGAAGCGCCTTATCATAATAAACCGGTATACCCAATTTGAAGCAAATCCGATAAGAAAACCCATTTATCTAAATTAAGGTGGTATCCCCAAATAATACCCTTTATACTTAACCAATGTACCCCCTAAAGTAATCAGGGAAGCGCCTTATGAGAATGAGCTTAGAAAAAAAATTGAAGCAAATCGGATATGGCACAGATGTTATATTCGCCCCATATTGGCGCGATTTTTTTCTGACGCCAATATCATATAGGCAATGGGTACTTAACTTGCGTCAAAGTGTCGTTATTTTTGTTTGATGTGCTAACCCGGATTATGTTGTTTATGCTGTTGATGTTTTCGCCAAATTGGCAACCGAAAACAATCGCGCCAATATGGGGCGAATATGACATCTGTGCCTCGGATATTTCTATCAAGAGTTATCGCGTTTCGTACATGCAGAACCTGCGGGCACATTAGCTCTCAGGTTTTGACAGCCTGTGAGCTAAAAACTGAAGGAAAGAAAACAAAGGGGAATGAGAATGAGTGCACTGAATGTCTGTAAGATAACTTCTTTTAGTGACTGGATTCCAGGTATTACTTGTAGCAACTTCGGCCAGCAAACAAGAAATCATTGAAAATATGGAAATGAAATTTAACTAATTTTAAATTAAACGTGTTATCAAGTAAGTTAATGTTCTTTTCCAAGCTTATCTGGGCTTCTTTTTTCTGATTCTTTCATTTTTTCTTTAATTAGAATTCATTATTTTCTCTTCAAATTCGTTCTCTTTTCTGATCCTTTAATCAATAGGTTGATATATTCACGCCTAATACAATAATATTTGATCACAAGAACCTTATTATTATTGTTAACAATTTAATTGCAGTTATTATTAATAACAATATTTTCTACCCGTGTGCGCAATCACACCAGCCCTGTAAGGACAGATTGCGCAAAATAGCTTTTTTGGTTCTTTTTCACAGCTTTTTTTATTAAAGTACAGCATAACAACAAAATAGCAATGGAAATGCAAAAAAAAACAAACTAAGTCAAGATTATTGTAGGATAGTTTACTAAAAAATTAATATTTAGATTTCTTATTATCATTGCATCGAATTATGCTCAGACTCTCCCAGATTTACCTTCATTTAAATGCTTATTAGTACTTTAAAAGAATTAAAAAAAGTTCATTATATTATTATTTTGAAAATAAAAATTGAATGATCATTAAAAGACTAATCGTTCTTATTTTTCACTTGCTTCTTCATCATTATGTTCCCTCAATTAAGTCCTTTTATAACAAGATCAAACATTTTTCATGCATTTTAATAACTAATTTACTTTTAACTTTTTAGAAACAGAAAGTATATTTAAGGGATAATTAACTTCCGAACTCTGTGGACCGATGAAGAATTCTGCTTTTAATGTTTCTAATAAACATCTGCTTAGTTGGATTTTTGACTACCATTATTTTAATTTCTATAAAGACATTCAGAAATTTGTTATTGAAAAATTCCCAAGAAAAGATTGTTAGTAATGCAAATATAAATAGATAATAAATAAAAGACTATATGTAAATTTGTTTGTTAAACATATAAATTTTAAGTGAAATCTCATTGTCATACGCATTACCACAATATTATGATAACCTCTGATGTTAGTGATGATTCGATGTTGATTCTTATATTTTAGAATCCTACAAGAATCATTATATTTTTAAACGTAAAATATAATTCATATACTTTTTAAACTTCTTAAACCCTTTTTCAAAAGTTGCAACAGATAAAAAATTTGAGTTTAATATTTTGGAAAAAAAATTAACATTGAAGGGAAATCTTTCATATTTGCCAATAGCTTTATCTTAAAAATGTATACCCACTTAAACCGTTGTTATTTAGAAAAAATAAATAAAATATGGCAATAACAAATAATCATTTTTCATACATTTTAATAGCTAATTTCCCTTTTAAAATTTTCAAAATAAAACGTATTTTTAATGGTTAATTAAATTAAAAGTCAATGAAATCACGTTATACATTCTATGCTTCAGTAAAACATTTGCATAGTAGATTTCGCAATACATTAATTGGATTTATTTTATACTGATGGAAAACGGAATATTTTAAAACTCTATAAATAGTTTTAGTGTATTAGAAATACTGCGTATAATTAAACTGAAAGACAATCAGAAAGTATTTAAGGGTAATAATAATACGTGTCAAGGTGAAAACGTATTGCGTAGATAAACATAAGGTCGCCAATATCTTAATCCGGCAGTAAAAGATGAACATAAAGGTGACGAAAATCTAACTAAAAAATGAACATGAGTTTTCATCCAAAACTTTAACAATATTGAAGATATTATAGCGAAATTTTAAAAGTATTAACATTGCTTTAGATAGAATGGGATGTGCATCCTAATTTGGATAATGACATCGTATGTTTCGTCGGAAAAGTTTCGAATTATAGAAAATTTAGATCAGTAATGTTTCGGCGGAAACAGTAGTTGCTTCAATCCCTTTTGGTGACACAATAATACTTTGCACAATGAAAAGTTTGTATGTTAATTACTTTCATATAATATAAAAGTCTTTAGTTAATTGATAAAAGAGATCCACAGAACACTATTGGGGGAAGATGATCAATAAAATGTAATATCGAAACTAGATCCATTTTCTGCGTCTTTCTAATTCTAAAAACTCAATTAACACCGTCTCAATTATGTCATAATAAATAATAATAATAATAATAATAATAATAATAATAATAAACATTCTAAAGATGCACAGTTGCGCTATATTTTATCTGACATAAATACTAATTCATATACTTTCAAAACACATTGAATTAATATCTTCATGTTGTAAACGATAATTCGATTTTTTATGGAGGGAGTCACTTTGTGTTTTTGACGGAATACGTATATTGCGACCCTCGTGTGATGTACAGTTTTTCGTGTTCGTATTATTTACACAGTTCAACTACACCTTATTTAAAAATGTAATACATAAAAGTCAGCTTAATAAATGCCGTATACATTTCTCTACACATTCTTTACACACAATCTCTAAGTAACATATCAGTGCGATACTTTTTAAGACATGAATTTAAAAAACTTCATAAATATGTTATGATTTGATATTGGTGTACATATGTATATCATTTCCCTAATTTATAAATAAAAATACATAATTCTAATATCACAATAATACATCTGTTGTCCAATTTAACGAATATGCTGTAAACGTTTATTGGTTTAAATTTATGCGGTGCAAAAGGGGTTTAAGTTGTTACATTTCATATGTTTCTCTATTTATTTTTATGTAAACTGAAATTTAACACCGTTTTCTACTGAAAATACTCTGAAAAGTGGCTCCTTTAAAGGTGGAATTGCCAGAAGTGGTCGCCATTGGACACACAAAAACACGCACATGCTCACGTTAATATTTATTTACTATAAAATGCCTTTTCATTTGTTTATGTTTGCTACATGAGATATTTAACACTAGAACCGCCGGAAATTTTACTAAAGTGTTATAAAAATATTTTACACCAGAATTTTTATTAAAAATTATCTAACTTCTTTATTAACTTACTTCTCCGTGGTACATATTTAACTTATTTTAGAAAGAAATTTCTGGTTCGAATCGAAGTATTTTTATTTGGTACCGGTCAAAATGACCTCTACGGCGGTTCTAGTGTTAATGAAAGTATCCAATTAAAAAAGTTTTGTTTAATCTCATAAAATATATATTTAATAGGACAATCAATAAAAACAAATCTGGTGCAACTCCATTCACCTCTCCAAATAGTTTACAGTATACTATCCGCTACAATAAATAGTAATTAAGCTAAATAAAAACTTAAATCCAAATTTTAGAAAAATGAATGGTTTCCACTGAAAAAAATGACTTCGTGCTCTGAAGAATACGTACATATTCATTTGTAAAGCTATAGCGTTTTTCTTTAAAATTATGACACAATGTTTAATGAATTTACATTCCACTCAAGCTGAGATTAAGGACTGTAAATTTTAATTATAGTTTGAATAAATATTGCAATTGGAATAACAGAGTCATTCTGATGTGAGTTTTAAGATTTTTTAAATGCAGATATTTCGTCTATTTCCCTCAGCTTCTTAAATTTCTGTACGCTTTTATCCGGTTAATAACCCTTTTCTTTCTTTCTAACCGATGAACAGACCCCTAGCCTGCCGGGGAGCCCCAGCTAAACGTTTTAATACCTGGTATCGGGGCGTGGAACCGCCTAAGCGCCGCGTAGCGCCAATAAACCCAACGAGCGCCTAGATCGTATCCGAAGGGCATGTTGCTAATATCATATCATATCAATTATATTGCTTATGAACGTTTTTATGTCAGTTGCTTAACATTTATATTCTGTTGTTTGGAATTTGCACATTGCTACTCATCTTGATCTCGTAATTTGTAACGTTGGTCAGATAACGAGACTACCTGGCAAGGCACCTCCAGAGGTATAATTCACACGTAACTTGGAGGACTTTGCGCCCACGACGGATTTTACATGCACAAAGCGCCATTAGCATACATGTCGGATTATAGCCAGCAGTAGGTCTCGATCCCGAGGCCTTCAGCTGCGGGTTCGTTGCTCTGCCACTTGGGGCCATCGCTGCCCGAACTATTTTAGATTTGCATGGAGTTTTGAAGCCGAATTGTTGGTGCAGACTTGTCATTAGAAAATGGATTTAGGAGGGGGGGGGGGAAAGCAAAACTCTTTAAGACCTGACCTTCACAACTGTGTAGATGATCCTAAGGATAAAAGAAAAAACAGTTTTCACCTTTTCTGTGATTTAAAGCTGGGACTGCACCACACAATTGTGTGCATCATCCCTTGACAAAACATAACAACGGAAATTTTTAAAATATTTTTTTTCAATCAAATATCATCGTATTAAATAGGGTTAATAACCAAGTCTTTTAATTTCTACCAAAACTCTTCAGGTCTTAAAGGGTATTGCAATTTTCTTCTTCAATTTTCAAGTAAAATATATTACTAAATTAAGTGACGTTCTGGCTAAACGTGATTCTTGTGTCAATAAAATTAGATGAATGCAATAAAAAAAATATTTAACTGAATACTTTTCTTATTAAAGAAGGCATATATCGGTTTTCCCAGATATCAAAACCTTAAAATATGGATTAGATACGGCATATTCCTTGTCTGATTTGTTGATTTTTATGATGTTTTTGTGAAAATTAATTCAGCTCTTGAAAAAATGTCCTATAATATATTTAAAAAACGGGAGCTCAATCAAAGGTACAATCTGGATACTACTCTCTTCATTTATTCTAACATATACATGCACATACACCATCGCAAAAGCAAAAGATACGCCCATGAGGGCCAAAAAACATATAAAAATATTTACATACATTTAAATTCATTGTGAACATAGTAAAAGCTGATTGACCTCCTCAGCGTCAGGAGCTGGTAAATTCGTTCACTAAACTGTAGGTTTTATTGTAATATAAACATTATTTAAATTAATGTAAGCCTACAGACATAATGCAGTTTTAAAAAAATCGAGTAATGATTATTATTATTAAGGCTTGTTTTATATACGTATTTAAGTTTTTTTATACTATGTTGGAAAAATCATTTTTTTTTTTTTTTTACCACTTTAAAAAACTTAAGAGAAATCATTATAATTTTGCCCTTTTGCTGGGTAGTTAGGGGGATTTTAAAGATACATTAAAATTTCCATAATTTACTCATTTTTATTAGAATTAAAGCGCCTTTCTCCTACTGTAACTGTCTGAAAAATGATAACATGTTTTGATGAACCTAAATAAATAATTTTATGTTTCATTCAGGTTAGAGAAAAATATACATTAAAAAATATACAACAGATTTATAAATACAAAACTCAAGAGAAACGTTCTAATTAGATTATAACGAGATAGATTTGTCCTTTTGCTGGGTAGTCAGGGGTATTTTAAAAATGCATTAAAATTTCCATAATTAACTCATTTTGCATTAGCATTAAAGCGCTTTTATCATACTGTAACTGTCTTGAAAATAGCATGTTTTGATAAACCGAAAAAAGTATTTTTAAGTTTCATTCAGATTAGTGAAAATTATACATTATTAAAAAATATACAAAATACTGTTAAATACAAAACTCAAGAGAAACGCTCTAGCTAGATTCTAACAAGATAGATTTACCCTTTTGCTGGGTAGTCAGGGGGATTTTAAAAATACATTAAAATTTCCACAATCGACTCATTTTGCATTAGAATTAAAGCGCTTTTATCATACTGTAACTGTCTGTAAGATGATAGCATGTTTTGATGAACCTAAAAAAATATTTTTAGGTTTCATTCAGATTAGAAGAAATTATACATTATTAAAAAAATATACAAAATACTGATAAATACAACACTCAAGAGAAACGCTCTAGTTAGATTCTAACAAGATAGATTTGCCTCTTTCCTGAGTAGTCAGGGGGATTTTAAAGATACATTAAAATTTCCGTAATTGTCTCATTTTGCATTAGAATTAAAATGCTTTTCTCATACTGTAACTGTCTGGAAAGTAATAGCATGTTTTGATGAACCTAAAAAAATATTTTTAGGTTTCATTCAGATTAGAAGAAATTATACATTATTAAAAAAATATACAAAATACTGATAAATACAACACTCAAGAGAAACGCTCTAGTTAGATTCTAACAAGATAGATTTGCCCTTTTGCTGGGTAGTCAGAGGGATTTTAAAGATACAATAAAATTTCCATAATTGACTCATTTTGCATTAGAATTAAAGCGCTTTTCTCATACTGTAACTGTCTGGAAAATAATAACATGTTTTGATGAACCTAAAAAAATATTTTTAGGTTTCATTCAGATTAGAGCAAAATGTACATTAGGAAAATGTACAAAATATAGATAAATAAAAAACTCAAGAGAAATGCTGTAGTTAGATTCTAACAAAATATACATTTTTCAATTTGATAAAAGACATTTATCTTTTTTTTTTTCTTAAACGGACAAAAACAGTTGCTAAATCTTACAAAAAACGTCTAATGTAGACACTGCTTTTTTCTCATGCACATTTTACTATTAAATGGATTTCAGTATTTTTTTATATATTTTTTGGTATTATAATTAGCTATGAATTGATAGTTTTTATCTTCTAAAAAATAAATTCCCTCCCAGTAACGTTAATAAAAAAAGAAAATCGCATCAATATTGCATTTTTTAATTATTATTTCTTCCGGAGCGATCAATTTATATCTTAGTTATTGCCAAAAGTTTTTAGAAAAAAAAAATATTGAAATACACTAAAAACAAACTTCGTCAAAAGACCTAAAACTGCAGGCAGTAAGTAGCCGGAATACCCTTTGATTGAAAGAGAATTTTCTGCTATATGAATAATTAACTTCGGTTCGCGATTTTTTAGTATTTTTTGAGGGGAAAAAATTGTGCAAAAATTCCTTTTTTAATACAAAAAAGTAACACGCGCTACAGTTGTCAGAAAATCACAGTGATTTGACTAAAATGCAAGTTTATATAGGAGGATTTCAGATAGTTTGTTAAATTGGTGAATTCTCTATATTTTGAGCGGAAATGTGCGAATCAAATAAGAAAGCTTCATGTTTTAACACTTTCAGACCGGAGTTTAACGCTGTAAGTAAAATATATATATGTATATATCATGTTAAAATATCATAATAGGGTGCTAATAAACATGTTAAAGAAAAAAGAATTAAAGGAAAAGTAATTATTTAAAAGAATGGGAAAATGTCCACGGGAATGGACAACCGGTCTATGAGGTTGCAAATGTCAGACATTCAGCGCTTGAACTTCTCTTACGATTTTTGTTCTAAATATCAATTTCTTTACGTAACAACGCTAGATAAAGAAGATATAACACTAAATAATGCTCGAAAAGTTCATATTTTAATAATTTTATTGCATGTTAGGAATATATGCATCAACAATACATAATTTTACAAAGCATTTAAACATATTCCTGATTTTATTATACCAAAATAGATGAGTTTTATGTTATTTCACATGGAAATAAAAAAAAAAAACAATTTCTCCCTTTGGTAAAGCATAAATGCACTGTACATTTATTTAAGTAGATATGTGTTTTACCACTGCAACCGTAACTTTTACACCGGGTTGCTTCCCGTTTATCATCAAATTTTGGCAAATGATCTACACAGTCATTGACAATCTCAGGATGAGGCCGAACTTCTACCACTCTTTGAGATATCCTTTTATTTTCCATAATAGGTGATAATGATGGTCTCCCCCTTTGTTTATTTTTTGCTAACGAACCGTAAACAGATCTGAAACTAATCTTCTTCTGAAATTTAACAAATCCAGTATTTTGAAAACTAAAGAAAAGCAGAAAACTGCAGAAAACTGGGGGGCCCCCTTCTATCTATCTACAAAATTTTTTTGTGAATAATATGGAAGTGGCTACTGCTAAACTTCATAAATATTGTATGTATGCATCAATTTTGTACTCGGTTCTGTTCACATCTGTAAACAGGGTATCACAAAAAGGATGATCACAACTTCAAGAAAAAATACTAGTAGGATAATAGTAGAAAAAATGATAGATAGGTTGACGCGAGTATTCCTTTGTAAACATTTACTTTGCTTATCTACGTACTGTCGAAGAGCCGAGTTCAGTTTTCTCTCTAGGGTTCAAAATATACATGATAAGGAATTTTTGAAAGAGAGGAAAAGAAAAAGGAATAACAGTTACAAAAGTATTAGTGAATAGTAGACATACACTCCTTGAAATTCCACGCTTTCAGAAATGTTCAACGCAACACCTGAATGCAGAAAGTCACGGAAAGAGATGCATTTCTATAAGATATAAGTAACGAACGGGCGTTATAGTAGTCGAGATGTATAGGAATAAAATAAAAGGGAGAGAATGTGAAAGAAGAATGCGGACGCAATAAATTGCAACCATTCTGACCGCTACATACTGGTCAGCAGGGATGTTCACGTTTTTAGAAAAAGAAAATGGGCATGATGTATTATGGATATGCCCAGATGTGTATGGGTTAGTCGTTAGGAATTTTGGCGGGAAAAGAAAATTCACAGGTGCGTAAATGTATGTGCCCCTCACAAGGCGGAGAAAATAATTAAAGGAAGAAATTTAGGAATAGAAAGGAAAGGGGGGCTCAGGCGAATAGGAAAATATATATTGTACGAGAACATCCAATAAATGCAGAGCTACACAGGATTGGATTGCAAAGGGGAAACAGATAAAAATTAAGAGGGGGCCGAAAGAGAAAAAAGAGCTGAGCAGGAGAGAAGAGGATTCAGAAAATGATGTTTTTCGGAGCAGCGGCAGGAATTTGGGTTCTTAAAAGTTTTTAGGCAGAGCGCGAACTTTGGTTTTGTGTTGACAATATTCACTGGATGATATACCTGTCCCCAATGATGAGCATGGATTTAAAAGGTGAGTGGGCTATATGTACCCTATTACAGTATTCCATAACGAGGCATTCCTTTTACAAGAGTTAATACTTAATGTAATATTTTACGTGATAGGTTATAAATTATGTCTTGTTTAGTGAACGATTCTAAATGTCACAAGTACTTAATGTTGATCAAAGTGTAAAGTATTTAATAAATGTTTAATTCACAATATAGTGATTCTTTCACATTCTTTGCACTAACTTAGATTCAGTGAGTTCCGACTCAGCTGGGCCATAATCGCAATGTGTTCTCGTAAGGGGAAACTAACACTTTCACGCCAACAATTAATAACAAACAGATGTCAAACAGTTTTCAAGGAGTAGTCGGACAGTACGTTATAAGATGTCTAAAAGAGAATGCCCCAAATTGGTCACAATTAATTGTTTTAACTTGCCACGTTACGAGGAAAACGTTAATAAAGAATTTCTTTTGAAAACAATAATTACTAAGTTGTTGTAGTAAAATTTTAATCATTAGTTTTCCAATGATATATATATATATATATTTTGCGTGGGTGGTGGGGATACTGGAAGCAGATGGGTCCACACTCCAGTCCTAAATGTTTGAAAAGGTATGAATTTTGATCAATTTTGGCTAATTTTAATCAATATGCACTTTTTAATGAAAATCCTGATTGCTCTCATGGGGGGGCCCTAAACAGGAGGGCCCGGGGCAGTTGCTCCGCATGCCCCTGCATAAGTCGGACCCTAGCACTGGTGATGTATTCCAGAACTTCTAAATCTTTAGAATTTTTCAAATTATATTTTTCTAAAATGAAAAATGAATATTTAATCCTCCTGATAACTTTCTGTTGTTTTAAAAATAATTCTAATGCCTAATATGAAATCGATTTCAAAAACATTGTAATTCAACTATTTAAAGAAACACAACCACCAGCACCATATGCCATTGTAATGGAAATGTAAATTTGGAGTTCATTTTTTTCTAAACTATAACCAGTAATAAAATAAAACTATTTATAATGCTAAGGTTATTTACAAACATTATATAAAAAAATCACTGACACATTAGAAGAAATTATTCATAAAAATCAAAACAAAAGGAAAACTCATGTTTTTGCATACCAAAGCCTGACGCCTTTTTTAAACAAAGCAAACTGTGAACATCTGTTGACAGTTGCCAAACCAAACACCGCAAAGATGTCAAAAGGATTAATTATTCAATCATTCATGGAGCCAGTTTTAACTCTTTTCGGTCAGAGAATTAAACGAAATAAGGTTTTAAAATGTATGTCCACTGTAATGAACACCGGGTTTGAAAGGGTTAACGAGAATAGGGAAACAGAAAGAAACTTTCAATTCATTCTTTTTTTCTTTCTCTCTTTTTTTTACAATATAGCTCCAAGAAAAAGACACATTATTATATCCTGTTATGCATGGGAGCATTTTTGCCGTTAGTGTCTGTCAGATTGCGAAATGCATAATTTTTAAACTAGCTGTAATTTCGTTCTTTAAAAGAACGATAGTACTTGTGACGCCTTGTGTTAGTCAAACAATAGCCTTCACTAATAAGTCAGTCATTAATTCACAAATAGAAATGTACTTTTCAAGAAGTTCCACCTTTTACTTTATGTAGGATAAAATTATTTATAATATCTTTCAATTATTTCTGACAATCAACGTTTTGTTCAATTTAAATTGGAAATAATAAACATTGCGCCGATTTTTTTCTTACAGATTTGAAATTGTATTTTCTTGTCAAAAACTTCTTCAAATAAAATCCTTACTTCATTCAATATTTGAATTCTTCAGTTGAATAAGAAAAATAGTTACAATGTACTTTCCAATTGTGTCAGAAACATCATTTAAATTCAATAATAAAAATTGCTTAAAGTGCCAGAAGAAAAATAAGTTAAAAATAATGATTCAATTTGAAAATTTAAATATACGGCGCAAAAATGAAACATATTGATTATTTATTTACGAAGTAATGTGTGAATTTATTTATTTGTTGAATACTAGAGTTTTAATATTTTTATTTATCCCAAAGGCTATAGGACATCATTTACATACGTTTAAAAAATAACATTTGATAAAACTTTAAGATTTATTTAAAAGAGCTTTGAATATGCTTAGAAATGATAATCTAATATTGAAGACAATTTAAATTTTTAAACAATGTTTTGATAAAAAAAGTGGTATTTTTTTTACGATTTTTTTGAAAACCTTTATCTTTGATGCTAGTTAATATTTATTTAAGGTAATTTATAATAGTCTCGGGTATGATAACATAATTTAAAAAAAAATTTGAAAATTCAAATTATGCTTTAATGAAAAACGAATTGAAAAGAAGGTTTTTGTGCAAAAGGAATAATACATGGATATTTTATTTCAAGCTCCGCAAAGATCATTGTGCTATAAATTTCTTAAAAATTACTTTTCCAAAACTAAAGAAAATATTAAGAATAAAAACAAATTTCCTGTAGATATTCTTGAGAACCTGGCATTCGATTAGGTACTTACATATTATTTGGGACAGGTCAGATGCAATTGCGCCAAGCATGTCGCCAATTATACGAATTTCAGTAATCCTTATATTTTGACAACTATAAAACGTAGCATACGTAATAAGACCTATAATGTAATAATAATAGTACGTAATACTATAATTTATTTATTTATTACAGTTTATAGCTTTTTTTGTTATTTATTATAGTTTATTTAATATATTTTATTTATGCATTTATTCATTCATTGTTTTTTATTTACCATTTTAAACAATGTTATGTATTTAATAATTACTGTTTTGAACGTGATCGGCAACGATAAAAAAAGATTGGCAATTGGAAAACTTTTTTGGCGACCTATCTCCTAGACAGAAAGCAAATACAGTAGAACCTCTTTTATCCGAAACTCTTTTAACCAAAACTATCGATTCAGTCGACGTTTATTATACACTCTTATTAGAGAAAATATAATATATCTTTTTTTCTCTTGGGGAGTGTAGAGGCACAAGTAAAAAAAAACAGGGCATTTAGATGTTTTTTTAGCATCGAATTCAACAACTCCTAACACGAGCACCAGTTGAATGAAAAAATCGCAGTAACTCATGATATTCAGTCATTCGGTAAGATTTTAGCCACTTTTATGGTCTGAAGAATCGTGGAAGCATCACGGTTAGAGGAGCCGTTGTCAAATCTCGGCTCAAACAGAAAAAAAATAAGTAGCCGATAACTCCTTCTTAAAAAATATTCTTTCATTTTACTACTTTCGCTACACACACAAAAATATTCGCAGGGGAGAAAAAAAAGGCAGCCACCATTCTGCATTTAAACCCGAACCACTTTGACTGCGCAAAACGTACTGCAATGTAAAATGGAGAAAGGGTTGCCATAATAAATGAAAGGCACCAATTTGGCGGAGCAAGCATACAAGAAAGAGCCTTGCATTGGCATAAATTGCGATGCTAAAGCATATAAAAACTGCTTTAAATTAGAGGAAATTTTATAGATTTCACTAAGATAAGATGCTAAACAGTAGTAAAGAGTTACAAATTTTGAAATTACGTATTAAACTGATTTAAATCTTATTGGCCAAGATGCGGAGCTACAAAAGGAAATTACATCAGAAATAGAAAGTTATGGAATGATCCAGAAAAAGCTTTTGCCGGAAGTACAGATTTCAAAACGATGTTTATGATTTTAAAATAAAACGAAATGCTACGTAACAAAGAAAAGCTTACAGGTAAAGTTTTAAAAAAAAGGAAATAAAGTAATTTTAGAATGCGAATATTAAAATTAAAGGAATGAAGATTAATAAAAATATTTTATAAATCAAATTAAATAAAAATATGGCAGTGGTTGTAAGCAAACACAACAGTTATATTTTCACATTTCCTTATATGAATAGCGAAATACAATTATACTGGTTGTCAGTGAAATGAGAAACAACGGAGCATATTTTAACTTCAAAAACTGATATTAATGCATACATGAAATTATTAAAATATCAGTAGTACACTATAAAAAAAAATCTTTAATTCTACAGATGTAAAGTTGCAGAAATCTGTATGCTTACTATAATTTTATGTGTACACTGTACAAAAAAAGATGTAAATCTACAAAAACAGTTTTTGTAAAGCTACAGAAATCTGTAGCTATACAAATGAATGTACTAGAATAACAGTAACCTTACTAAAATTTTATCTGTAACCCGGGCTGCAGTTACATAAAAAGTTCTAGGCATCCCAGTTTCCTAAAAAATTCCTAGTAATCCTACAGATTTTTTAATTTACAGTGCAAAAGTGTATCTGTTACATGAATTTTTGTTATTGCCGTAACATAAAATGTTCTAGAAATCCCAGTTTCCTAGAAAAATGTTAGTAATTTTACAGATTTTTTTTTTTTTTTTTTTTTTTTTTTTTTTTGCAGTGTAATAGAAACCTACACATATGAGTTTAGTGTTATTATTACAACTTCTTACTGTAATTTTGACATTGTCTTACTTACAGATACTTCTATCACTAGTACCAATTATCTATATTATAAAGGAAAAACGTGTCTGTGCGTAACGTGATATCATTTTGACGGTGGCAACAGCAGATGATTAAATTAAACTTTTTATTGCAATTTGTTTAAACTTCTAAATACTTTCCTTATTTTCCTTATTTACCCCATCGAATAGGGAGAAAATTTTACTTTCAAATTCAATTTATTTGAAAACTATATCTCAATTCATTTGAAAACTGTATCGCAATTTACTCAATTTTAACTGTTTTTAAATTAATTTTCAAGCATACTTTTTTTTTTCAAGCCTGTTTCAATCGCGTGCAGATGATTACGAAATATAAATCTGTTGCATTTAAATCAATATAAATAGATGATCATTTGAATCCAGCACATAGTGTGCAACGAAATAAATAAATAACAAGTAATATAAAAATTTTGTTTTTAAAGTCAATCCCTACTTAGTTCATCAAAGAAAAAATTAATATAATCCCTTAAGCTAATATTAGTTTTTGTTGCATTAAAATATCTCAATTCGTTGATTTTTTATAAGAAAGTGGGTTTACAATGGAAGTCTATGGGATTTTGGCGAAATATTAGAGATATCGCCAAGTTGGCGTCACTTTTGGCGACTCATTTTGGTCGCCAAATTTGGCGATATATCGCCAAGTCATAAACTTGGCAGTATTTGGCGACAGAACAGGGTCCCTCCTATGGTAACCCCCCTTATAGATATGAAGATGCATTAAATGCTGTTCGATAACCAATGGCCGGCATTTTGTCCCCCATGTAAAATTAAAATTAATTAATTAAAATTTAATTAATGAATTAATATTTGAAAAAACTATATTATCTTCAATTGTCATCCAGTACAAGTTTAAAAAAAATTATTTCAACTTGATAGGATGAATAATAAGTATTTTATTAACGATTGAAAATTTCAACAAGATATATAAATAAATAAATAAATAAATAAATAAATATAGAGAGAGTGTTAACTAATAGTAGAAAATGAAAAAAAACATAATTTAAATAAATCAGAAGTTTGAGACATAATATAATTTCGCGCTTTATCCACCGAAATGAACATAATCAAAAAGGCTGATTTTAAATAGATTCTTCGGAGATTTTTTCGGATGTCATATCCTCACGTGAGGCCAATATGAAAGTATCGCTTTTAATACGTTTTAAAACTTTATCTGAACGCATTATTGCTATTTTTCATATAGATATGTTTTTTAGTATTGTTAGTGGACATACTAAAAATATATTTGCTGTGAAAAATCTTTTAAAATTATCAATTAAGAAAAAGGGAAAATCGTTAAAGAGTATTTCACCGCAGTCTTTGAGATTATTGGTTGATACGTTTTCTCATTAATTTTTGATGAACTACAATTATTTTTATCAAACAATGTGCGATATAAAAATATACTATGTCAAAAATCGCTTCCAGAACCTTTCCGAAAATACCTTATTCGTCGCTGTGCCTTTAGTAAGTGCAGAGGAAAAAGGATTTCAACATCAGAAATAATATATAATGTTTTTCACCTATATTGTATAACCCGGAGACCAGGTTGAATCCTCTGGTATTATTAATAAAAATAATGTCCATTAAAATCGAGAGCAAAAAGCAAAAATTTGCTTATTAAAATCCAGAATAAAAGCAAAATTTGTCTATTAAAATCCAGAGGAAAAAGCAAAAATTTGTTCCTTAAAATCCAAAACAAAAAACAAAAAATTGTCTATTAAAATCCAGAGCAAAAATAAAAAATTTGTCTATTAAAATCTCGATTGAACAAACCATTTACGACATTACAAAGATACAAAACTGGAAATAATTTTTTTAGGTATGATTACTGGGTACTTTAAGATGCTGAAGATGCAATAATTAACACATAAACAATTAATAATAAGGCTTAATAAACTCCCAAATTACAAAAGAATCCTGTTTTCGTGATAGAAAGATTTACAACAGTTATATGTTACAGTTAATTATTTTAAATATAAAGGATGTGCAAACATGACTAGGTCTTCCATCAAGTGAGCAATAAATCAAATAATATTTAAAACAAACAATATCTAACATTCCGAGATTATTAAAAACTATTACTACTGAAATGCTATAGCAATTTACATAAAAAATTTTAAGTAAAAATAAATATTTCTCTTGTGACCGGAAAAAACATATTCAATCTTATATAACATAAAATGAGAAAGTATTAAGAAAAGTATAGGGTGCCCCAAATTTATCTTTGCAAGTTTGATCCTCCATAAAACCTAAAGAAATAAGACAGCGAAGTTCGGTTTTGTGTGGGTATAACAGCAACTCATAAAGTTTTATTTGTACTGAAAAATATTTTTTTGCTTTCAGGTACGGCCCAGTAAGATGTATAACTAGTTATGTCTACACAACAGGAAAAGACCCAGTGTTTGTCCTGGTTCATAGAGACGAAGTCAGAGCACAAATCGAAAAGAATTTCCAAACAAAATACGGACTTCACCCACCATCCAGGATCTCAATACGCGTATGGCACAAAAAGTTTATGGAGACCTGTAGTGTGCTTCATAAAAAACGGCGCTGGGCGGTCAAGTACAAGTCAAGAGGATACGGAACGTATAGGAGGGATAAAACATAGAGGATAAAACTTTGGAACATGCTGTTCCAAACACAATAAACAGATTTTTGTGATCTAATTTCGTTTAAGGGGGTCTGGGACACAAAAATCATAAATTTGTCTAAAAACTTTTTATGGTATTAAAATATTCTTATTTTTTTCCTACATAAATGATGTTTAAATCATGTTTCTATCTTAATTAGAACAGGAATTATTAATTTCTTTTGTTTTGGTTTGTTTTCAAAATCTAGCTTTCAAGCAATGGTTGTCATTGAAATGACTTCTTGTGATAATGTGTTTTATTTCATGATAAGTTTTTTCACCGTTTCTCGTATTTAAATTGTGATAAGTCAAGAACCGTTAAAGATAAATAGTTCAAACTTGGAACATGTCTTTTTCAATTGTTTTAATTTAATTTTAATTCAGCAATTTTGAAAAAAAAATTACTTTTGGAAATATTATTATTTTTAAAAAATTACATCATAAAAAAAATAACTTTTCATTAAATTAATATTATTAAAAATACTAAATCAAAATTTAAACTCATATATTTCTGTTTATTTAAATGAAAAAATGTTCAAATTCTACAAATAATATTTCGAGTTATAACGATTTTTAATTACTCCATTTTTTTTATAAGTAATAAATTTTAAATATTTTGAAAAACATTATGAGAAGTTTTATCATATGATTTTGTTTAAAAATGTTACGGTTAACCATTACAAAAAAATTGAAAATTTTAAATCAATAAGTAAAATTTATTTTAAAATGTATCCCGGATCCCCTTAAGTTTTATTGTGGATCAAAGTTGTAAAGTAAAATTTGGGACACTTTGTATTTTCTTAAAATGAAATGAAGAGTTGGTTATTTGTATATATTTTTAATTATCGAGCTTGAATTCTGTTTGCTTAATAAAAGCATTCAATCTTCCTTAAATGTTTCGTTAAAGACGTCATGGGCTAGTACTTAATATTATCATCAAAAATATCTCCATATACGTGTTTACTTTAGATGTTTCTAAGAGTTTAATACAATATTCGAATAACTACATCTCAGACATAGCTAATGGAAAATCACTTAAGTTTTTTTTCTTTATAAATGTATAGATATAACAGATAAATAAGATATTTCTTGGAAAAATGCTTTAAATTCAATTAAATGTACCACAAATACCTAAAAAACTTAAGATATATTAAACTTAAAAAATTCTGAAAGCAATGATATTACTGAAAAATTTTATACTACTTTTGGAAATGGAATGTATTTAAAATTAAATGTGTCTTTAATTTGAAATTCGTATTCATGTCAAATCTGAATGAAGTAAAAGATAAATCTTCTAAAAAAGCACTTAAAATTGCGTTTTATTTAAAGTTTATTTAATCTAATGAATGTGAAATGAAATGTAAATGTATGAAAACATTTCTAAGTGAAGTATTATATCTACTTATAACGAAGAACTGGGCTTATAAATATGGATAAGCATATAGAAAAAAAAGTACAAGTCAGTTTATATGATAAACCTTTTAAAGGCAAATTATTAAATACTTACCTTTTTATGGAAATCTCAAAAGGAAATAGATTCACGAATCTAAGATAATTTCAATTTTACTTCAAAACATAAATTAGGTGTAAATAATAATAATGATAATAATTCATATATGTTTTATAAGTGTCCGTAATAAGGTATTGAATTAAATACATTATAACATTAAAACCAAAATTCACCAATTATAATTAAAATATAATTGTATTTATATTGTATCAATAATAATTAAATAATAAGTATATCCAAATAACATAATAGCAAATAAAGTGTAATCTACCATAATTTTAAATATATTTTCTTTGAAACATAAGGCCTAAATAATAATGATAATAATAAATATTATTAAAACAGTTTTATAAGTGTCAGTTATAAGGTATTATATATAATTTGTCCTAAATCTAAGGTAATTCCAATTTTACTTTCTTCAGTGCATAAATTAGGAGTAAATAATAATAATAAAAATAATTCATATATGTTTTATAAGTGTACGTAATAAGGTATTTAATTAAATGCATTATAACATTATATCAAAAATTTAGCAATTATAATTAAAGTATAATTGTAGTTGTATTGTACCAATAATAATTAAATAATAAGTATATTCAAATAACTTAAAAGTGAAAAAGTGTAATGTACGATAATTTTATATTTCCTTCGAAATAGAAAAAGGCGTAAGTAATAATAATTTGTGTCAGTTATAAGCCATTCAAAAATAATTTATTTAAAACAAAATTAAGCGAAACATAACAAAGCAATGATGATTGAAAAATTTATAATCTTCTATAAGTCTTTTTTGGATTTTAGTTTTACAAATGCCACTTGTTCGAAAATTAACTAATAACTAAACACAATGTCAATAATATTATCTAGGAATAAAAATGCAGTTTTTTATTCCTAAGCAAAACATAACAAAGCAAAGATGATCGAAAGATATAAAATCCTTCATAGATCTTTTCTCGATTTTTTTTTTTTCAAATGCCTCTTGTTCCAAAATCAACTCATAACTAAACACAATATCAATAATGTTATCTTGAAGAAAAATTCAGTTTTCTTATTCCCAAGCAAAACATAATGTAATGATGACTTAACAATTTAAAATACAGCATAGATCACTATTGATTTTTTTTACAAATGCCACTTGTTTAAAAAACACCTGTAATAACTAAACACAATGGCGGGTCATTATCAAAATCTGTCCATGTTTTGGGAATAGCAAAATCTAATTTTTAGAAATAATCAGAAAGTTTTAATCTTTTGTAAATAATTAATTACCTTACCTCAAAAACATTAGAATTCAGCCATCAGCTGAGACAAAAATTACTAATTTAACATTTTAAAACTAATTTTTAAATTTTAATTAACTTGGTAATGAGGTAAGTGAGCACGGTAGTGACATCTACGGTAATGACCAGTTAAGCAAAATACTTCTATTTTTCCCCAGGCATAAATGGCAGCCATTATACCTTTTGGCCCATACAATGATTTTCTATTTTTTATATAATAAAAGCAGATTAATAAATAAAAGTTCATTTAATTATCAATTAGAAGTGGGTACGTTAATGACGTACAAAAAAATACTCACCAAAACATTCAAAGTATTTGCTTGTTTTATTGAAACTATAAAACCATTTCCTCTATAGACCTAAACCTGATAACAAGTTGACTTTTAAATAACATGTACTTGATAAAAAACTTGTACTGCCCTCTAAAATATTCCAGATGAACTTTTTGTCAGAAGCATGACAATGACACTTTTTTCTTGGGACACAGTTTAAAATATTTATTAAGAATTATAGATAAGTTTAATTAATGAAAATAAATATCTTTTTAATTAGTAGTATCTTAATAAATAAAAAAAAAGTATTAAAAAATTATAACCATCTATTTTAAATAGAACTTACAAGGGAACCACTTTTGGTGTTGCTCGCACCTAGCATCGAGACTTGGTGCGTTTTGTAGCCCTATACATAAAAGTTAGAGAACCGAACAAATTTCTCTGTTAAAATAATATTTTATATACTTTTTTATACTTTTATTTTTTTATTATTACATATTTATTTGTTTATTTCACGCCAAAAGTGAGTTAAGTCGCCAAATATGGCACTACAATTTTTCCGCCCGCTTTATCCAAAGAGAATGTGCACAACATATTACCAGAATTATATCAGATTCCGATTTTTTTTATAATTGATAGCATAAGAAACAAATAGGGTTTTTATTTTTTTTCTATGCAGACGATAAATATATAAGTAATAAATATAATTCTATAAAAGCTTCGAAGGTCATTGAAAACTATTTTTTAGTGAAATACAAAATAAACAAACTATTTTCTTTTAAAATCGTATGAAATAAAGTTTCGAATGTTTAAAATGAAATGTTGCTGTATTAAATGGTCCTTCGGTAAAAGTAATCATAAAGTAAATTAATATTTTTACACAATTTAGAAAAATTACTGTGGCGAAATAGGTTGGACATTGCAATTTCTAGCTATTACAAATTCAGTTATGACATTTGGCTAGGGTTGCCGGAAAGCTCTACTTTTGAAAATAAACGCCAACTGTTTCCCCTCCAGAAATATGAATATAAAGTTGCAATTTTTCAAAATCAAATTCGTGGGTTTTTGAAGGAATTTTCAAATTTTTTCAATATTTTATACTTATTATTAACTAATTTTTATTTTTAAATGCTTTTCTTTAAAAAAATTCAATGTTAATAGTCTGAAAAGTGGTCTCGAAAATTGCATTTTCAGAAAGTTACGCTGCTGTATAATCAAGAAATATTATTTTAACAGAAAAATTTTAACGATTCTCAAACTTCATAATATAGGGCTTTAAAATGCACCAGATCTCAATGCTAGATGCGAGCAACACCAAAAGTGGTTCCCTTGTTAGTCAAATCTTTACCTAATAAATTGCTTGTTGGGACAACCTAAAGTAGTGACATTTTGACTACAAAAGAATATATTTCTTATTTAATTTTTTTAATAAATTATAATATATCTGTAAATTATCATTAAAAAAGCATGATAGTTAAAATGGAATAATTAAAATTATAATATTTAACTATTTTTCTCTATAAATGTGAAAGGACTGTAAAACACGAAAACTTTTTGAAAATCATCCTACCACTGATGTTATCTAGGGAGCAAACTGCAGTTTTCTTATTTCAAAGCAAAACATAACAAAGCAATGAAGATTGAAAAATTTTAAATCCATCATAGATCATTTCTTGATTTTTTTTACAAATGCCACTTGTTCGAACATTAATGCATAACTAAATACAATGTAAATTACAGTTTCTTGGATGAAAACTGCAGTTTTCTTATTTCAAAGCAAAACATAACAAAGCAGTGATGATCGAAAAATTTAAAATCCAGCATAAGTTTTTTTTCTGATATATCTCGCAGATATCAGTTAAAATAGAACTACAACACTCCCCTCCACCACCACAACCCTCACCAACATTGGGATATCACGTATATGTTTATATACAGTTGGCTCTCTGTTTGACGACTTTCAAGAAACCTCGAAAAATCGTCCTTAAATAGAGATCGTCCTTAAACAGAATTTGTGGAAAAATAATATTTGAAAAACATTTCCCTTCACAGTTTACAGGCTTAGGACTATCAGTACATTTCTCAATATATTGCCGTGTTTAGAAAGGTTTTATTTATTTATTTAAATTTATTTTATGTTTTCTTTCTTTCTTTTGTTTTTATTCATATAGATATACTACATATTTTTATTGCGCAAATACGAATTGCATTAATTATACTGCATACAAGAACAACATTACAGCATACAATGTTACTTAAAGCATAATAAAAATATTTATAATACACTTAATTAAACAAGTTAAGTTTTAAAAAAATCAAAAAGTGTACATTGTTTCAATGGTGGTTTAGTTTTTAAGTACCCTTGCTTCAAGCTTTTCAAGAAGGTTGAATGAGTCATCTTCCATATTTGATGAAACAATGTTCTGGCGAAGAATATCCTTGGCAGAATTCGCATCTGAGCAAGAAGGAGGTGGTGTCTCGCTTTCTGTATCATCAGCTTCATCTTCTGCATCTGAAGTTGCATTTCCATTAGCGATGTCTTCATAAACTTCTGAAGTCGGTTGTTAAAACGTCTTCGTCACATGGGTAAAGTTCATTACACCCTACTCCTTTATCTGTACTCATCTGAATTGCAAGAAAACTTGTTTTTCTATCAGAGGAAGTTCCATCGTTTAACATGTTTAAAGGGATAGGGAAAAAAATCTACGTGAAAAACGTCGTTAAATAGAAACAATTTCGTCTTTAGATAGATATTTTTTTTTACTTAAAGGAGCCGGGATCATTAAATATCGTCCTTAAATAGAGATCGTCGTTAAGTAGAGCGACGTTAAACAGAGAGTCGACTGTACTTTATTCTCCTCATGCAGGTAATTCTCCTGTTCTACAACCTAGAATAAATTCAGAAAACAATGTTTAGAGGTTTCTTTGTTGCTGTTTTAATTGTATAATTCTGTAATATTTCCCTTTAAATCTAGTAAATTGATGGTGGTTAAAGGTCTGTAAAACCGTACGCATAGCAACTTGTAATTATTTTTTAGTTCTATAATTTATCCAATAATACATATTTATAATCATCATTTGTTCTACCAATTTTATTTTCAGACATTAAAAACACACTAAGATTTCATAGTTTATCATACAGCCAAAAAATAAAGTATATATAAGTTGTGACATGTACGCTAACACAAATATTCAAGATATATATATGTTTTAAAACTTGTGACATGTAAGCTATTTTTTGGCTGTATGATAAACTATGAAATCTTAGTGTGTTTTTAATGTCTGAAAATAAAATTGGTAGAACAAATGATGATTATGAATGATATGACATTATAAAAGAATAGATTATAAAAAAATACATATTTAATTAAATTTATCATAAATGTGGACTTTCTACTTAGCCCTCTGTCGAACAATCCACACCCTCCCCCCCCCCAAAAAAAAAAAAAAAAAACTTCCTATTACAACACTCAATGTATGAACCATACCCACAAGCCACTACTTTAAATGTGTATGTCACTAATTTAAATGTATGTATATATCTCTTAACCGCAAGAAAAGTGACGCATCTCGACACAATAAATTTCGCATTTTATTCCACTATTAGGTCTGTCATAGGTGCATCTTACAACAGAAAATGTTTCTTAAGTCTCGTTATACGCTGAATCGCTTTATTACGCTACATGTCCATTCTTGACCACAGAAGGGATTTGGATTGTGTGGGGAGGTAAAATTACACAAATTTCAAATCTCATCAACGTTTTCGTTCGTAAGGGTTTTATGCTTTTATGCACGTTTTTACTCCTGCATGCACAGTTAAGTGCTAGAATTTCATGTTATAGTAAAACTTGCAAATTTTCCTCCCGTTTGCCTCTCCTGTGAAATTTACTTTTGCTGCGATGTGTCACTTTTCGTACGTGTAAGCGATATAACTTGTATTTACTTTTCATATACACATTTCAGAACAATTTTAAATGTTTTAAGTCTCTTTACTGCAATATAATGCTTTCAGAATGCATCATATTTTACTACTAGGAATGAAATTTGGACATAAAAGGACTTTTGGAATGCAATAAAATATATTTTTAAACTGTGATTTTTAAAAGAAATTCTATAAACAAATGTTATAAGATCTTGTTTTTGACATTTTCAAAAACCAAACAGAATTTTAACACTTTGCCTTTTCTTCGGAACTATATACTTCCATACCCGAGAAAAGATATTCTTATATCTCTGAAATATATGATAAAAACGTAGCTCATATCTTAAAATACAATGATTGAAGATACAGATATTATTTTCAGCTCATGCGAAATGCATTTCAAAAAACATAAAATCAATGCAAAGAAAAAAAAAAGAAGCAATAAATATAAGTTTCGGTAAAGTTGTAAAACCCTTGTGTAAATGTGTGAGATTCATAGAATGTCAATTTTAATAAGGTAAATTAAGGTAAAATAAGGGTGTGCTTATAGAGGGACTGAGAGTGGATTTTATGTAGTATCTCTCTATTCACAAATAAAAATATTTCTTTTCCAGCAACAAAAATATTTTCATGTGAATATTAAAATGGAAAAAAATTTTAAAAATAATAAATTCATTAATACGCGTTAAAAGCAGTAAATAGAAGAAATTACGTCCTATTAAAAATGATCTAATAATAATATTAAAACTAGTTGGATGTCCCAATTCCAAAACTTTCTTCTATCTTATACATAATATTTCAAAAACAAGTTACATATGCTAATACTTCAATATTTTTAGTCAATACTATACCAACTTTGATTTTCATCTTAAATTTCTGCTTCAGTCAATTAAACGGACTAAAAGCGAGTTAATCAATATCATGATGTTTGTTAAAATTAATAGTTTTTTTCTTATTCTGATGTTATCAGATGTTTGCGAATAGCCGGCTTAGAAAAAATCGAGTTCCCGCCTCTGTTTGAGCCGCCGATGGACAACAGAACTACAAAAAATCAAGAAAAGCAAACAAAAATCTCTATCACAGAGCCCCTTTACCGCGCAATATTTCCAAATTAAAGGAGAGCCTGTTGGCCAAAGCCAAAAACATGCACAAAAAAATTTGGTTCAATTGTATGCATAATTTTATACACTTTTCGATAGTACAATAAAGAAAATGGCTCAAACATCGCTATTAGAACGCCCCCCTTCCGGCAGATTTTTTCCAAATTCAGGGAGGACTTGTTTGCCATAGCAAGAAACGTACACAAAAAATTTGGTTCAATTCTATGCTTAACTTCATACAATTTTCGATGGTACAATAATAAAAATGGTACATACACCGTAATTAGAGCGCCCCCTTCCGACGGATTTTTTCCAAATACAGGGAGGACCTTCGTGCCATGACCGAAAACAAACACAAAATATTTGCCTCAATGCTATGTATAACTTTATATACTTTTCGATGGTACAATATTCAAAATCACACAAAAATTGCTATAACAGCGCCCCCTAGTGGCGATTTTTTTCCAAATTCAGGGAGGATCTGCTTGCCAAATCCAAAAACTTAAAATAAAAATTTGGCTTAATTCTATGCATAACTGCATACACTTTTCGATGGTACAATATTCAAAATCGCATAAAAATCGCAGTTACAACGCCCCTTACCGGCGAATTTTTCCAAATTCTGGAAGGACCTGCTTGCTATGGCCAAAAACTTAAAATAAAAATTTGGATTAATTCTATGCATAACTTCATACACTTTTGGATGGTTCAATATTCAAAATCGCACAAAAATCGCTATTACAGAAATCCCTACCGGCGATTTTTTTCTAAATTCAGGGAGGATCTGCTTGCCATAGCCAAAAACTTAAAATAAAAATTTTGTTCAATTCTATGCAAAACTTCATACACTTTTGGATTGTACAATATTCAAAATCGCACAAAAATCGCTGTTACAGCACCCCTACCGGCGAATTTTTTCTAAATTCTGGGAGGACCTGCTTGCCATAGCCAAAAACTTAAAATAAAAATTTGGTTCAATTCTATGCATAACTTGATACACTTTTTGATGGTACAATGGCGACAGACAGACGGACACACGGACAGCCAGACATTTTCTATAAACATGTTTTTTGGGATCCCTGACACCTAAAACGTGTAATTCCGCCGAAAACCGGAAGTCGAAAAAAAATTCGATTACAATACTTTCTTCTATTGAAGATATAAGAAAGTAAAACAGATTAAATTTTAAAATATATTTACACGAGACATTTGTTTCATATTTTGAGATGATCTCTTTAACCATTGTTATAAAATCTAAGACAGCGCAAATGATATTTCCTTTCTAAGAACAAAAGCATTTTCACGTGAATATTAAACAGAGAAAGAAAACTTTGGTGAAAATTGCATCAGATTTAAAACGATATATATAAAATGCCTTATTTAAAACAATTTTCTTTCAGCGTTTTAAAAAAATACCAAGAGGCAAAGACTCTGTTTACGTAGATCCTTTTATATTGCCTTTTTTTTTATTGTTTAACTGATCTTATTTAATCAAACATGAAAACAGTCAGCAGATGTTTAACCCTTAAATGCCTGATTTTTCAAAAATCATTGTAATAATGTTTTTCGGCTTTCATTTTTTAAATAAATCATGGGAAAAATACGTTAAAAAATCATATTTTGTTTTAAGTATGGTTTACGGCTAAAAATTAGTTTGTTACTAATCGGCAATACTGGTCTTTAAGTGAAAAAATAATTTTCCCTGATAAAATTCTATAATACTAAACGCAAAAGAATTTTAGGAACTATAATAAGAAATAAATTTTACTAGGTCACTGCAGAACAAAATAGGGTATTTCACAAGCTTCCAAACAAAACAAAAAGAACAAGTAGCAACAATTGAAAAAATAAATCTATCTTTATTCTTAAACAGCACAAGTGTTGCCATCTACATGTTGAAAATCGATTTAATAATATTTTCAGAATGTATTTTATTGGCAACATTAGGCTGGCATTGGCAACATTGGCAACATTAGCTTCAATATTATTCTAATAGTATTTTAGAACCTGAATTGGGTATGTTGCGGAAAGCAACACCCGGCATTTAAGGGTTAACAGTATTAGGCCTTAAAATACCCCAGTCAAAGGGAAATTAATGGAAACCCGTTTACAGGGAGATCGCCACTGGTTTTTCTAATTATAGTTCAACCTTCCACAATCATTTTAAAGCCATTAACATTAGCGTATTTTTAAAGTTTGTGGTGTCTCAGTGGGGGTTGGCGAGTGTAGATCGTAGATGGCAGAGCATCTAAGTCTGCTACAAAGTTGTTCGTCTTTAGAACAATGTAAGAAGAAATATTTCTCATGTTAAACATGAATTGGTCAACAGTTTTCGACCGTATGCGCATACGTTACATCATGGTACTTTTATGTTCAGTATTCAGTTCAATTACTCAATAGGTAACAAAATTTAAATAAAAATTTTACATATTAATTTCATGAAATTTAGAGAAAGTATTTCAGAGAAAAATTTATTTTATCAAAATTTAAACTGGTATTATTTTCCTTTATTTGCTAATTTAATTTTCACGTTAAAATAATTTATTGCTGTAAGCAAATTGTTCACTCAATGTACTTAAATCAGAATTACATAAATCAATATAAATTCTCTTCTAACAAGTTCCCAATTTTGGTTATCAAACTTGATGTTTCGTACACAAATATTACATTTAGTCTTTTAAATTTTATTGTAATAACAGATAATTCCGATTAAAACTTATAAATTTGAATTTTCCATACCATTTTGGAAAATTTTCTGAGAGTATACAAAAGTTTTTACCTTTAAAATATTCCCGAGTCACCGATTCATCCAAATGCCTGGATTCATTGCATACACATTTTCCTCATGCTACGGATCAGACTATGTGTACATGGTGTGTTCACAAAGTTTCAAGACTGGCCTTAGAATACAAAATTTATTAAAACTTTTTGTACAGCGAACTATAATTCTTCAAAATAGTACCCTTGGGCATCAACATACTGCTTCCAGTGTTTTTCCATTGTTTATAGGCTCCCTGGAAGTCTTCGCGCGCAAGGCTGGAGATCTCGTCGAAACTGGAATCGTGGACAGCTGGAAACGTGTCGAATTGTTTCCCTTTCAGGTCTTTCTTGATCCGGTGGAGAAAAAAAAATACCTGGGAGCGAGGTCGGGGCTGTAGGGGGGGGGGTTATGGCGGTTATACTTAGGTTGTGCCACGTTATACTTAGCCAAAACTTTGTCGGCTGCAAGCGCCGTGTGGTGAACAATCCAATCGTCTCTGATGTCTGGGCGGACGCGCCGGCTCAGGTCAGTTTTACGCTGGAATGCACCACCATTCGAAGGATCGAGACCGATGCGTCTGCCCAGATATCAGAGATGATTAGATTTTTCACCACAACAATGCATCCTCTTACACGTCGATCACCGCGGCCGACGTTTTGCCTAAGTTTAACGTGGCAATACTGCTGCAAGCCCCCTACAGCCCCGACCTTGCTGTCAGCGACTTTTTTTCCCTCGGATCAAGAAAGATCTGAAAAGAAAGCGATTCGACACGATTCCAGCGATCCAGGCAGCTTCGACGAGGTCCCTTAACAACCTTCCCGCAAAGACTTCCAATGAGCCTATGAAAAATGGAAAAAACGCTGGCAGCGGTGTGTTGATGCCCAAGGGTCAAATTTCGAAGAATTTTAGTTCACTGTACGAAAATCTTTAATAACGTTTGTATTCTCAGACTAGTCTTGAAACTTTGTGATCAGACCCTGTATGTGTCATAGGCTGTATATCGTTGGTATGTATCGTAGGTTAATTGCGAAATCTGGCTCTTTGGAAATAGCCTAAGCTGTTTGTAAAGAGCCGGGCCAATTGGAAAATCATTTTTCCTTTAACCAATCAGCCTGATATTTCTCAGGCTTGTTGCTAAGAACCTGTGCAGAGTTAGGCTGATTGGGAATTATCCATTTATTTCTCAATCACCTTTACTTTTATTTCGGACTCATTGCAACAAGTATGCACAATTTTAAACTAATTATAAAATGATCACCGATGACCATCTGTTTATTCAAAAAGCCTATATTAATCAAAGTTTATTCCATTATGTCTAGCATAGCAAATACTTAAACGTACTTTTAGTGTAAAAAATAGGTGGAGGGGGAGCTTAAAATGCGTGTAAAATTGTATAAGAAAACGGTCTTATTGACCGATTTCACTGACGCGAGTGGGTGTAAGGATAGCGAATACATTTTTATTTTAAGGATTTATTTTTCGCTAACACCACTTGTAGAAATATCAATACAATTTTAGTAGACAGCTGGAGTTGTCACAACGTGTTTATGTTTCTGTACTATTTTTTAACACACAACGTCGCAAGAGCGTGGAAGTGAATCACCAGTACGTTTGCTAAAAATATTTATGCTTTAAAATATAACATGAAATATAAATTTTAAATTTATAAAGTGAGACCAGCTTCAAAATATAAATATATTTTATACTGTGACGATTAAGAGGATGTACTTGGTACAGTACAATATATGCAGATAAAATAGCATTTTTAGCACCAGAACTTTTTTTGAAGACTAGTTTCGGTAACATTCAGCGTACCGTGATCAGTGTGTGTGTCGGTGTTGTTTTTATGACGGCGAATTATCTACACTTGGGATATGGACCCGAAGGGGATGCCCTCCGTGGGGGTCTTTCTAAGGGAACCTAACACGTATTTACGCAAGGAAATCCATGTTCGAAGAAAACCACAAAAAACTCCGAAAGATTAGGCAGACTGGCTCAATTGCGTTCGATCCCAGCACCTCCTGTCTGCCAGCTTTGAGAACAGAACCTCTTGGCCACCGGTGAAGACCATGATCAGTGTAAAGAATGATGGAATTTTGCTTATATCTATGGAGGAGAAGTAGACTCAACGGATAGGTCTTTTGACTAATATACTTACTGGAAATTACGGAGGACAGATAACAGGAAATTATATGGAAAAGAACTGATAATTTGAAATGATTCTAGTAGAAATTAAGGTAAGATTTTTTTTATATAATAAAATACCATTTTCAACAATCTGATAAGGAAGAAATTGCGAATTTACAATTGAAAATATTTTTATGATTTTTATTGATGTAAAATAATCCAAGAAAGTTGATTCTAAGTGTAGAAGTGGGTTTAGAGATAATTTTTGTTGAGTAAAACGAAACGTCTGATTTATCTTCTAGCAATATTATGTAATGGACGATTTGTTTGTTTCTTGTTTTTGAATATATTTCTAGTGTCCTTTAATTCAAAATTTTAAAACGCGTTTCGATTGTGAAATATCGG
The DNA here is from genome assembly GCA_963932465.1 of Maratus speciosus. Taxonomy (NCBI): domain Eukaryota; kingdom Metazoa; phylum Arthropoda; class Arachnida; order Araneae; family Salticidae; genus Maratus; species Maratus speciosus. The sequence goes on along the minus strand of OZ010789.1, from coordinate 30,920,076 downwards.
AAAAACAACTCTGACAATGTTATATAAACCGAGGAAGTATTTTTGGGTATAACATATACACTCATGTCCATAAATGAAGCATAAGTGACCCGGTTGCTTTCGATTTTTTACGTTTTCTCAAATGTCTACTGAATTTTTTTAGGAATTATCCTTAAACTTCTGAGATGTAAACGCATGTTTGACTTCATACTTCTCAGTGATGATTTAGTCGCAAGCACAATTAAAGAACTAATAATAAATTGAATAAAAAAATAACTTTTTTGATACCTCGTGTGACAGAAAATACTCAAAATGATGTGTTATGGTATCAAATAACTATTTAGGTCCTATTCAACGCTTGTGTAAACATAGCATGCACATTCGTGAAGATTTTAATATTTCTGTGAAAAATTCAAATGTTTTTTGTTTATACTATACACAATTTTACAAAAAAATTAACACCACTATCCAAAAACGTGAAAAGAAACAGTAGAAACAGTTTACTGCAATTGAAATATGAATTTACAGTACAAAATCTAAAGTTCGGATACCCAAAGTTCGGAATTCTCCAAAGTTCGGACTTTCCAGCGGCAGTATTCAAGAAAGAAGTGAAAAAACAAAATTGTTGAAAGAAAAAAAGGTCTAGAGCAAAGAAGCATTATTATTGAATCTTAACTCATGTCTATGTACAGAATAATAGAAAAATTTCTTAATGATGTACCTAAGTTAATAAAGCAGCCCAAAATTAACTGAAATGTTCAATAGTTCAGAAAGTTACAATTTCTTCTTAAATTGTTTTTTACTATTGTTAAGGCTGTTCTCAACTGCTCTGCTCAACAAGCGCAAAACGTTTTGACACTTTTACAAATTCATTTTTTAACGGAAAGTCATAAAATTGGAAGGCTTGAATATGGAAGCGAATTGGAATCTAACTGTGTTTTCCATTTTTTGATTAATAAATTACTTATTGAGTTATAAGCGATTTTGTTCACGTGGCAAAGACGTTTTTCAGCCTTCCAAATCGGTTATTCTTCTTTCACGCGGGAATTCGGTTCAAAACGCCCCTTTTGACACTATTTTTTGAAAGATCTATTGAGTTTTCAAAAAAACGAAAACGCAGTTCGATTACATAGTTCCTGAACAACAATGCCTGCTAGTTTCATGCATCTCCGAACAAAAATTAATTAAAACTTATGTCATAAAATTGCCCTTTTGGATTTGAGAACAGCCTTAAATAAATGCTTCTGTTTTACTTTTAATTTTGTTATTATTTATTTAATGAAAATGATTGTTTAATTTAGTATTAATAGTTGTTATATGCAATTTTTAATATATAAACGTCATATCTTGCATTTTTATGTAGTGAATTTTCTTTTCCTTTCTATTGGAAAAGCAATATTTTTGATGGCCCAAAGTTCGGACTTGGTAAAGTCCCGAGGACTCCGGACTTTAGACTTTGTACTCTATTGCATATTTGATGAAATATAGGCATTTGTATGAATTTTTTTTAACTGCGCATGCGTGAAAGATTACAAAATTTTTATTTCATAATTCTATTTTCAGATGTTTAGGGTAACTTATATAAAACAATTAGTCAATTATCGTGAAATTTCAGAAAGAAACTGGCGATATAGTCAGCTGATTTCTAAAAGTAGTTGCGTAATACAAGATTCTCCACAAATTGTCAATGGGACTCACAATATCCCCAGTATCTTTCTGAATTTTCGCGATATTTGACTGAATTTTTCATATAAGTTGCCCTAAATAGCAGACTACCAAATTATAGAATAAGAATTTTGGAGTTCTTCTACGCATGTGTTGCTAGAAAGTATTTAATACAAATGCCCATATTTCATCAAATATTCAATGTATTCATGTTTTAATTGCTATAAATAACTATTTCTACTGAACTTTTTCAAGTTATCGGAAAATGGTGTTAAATTTGGTGGAAAAGGCTGTAAACAAAAATAATTTGATTTTTTCACAGAAAGGTTAACATCTTCATGAATGTGTATGCTATGCTGACACAAATAAATGCAAACGTTGAACAACACACACATAGTTATTTGATACAGTAACAGACCATTTTAAGCCATTTTCTGTCACACGGGGAATCGCAAATATTATTTTATTTTTAAATTTATTATAAGCCTCCTAATTATGCTCGCAACTAAATCTTCACTGAAAAATATGAAGTCAAACATGCTCTTTGCATTCTAGAATTTTAAGCAGAATTTCTCAAGAATTTCAGTAGATATTCGACAGAACGTGTAAAGTCGAAAGCGTCCGGTCACTTTTGCTTAATTTTTGGACATGACTGTATATATATTTGTATTATACAGGGTGCCCACTCTCAACGGTGTTCAATGGCTAATTCCTAAACCGTTAGTCATAGACGTATAGTTCCAATTACAAAAATGTTTTAAATGAGGTAAAAAAAAATATTTTAAAAGTGATTTGGATCAATAAAAACATTTCTTAAAAAAATACGAAATTTAATTTTTTATACGGTCCCCCTATCCTAAAACTTATATTTATTAAAATTTTCCTGTTACACTCAAATGCAAGACAAAAAAGTCCCGTTCACATAACTCTAAAACTGACCGAGTTATGAAACTTTAAAAATGCATCACTTATACCATTTTTCTGCATCTGAACACAAATGAGTTCGACGATGCTATGAGGTGTCATACTCCAAGTGCTTAAATTATTCGAAGAACTTATTGTATGTGTATCTGCGCTTTGAAAAAAATCGTACAAGCATTACGATTGAGTTAACGTTTTATTATGTTTCAGATTGGCTAAAATAATTGTATTTTAACACATGTTTTATTTTGTAAGGATTTGAAACTGTCTTTTTTTTCTGATTTCTGTTAACAAAAAATATGCTATTTTAAAGTTTTTATTTTACTTCAAGGATTGTGTGTATGATTTCCCAGTCCAAAATTTGCGCTCTAACTTTAACTCACTTTCAAATATCCGATCGAGATTTAATTTTACATACTGACGTAAATCTATGACAATCTAATATTAGTATGATTTTCGGTGGCTACCATTTATACTTATTTTACAGGATAACACAAAAAGTTTCGGATAGATTACCGCTAAGAAGTTTAAGAAAATGTTTTGGATTAGAAAACACAAGACTGTGGTGGTTGTGTGTTTTAACTTTTATGCATTTTTTTGGCAATGAATCCGAAAATTACCTCAATTTTTAACTATCATATCAAGATTTTTCGTAAATCATAAGTTGTCAAAGTTAAAGAATAACAAAATCGGATACTATAAAATAGAGGAGATCGATGTGTTTTTTTAATTTTTGATAATTGATTTTTATGTACTTTTTAGCACTGAATCTGAAAATGACCTTCATTTTTAACCATCACGTTAGAATTTTTTTGCAAATCGTAAATGTCTTTGTTAAAATATAGTGAAAATCTGATACTATAAAACAGATGTAAAACATTTTTTTATTAAATTGAATTTTATTTAATTTAATAAGTTATTCAGTTTTTTGCCTTATACTTGAATTCTTACAAGCTAAACAGCTGAGGTGTCCGATGTGGTGGGGGAGGAGGATTAATTCTAACTTTTAACTTTTTCACTTTAAATGTACAATTTTCGAAAAATCGTGACGATTGGTTAAAAATGAAAGACATTTTCGGATTCAGCATTAAGAAATCAATTATCAAAAGTTAAAAAGACAACAATCACATTGATTTTATAGTATCAAATTTCCTTTTTTTTTTAACTCTAAAATTTACGATTTGCAAACAATCTTTACGTTATGGTACAAAATGAAGGTCAATTTCGGATTCAGCCGTACAGAATACATAAGAGCCAATTATCAAAAGCTAAAAACATGACATAACCCAACTTTTGCAGGCTAATGTAATTTGACAACATTTTAAAATGTATATCAGTTTGTAAATAATTGAGGCTGTTAATTTTCATCATTTTATTTAACAAAAATTCTGTTTTTCTTTTCTTCTTATATATTTATTACAAATTGTATATTCTGTATTAATATTTCAGAATGATTAAAGATTTCAAATTCATATTGCAATGTTAATTTTACTCTCAACCATTTTTTTTTTAATTATATCTGATGAAATTACATTTCTACTAAATCTGTGAATGACCCCTAAATTGCAGCAAAAAATATGCTGTAATCTTAAACAGCTATTACTCGGTCAATTTTATTAGTATATTAACGGGACTTTTTCCCTCTTACTTGTCAGTGTAACAGGAACGTTTCACTAAATATAACTTAAAGGGCCGGAGGACTGTATAAAAATTTAAATTTCGTAAATTTTTAAGAAATATTTTTATTGACCCAAATTGATTTAATGTACTTTTTTACATCCTTTAAAGCATTTTTGTAATTGGAACTATATGTCTATGAGTAACGGTTTAGGAATTAGCCATTGGACACCGTTGAGAGTGGACACCCTGTATAAAACCTCATTTTCTTATTTCTTGCTAGCATTTTTTCACATTATCGGTTCCTGCCTCCATACAATTTCTTTTAAGTTGTCCCTGTAATTTCCTGCAATTTTACATAAAGTTAAATGTATTTTTTTTTAAGTTTTATTTATTTAAAAAGAGAATATATTTGAATGCAAAATCAATTCAAATAAAAAAGTTATCTGAACAAATTGAGAACTTTATTATACAATTTATTCAAGTGGTAAATTTTATTTTAATCAAACATTGTTAGTTTTCCGATCTGCCTAATTACATTTTATTACATTTTTTAACATACGAAATATATCTGAATATTTAAAGCAAATATATGATATTTTAATTAATTTCGTTCAGATGTTCAATATCATTAATATAGATACCGTTTTCTTTATTGATTCTGATATATTTTTTTAAAAGCTGAATTATTTACGAAACTATCTGAATTAATTAAGAATTTGTGAGCTATTTTTCCCCCATTTTTTGTTAAAATAATTAATTGTTAAGACATTAATTAAGGGAAAATTTCGCAACGATTTATCAATTTACTTTATTTATGTGTTACTAAAAATTAAATTTCAATATTTTTTCTGATTAAAAAATACAAACTTCACTTAATTAAGAATTTTTAAAAATATTTACTTTAATCAGCGCAATTTATTTAGTATTTGGATATATTTTTAAAACAGAATTTGATTATTTTTTCTTTTATAAAAAGAATAAAATTAATGTTAAAGAAACTAAATTAATTTTGTAGTGATAGATCATGAAAATTACGTATTTTTTTCTTGATTTTTTTTCTATTAGCTATGAGTCTTTTCATGACATATTTCAGATGTTTTATTATTTATTTATCACAGGTACAGCTACGATAGATATAGTTACAATGAATTTTGCACCAGATATTTTTAGTTTATTTTTTTATTTTATTTTTTTTTTTTATCTTTTTTTTTTTTCCTTTGAGAAATGAAATTAAATAAATTCGACATAGAAACCTGAAATTAAATACATAAAGATTCATTAAATAAATTTCTGTTTTGTAATTATGTTAACCTGGGTCAAATTACTCCTCATATTACGAAACATTGGTGGGAGCACTTCTGCATTAGAAATAACGGGTGATTTGAAAAGGTCGTGTCCTATTTCGCGGATTGCAGAAACTTGCAATATTGAGTGCGTTGATGTTTCTTTTATAACCACATTAATAATTAACAACTATATACATGAGTAGTGAGTGAACATATCGCTAAAAAAAGTTTTTCAAATTAAACTGTGTGCAAGGTTAATATTCAAAATGCAAAATGAAAAGTTACATTTTCGAAATATTATGTTATTTGAGTTTTAAAAAGGAATGAGTGTTGAACTTGATACAAAAAATATTCAAACATTTATTTAGATCGTGCTCCCGCAATTAGGACAGTTAAAAAGTGGTTTTCTTGATTTCGAAATGGTTATTTCAATCTAAAGGTTAAAATTCGTTATGGGCGAACTTTAGGCATTAATAAGGACTTAATACTTGATTTAGTAAAAAATAATCCACGGGTTACTACTGAAAAGACTACTGAAAGGCTAAATGTTGACTAATCGACTGCATTTTGCCATTTAAAACAACTTGGATACATTTCGAAACTCGATGCATCGATAATCATGCACGAACTTTTGCATTCCCCCACCCCCCTAATAGTTACGATGAACGAAGTATTGCATAATATAGACCCAGTGTGTGTTTGCTACTAGAGCCAATACAAATAAAAATAACGAATTTAAAGTGCTCACTAAACTAAACTTTTGGTCAGTCATGCACCGAAATTTTCCTTATGCGAAAATATAATACAGGGTGTTTCACTATTAGACCGACAAACGTACAGGAGTTGTAGTGGCACCGAGGCGATTCGGAATCACATAGCAATGCAGGTTCGGAAATGCAATCCTAACGAGATTAGGGTCTGAATCATAGTGATAGCAAATTTACATTTAAAGACCACAAGCTTAAAATAAGTCATGACTTTTCCGATAATGAAGTTCCCCGAAGTTTTCTGCTAGTCCAGGCAATAGCGGATTTTACCTGGAAATTAATGGAAATTTTGGAAAAAGCCCCCACATACGTGAGTAATGAGTTCCGTAAAGTTTTACGTAACTTGAAACTTACGTAAGTCGAATTTGTAAGTTGCTTAGGTAAAATGTTGGAAGAAACTGCAATGTTTATTATATATATACACACATATATATGTATATATATATATATATATATATATATATATATATTACATTATTAGATCTAATTCCGCGATTTCCTTATCTTATTCTAAACTACTACTTTACATTCCCAAAATCCTTATTCTTAAATAATCTCTATCTTTAATTCAGTTAAATTCCCTTTAATTTAATGTCTCACTTGTCAAAATTACTTAAATACTACACTTTTAGTATTCTTAAATTAAATGTTCCATTTCCGCTCTTTTTTCTTTTAGAATGTTCCTTTAGCAATCATTTTATTTCCCCTTCCATTTTACTCTCCCGCGCGTATTCCGGGGTTATACTTTTTACCTTCAAATTTATCCACTCGCTCTGTCAGCACTATTTCCATGGCGTGGTATTCTTAATTATTAATCGGTTGAGAGTGCGACCTACATCATATTTGTATTCCTACACTTGACTCAAAAAAAGCCAATGCTCGCTGTGTTTCAGATGATTCTAGTCGTATTTCCATTTTTCATACCACTCCTTTGTCACCGTCCACGTATTCGATTATCTACAACTTGCTTACTCCCTAAATTATTACTACGAAGCGATGGCTAATATTCTTGTTGGAAACTGCGCCGCCGAATGATGTTTTAATAAAATGATGAGCTGTCTTTACGTTTTGTCTCAATTATTTCTGGGGAAACTTTCACGGAAAAATGTATTCCATGGCCTTCACTCGTCGACTGATAATCATCATATAACATCAATGTCGTAGTCTTTAACACGACAGGATTCCAGTCTTCGTTATACTAATACAACAGGATTGAATTTACCTGCTTTGACAACTTATACTACACTATTACTGCTGGACGTGATCCACTACTGATATCGTGACAGACAGTTACTTCATTCTAACTCGCTAGAAAAATAATTCAATGTTGCCATAATGCAACATATGTATATATATACATCTATATATATGTACTATTTACACCGTATAATTTTATAAATAAAGCATCATGCTCGGATGTTGTGTATGCATGCATGTATTTACTCGTATATAAACTATAAAAGTATGAAAGAATATAAAAAGAAACTTAATGAGCACTTTTCAAGCATCTTTTGGAAAACAATATCTATAAATCTAATATTGATGAACTATTTTATAACAATTTTGAATCTACATCAAACGACTATAAAAATAAGAAATAATTAAAGAAGACTAATTTAACCTATTCTCCATGGATATCTGATGGCAAGAAAAAAAGGGCAATGAATGATCACTCACAAAGTAAAATAATCCTTGATAAGCACATACTGTATTTTTTTATGAATTAGAGGACTACTATGAATAACTAACAATAAAGATTAAGTTGTTTTCTTATGGATTTGATTGTATATGCCAATAAAATATAACTATCTATTATATAAACCATATTGCGGTTGTGGTTTATATCTATATATTTCATTTATAAAATAAATATAAAATGTTTGCAACTTCATTTGAATGTTCGCAAATGTAATTTTCGAGATTTATTACATAACTGCAAATTTACATAAGTCACCTGATACATAAGTCGGGGGATGCCTGTATATGGATAATAATATAATGAATGAACTTACAAAAACATTCAAAATCTCATGACATTTTCCCTTCGGCATTGGCCTATCGCCACAAACCTTAAACTGGCCGACAAAATGCTGAATCCTACGAGAAAGATAAAAATCAGGCGTCAAGCATAGATTAGGAAACTCTTTACTTTCTCACCTTTTGAATAATGTAACAAAACTTTACCGTTTAATAAATTGGAATGCAATTCCGATTGAAGAATTTCGAAACGCAAAACACACTTGAAAACCCAGTTTCATCGATTCTCATGTACAATCGAAAAATTATCCGAATTCTTTGAGCAGCACTGTATATGATATATAGATTTGTATCTATAAGCTATATGCAAGCAAAAATTTAGTTCAGTGAAGAAATACATACAACAGTTGAAAATTGTCGAAGTTCAGCAATTTCCGCTAATAAAGGGTGATTTCTTTTGTGTAGCCCTGTGTACATGGTACATAATTTATGAATAAAGAGCAAAATGAAAAAAAAGAGTTAAATTTAAAAGCACATACCGAAATTTAAAACGTATTTTCAATAAATATTACTCAGAGTTGTACTGTAAACGACTTCTTTTGTGTGTCCCTGTAAATGAACGATAAATTCTATGAATGTCCTATTCTGTAAAAATTATCTTGTAAAGAAATTCAGTGATTTATATAAATTTAATATAAAATAGTGTAATGTCATTAAAGCATACTGCAAATGATTTTTCCCCATTGACCATAATGTAACGGAATTATTTTGAGTGGCCTTGTAAATGAGCTATTAATGCTACACACTTCATATTCACTACCGAACATTCCACGTTAAACATCATTAACATATATCAATTGCATAAAAATCAGAATATATTTATGCGAGTTATAGCGTGGACAGACAAACTGAATTCATAAACATTTTTCAACTTTATTGGAAAGTGTTAAAAAAGATTGGATATTGAATAGAAAATTTAAAGCAACAATTGCGAAATATCAAAGTTTTGACTAGTATTTATCTAACTAAAATCCTTCTCAATTAAAAAGCAAAATGTAAAAAAAAAATTGGATGGAATATATCAATATACATATCGTTTAATAATATTTCATACCAAACTCGGAAACATTGTAAATTTGCATAAAGAATTTCAATACAAAATGTATGAATAAAACACAAAATTTTTATTTATATTTATTTTTAATATTAAGAGATTTTGAGACTATTACATACAAAACCCTATAAGAGCAAACAACTCTTAAATACGAGTTTACGTCTCACCCGCTAACTTAACAGAAAGTTTGTCATTTAAAAAAAAACTTTTCTTTCGTCATCTGCACCAATTCTAAAAAGTTTTCCTAAGTTTTTTATTAATAAAAAAATATAGATACTAGACAGCTGTAAAGGTTATTGAGTGCGTACGTTATATTTTAAGAATTCATTACAAGAAAGAGACACAAAACATTTCTTTAAAATTTTCTTCAAAGTAATGCATCTTTTATAATGCAGCAGCTATTGAAATCTCTTTTTTAACACTTTAGACCAGCCTTACTCAACCTCGGGTCCGCTCGTCGTATGTGGCCCGGTGAACTTTTATGTGCGGCCCGAGGCACTTAACCATTAATCGGTGTTTATAAAATTAATTGAGATCTACATAAAATGTATTTAGGAGCATCACTATTGTTTTATGTATTTTCATGGAGGAAAATCAGCCCTGTTATTTATAATACATTTTAAATCATGCTAAAGCATTTTAAAGATCAAAAGTTCTTTTTACATGTAGTCACATTTTTGTTGCAGTGATTCAAAACTATATTAATCTTCAGCATTATTTCAACGCACATATTATTCCAAATTAATTAAATTTGCTCTGCTCTGTATTTGTACAATTAAAAAAAAAAAAAAAAAAAAAAAAAAAAAGAAACAAGTTTTTGCATTGAGCTAAAAGCTAATTTATCATAGAAAATCTCCTAATAATTTTTCTTTAGAACTTACAAATTCTGAATTGTTATTTGTTATGTTATACTTAATATATAGCTGATAATGTTTTTGGGTTGAAATGTTTGCAGAAGAACAAATTGGTACTAAATATTTTTACACCAACTTTCTTTAACGACGTACTCCGAGGCATATTTCTATGTAGAAATATTTGGAAGTTTATAGTTTGGAATAGTTTATTGTTTGGAAACATGAGTGTCAATAATGTTTGGTAACGTTTCTTCCACGATAAATATTCAATCATACTTATAATATAAATTTTGTTATATTATTTTGTAATAAAACGTATGTTATTTTACTATTTTAATTACGTTTTTTCCAACATATCAAAAGTTTGTTGCGGCCCGCGAGAAAAAAAGGTTGAGTATTGCTGCTTTAGACCAATATTGAAAAGTTCTTATAAATTCGCTTTGTCTAGTTGTCTATCTATCTGCTTGTTTGTCCTTACTTTAACTTGCATAAATACGGTCGGTTGACCATATAATTGATATATGTTATTGAAGTTTAACATGACATATTCAGTATTGAAAATAAAGTCCGTAGCATTTATAGTTCTTTTATAAGGACACTCAAAAGAAGATCAATACATTATGCTCTATTGGAAAAGATAATTTGCAGTGTATTTTAATCATGTCGTATTATTTCATATCGAAATTGATATGCATCAATAAGGATGAGTACAAAATGCTTACTATAGAATATGGTGTGCATAGCATTTTTCGTTCATTTACAGAAAGAAACAAAATAATTCATTTAAAGTTCTGTCTATAATAACTATCTTGGTATGCATAAATTATATAGCTCATATACAGGGCAGCACAAAAGAATTCGAGTGCAATTTCGCTTATTGATTGAAAATTCCACTTCAGTTTTCAACAGTGTAATGCATTTCCGAGCTCAACTAAATTTTGGATTAAATATATTCAAAATTGTTAATTGGTCCAAATCATCCAAGCAACCTCATAGCAAATTGGTATATAGTTTTATATACCTTAGATAAATTTAAATAATATAAGTGATCGTATTTACCTACATTCTAGTAGAAGAGCAACGCGAAGCATTAATAGAATTAAATTATAATTCGCGTCAAAAAGTAATTATTAAATTTGAATAATTACGAATAAAATTAAGAGTTTGCGTTGTGAATTATTTAGACGAACTCTTCCACTTATGAATTAAACTAAAATTTAAGCTGTAAAAAAAAAAGAATTGACACACTTTAAATATTATTAATTAAATAATTACAGAAACTTTTTAAAACTTGATTAAATATTTTATTTACATTGAACATATCTATATACAGAAAAACATAATATTAATTCAAAAAATAGAAAGCAACACTTTTGTTTGCTTCTCATTATTTTATGTAAGTTTAATCTTTTTTTTTTTAAAAAAAAAAAAGATATTTTCACGTACTCTAATTATTATAATTGTTTCTTTTTGCTAAAAGAAATACTCTCTTTCATTTTTAAAATTACCTTAAACTTATTTAATTATTGGTTTGGTCGGATCTCAGATAACTCTCTACCATAAATATCAGAAAAGTATTTTTTAAGATTTTTCATATGATCTTAAGTGGTAAAAGAAAATGTTTAAAATAGTACCTTCTTTTAATATACGGGATGGTGGCCTTTATTCGTCAAATTCCGAGTTGTTGCGTTGCTTAGGATCATGGCAATGTGTCATCAGGAACGCATCCTCAATTTGGCTTGATTAGGATCACTCCGATATGTACATCAGGAAGACATCCTCAATTTTGGCTTGATTAGGCTCACACCGATAGGTACCTCAGGAAGACAACCTCAATTAGGCTTGATTAGGCTGGATTAGGCTCGCTCCAACATGTCCGTCTCGCCTGGGCTTTACTAGGGCTTACGGGACTCATTGCACGGGCTTTCAGGAGAGCTCTTGCATCCTCTACATCTTTTTTCAGACTATCCTTTTTCAAAACTTATTCTTCTTGCACACCAGCTCCTGCAGTGGGAGGAACTATTTTTGTCTAGTCCACTGTTATTGGATGTGAGAAGATTTTTTATTATACTTCGATAGGCCTATTAGCTAGCAGTCTGCAAATGGCCCCTAACATATACTTTAATATTATTATCTGCCTTAAAGTTTGGGTGGTCTGAAAAGTCATAAATTTATCCCAACACTTTTATTGAGGCCATAAATTGATTCCAACGTTTTTATGATTTTACGACTTCTAATTATACACCACGTTCCATTGGCTTGTCATAAAACGACACCATGGCGTCTGGCTAGTTGTTGTCTGAGATCCGAACTCAATTCAAAATTATACATTCATTTTACAATACAACAATTTTTTAAAAATATATATTTACTATTTAAAATCAACTTAATAATTTTTGTATGAACTTACACTCTTATTTTACTTAAATATATAAACATTATAATTTTACACTCATAATTATATTTTATAAAAAATATTTATACAAACAGAAATAACAAATTACGCAATTTTACTTTGATTTAACCAACATGGTGCGGGAACATATCATAGTTATATGTTGCCCAGCATCTCTCCCGGTATCGGAAGAAAAAAAAAATTTGCATATTTTTATATATACAATAAAAATATAATAGTCTTACATAAAATTTTACACTACAACAATGTTATTAATTAATTTAACTTGAATTTAAGCCTACTTTAATTCTAATTGAATACCGTTAATAAAAGTAAATTAGCTTATCAAGTTAAATATAATATAAACTATGTTTGTCTAATGTTAATTTTGCTGAAAATTCCATAAATTTTAACTGTAAATGCTAATTGCTATACCTTTTGTTATTTATTTTGAAAACAACACGAACTTATATTTTTATTTATTATTATTTTTTTTAAATTAAATCTAGGAACTAAACACTGAGCTAGACACTCCAATAAATGTGTAAAACCTAAAAATCAAAAGTTTTCCTAAATAAAACTCAAAATGCTGCTTTTTACAATATAATATTACTAATTTTATTGTTTGAGCATAACATCTAGTAATTATACCATACTTAATTTTTTCTTCGATTCCTTTTTCAGCCAAGAATCCTGAAATTTATGCCTAGGTGATGACTATATTGATGTATCTGTGAATAATTTTTCTACAAATATATTGTTGGTGTTGGTGCATACCCAGCCGTAGGCCAAAATTGTACCCTATACAGAAAGCCTTTGGTAAGAAAATTTTAATTTTACTTCAATTATTTATTTGTGTATTTTTTTTTTTTTTTTTTTTTTTTTTTTACTATTATTTTTGTGTGCAATCATGTTGAAATAACTTGCCTTGCCCATTGTTATACATATATATGTTTTTTTAAAAACCAATGTGCTACACCAAAATCCTTTTTTTAAATTTTTTTATAACACTTTTGTTCATAAAACTTATCCCTGCTGTCTAAATTCTAGACTTTAGCATATAAGTTGTACTTGAACTACCGGAGTAAATCTTAGCACTTTTTGTATATTTTATTATATTTAGGCTTATAGCTGACCGCTATCCTAATATAGAGTGCACTAATAATTTATTCCTTGTCAACCATATATTTATATAAGAAAAAAATATATATATGAGTATGCTATAAAGCTGTTCTAACTACCCTGAACCTATAGCTTACACCTACTCATTTTAAAGAGTAATTCTGAAATTTTGTCATCTAAATTGTAAGGCTATTAGCAAAGGCTACCCTTATAGAAGACAGAAAAAATTCTCTCTTTTTTTTTTTTTTTTTTTTTTTTTTTGAAAATTACTCCAACATTATTTACTATGAAATTAATTAAGTTTTAATGTTATTTGGCTTTGTTAAGAATTTATACTTTCTAATTCATATTCGAAAAAAAAAAATATATATAACTTTTGCCTGGAGCGAAATATTTCACTGCTCCATTGAAGTTTTGTGAAGCACATTACATAATTTTATAAGTATGTTTTCGGGTGCGCCCTGCACATTTGCTCAATATTGTAACCCTGAGACAAATTGGCGTTCCCATGTTCCTATCCTTTCTTATTATTATTTTGAATTTTAAAAAGGCAAGTTATTAATTTTTGTTTCAATTTTTTTTTTTTTTTTTTTTTTACCTAAAAGAAAAAAAATTTATTTTTAAATTTTGAAATTTTTTTTTTTTTTAATTTTGAAATTCGATTAATTATGCATTTTGATTTATTTTTAATACCAATTCATATCCCTTACTTGTCCCTTTGATCATGAGTTTTACCCTTATTTTTATACTTTTTTGGATACTTTTGAGCATTGTCTTTTAAATTCTCATTTTTATCCTCATTTGGATAATAACTGGCATGACTCTGAGGTTGACTATTCCTATATGGCACATGCTGAGGGAAGTAATTTGGTGGGGGTGGGGGATATGGAGAATATCCATAGTAACCACCTGTGGGTGCATAAGATTGAAAATGCCACTGCTGGTTTGGGTTAACAAATCTAGGATTAAAATTCGCTCTCGGTTGATACTGTCCATTATAAGAGTACCTTTTATTAAAATGCCGACCTGCGAAATCTCTGCTATCCTTATATGTATTTTTATTATCATTTTTGTACCAGCACGTTTCTAAAGTATGCGAATTTTTTTTACATAATTCGCACCATCTGCTTGATGCAGTGTCTTTTGTTTTAATTTTCAAATTGTTTATTTCGGAAGTCAAAATTTTAATTTGCTCCGCGCTTTCCATATTTAATTTTAACAATTTGTCCAAATTTTCCTCAGTGGAGGTTTTTGTAATCGAATTAATTTCCTTTGATGCAACTTGATTGTATGCATCTTCCATTTGTTTCGCAAATTTACATGCGTCGTTGAAATTTTTCGGCGCGATTCTTCGAATGTCCAAACTTAAATCTGCCCTAACTGATTCTAAAAATCTTGTGAATTTTATCATTTCAAATAAACTACCATTACCGTTGTCAATATTTTGGCCGCTTTTATCTAGGTAAAGTTTTGCAGCCGCATTGAATTCACTGATAAAATCAGCGATAGCCTGCGCAGGTTTTTGCCTAAGAGAAAAAAAATTGTTTGAGCCGCAGAAAAACTTGTTTTAGTAGAAAAAGTATCGATTAATTTTTCTTTAAATTGACCATAGTCCTTTTCTGTATTAAGATTTTCTTCGTTAGCTAATTTATCTCTAGCACTGCCGACTAATTTCGTTTTCAAGAGCGCTAGTTTCGAAACATTCTCTAATTCCGTTTGTTTAATTAGATTATCGAATTCGTTCAAAAAAAATTTAATATTCGACTCTTTCTTTCCGTCAAAGACGGGGATACAATTCAACAGCGTATCAACACTAGGTTGAGTCATTGTATTCTTTTTAGTTTTTTGTAGCGAATAATTTAGAGAAATAATTTTATTTTTCTGTCCTCTGGTTTTAACTCCAAGGTATTTAAATCTACACTTCTCCTTTTAAATTTTCGCTTATTGTTGGGCATAACCTTTTAACAGAATGTTTCTGTTTATCATACTTTTTTTTTTTTTATATTACCACATATGTATGAAAATATTCTAAATTGCATAAATACATAAAAACAACAACACTAAAATTTAAAAAAAAATTTCTTAGGAGATGAAGTTGTTTTGTAGATTATTCTTTTACACACATAAATACCCCTAAAATATTTATAATACACGTATATATAAAAACAACATAATTTCATTTAACAGAAAAATATCTGTCTTTTTCTACAGAAAAAACAATCTT
Organism: Maratus speciosus; assembly: GCA_963932465.1. NCBI lineage: Eukaryota > Metazoa > Arthropoda > Arachnida > Araneae > Salticidae > Maratus > Maratus speciosus. Next base: position 30,904,152 of record OZ010789.1, on the reverse strand, counting down.
ATTTTTTTTTTTTTTTTTTTTTTTGTAAATATTGTACTACTACTTCGTAGTACGACTCATAAATTTTCTTTTGTATCAAGGTGATACAATTTCAAAAATCATGATCTATTGACATTTCAATCATTTTTATACCAGACATATTATCAAATTTTACTTATTATTCTTCTTATTATTATTATTTATACATTATATAAAAAAATTATTTTTACAAATGTGTCATCTGTGATGTGAATGCCATTATTTTTCAATGGTAACTGAGATCCAACCACAAGAGAAAAGAGAGAAAAAAAAAAAAATTGTAATTCCGAAATTTACCTATTATAAATCCCAGAATTATTTTTCTCATTTCCTTTTTGTTTTTTACTAACATATATTATTCATTTTATTTATATAAAATTATTATATGTGTGTCATTATTGCTACAATAATAAAATTAATTTTAATAAAATTTTAATCAATTAAACTTACATACCTACAATATCTTTAAAATTGTGACATTAAAATAATACTTAAATTTATTTTCCTTTATTATTATTATTATTATTATTATTATTATTTCTAATGACCTCAGATGAACGTTCCTGAGTCATAGCACCATTTACCTATCTAATGACCTCAGATGATCGTTCCTGAGTCAGAGCACCATTTTACTTAATGACCTCAGATGCTCGTTCCTGAGTCATAGCACCATTTTACTTAATGAAGGGGGGATGCTGGACAGATAATTACACCTGTTTATTTTTTATTAAATATATTCAAAATTGTTAATTGGTCCAAATCATCCAAGCAACCTCATAGCAAATTGGTATATAGTTTTATATACCTTAGATAAATTTAAATAATATAAGTGATCGTATTTACCTACATTCTAGTAGAAGAGCAACGCGAAGCATTAATAGAATTAAATTATAATTCGCATCAAAAAGTAATTATTAAATTTGAATAATTACGAATAAAATTAAGAGTTTGCGTTGTGAATTATTTAGACGAACTCTTCCACTTATGAATTAAACTAAAATTTAAGCTGTAAAAAAAAAGAATTGACACACTTTAAATATTATTAATTAAATAATTACAGAAACTTTTTAAAACTTGATTAAATATTTTATTTACATTGAACATATCTATATACAGAAAAACATAATATTAATTCAAAAAATAGAAAGCAACACTTTTGTTTGCTTCTCATTATTTTATGTAAGTTTAATCTTTTTAAAAAAAAAAAAAAAAAAGATATTTTCACGTACTCTAATTATTATAATTGTTTCTTTTTGCTAAAAGAAATACTCTCTTTCATTTTTAAAATTACCTTAAACTTATTTAATTATTGGTTTGGTCGGATCTCAGATAACTCTCTACCATAAATATCAGAAAAGTATTTTTTAAGATTTTTCATATGATCTTAAGTGGTAAAAGAAAATGTTTAAAATAGTACCTTCTTTTAATATACGGGATGGTGGCCTTTATTCGTCAAATTCCGAGTTGTTGCGTTGCTTAGGATCATGGCAATGTGTCATCAGGAACGCATCCTCAATTTGGCTTGATTAGGATCACTCCGATATGTACATCAGGAAGACATCCTCAATTTTGGCTTGATTAGGCTCACACCGATAGGTACCTCAGGAAGACAACCTCAATTAGGCTTGATTAGGCTGGATTAGGCTCGCTCCAACATGTCCGTCTCGCCTGGGCTTTACTAGGGCTTACGGGACTCATTGCACGGGCTTTCAGGAGAGCTCTTGCATCCTCTACATCTTTTTTCAGACTATCCTTTTTCAAAACTTATTCTTCTTGCACACCAGCTCCTGCAGTGGGAGGAACTATTTTTGTCTAGTCCACTGTTATTGGATGTGAGAAGATTTTTTATTATACACTATGACGCAAAAGTTTAGACAATGAAGAAATTCTTACATACTTTGAAAAATATTTATTCAATTTTCAAATCACTGCTTGAAATTAATGTGCTGTACATATAAACAATATTTATAACAAAGAAAAGTGGAATTGTGCATATTGCAATAAATTAAATGGTAACAAAAATAAACTGCTGTCTCAAAAGTTTAGACACAAATTAAATAAAATCGAAATAAACAATTTTTAAAACCTGGTTGCGCATCCATGCTTATGTATTACGTCATATACACGAGATTGCATGGAAGAAACTAAATCTTGCATAGTTTGTGGATCGATATCGTACCATGCATTCTCAATAGATGTCTTAAGTTCCTTTTCAGAAGAGTATTGTCTAGCGTTGCTATAAACTTTGCGACACATGATGCTCCAAAGGTTTTCTATAGGGTTAAGATCTGGGCTACATGCTGGCCAGTCGAGAACTTTTATATTATGGGAATTAAACCAAGATTTTGAATGTTTTGCAGTGTGAATTGAAGCATTGTCTTGCTGAAATTCCCACTGAGGACCCCCTAGAAGCTCAGCAAATGGCAGTAGGTTTTCTTCTAATGTCTGTGTATAATGCTGTGAAGTTTGACGACCACTGGTGAAGGTCAGAGATACTTGTCCATTATAGCAAAAGGCTGCCCAAACCATCACCGAGCCCCCTCCTTGTCTGCGACTAAAAAAACGTCGAGGTTCCTTCCGCAAGTCATGCCAATACGATAAACAACCATCTGGACCATCCAGATTCCACTTTTTTTCATCGCTAAATATGACTGACTGCCATTTCTCTCCATATGACATATGCTTTCGAGCCCACATAAGTCTTTGTAACTTATGATGTGGTTTCAGAGCTGGTTTCTTCTGCATTTTGCTATAAACGATTGTTCCTTTTTTCCAAAATTCGTCTACGAATCGTATCCTTTGATACAGAGAGTCCCGATGAGCTTTGAACTCCACGTACGCTCATTTGTTGAGTACTCGCTAGTCTTTGTATCAGGCGATCCTCTCGTACATTTGTCACACGTGGCCTCCCAGACCGACATTTTGCTTTATATTCGGAACCACTCGATAAAACTCGATAAATAGATTTTTTTGACCTATTAATAATAGCAGAAATTTCAGAAACGCTCTTCCCTTCACCTTTCAACTGCCAAATCCTTGAAACCTCATTCACTTGAATTTCTTAAACTCTCGGCATGTCGACTATGAAGCGCAATCGTTTGCAGAACTTAAGTACTCCAAATTTGTGACATCATCGATTCTAAATTTGCATATGCCAGCGAATATTCAAAGAAATTTAGAATAGTGTCTAAACTTTTGCGACAAGCACATTTGAATTTTTATGAAAAAAATAGTATTATAGCGAATAAAACGACTGTCTTTTGTACATAGCATTTTAAATCAGTTTTTGGATATATTTACAGGTTTTTGTAATTCTGACGTCATAATTCTACATTTTAAAGCTGAATGACGTCATTGTCTAAACTTTTGCGTCATAGTGTACTTCGATAGGCCTATTATCTAGCAGTCTGCAAATGGCCCCTAACATATACTTTAATATTATTATCTGCCTTAAAGTTTGGGTGGTCTGAAAAGTCATAAATTTATCCCAACACTTTTATTGAGGCCATAAATTGATTCCAACGTTTTTATGATTTTACGACTTCTAATTATACACCACGTTCCATTGGCTTGTCATAAAACGAGACCATGGCGTCTGGCTAGTTGTTGTCTGAGATCCGAACTCAATTCAAAATTATACATTCATTTTACAATACAACAATTTTTTAAAAATATATATTTACTATTTAAAATCAACTTAATAATTTTTGTATGAACTTACACTCTTATTTTACTTAAATATATAAACATTATAATTTTACACTCATAATTATATTTTATAAAAAATATTTATACAAACAGAAATAACAAATTACGCAATTTTACTTTGATTTAACCAACATGGTGCGGGAACATATCATAGTTATATGTTGCCCAGCATCTCTCCCGGTATCGGAAGAAAAAAAAAAATAAAAACTGATTGCTGGTTTTATTTTTTTTTGTAAAGCTTGAAGGAATGTACGTGACCATATGACTGTGTATCTACACAGTTTTTGAGCGAAGACTGTAAAGTTCAATTATCAATGGTTCTGGTATATTTTATAAGAAGTTCTTCTATTGTTTCATAACAGAAAGTTCAACACATGATAGCATAGTTGTCTGTTGACATTCACATTTATAGAAGACCTCTGTACTGACAATCAGACGTCTTTCTCGAAGCCTTTTTTCTTTACCACACACATGTTTACTAATTTTGTAACTTTACAGTTTAAGTGCCCAAAATACATTCAAAGCTATAATTTTGTCTGAAATTAATATGCCGAAATAAACCTCATTATAAGAAAAATAATGGCATACGCATTTGACATATTATTTCATCACATACAACCTTATGACACAGTGTTTTATCTAAAACACATTTTATACTGAATAAAAGTAAATACAATGCTTGTAATATGACATGTTATATTTTCACATAATTAATCTGATGTATTCAAATTATAATCAGAAAAAATATTGTATACAAACTTGTTACATTATTTTATTTATTTGTTACTTCTAACATGTATGATCTGTCAAAATGTACAAGCTAATTCATCTCCTTTAATATATCATTACGCAATGCTTTCCAACTTTACCCGATACGAGAAAGAGAGAAAAAAAAAAAAGAAGAAGGAGGATTGAATAAAACCAGTTTTGAACGTCCCCGATTCTTTCGAAACGAGGGGTTGGTCAAGCTACTAATCGCTTTCTGTGAGGTGAATTGTGCTGTGACAAAATTTTACGACTTCAAAAAGTAAGTATTTAAAACCATTTCATGCTTGTAATTACCGTATTAATTAGTATAATTTCTTGATATACTTTCTTCTTAACTCACTGTGCATGCCTGTATGTAATTTTAAACATAATCTATGCATAAACAGTGTATGTATTTGTATCGTATCTAATGTAAACCTTCTGCTTTTTTTTATTATTTTGCAGGGGAAAAATGGCGATTCTAGCATCTGCCTTCTCCTGCCTCATACTGGAACTGAAGCGAGGGTGGCTTTTTATGCATTCAGGTTTAAATCTAAACCAAATTGCCTTTCAGGATTAAAAAAAAAATGCATATAATTTTCTTTAACTGATTACATTGTATATTTTTAGACCTTTTTAACAAACACAAATTTTGATTCATGATATTGTTTACTATTAAAATGTAAACAACACGGAAAAATGACTTCTACGGCCTCTCAAAAATGCAAAATATGCATTACGCTGACCTTAAAAATGCACCTTCATTTAATACTATTAAATAGTGTTGTCAGAAAATGCCATTGACGAAGAAGGGAACAATTTTTTTGTCTTAAATTATTATTTATTTAGCCAACAATTCTATCTTAAAAGATTGTTAAATTTTCATATTTATTTATTTTTTTACTGAATGAAATAAAAATTTATTTATTCAAAATTTTATTTATCATTAACATTCCGTATGTGAATTCTACTGTCTAAAATTTAATGATATGTTTAAAAATAAAAGATAATAAATTATTATTAATCCAACATTAATAATTATTATTTAATTATAAAAAAAAATGTTATTAATACACTTGTATAGTTTTAAAAAAACAAAAGCAAATGATAATTACTACGTAAAATCGTATGTAGTAACCCATGAGTACTCGGCCGAACCAAAGAATTTCTGCCAGCAGAAAAGAATCTTTGTATACTCATAAATATCTACACCCAATTGTTACAGATTAAGTTTTTTAAAAATAATTACTGTATGTACTATAAAAAATTAAGTAAATAAATTTATTAAGCCATACTACGTATTTTAATAAAATTAAGGCCAATATATATATATATTTATTTATTTATTTTGTTTTCTTATGTTAAATTGGCCAAATTATATAAAAAAAAATTTATGAACTCACACACTCAAATTTATCAATACTATGTATATTTATATGTGTTTAATTTAGAATTGCATTTAATTCTAAGGGAAAGTAAAGAGAAAAAAAAATGCTTAAATTCTAAACTAACATAAATTTATAAAATATTTCATTTAAAAAAAAAAAAAATCTAATTTCTAGCTGATTTCAGCAAGATGTCATTTAATATTTATCTTAAATAATTTTGCTAATACATTTTATTAATTGTTAAATTTGCATATTTTTATATATACAATAAAAATATAATAGTCTTACATAAAATTTTACACTACAACAATGTTATTAATTAATTTAACTTGAATTTAAGCCTACTTTAATTCTAATTGAATACCGTTAATAAAAGTAAATTAGCTTATCAAGTTAAATATAATATAAACTATGTTTGTCTAATGTTAATTTTGCTGAAAATTCCATAAATTTTAACTGTAAATGCTAATTGCTATACCTTTTGTTATTTATTTTGAAAACAACACGAACTTATATTTTTATTTATTATTATTTTTTTTTTTATTAAATCTAGGAACTAAACACTGAGCTAGACACTCCAATAAATGTGTAAAACATAAAAATCAAAAGTTTTCCTAAATAAAACTCAAAATGCTGCTTTTTACAATATAATATTACTAATTTTATTGTTTGAGCATAACATCTAGTAATTATACCATACTTAATTTTTTCTTCGATTCCTTTTTCAGCCAAGAATCCTGAAATTTATGCCTAGGTGATGACTATATTGATGTATCTGTGAATAATTTTTCTACAAATATATTGTTGGTGTTGGTGCATACCCAGCCGTAGGCCAAAATTGTACCCTATACAGAAAGCCTTTGGTAAGAAAATTTTAATTTTACTTCAATTATTTATTTGTGTATTTTTTTTTTTTTTTTTTTTTTTTTTTTTTTTACTATTATTTTTGTGTGCAATCATGTTGAAATAACTTGCCTTGCCCATTGTTATACATATATATGTTTTTTTTAAAACCAATGTGCTACACCAAAATCCTTTTTTTAAATTTTTTTATAACACTTTTGTTCATAAAACTTATCCCTGCTGTCTAAATTCTAGACTTTAGCATATAAGTTGTACTTGAACTACCGGAGTAAATCTTAGCACTTTTTGTATATTTTATTATATTTAGGCTTATAGCTGACCGCTATCCTAATATAGAGTGCACTAATAATTTATTCCTTGTCAACCATATATTTATATAAGAAAAAAATATATATATGAGTATGCTATAAAGCTGTTCTAACTACCCTGAACCTATAGCTTACACCTACTCATTTTAAAGAGTAATTCTGAAATTTTGTCATCTAAATTGTAAGGCTATTAGCAAAGGCTACCCTTATAGAAGACAGAAAAAATTCTCTCTTTTTTTTTTTTTTTTTTTTTTTTTTTTGAAAATTACTCCAACATTATTTACTATGAAATTAATTAAGTTTTAATGTTATTTGGCTTTGTTAAGAATTTATACTTTCTAATTCATATTCGAAAAGAAAAAAAAATATATAACTTTTGCCTGGAGCGAAATATTTCACTGCTCCATTGAAGTTTTGTGAAGCACATTACATAATTTTATAAGTATGTTTTCGGGTGCGCCCTGCACATTTGCTCAATATTGTAACCCTGAGACAAATTGGCGTTCCCATGTTCCTATCCTTTTTTATTATTATTTTGAATTTTAAAAAGGCAAGTTATTAATTTTTGTTTCAATTTTTTTTTTTTTTTTTTTTTTTTTACCTAAAAGAAAAAAAATTTATTTTTAAATTTTGAAATTTTTTTTTTTTAAATTTTGAAATTCGATTAATTATGCATTTTGATTTATTTTTAATACCAATTCATATCCCTTACTTGTCCCTTTGATCATCAGTTTTACCCTTATTTTTATACTTTTTTGGATACTTTTGAGCATTGTCTTTTAAATTCTCATTTTTATCCTCATTTGGATAATAACTGGCATGACTCTGAGGTTGACTATTCCTATATGGCACATGCTGAGGGAAGTAATTTGGTGGGGGTGGGGGATATGGAGAATATCCATAGTAACCACCTGTGGGTGCATAAGATTGAAAATGCCACTGCTGGTTTGGGTTAACAAATCTAGGATTAAAATTCGCTCTCGGTTGATACTGTCCATTATAAGAGTACCTTTTATTAAAATGCCGACCTGCGAAATCTCTGCTATCCTTATATGTATTTTTATTATCATTTTTGTACCAGCACGTTTCTAAAGTATGCGAATTTTTTTTACATAATTCGCACCATCTGCTTGATGCAGTGTCTTTTGTTTTAATTTTCAAATTGTTTATTTCGGAAGTCAAAATTTTAATTTGCTCCGCGCTTTCCATATTTAATTTTAACAATTTGTCCAAATTTTCCTCAGTGGAGATTTTTGTAATCGAATTAATTTTCTTTGATGCAACTTGATTGTATGCATCTTCCATTTGTTTCGCAAATTTACATGCGTCGTTGAAATTTTTCGGCGCCATTCTTCGAATGTCCAAACTTAAATCTGCCCTAACTGATTCTAAAAATCTTGTGAATTTTATCATTTCAAATAAACTACCATTACCGTTGTCAATATTTTGGCCGCTTTTATCTAGGTAAAGTTTTGCAGCCGCATTGAATTCACTGATAAAATCAGCGATAGCCTGCGCAGGTTTTTGCCTAAGAGAAAAAAAATTGCTTTGAGCCGCAGAAAAACTTGTTTTAGTAGAAAAAGTATCGATTAATTTTTCTTTAAATTGACCATAGTTCTTTTCTGTATTAAGATTTTCTTCGTTAGCTAATTTATCTCTAGCACTACCGACTAATTTCGTTTTCAAGAGCGCTAGTTTCGAAACATTCTCTAATTCCGTTTGTTTAATTAGATTATCGAATTCGTTCAAAAAAAAATTAATATTCGACTCTTTCTTTCCGTCAAAGACGGGGATACAATTCAACAGCGTATCAACACTAGGTTGAGTCATTGTATTCTTTTTAGTTTTTTGTAGCGAATAATTTAGAGAAATAATTTTATTTTTCTGTCCTCTGGTTTTAACTCCAGAGGTATTTAAATCTACACTTCTCCTTTTAAATTTTCGCTTATTGTTGGGCATAACCTTTTAACAGAATGTTTCTGTTTATCATACTTTTTTTTTTTTTTTTTATTACCACATATGTATGAAAATATTCTAAATTGCATAAATACATAAAAACAACAACACTAAAATTTAAAAAAAAATTTCTTAGGAGATGAAGTTGTTTTGTAGATTATTCTTTTACACACATAAATACCCCTAAAATATTTATAATACACGTATATATAAAAACAACATAATTTCATTTAACAGAAAAATATCTGTCTTTTTCTACAGAAAAAACAATCTTATTTTTTTTTTTTTTTTGTAAATATTGTACTACTACTTCGTAGTACGACTCATAAATTTTCTTTTGTATCAAGGTGATACAATTTCAAAAATCATGATCTATTGACATTTCAATCATTTTTATACCAGACATATTATCAAATTTTACTTATTATTCTTCTTATTATTATTATTTATACATTATATAAAAAAATTATTTTTACAAATGTGTCATCTGTGATGTGAATGCCATTATTTTTCAATGGTAACTGAGATCCAACCACAAGAGAAAAGAGAGAAAAAAAAAAAAATTGTAATTCCGAAATTTACCTATTATAAATCCCAGAATTATTTTTCTCATTTCCTTTTTGTTTTTTACTAACATATATTATTCATTTTATTTATATAAAATTATTATATGTGTGTCATTATTGTTACAATAATAAAATTAATTTTAATAAAATTTTAATCAATTAAACTTACATACCTACAATATCTTTAAAATTGTGACATTAAAATAATACTTAAATTTATTTTCCTTTATTATTATTATTATTATTATTATTATTATTTCTAATGACCTCAGATGAACGTTCCTGAGTCATAGCACCATTTACCTATCTAATGACCTCAGATGATCGTTCCTGAGTCAGAGCACCATTTTACTTAATGACCTCAGATGCTCGTTCCTGAGTCATAGCACCATTTTACTTAATGAAGGGGGGATGCTGGACAGATAATTACACCTGTTTATTTTTTATTAAATATATTCAAAATTGTTAATTGGTCCAAATCATCCAAGCAACCTCATAGCAAATTGGTATATAGTTTTATATACCTTAGATAAATTTAAATAATATAAGTGATCGTATTTACCTACATTCTAGTAGAAGAGCAACGCGAAGCATTAATAGAATTAAATTATAATTCGCATCAAAAAGTAATTATTAAATTTGAATAATTACGAATAAAATTAAGAGTTTGCGTTGTGAATTATTTAGACGAACTCTTCCACTTATGAATTAAACTAAAATTTAAGCTGTAAAAAAAAAGAATTGACACACTTTAAATATTATTAATTAAATAATTACAGAAACTTTTTAAAACTTGATTAAATATTTTATTTACATTGAACATATCTATATACAGAAAAACATAATATTAATTCAAAAAATAGAAAGCAACACTTTTGTTTGCTTCTCATTATTTTATGTAAGTTTAATCTTTTTTTTTTTAAAAAAAAAAAAAGATATTTTCACGTACTCTAATTATTATAATTGTTTCTTTTTGCTAAAAGAAATACTCTCTTTCATTTTTAAAATTACCTTAAACTTATTTAATTATTGGTTTGGTCGGATCTCAGATAACTCTCTACCATAAATATCAGAAAAGTATTTTTTAAGATTTTTCATATGATCTTAAGTGGTAAAAGAAAATGTTTAAAATAGTACCTTCTTTTAATATACGGGATGGTGGCCTTTATTCGTCAAATTCCGAGTTGTTGCGTTGCTTAGGATCATGGCAATGTGTCATCAGGAACGCATCCTCAATTTGGCTTGATTAGGATCACTCCGATATGTACATCAGGAAGACATCCTCAATTTTGGCTTGATTAGGCTCACACCGATAGGTACCTCAGGAAGACAACCTCAATTAGGCTTGATTAGGCTGGATTAGGCTCGCTCCAACATGTCCGTCTCGCCTGGGCTTTACTAGGGCTTACGGGACTCATTGCACGGGCTTTCAGGAGAGCTCTTGCATCCTCTACATCTTTTTTCAGACTATCCTTTTTCAAAACTTATTCTTCTTGCACACCAGCTCCTGCAGTGGGAGGAACTATTTTTGTCTAGTCCACTGTTATTGGATGTGAGAAGATTTTTTATTATACTTCGATAGGCCTATTAGCTAGCAGTCTGCAAATGGCCCCTAACATATACTTTAATATTATTATCTGCCTTAAAGTTTGGGTGGTCTGAAAAGTCATAAATTTATCCCAACACTTTTATTGAGGCCATAAATTGATTCCAACGTTTTTATGATTTTACGACTTCTAATTATACACCACGTTCCATTGGCTTGTCATAAAACGACACCATGGCGTCTGGCTAGTTGTTGTCTGAGATCCGAACTCAATTCAAAATTATACATTCATTTTACAATACAACAATTTTTTAAAAATATATATTTACTATTTAAAATCAACTTAATAATTTTTGTATGAACTTACACTCTTATTTTACTTAAATATATAAACATTATAATTTTACACTCATAATTATATTTTATAAAAAATATTTATACAAACAGAAATAACAAATTACGCAATTTTACTTTGATTTAACCAACATGGTGCGGGAACATATCATAGTTATATGTTGCCCAGCAGGCATACTATGTAGTATACATACAAATCTACAGATCATAGGCTGCACATGAGAGTTTGAATATTTTTTAAACTATAGTTGGTATAGTTGGTTCTGAAATTGAGTTTACAAATGCGTTAAGCGTTTTCCAAATTTACCTTTTTAAACAGTGAAGTTTTTTTAGAATAGCCCGAATGTGTCGGTTGGAAAGTGTTTGATAATCTACGCGTGATGCATCCTTTTTCTTCCTTGTTTAAAATAGTAAAGGATCTTAGCTTTTTTAAATGAAAGCAAGAAAATATTTTCGAATGAAACGTTAACAGAAGAACAATGAATTTATTTATCGTTGCCAAAACATTCTGAATAATGAGCATTTTCTGTGTTGCATGATAAAAATGATAAACAATTTACGCAATGATAAAATCATGAATTGTTTCCCCTTTAACTGTCTATATGTAATTCGTAATATATACGTTCGTAGAAACAATTGAATGCAAATTAGATTTTAAAAGAACCCCACAAATTGTTACTTTAATAGATTTCCAGACTATCACATTAAAAAAAGTATCAAAACACAATGTTTAGAAAATGATGCATTACTGATCTGCTTACTTAAAAGAAAGTTATTCAAAACTTTGTCATAATTTTTAAACTTTTCCCGGTAAAATGAGATTTTGAATGGAGTTGCAGTTAAAGAGTCATTTTCGTCATCTAACCCCGCTCCAAGAATTTTCTGGGTCTTTTTTTCTACCAATAAAAAATACGGATACCAGGCTGCGATAAGGTTGTAGAGCGTAAAATGCGAAGTACGTTTGCTTTTAAGAATGTAAGTCAAGAAGAAGAACGAAGGAATTTCTTTTAATATTTTCTTTAAAGTAATGCTTATTTAAAAATGCTGAAGCTGTTGAAGTATTATTATTTTTTTTTTAATAGAAATATGTTATTGTAAGGATTTAATGGAAAACTAAGAAAACTTTTATAAATGAAATGATTACAGATTAAAAAGGATTTTGTTTTCCTTTTGCTCTATCTAATATCTAACTATATATTTACTTATATATGTATCTATACCTGCCCATCTATTATAATTATAATTATTATTAATATAATATAAATATAATATTTATAATTATTAATTTTGTTTCTTTAAATGTGATAATGAAATATTATAAAGAATTCATGTGTTATGTTTTTAGGATCCTCATACTTGGTATCACTACTTTTTATCTAGATAATTTCTCTGTGTCTATATATTATATGTTTTATGTGTTCTGGCTATATAAGTACAATGACAATAATAAATTTCTAATATTATAAATATATAAATTAATCTAAAATATAAGTGAATAAAACTAATTAATACTTAATAAAATTAAAGAAAAGTAAAAAACAGTTTAAAATGCCTGGCAGAAAAGCTATAAAAATGATAAGAGGTATACAATACACAACGATAAAAAATATGAATGTTCTTTTCTATAACTATCTGTGTGTAATTCGAAAAATATACTTTATAGAAACAGTTGAATGCAAATTAGATTTTGAAAAGTATCAAGACACATTTTCTTATTTAAAAATAGATTTCCAGACTATCAGGTAAAAAAAAAAAAAAAAACTAATGAAAAATACAATGTTTAGTAAATTAATGCATTACCGATCCGCTCGCTCACTTAAAAGAAAGTTATTCAAAGCGTTGTCATCATTTTTAAACTTTTCTCGGAAATATGAGATTTTGAATGGAGTTGCAGTTAAAGAGTCGTTTTCATCATGTAAATCGCTGAAAGAATTTTCTGATTTTTTTTTCTACCAATAAAAAATACGGATACCAGACTGCGATAAGGTTGTAGAGTGTAAAATGAGAAGTACGTTAGCTTTTAAGAATGCAATTCAAATAGAAGAACGAAAGAATTTCTTTTAATATTTTCTCAAAGTAAAGGTTATTTGAAAATGCTGTAGCTATTGTAATATTATTTTTTTAAACAGAAATATGTTATCGTAAGGTTTTAAAGGAAATATAAGAAAATATTTAGTAATGAAATGATTACAGATTAAAAAGCATTTCGTTTTTTCTTTGCTCTATCTAATATATATCTATATATTTATTTATATATTCATCTATACATGCCCATTTATTGTCATTATAATTAATAATCCCTACTTCTTTTTATCTAGATTATTTCTCTGTGTGTATATAATATATGTTTCTTATAATATGGTTACGTAAATTATGCTAAAATATAAGTGAATAAAACTAATTACTTAATAGAAAACAAAGTAAAGTAAAAACGAGTTTAAAATGCCTGGCAAATAAAACTACAAAAATGATAAATAGTAATTACAATGATCAAAAATATATATATATTTTTTCTTTAATTGTGAATATATATTTTGTAAAATATACATTTATAGAAACAATTGAATGTAAACTAGATTTTAAAAAATAAACTCAAAATTTGTTATTTTCAAATAGATTTCCAGACTATAACATGGAAAAAAAAGAATAAAAAACACAATGTTTAGAAAATGAATGCATTACTGATCCCCTCACTTAAAAGAATGTCATAATTTTTAAACTTTTCTCGAGAATACGAGATTTTGAATGGGGTTGCAGTTAAAGAGTCATTTTCATCATCTGCCCCCGCGCAAAGATTTTTCTGATTTTTTTCCTACCAATAAAAAATACGGATACCAGACTGAAATAAAGTTGTAGAGTTTAAAGGAAGAATTACGTTAGCTTTTAAGAATGTAAGTCAAGAAGAAGAACGAAGGAATTTCTTTTAATATTTTCTTCAATTTAATGCTTATTTTAAAATGCTGTGGCTATTGAAATATCAGTTTTTTAAAAATAGAAACATGTTATCATAAGGTTTTAAAGGAAAAATAAGAAAATATTTATTAATGAAGTAATTACAGATTAAAAAGTATATTGTTTTTATTTTGCTCAATCTAATATATCCTCTTCGGTCCCTGGGTCACCAAACGAGGACCTCTGTTTATTTCCTTATAGAAAATAAAATGTCCGATTTCTTTAACCTTTTCACATCACTTCTTATTAGCTGAATGATTTTTGCGTTCAAAGCAAACGAATAAATTGCAGCATCTAAGCTGATTCCCACATAAAATAAATGTTATTTTCATCTGAGTTTGCAAAATGCCTAAAAATGACCAAAAGACAGTATGACCAAGAAAGTGAGAAATCTTTATAAGTATTTAACTTTAATCATTTTCATTAAAAAATTTCGAGGTTCTGTAGATACTTACTTTACTTGTGATTTACTTAGATTACTGGGCCCACCTTGGCTGAGTGGATAAGACACCACGCCGCTAATCGCTTCAGAGCGTAGGTGGGGGCGGGTTCGAATCCCGCTGGTTCCGTTGCACACTCTTTGTGGAGCCCCCAGGATGTAATTCTCTGGTGTTGTAAATTTCCTTGTGCTATCTAGTCCCTGTATATCGACGATGACTTATAAGCGGGCTATGGTGTCAAGCACACAAGTCTGATGTATGTGTTCAATAAAACAAACAAACAAACAAACTTAGATTACTTGTGTAGTGCTCTTAAATTTGTTATTGCGTTAATTTAGGTTAATGGTTATTAAATTGATGTTTTAATGTGGTTTGTAATTTTAGATCCATATATTTGCATCTAAATAACTAAGCGCCTAAAGGATGAATTTCAGAAAAGATATTTTTCCTGTCATTTATGATGTCATATTGTTTGAAAAAAAAAAACAATAAATAAGCATTTGTATTATTATTTCAGATTCGGAACTGAAGATGTTAAAACTATACATTTATTTATATATGTATCTATACTTTCCATCTATTGTCATTATAACTATTATTAATATAATATCCATATAATAATTATCATTATTAATTTTATTTCTTTAAGTCTGATTATGCAATATTATAAAAAAATACATGGGGTATGTTTTTATGATCCTCCTAGATGGTATCCCTACTCCTTTTTATCTAGATAATTTCTCTGTGTGTATATAATATATATTTTATATGTTCTGGGAATATAAAGTACAATGGTATTAATACATTTCTAATATTATATGTATATAAATTATGCTAAAATATAAGTCAATAAAACTAATTAATTAATAAAATTAAAGAAATGTAAAAAAACAGTTTTAAATGCCTAACAACATATATATATATATATATATATATATATATATATATATATATGATGAGTGATATACACCACACAATGACAAAAAATATGAATGTTCTTTTCTTTAACTGTCTATTTGTAATTAGTAAAATATACGTTCTTAGAAACAATTTAATGCAAATTAGAATTAAAAAAAAAAAACCCCACAAATTGTTACTATAGAACAGATTTCCATACCTGCAAAAAAGGAATAAAAAACAAAATGTTTAGAAAATGAATGCATTACTGATCCGCTCACTTAAAAGAAAGTTATACAAAACATTGTCATCATTTTAAAACTTTTCTCGGGAGTATGAGGTTTTGAATGGAGTTGCAGTTTAAGAGTCATTTTCATCATCTACCCCCGCTCAAAGAATTTTCTGATTTTTGTTCTACCAATAAAATTACGGATACCAGACTGCGATAAGGTTGTAGAGTATAAAATGAGAAATACGTTAGCTTTTAAGAATGCAAGTCAAGAAGAAGAAAGAAGGAAATTCTTTTAATATTTTCTTCAAAGTAATGCTTATTTCAAAATGTTGTAGCTATTGAAATATTTTTTTTAAAACAGAAATATGTTATCGTAAGGTTTAAAAGAAAAAAAAAGAAAACTTTTATTAATGAAGTGATTACAGATTACAAAGCGTTTTGTTTTTTCTTTGCTCAATCTAATGTATATCTATATGTTTATTTATATATGCATCTATACCTTCCCATCTACTGTCATTATAATTATTATTAATATAATATCAATATAATAATTATCATTATTAATTTTATTTCTTTAAATCTGATAATGAAATATTATAAAGAATACATGGGTTATGTTTTTATAATCCTCCTAGATTGCATCCCTACTTCTTTTTATCTAGATAATTTCTCTGTGTGTATGTAATAGTATATGTTTTATATGTTCTGGGTATATAAAGTATAATGGCAATAATAAATTTCTAATAATATTAGTAAATAAATTATACTAAAATATAAGTGAATAAAACTAATTAATTAAATTAAAGAAAAGAAAAAAAACAGTTTAAAATGCCTGGCAATATATATATATATATATATGATAAGTGATATACACTGCACAATGAAAAAAAAATATGAAGGTTCTTTTCTTTAACTGTCTATATGTAATTCGTAAAATATACGTTCGTAGAAACAATTTAATGCAAATTAGATTTAAAAGAACCTCACAAATTCTTACTTTAAAACAGATTTTCAGACTATCACCTGAAAAAAAAGAATAAAAAACAAAATGTTTAGAAAATGAATGTTTTACTGATCCGCTAATTTAAAAGAAAGTTATAAAAAACGTTGTCATCATTTTTAAGGTTTTCTCGGGAATATGAGATTTCGAATGG
This sequence comes from Maratus speciosus, assembly GCA_963932465.1. Classification (NCBI taxonomy): domain Eukaryota; kingdom Metazoa; phylum Arthropoda; class Arachnida; order Araneae; family Salticidae; genus Maratus; species Maratus speciosus. The sequence goes on along the minus strand of OZ010789.1, from coordinate 30,887,022 downwards.
AGTTGCAGTTCAAGAGTCATTCTCATCATTTACTCCCGCTCAAAGAATTTTCTGACTTTTTTTTTTCTACCAATAAAATTACGGACTGCGATAAGGTTGTAGAGTATAAAATGAGAACTACGTTAGCTTTTAAGAATGTAAGTCAAGAAGAAGAACGAAGGAAATTCTTTTAATATTTTCTTTAAAGTAATGCTTATTTCAAAATGTTGTAGCTATTGAAATATTATTATTTTTTAAAAAACAGAAATATGTTATCGTAAGGTTTTAAAGGAAATATAAGATAACATTTTTTAATGAAATGATTACAGATTACAAAGCATTTTGTTTTTCCTTTTCTCTATCTAATACATATCTATATGTTTATTTATATATATGCATCTATACCTGCCCATTTATTGTCATTAGAAATAATAATCCCTACTTCTTTTTATCTAGATTATTTTTCTGTGTGTATATAATATATGTTTTATGTGTTCTGGGTATATAAAGTATAATGGAAATAATAAATTTCTAATATTATAGTTATATAAATTATGCTAAAATATAAGTGAATAAAACTAATTACTTAATACAAAAAAATTAAAGTAAAAACGAGCTTAAAATGCTTGGCAAATAAAACTACAAAAATGATAAGTGGTAAGCACAAGGATAAAACATATGAATGTGTTTTTCTTTAACTGTCTATATATATTTCGTAAAATATACGTTTATAGAAAGAATTGATTGCAAACTAGATTTTAAAAAATAAACTCACAATTTGTTATGTTTTAAATAGATTTCTTGACTATGACAAGAAAAAAAAGGATAAAAAGCACAATGTTTAGAAAATGAATACGTTACTGATCCGCGCACTGAAAAGAAAGTTATTCAAAACATTGTCATCATTTTTAAACTTTTGTCGAGAATACGAGATTTTGAAGGAGTTGCAGTTAAAGAGTCATTTTCATCATCTACCCCCGTTCAAATAATTTTCTAATTTCCCCCCCTACCAATGAATAATAATGATACCAGACTGCGATAAGGTTGTAGAGTGTAAAATGAGAAGTACGTTAGCTTTTAAGAATGCGAGTCAAGAAGAAGAAAGAAGGAAATTCTTTTAATATTTTCTTCAAAGTAACGCTTATTTTAAAATGCTGTAGCTATGGAACTATTATTTTTTTATAAATAGAAATATGTTATCGTAAGATTTTAAAAGAAAAATAAGAAAACTTTTATTAATGAAGTGATTACAGATTAAAAAGTATTTTGTTTTTCTTTTGCTCAATCTATTATATAGCTATATATTTATTTATATATGTATCTATACCTTCCATCTATTTTCATTATAATTATTATTATTATTAATATAATACCAATATAATAATTATCAATATTAATTTTATTTCTTTAACTCTGATAATCAAATATTATAAAGAATACATGAGTTATGTTTTTATGATCCCCCTTCATGGTATCCCTACTCATTTTTTATCTAGATAATTTCTCTGTGTGTATATAATATATGTTTTATATGTTCTGAGTATATAAAGCACAATGGCAATAATAAATTTCTAATATTATAAGTACATAAATTATGCTAAAATATAAGCGAATAAAACTAATTAATTAATAAAATTAAAGAAAAATAAAAAGAAACAATTTAAAATACCTAGCAAAAAAAAAAAAAAAAAAAAAAAAAAAAAAAAAACCCTACAAATATGATAAGTGATAAAAAATATGAATGTCCTTTTCTTTATCTGTCTATATGTAATTCGTAAAATATGCGTTCATAGAAAAAATTTAATGCAAATTAGATTTAAAAGAAAAAAAACCCCAACGAATTGTTACCTTAAAACAGATTTCCAGACTGTCACCTGAAAAAGAAGAATAAAAAACAAAATGTTTAGAAAATGAATGCATTACTGATCCGCTCACTTAAAAGAAAGTTATACAAAACGTAACGTTGTCATCATTTTAAAACTTTTCTGCGGGATATGAGATTTTGAATGGAGTTGTAGTTAGAGTCATTTTCATCATCTACACCCGCTCAAAGAATTTTCTGATTTTTTTTTCTACCAATAAAAAATACAGATACCAGACAGCGATAAGGTTGTAGAGCGTAAAATGAGAAGCACGCTAGTTTTTAAGAATGTAAGTCAAGAAGAAATACGAAGGAATTTCTTTTAATATTTTATTCAAACTAATGCTTATTTTAAAGTGCTGTGGTTATTGAAATATTATTTTTTTAAAAATAGAAATATGTTATCGTAAGGTTTTAAAGAAAAAATAAGAAAACTTTCATTAAAGAAATGATTACAAATGAAACAAAAGATGAAAAATCGTGCGAGAGGTATAGATTATGAAACACTTTCCAACGCAATCAGAATACTGTAACAAAATTTCACACTTCAAGTAAACTTCAAAGTAAACATTTCGTAATTAAGTAAAACATTCGAAAGCCAGTTTTAGCTATTACTATGGATACTTTGAAACATGTACGAAATCATTTGTGCATCCCTGTAATTTACTTATAGATTACTTCATAATATGCAGAAATTTAGATCAGTTAGGAATCGTATAGCACTATTGCAAATTCCCTTTTAACAATTTGCGCCAATAAAAGGAAATGTACTTGATATATTTTGTGCAGCTGTATATGATTTGTAGAACATATTGACAATAAGTATTATGCAAAAATTGACTTAAATTTTGAAACACGTACTACAACTTAAAACGCACTTCTAACATTTATTGCTCAAAAATAGTACTGTAACCAAATTCTTTTGTGTTCCTCTGTAAATGATCGATGAATGCTACAGACACCCTATCTTATAAAAAACATTTTGTATTGAATATTACTGATGTGTATCAAATTCAATATGTTTGAATTGGTGTAACATCATTAAAATGCACCGCAATGATTTTTTCCAATGTACATTAATGTAATGGAATTTTTCTGAGCGTCTCTGTAAATGGACTTTTGATGATAGATAGTTTATTTTCAAGAGTTTGTCTGTCTGTCTATATGTGACACAAATTTTGTGGGCGCTCTATCTCAAGAACTAATGCACGAAATTTAATAAAAAATTATATTCAAGTAGTCCCTAATATAAATTGGTGCTGATTAGTTTTTATGTAAATCGCCCAACAGGTGGCGCTGCTACGCTGCATTTTTCGAGATTACTGCAATAGCTCTATCTCAAGAACTACTGCACAGATTTTCACCAAACTTCAGATTCAGTTATTTCGTGATATGAAATGGTGCTGGTAACGTTTTGGTGTAAATCGCCCTACAAATGGCGCTGTTATGCTGCATTTTGCAACATTTACACGATTATCGTACTAGCTCTATCTCAAGAAATAATGCATGGATTTTGATCAAACTTATTCAGTTAGTTCTTGGCATGAATTGACGTTTTGTACCTTTTGATGTAAATCGCTCTACAGGTGGCGCTGCTATGCTGCATTTTTTTTGCGATTTCCGCAATAGCTTTATCTCAAGAACTAATGTTTGGGTTTTGAACAAACTTCAGATTCAAGTATACCTGGATATGAAATAGTGCTGTTTATGTTTTGGTGTAAATCGCTCAACAGGTGGCGCTGCTATGCAGCATTTTTTACGATTTCCGCAATAGCTCAATCTCCAGAACTAATGGACGGATTTTCTTCGAACTTCAGATTCAGTTAGTGTTTGACGTGAATTGACGTTTTATACATTTTGGCGTAAATCGCTCAACAGGTGGCTCTGCTATGCTGCATTTTTTAAAAATTTATGCAATCGCTATATCTCAAGAACTAATATGCTTGGATTTTCAACAAACTTCAGATTCTAGTATACCTTGATATGAATTAGTGCTGTTTTTGTTTTGTCGCAAATTGCTCAAGAGGTGACGCTGCTATGCTGCATTTTTTCAGAATTTCTCCCATAGCTCTATCTCTATAACTAATGCACGAATTATCATCCAGCTTCAAATCGAGATATACTTTGATATGAATTGGTGCTAAAGTGATGAAATTTGTTGTACTATTTAAATGATTTAATTGACGTGATTTATATATAAGAAAGTTTTGTGATGGCCACAACATACTAGTTATTTATATATGCATCTATATCTATCTATATATTTTCATTATAATTATTATGGATATAACAATAATTATTGTTCATTTTATTTTTTTAATACTGATAATGAAATATTATAAATAATACATGGGCTATGTTTTTAGATCATTCCTACCTCTTTTTATCTAGATAATTTCTCTTTCTATATACAAATATAAGTTTTATGTGTTTGGTTGTAGAAAATACAATGAGAATAATTTATTTCTTCTCAGTAAATTGTGCCTGCCAGATTTGTCCAGGTTAGTTCAGTTGGCAGCTTAAGCCAAAAGGTCTCTTGTTTAAACCCTGACATGCACACTTTTTCACTCAGTTGTAAAATTACAACTTATTTACTTGGAGTTCTATTACCTGCGATTTAATATGTTGAGATGTTTCATTTAACAGACCAGATGCTCTTATCAGAATTATATCTGAGTAAATTGTGTCCAGTATATTTATCCAGGATAGGTCACTTAGGAGTTTAAGCAAAAAAGATATTTTGTTCAAATTTTGGCTTAGACACCTTTTCTCTCATTTGGAAAATTACAACTCATATGATTTATTTATCAATTAGAATAATTGTACTAAAATTAATCAAGTATAATTACTTTTCCAACTAGTTTACTTGGAGTTATATTACCTGTGATTTATTCTGTAGAGCTTCTTCAAATAAAAAACTAGATGCTTTTATCAAAAGGTTATTATGAGTAACTTGTGGCAGCCATATTTGTCCAGGATAGCTCCGTTGACAGAGTTTTGGCAGCTTCAGCTAAGTGGGACGTGGTTCGAAATACTAACTAGTCCCTGACTTTCTATTACCTTAAACATGTTAATACTTCCTGAAAAATGCAGCATAGCAGCGGCACCAGTTGGATGATTTGCACCAAAATCTAACCTGCAACAACTTATGTCAACTTCTAACAGAATCTGATGTTTGATGAAAATCCTCGCATTAGTTTTTGAGATAGAGCTATTGCGGAAATCGTAAAATATTCTGCAAGGGAACGCCACTTGTTGGGCAATTTACATCAAAAACTATTCAGGGCCAATTTATATCAGGGACTAACTCAATCTTAAGTTTGATGGAAATTCATGCATTAGTTTTTTATATATAACTATTACGGTAATCGTAAAAAATGCAGCATAGCAGCGCTACCTGTTGGGCGATTTACACCAAAAACTAAAAAGGACGAATTTATATCAGGGACTAATTTAATCTGAAGTTTGATGACAATTCGTGCATTAGTTCCTGAGATAGAGCTATTGCTGAAATCGTGAAAAATTCAGCTTAGCAATGCCATCTGTTGAGCGATTTACACCAAAAAGTAATCAGAACCAAAGTATATCAAGGACTGACAAAATCTAAAGTTTGATAAAAATTCGTGTATTAGTTCTTGAAATATAGCTATTGCTAAACTCATGAAAATGCAGCATAGCAGTGCCATCTGTAGGGCGATTTACACCAAAAGTTATCAGCACCAATTTATATCAGGCACTAACTGAATCTACGGTTTTATTAAATTTCGTTCATTAGTTCTTGAGATAGAGTGCCCACAAAATTTGCGTCACATACAGACAGACAGACGGCGGCGGACAGCCAGCCAAACAGACAGACTCACAGACAGACACTTTGTAAAAACATGTTTTTCGGGATCTTTGGCCCGTAACACGTGTAAATCCGCCAAATACCGGAATTCGAAAATTTCCACGAATCCAATACTTTCGTCTTGTAAAGACAGAAGAATGCTATAATTTATGAAGAATAAAATTATTCAAAGAAATATTAAAAAAAAGAAGATGTATACGAAGCACAAGCAGACACATACGAGCTGGAAAAGTATCTTTATTTTATTATTTTTTATTCTAGTTTTTAAGACTAATTAAGAAAAATTATGACCCCATTCCCGCTCATACAAACATTCTGACTGCCAAGAGCATTGGATTAACTCCCTCTGCAAAATATTTTTAAAGTATTTTATACGAAGAACCTTTTTATCATTTTTTTTAATAGTAACAAATATAAATGTTAGATGTATTTATATATATATATATATATATATGGGGCATTCTCACAATCTTTTGACTTTCGGGAATGAAAAACTGGTGAAATTAAACTTACTAAAATAACATTTTAATCTGATAAACGAATGCCTTAATGATTCAAAATAAAGAAAAAATGGTCAGCAGGGAAAAATCTTTTATTTAACTGAAGTTTAAGTTAAACTTGCGAGTTTAATCTTAATTACCATTTTATCACTATAACTTTCTATTTTCTTCTATATTTTTACTTATAATCAATTTGCATAGTAACCACAGGACATTCAAATAAGAAATAATAACAATGTAGTATTTTTAGTACGAAATTTTGGTATAACATTGTCTTAAAGGGGTGTTAAAGAAGGGACGAAAGGAAAAAAAAGGGGGATGGTATAGGAAAAAAGGGATGGTAATGGAAAAAAAAAAGGGATGGTAATGGAAAAAAAAGGTATGGTAAGGATGGGACGATAAGGAACCACTATTTTTGGGCAAATCATGTTAAGACTAAGTGATAGCCACAATGTTCATTGATTTTTAGAAACAGTTATTTACTTTGGATTAAATTATTATTATTATTTTTTTTAAATTTACCTCGAAAAGTGCAGGAATAAACCTTAGGGATGGTAAAACTACCAATAAAACCACGATCTTGAAATTGATATTTAAATGATGATTTAAATTCTGCAGTAAATTTCCCGTCAAAGAATATCAGACATTCTTTCTCTAGCATACTTCTGCATGAGAAAAACTTGAAAAAAAAATTCTGTGGCTGCATCTGAAGTGATTTTCTGTAAAAGTTTAGCAAGAGGGACGGCAAGGATGAAAAACCCAGGGACAGAGTTCAAAAAATAATATCAACCGTAAAAATATGTGCAGGTTAATTTTTTGCTACATATTTATGTAAAACAATTGTCCCAGTTTCGGAAAAAAATTACATCGAATTACTTTTATTGAAGAAATTTTATACAGACAGCTCCATACTTAAAAATCAGCATCAGGGACACGGGACGGTGCATGAGTTTTCCTGGTATTTGGACCCCCGACATCGTCCCAAAGTTATTTATCTCGTTAATATTGCTATGAAATCATGCAATGGAATGTTCCCCAGTTTTGTAGTAAAACCTCGTATTACGCAATTTAAATACTGAATTATTTCCTTTATTTTAGTTTGTTAATATATTTATATATATATATATTGTGAATTGCTTTTATTCCTTCTTTTTACAAGGCCTAATACTCTTTAGGAAAAATTTATGAGAAATTATCTGCAAAATATCAATAAATTATCTTATGCATAACATACATGTCTGTTATTAAATAGTTTTTAAGTAATATAACGATTTTCTAAAATTGCTCTGTATAAATAATCTGTGTATAATTATATATATATATATATATATACTAATTTGTCCAATGATTTATTTTATCTAAGTAATGTTTTGAAAATTGCATTATATCCTTTATATAATGCATATGGAAATTCAATGCGTGTAATAGAATATGACAATATCATTACACATGGCAAATATGATGACAGGAAGTTGCAGCACAAATTAATACCAGTACAAATTAATATACATTATATGTAATTTACTGATTATGTTTAATGATAATGATACTGTGTATTATGTACAGTGAATGTTTAGAAGGATGGTTATTATTAGTTAATTTAATATATCTTAATTATATTAAATTTAATGTTACATTTACATTTAGACGATGAATGTTTGAATAAGAACATAAATATTGAATATTAAAGAAATCCTTTGTGTTACGTTTTGTCACATATATTCCAATAGAACATAAAAATTTAAAAATAACAATATAAGTATATTACAATGGAAGTTAGAATGAATTGTGAAAGTTTTCCCAATGTATAAGCAGAAAAAATAGACTTTTATAATCATGCTTTATTTTTTCTAAAAACGGTAGCATATAAATTTGAGCAATTTAATACCGCTGAAATGCAAGTTTTTGTACTAACATTTATTTAGTACTATATAGAAGATATACAGTTTAAATCTCAAATTGCATTCGATAATTAGGAATGCGAATTTAGTAATTTGCGAAATTTTCAATTTAAAAAAATCACCATTTTAAGTTTAAAAAAACTGTATAAATATCTACAGTTTTCGCAAATGTAAAAGATTATATTTTATCAACGACGCTTCTGAATTAATAAAAATTATTTTTGCATCGGATAAATTTGAGCATCTCTAGTTTTATAATTCTCCAAATAAAATAATCGATTTGTTAGTCTTATTATGGATTTCGAAAGTCCACGGTACACTTAACCCTTTCAAGGGCAGTCGTGCGTTTATGAAACTACTTAATTTTAATTAACAAATGCAACATTTTCACCAGAATTTTGGTGCAAAAATTTCCCCCTGATTATGTGCCTGAAATATAGCCTTTTCTATTTCCAAATAAATTAGTTCGTAAAGTGTCAGTCATTCATTTCAATATTTTAGCAATGGCAGTGGTTTACTCCTGAAAGGGTCAAGCGAGCAGTGACTTAATTATTTTGGAATTATTTAATCTTTTTAAAAGTTAATGCATGAACTTTAAAAAAAGATGCCCTTAATTTTGAATGCAATCTGAAAATGAATATGATAAATTTCCGATGTTATACCCAGGGATGCGTAGTCGGTGGGAAAAATGGATGACTCCGATTCCGGGAATTTTAACAGATCCGACTCCGAAACTTTTGCTCAAAAATGAGCCTGGCTTCGACTCCGACTTCGATCCAGCAGCCCTGCTTGTAAAATGGACGACTCCGACTCCGACTCTTTTGCTCAAAAATGGGCCTGACTCCAACCCCGCAGGCCGGCTTGTAAAATGGACGACTCCGACTCCGGGAATTTTAACAGATCCGACTCCGACTGTGCAGCCCTGGTTACACCTTCCCGATTTCACCGGGTACATATGATGGGCAAAGCTTTAGACAATCTCCCGTTGATCTTCCAGCGATTCACCTGAAAAAACTCCACAGGTCATTAGCCCGATAAGAGTTTGATGAATCTGAAGTAATACAGTGTAACCTCTGAATAACGGTTACCAGTGGGACCTATCAAAAGTGACCGCTATTCAAAGGTGGGTGTTATTCAGAGGTTTCATTAAAAAAAATCATAATTACATAAACTTAAATAGAAATACACAGTCATTTTAATTAATCCTCATTGTTTTAATACATAAAAATATCAGTGATTTGCATTTGTTTTTTTTTATTCTGTAAATATCTTTCTCCAAAGAAATAATAGTATGAGTTGTTTTGTTATACAACTCATCATCATTATGATTTAATGCAAAATTTTTCATTTCACGAAGATTCGTAAAAAATTTGGTATATGTGTTAATATTGGGAATTTTAAGTGATTCTATAATCTCTTCCATATCCCCTTCCGCATCACTTTTCTCTTCCTCTCTCCTATCTTCCACCATTTGCTGTATGAATCAAATGTAGCAGTAACTGGCAAATCTTTGGCCAGACACACAAACTTAATGGCGTTCGTGTTAGTTATGCTTGCTTTTCTAAGAATGCTATCTAAATTTTCCCCATCATTATTGTCTTCATTTTCTATGTGTAGTTTTAGAAATGATTAAGTGTTCAAGAGATTAAGTAACATTTTGTTGACATATTAAGTAAACATGGTTTGATCTGCTTCAGATTTTGGTTTGCAAATAAATATGAAATTGTATCATAAACTGTTTAAAAAAATTCTCCTAACTTTTGAGCGGCCATTGTTCAGAATTCTTTATTTAGAGGTTCGTGCTAATGTTAATGCTATGGAATGTATTTGGTTCCATCAGTATGTGGCCGGTATTCGGAGGTTGTCGTTATTTAGGGGTGACCGTTCAAGGAGGTTTCACTGTATATAAAGGGGTCGCAACCGTAGACCAAGTCCATTTTGAAAAAAAAAAATGATATGTGTATCTAAATTCTGTGTTACCCATTCTCACAATAAACCAAGTCTGTAAACAGTTGAAATATATGAAAAAGTGTCTGAAAACAGACTTGGTTTACTGTGGGAATGGATAAAACAGATTTTATGCACCATCTAAATAGCCTATCTCATTTATTTTTTTAAAATAGACTTGGTCTACTATGGTTGTAGAGCCCTCATATAATAGCAGAATCAATGAGACTTTTTTTAAAATCTTCATTTTCTAAATTTAATTATTCCAAAAAAATTTCACAAACGTTCAAATTTCAAAAATTCTAAACAGAGCTGAAAATGTATACTGAAGAACCATTAAACCTCAGAACTTCTTTTTGAAGTTTATTAAAAGTAATTATATTAAAAGTATTACCTTTTATTTTGTTTTTATAATTCGTCTATCTAAAACGATATAATAATAAATTTTACGATGTTCAAAGTAGGTAACTTGAAATGGAAATTCTTCGCCATTTTATTATTTAAACTATTCCTGTTCATAGATTTTAGAGAGAAAGTTTTATATCTACATAGACAAATTCAAATAGGTTTTTAATATTTTGGTGTTAACATATTTTCAATTTTGTCATTTTGTTTCGTGATGTGTACATTAACTGTTGTTTAATAAGTGTATTTTCTTTATCATATTGACTGATGAATATGTTCCTCTAAGACTATTTGTAAGGGAAACCAATGAATCTATTTATATAAAATCCAAATCTCTGTGTGTCCCTCACAATTCCGGTAGGACCGCCTCATTCTAATAAATAATTGTTAAAAATTACTAATGTACGGTTACCACAGTAGCGCCAAATGTTGACCAGCTGGGCGAAATATCGCCAAATTTGGCGATAAAAATAAGTTGTCATAAAAATAAGTTTTTTTGACGGGCTAACTTGGCGGTAGCTAGCTAATTTGGCAAAATTCCCATTTAAAACCATTAATATTTCATAATCGAGGTCACCGCAATTTAATCTAAACTCCACGCTTTTAAGGTTTTTTTTTTTTTTTTTTTTTTTCAAAATCTATGGGTGAGAATTTAAAGTGTAATATATGAAAATGTACATCTTTACATCTTCATAACGATGCTACTAATAACATAACAGACAATAAGCGGTGCTGTGCTGTCTAAGCTCCTAACTGCCTGATCTTAATATGCTTTAGATACTTTTTCATTATAGGGGCCTTGGCGAGATAGAGAAAATAAAATTTAGCAATATATTTTCTAGCAACTTATTCACTATTTTACAATTCATTCAATATTTGCACAATTCATTTAATATAAAGAAGACATTTAACTATTTTTGTATACAAACTAAAGTAAACTGTATATTAAAAAACAGCAATAATATAGATATAAATGAAATGTTTATAAATTATATAATTAAACTTAAAAGTTCATTAATTTTGTTTTCATAGCTTTTTATAATATTTGGCAAAAAATATCGTTTCTGGAGACCAAATTATGACAAACTTTTAAAAAGTACCCCAAGGCCCCTATACTGGAAAAGTGCCGTGCTTTATATAGTCGGATACAAAAGTTAAATTCCCGGTACTTTTCCACTTTAGTGGCCTGGGCGAAGAAGGAATATTGGCAACATATTTTCTGGCAACCTGTTCGCTGTTTCATTTCATATACTCACGCATTTTTTTTCAATATTTATACAATTTATTTAGCATAAATAAGCCATATATCTAATTTTATAATATAGACATGACCTGTAATCCGCAAAATGCCTCATATCCGCACAACACTTGCAACCAAGCTGTGCGGATTAGTGGTCTTCTACAGGATTACAGTTTTTCATAAAAGAGGTTCGTTTTTAAAATATGTTATTTTCATCTATTACAGTGGAACAAGCGAGAAAAACTAATGAGATTCTTGCACATGTGTTGTATATCTTTATACCTCATATTCCGTCGTTTTTGATGGGCTATCTTTCTAGTAAATTAATAGTTACCGTATATCTCCGTGTATAAGCCGATTAGTATATAAGCTGAGTATATGACGTTTCAGTGAAAAATCGTCCAAAACCGGAAACCCGTATATAAGCCGATGTTTAAAAAAGGTGATGAACAATTCACCGGCATTTTTGTGCATAGTTAATAGAAACAAGAGTGCTTTCTCTGAAATTATTGATCTCTCCTATCCCGTCTTCATAAAAACCAAACTTCCTATTTTGTAAGTAGGAAGACCTTTCTCTACTTCACGTGGCTGCTAACTGTTTTTTTTTTTTGTGTGTGTGTGTGTGTGCTAACAAGGAAGGTCTTCTAACTGGGCATACTCAGAATAGGTTGAAAAAAATGCTAGTGAAACTGCTTATGTATGTAATAAAGGATCAGTTAAATTTAGCGGCGGAATTCCAGTAGAAAATCTGTAAAAAAATAAAATACTTTCGAATATTTGGAGCAAAAATACGAAAACTACACGCGATTTGGCGAGCAGGATTTTCCTCGCCAAAAGCAAACGATTTTAATGCATCTGAAAATTGCTTAATTGATTTTTAGGATGCTCGGCATTTAATGGATTTGAGCTTAATCAATGAAAGAGTTTATTATATATATATATATATATATATATTTTTTTTTTTATGGTGGTAGGTTATGTTTAATTAATGGTTATATATATATATATATATATATACAAGTCGCAAGTGCTTGCCGCCTGCCTCCATTGATTCAATTTCTTCTGGTTTTAGTTTGAATAATTTTAAAGTTTGCCGTTTTTAAAGTATGTTGTTTTTTAAGTTAGTTGTTTTTTCAGTTATTTTGTCGTTGTCATTTGGTTAAGTATCTTTATTTTCGGATCAGTTCCGTGGTTTCGAATTTTTGGTTTGGTTTTTGGATATATATATATTACACATACATGTTGGTAATTGCTTTAGTTATTTAATTTTATCGTTGGAAAAGTATTTTCTATGTTTTGCAAGATACAAATATATGTTTTAATTTATAGCCAGCTTTTTAAATTTAAACGGCTGTTCAAAAATAAGGTCTAGATGAAGAATTCTGCCTTTATAAATTTCCATATCGAAGAAAACGCTGTTTCCATGGCAACAAAATCAAATCGACAATGCTCAATGGGACTTATTTTTGAGCTTGAAGCAATTTAAATCAATTTAAATTTTGTTACAAATAATAAAACATAATATTTATATTTTATTAAAAAACATCTAATCATATATATGAGAAAACTATACTTAAAACACACTAAAAAATGTAAAATTAAAGTTATTTAAATTAAACTTATTTTTCAAATTAAACATAAACATTTTTTTTGCTTAAAGAGTATACGACATAAAAGCGTATTTTTTTAAATTTTATTTCATCGCCAACTGGTGATAAATCGCCAAATAAACGAAATTGCCATTATTTTTTTACATATGCTCTATCGAAGTTCCGTCAAAAATGTTTTTATAAACATATGTATCCACATGAGAAGAACATTCTGTAATTTTTTCAGATGTTTCAGAGTATGCTCGTATGGAGACCTTTCTTGTAAGATAGCTGGACAAAAGCGCGGTTTAAAAAGCGGCTTTAAAATTAAAAGTCACTACTTTTTTCTAAGCAGTCGAATAGCTTAGTGGCTGCTCTTCATTTCACACTCAATGAAAAGCAAGTGCGAGAACTGATAAAGAAAAAAGGACAAAATTTTAAATATTCCAAAAGTAATGAAAGCTGCACATGGGCGCAAAGTTGTCTTTTTAAGAAGATGGCGTTGTTGATGATGAGGAATTATTCATTAACGATATTCATCCTGATGTACCAATGAAAGAAAGCGATTTTACAGAGTTGCTTGAAAATTGTGATACTAACCTCAATAGTGAATGATGGTTGGTGACTTTTGCATTGTAGTGGAGTAAGTAAGTAAGTAAGCACCCACCCTGGGAACCCGCTTTTGGCTTATGGTTAGGTTTGAACCCCGAGCCCAGGGCAGGGAAAAGTACTATTACCTGCAAAACCCTCTAGCATTTAGAACTCCAATTATCCGAACTCCGACTATCCGAATCGCTTACAGAATTTCAGAAAAAAAATATAAGACGGAATTTAGCATTTGCCGGCCTTGAAACTGCGTTGAAATGGAGGGAACGCCAGCCCGACAGTGACCACATGCAACTTCTTCTCACTGTCAGGCGGATGTACGACTTGGTTGCCCGAAAAGGGATGAAGACTGTCAAACATCTTATTTGACCGAGACGTTCAGCAAACAATGACTTTCATTTACAGTACGGTACGTACATACTCTACTAATGTACAGTACTTGTAAGTACGCTTAACATGTAAAATTGTTGTCTTTTAATTAAACTAATTAAAAGCTCTTTTTCTTTTGAAATAGTTTTTTCTCTCATTTTCAACATACAGGTATATTAAAAAAAAACAGTATCTATTAATTCATATTTAACCCTTTGGCTGCCAGGCTTAATATCGCCCTCTAGCGGCGTCCCTGTAGTAGAATCAGCGTCATTACCGCTCACCTTCTAACAGTACCCTGTTGTATCCGTTGCATATCACACGCCAATGCCGTTGAAATGTACAAATATTACGGTCTGGCGAACGACGTACGGTCATTGATTACGGAAATGGGAGGACATACGCAGCATACGGCGTGGCAGTCAAGAGATTAAGGTATTAAAAAAAAGATCAATTTTCATCACATTTTTACGTTTTTATTTTTTATTTTAGACTATTCATTTTGGAAATTTTCTTAGACTCGTGTATAAGCCGATCCTCCCCCCCCCCCTTTGGAGCCAAAAAGTGCCCAAAAATTTTCGGCTTATACACGGAAATATACAGTATATTAAAAAAAAACAGTATCTATTAATTCATATTTAACCCTTTGGCTGCCAGGCTTAACCACTTCACCGGCAATAGGTATGGGGAAACAGTGCTTTTACCCCCGACTTATCTCGGGGCAGCCGGTGAAGTGAATATCGCCCTCTAGCGGCGTCCCTGTAGTAGAATCAGCGTCATTACCGCTCACCTTCGAACAGTACCCTGTTGTATCCGTTGCATATCACACGCCAATGCGGTTGAAATGTACAAATATTACGGTCTAGCGAACGACGTACGGTATTTGATTACTGAAATGGGAGGACATACGCAGCGTACGGCGTGGCAGTCAAGATATTAAGGTATTAAATAAAAGATCAATTCTAAAATGAATAACAGTAAACTTTAGGCATATTTTAAGCAATATGAAACATATTTCATTTCAGATTTTAAAATGCAGGTAAGAATTATTATTTATGTTAACATTAAAACTATAATCTAATGTGCATTTGAAGGGCTGTTAATAATATTTTAGAACTGCCACGTTACGTGTTTTGAAACAATAAATTTAAAAATTCTACATTTCATCTAAAATAGTTAAATTAATAAAAACTAAATTATAATAATTAAAAAATGAACATAGGAATTGAAAATTTACATGTAATTTATTTTCTTCAAAATATAAAAATGCAAAATATAACAATAAATAGTTAATAAAAGATATTGAACGTGTAAATAATCGTTTTTTTCTTCTATTTAATATATTATAACAAGAAAAAAATGAAGAAGTTAAGAAATATAAACAACGATAAAAAGAAATTTTGTGTAGCAACGTATATTTTGTTTTGGCCATCTACCAAGAGTCTTTGAATCAGAAACAATCAAATTTACATTAGCGAGTAAAGAGTGTGTTAATAAAATTATTTCTGAAGAAAAATGCAATTTTCTTTTTTCTTCTCCTTTTTTAAAGCAGCATCAAATTAATAGAGTGATTAACGTTGTTCTGCTATTTGCGAGACTTAAATTTTTAATGAAAAATTTAAGAAATTAGAGATAAGAAGACTAATTTTAATAAAATGTTATGGATTTATTTTCAACTCCAATTTTGGCTAAAATATTCTGACTTTTAAAATAGTCATTAAAGAATAATATAACTTTTAGTCTTACACTAAACCATTATGCCCTATAAATGTGACAATAAGGATATATACTCGTAGCCGTCGTGTTTTTATTATATAAAGAAGAATGAATGAAGTCAACAGCATTAGTTCTGCAGGCTTTTAATGCAACAATACGAAGAATGCAGGCAGTGGTAGGCTTTTTTGTATAGAAAAAATAAGGAAGAATAGATCCATTTGTCTTACCGGAGTTTAATGTAGCATGATTGATCTTGCCACAGAATTAATGTATTAAAACCATTAGTCTGATGGTTTTATTGGTAGCATATTAAATATTGGTGCACGTCTTGGAGTAGCTGAGAAAAGACACAAATGTAATCATTGGGCATTTTCCAGGATAAAAGGAAAACGAGGCAATTTACAGCTCCATGATTTTATTAAATGGAATTATGATTAAAGCAGTTCAACACATTTTTTATAAGGCATTTCCGTCTCGATGGTAAATGATTTGGTATGAGATGACTGCAGGATCTTAACTTCTTCGGTCCCTGGGTCCCCATACGGGGACCTCTGTTCTTTTCCTTATAAAAATTAAAATGTCCGATTATTTTACATTTTCACATCACTTCTTAATAGATGAATAGTTTTTGCATTCAAGGCAAAAGAATAAATGGCAGCATCTAAACTGATTCAACCTAAAATAAATGTTATTTTCATCTGAGTTTGCAAAATGCCTAACAAGGCCCAAAGGACAGTATGACCAAGAAAGTGAGAAATTTTCGTAAGTATTTAACTTAAATCTTTTTTCATAAAAATTTTTGAGGATTTGTAGATTATTTACTTGTTTAAAGCTCTTAAATTTGTGATTGCGTTAGTTTAGTTTAATGGTTATTAAATTGTTGTTTTTAAGGGGTTTTGTAGTTTTAGATCCATGTTTTTGAACCTAAATTACTAAGCGCCCAAAGGTTCAGTTTCAGAAAAGATATTTTTTCTGTCTTTTATGATGTCATTTTGTTTGGAAAAAAGCAATGAATAAGCATTTGAATAGTTATTTTAGCTTCGGAAATGAAGAAGTTAAGGCATTGCCTTCTCGAAGGTAAATGATTTGACATGAGGTCACTACAGGATCTTAAAATAGAATTAGAATAACCAATTAGAATAATCTTGGAACGACCTGTCAAAGGCTGTTGGCAATGGGAAAGATCGAACAAATTCTGCCGAAAATTCTCGTGCGTCAGCTTTTTTTGGAGAAATACAAAATCATGACGTAACACGCACTCTGGCCAATGCAAGAATAAAGGATACGCGTAAAGCTCACTTCACGGAGTGATAAAGCAAAGAGTCCAGGCAATTTTAAGCGGACGCATTTTATAGTACAGCGCGCGAAAGTAATTGCGGGATAAAAAAAGAAATGGCTCTTTTAAAAACGTTGGAATTCACATAAAATAATATAAATTATCAGAAATCATGATATAATTTAGGAATAAACTAAAAGCTTTACTTTTAAGTAAATCGAGCAAGATAATAATTAATTTAAGGAGAATTTAATAGGTTAATGATAGGTATTAATAATGAATGAGAAATTGGTGAATATGCCGATAATTTAGAATTAAAAAGGGAATATCGCGAAGGAAGAATTAATAATATAACATATATATGTATATGTATGTTGTTTAATGTTTTAAATTATTGTCATTATTAGCTAACATATACATAAATATATGTTATGGCAAAAGCTCTAGGTTTCTGAATTAGCCGGAGATTTCAGTCTTTGGGAAAAAATTCTAGTCAAAGTCTGATATACATGAACTGAACAGTTTATACTATGTTATTTTGGTCGGCTGTTTCCCGAAGTGACTATAAATCCCGGACCAAAATTCAAAGTGCTGGAGTCAGGATTTCCGATAAGGAAATTTGGTGGAAATTAAGGTGCCACTATCTGACGATAATGATAATAGTCTGCTTGTTCGGTCTAATCCCTACCTCTGTGACTTGTTCTGTTTTTTATTCAGCCGTTTCATTTTGAGTACTGTATTCCTTGTATTTCTACGTGGCTGGTTCAATAATTATTGTCCCTAATGTATATAAAATATTTGCACTGCGATGGTTGATATGGAATATCGAAGCCTAATCTCTTAAATGCCTATATGCTCAATTTCAGAACCGTAGCTGCTATATTAACATAGTTTTGGAGGGAAGGGTGAAGTTTTAAAGACCTATTTTTGGGGGGAGTTTTTAAGGAGGGGGTGAGGGTGAAATGCTGGTTTGGAGCTTATGAGGCTAAATCTCTGACAGTGGATGAGATGTGGCTACATCACTATGATCCCGAGTCCAAACGACAGTAGTTACGTCTGATCCACTGTCCCAAATCTAGCCCCATAAGCTAAAAATCAGTCTAACCCCCATTCCCCCCTTTCACTTCCCCCTCCAAAACTGTGTAAATATAGCTGCTACGGTTCTGAAATTGAGCATATAGGCATCTAATACATTAGAATTATATATTCCACAACAACCATCGCAGTACAAATATTTCATATACACTAGGCACAATAATTATTGAACCAACCTCGTATTTTATTTTATCTGATTATTCCACATATCTATTCTACTTTATATTAATTTAACATAATTATGCTAAGTGGTAAATGATCAGTAAGTGTTGTAACATTTACTTGATTAAAAAATGAGAATTTGAACCAAAACCATAGGCTTAACGTATTAATGTACAGAGTATTTTTGATTATAAGAGCATTTCTTCTCCAATTTGCAAACATATCGTAGGAAATACAAACAAATTTCTTTGTTTCTCTGCCGTTTCTATTATTTCGTATCCCACTGTTATAAACCTACAAAAGTTTTCAGGAAGAACTACACATGAAAATTTAGTTTGTCGTAGAGTTTACCATAATTTAACAGAACGCCAAAACGTAGAGCGTGTCAGGATAAGTAAAAAACCTTTAAAATTACTTAATGATGATGTTTTCTACATTATTTCTGAAATCACAGCTTTTGTTTAGATGTACACGTACAGTGAACAAACAAAGTATCTTCACACCAAGTGAATTTGTAACACATCACGCATAAATAAACATAAAATGAACTACGAATGAAAAAAAATAGTACAAAACAATTAAGCATATTTAATATTTGACTTAATATTTATATTTAAAAATATAAAAAAGTAGTTTTTGGGATGTCCAAAAAGTATTTGCACATTAGCAGTGAGAATAAAAATATAGTAAATATTAAAAAATAAAAACAGTACTAGTATTTAGTATGCATGCCTTTTGCTTCAATTAGAACGTGTAATTATCTGCATATTGATTCGATCAATTTGTGACACGTTTCGCTGCTGATTTTTAGCCATCTTTCTTAATCATTTAGTGTGCAGCTTTGCATATACAAACAACAGTGTTTTGAATTTAAGAGATTCTTTTTATTCGTATATACCTAATTCACACCAGAAAATTAAAATAGCAATATTCGCTTTAACTAATAACAGACATTCCGTACTTAAATAAAGCGAAATTAACCATTGAAACTTTCTGGTGTAAAGTCAGATTCTCTGAACTACGTCATTTCTAGAACGTATTCTATCATAGGAATTAAAGGGTTAAAGGTTAAGTTTTATAAAATAAATAATTATGTAAAATAAGGTATTTGGAGACCTACTTATTAAAATATATACTAATTTAGAATATTTTAGCGTAAAACAGCCACACGACAGTAGTTTTTACTTGTATTGCAGGTGTGCAACAGAAGAAAAAATTAACGTATTATATGAAAAATGTATTTCTGATTTTTTTTTCATTATTTTTCCTATTTTTCCTATATTTTTTTTTCATTATTTTTCCGTAATAAACCTTTCAGAGAATCATATATAATTTTTTTCGAAAAAAAAAAAAATCACGCATTTAAGAGTTAAGAGCGTGTTTTAGATCAGCGTTGTTACAATTACCTTTTTGGGGCTTTCATATCCAAAATATCACACAAAATTTCAACAGGATTGAGGTTGGGTGAATGTGCAGATGTTTGCAATCGATTTTTTACATTATACAGGAACCATAACCTCGAAATGTTCTCCATGTGTTCCGGAATGTTATCTTGTTGAACGTAATATGATTCAGCTAACCTGAATTTTAGAACACTATTAATTAAATTATCTCGCATAATCTATATATATAAAAGCCGTTCTCTGTGTGTATGTCCTTTATACAAATCTTTAATTTTTGACCGATTTGCACGAAACTCGATGTACATACGTTTTAGAACGTGGAAAAGATCACTGTCTACTTTAAAAATTATCAGACCACTATTTATCCCTTTTTTCTAACACTTCCATAATTTAACATTATAGAAATATCTCTTTTAAAATCTTTTTTAATTCAAACGTTTCTTTCCTGTTGCCAAACCCTAAAAAATGACACAATAATGTGAAAAAAATAAGGATAACGCGTGTATTTTGTTTCTATTTGCCAATAAAAATTCAGATTTTCTTGCTATATTTTTGCATGTTTGAAATTGACGTCATTCTAAACAGAAAATTCACATTTTTTTGTTTATAAAATAAAAACTTTAACTATAAGAGCGGTAAAATAACGTAGCACCTCAATTTGAATGATTTTTTAAAAATTAAAACATCTACTTTAATACAGACAGTCAAATTTCATGAAAACAATTTAGGAAAAAGGAAAAAAGGCTAGATATGACGTCACATTCTATCAAATCTTTTCAACGTGTAATCAAAGTCATTGTAAATAAATGGCTCTTATATTTTGCTTACCTCTTCGATTGTATACTACAGCCATATCTTATAGCTATACGTTATAGCTAAGTGCTGTATTGGTTTAGACTCAGTGGTAACATTTTCTGTGATTTATAGTAAAAAGAGGGCGGTTATTTCAATTTACAAAAAATTCTTGACTGATGTCACGATTCAAAATTTATGGAAAATGACATCATTTCAGCTAATCATGGTAGATTTAATTTCTATTAATGAAAACGATAAGTTTACATTTAAGAATGATGTTTTATTTAAAGAGGAAACCCTCTTGATCTAATACTTTAATTAAAGTTTATAATTACACTTAAAGTGAGTATTTTAGTTTTAAGCAAGTAAAATCTCAAATTTTCCAAATAAAATTTCAATAACTGCAGCTCCATTTGGATGCATTTATTGTATTTTTCCCCGTATTGTGAGAAGTCGTATACTTCTGTTACGCGTACCAAAGAAAACATGCATTTTAATTTTAAAAGTTAAAAAAAATACCACAATTGGGTCAAAAAAACATCCTTTTTCTGAATTCGCGAGTTCCAAAATTAGAGCTAAAAATGTGAGTTTTTTCATAAACGTCAAGTTAAGGATGTTCTCAAATCCAATGGACTAACTTTCTGACATATTTTTTATTCATTTTTGTTCGGAAAGACATGAAATTTGCAGTTCTTATTTAAAAACTGTGCAAACGAAAGATAATTTCCCTTTTTTGGTAAAGGTATAAAATATTTCAGTTGGTGTTTTAAAATGAATTTCGGACGCAACACCGTGATAAAGGAGTAAAACCGGTCATCACGTGACCACAATTGCTCATAACTCGATAACTAATTTATTTATAAAAAAATGGAAAACTCATTTCAAATCTAAATCGCTTTAATAGTCAAGCCTACAAATTTTAAGCCTTTACGTTTAATGAGTCAGAAAATGTGTCAAAAAGTTTCGCGTTGTTGAGCAGGGAACTGGAGAACTATCTTAAGCATTATTGCATGTTAGTATTTTTTAATCGAGTTGCATGCCAGATATTCGCTTAAAACATGTCTTTCTTTATTGTTATAAACAAATGTGCATGTCATAATAGGTGTGAGGTACACTCATTAAAATACGAATACGCCAACTAGCACATTGCCCGATTACTGAAGAGTAACCCGTTTGTACATAGATATAAAAATAGTTCTGCATTTTTCATTTAGGTAATAAGACTAATCTTTCATGATTGGGTTCACATGATTATATAACTTTCCCCTATAATTCTATGTCTAAGCAACGGAAAACAATATGTTAAGCACTAAAATCTTCCCAGAAAAACTAATAGTGAAAGTCGTATGGAAATCCGTTCTGAAGAATTCAAGTTATATGCACCCGGAACAAAATTCCCATTTGCATTTTATATACTTATTAGATTATTTTGAGTAGTTTAATTTGATACCTATTAAATTCGTGTTTTATTTATTTTATTTTTGGCGTTTTAATTTCATTTGCCGATTTAGTTATTGAATATTACTCGAAAACAAACTAATTCTGAACTATTTACAATGTTTTGGAACAATTGAGTTAATATTTTGTAATTCGGTTGCAAGCATATTTAAAAAATATTCATGCTTGAAAATTACTTTAAAATCTATGAAAAATCTGTAAATTGTCATAAGCAATTAACAAACAAATATTACTGAAAGTAATTTTGTTTTTTATAAAACGTTGGGACAATCGAATGTGCGTTGTTTAGAGGTTAAATTGCAGTAAAAGGGAAATTTATTGTTGTGTTAGGTTATTACCACCGAAAATATGATACCAGCGTTACTCATAGACATATCTTTTCTTTATACTATTGCATTAAGAGTAAAAGGGTTCATCTTTCGTAATCGGGTTGCACGCACCTTTAAAAATATCCATGCTTAAAAATTACTTTAAAATCCATCAAAATCAGAAAATTGAGGTACAATGTCCAAACAAATTTCATTTGAAAGAACTTTTGTCTATTCGGCATTCTAAAAAATTAAATTATGTGATCGCTAGAAGTCAGAAAAATTGCAGTAAAGGCGCAATGTATGGGCACTGACATAGTGTGTTTACTTTATAATGTAGATATGTGCCATACAAACGAGAATTTCATAAAATGATGCGCGATTTGGTGGATTTTATTTTTTTTTCGCATTGTCAGGTAAATCACATATTTTTCTCTTACATCCGCCAAAGGAAACGCGCATTCTGTTATTAAAGCTCAAGGATTTTACTGTGGTTGCGCGATAATAACGTCATGTTTTCTGATTGTCTTTTTAACGATTTGGGGATTGGAATGCACAAATTTCAGTTATTGTGATAGCGGTATTATTTCGTTTTAATTTATTTTCTCTGGAAGGCTCCTTATAATTGACACGGGCGGAGCCGGGTAATTCTGCTAGTACTAATATATTACTTGGCATTCATTTTGTCTTCATAAAAAGCCATTTCATGAACTCCAAGCATCCGCAAAACATTATATCGCTCACCCGCAGTAAAAGTGACACATATCACAAAAATTCATTTTGAGTTTTATTCCACTAATAGGTCTGTCATAGAAGAGTCTTGCTACACAAATAGTTTCATAAGTGTAGTTATATGAAAAATCACTTTATTACGCTATATGTCCATTTGTGACCACGGAAGAGGGTGTGGGATTGTGTAGGGAGTTAAAATTATCCAACCCTCCAAACCTCATCTTACGTCTTCATTATTAATGGTTTAATGCTTTTATGCACGTTTTTATTCATGCATGCAGAGCTAAGTGCTATAATTTCATGTTGCAGTAAAATCATGCAAATTTTCCTCTTTTGCCTCTCCTGTGAAATTTACTTTTGTTGAGATGTGTCACTTTCTTGCGGGTGAGCGATATGATACTGCGGTGTTTTATAGTTGGTTTCAACAGTTTTCTTTGGAGCAACATATTTGGATTTCGCCACACTGTTAGGCAGCTTTCATTACAAAAAGCTACCTATTGCAGCCGTTCGGAGGAAAGCGATTTCAAAAAATTTTGGTATATTTTCATTGATCATGACCCCCAGACCCCGAAACCACCCTCCGTTCAAAATTGATATATATATATGACCTATGTCACACTGTAACTCTCGTAATTATGAACCGATTTCGATGTAATTCGGTGTGTACATAGTACTTACCAATGTCTCGACCGAGTTCGTTGGCCAGCTTCATCCGCCGTTTTGTTTCAAAATGGCGGCCATTTAAAATTTTTAAAAAAATTTAAAATTTGAAATGGGGTACCAAAAAATTAAAAATGGAAAAATATTTTTTTCTTATGTATTTGACCTTTATACAAACATTCCGGAGCAGTTTTTGTTTTGTCTATATCTTAAAAAATGGCTGAGTTATAGCATTTTGAATTTCTAGCGTGGCTGACATTTTGAAACGTCCTGGATTTTGTCACGCGATAAAAGGCGTATTTATGAACCGATTTCGATGTAATTCGGTGTGTACATAGTACATAATAATGTCTCGACCGAGTTCGTTGGCCAGCTTCATCCGCCATTTTGTTTCAAAATGGCGGCCATTTAAAATTTTTAAAAAAATTTAAAACTTGAAATGGGGTAACAAAAAATTGAAAATGGAAAAATATTTTTTTCTTATGTATTTGACCTTTATACAAAGATTTCGAAGCAGTTTTTGTTTCGTCTATATCTTAAAAAATGGCTGAATTGCTGCATTTTGAATTTCTAGCGTGGCTGACATTTTGAGACGTCCTGAATTTTGTCACGCGATAAAAGGCGTATTTATGAACCGATTTGGATGTAACTTCGTTTATACATAGTACATACCGATTTCTCGACCGGGTTCGTTGGCCAGCTTCATCCGCCATCTTCTTTAAAAATGGCGGTCATTTAAATTTTTAAGAAAAAATTAAATTTGAAATGCGGTATCAAAAAATTGAAAATTGAAAAAATGTTTTCTTCTGATGTTTTTGACCTTGATAAAAAGATTCGGGAGCAGTTTTTGTTTCGTCTATATCTGAAAAAATGGCTGAGTTATAGCATTTTGAATTTCTAGCGTGGCTGACATTTTGAAACGCCCTGATTTTTGTCACGCGATAACAGGCGTATTTATGAACCGATTTGGATGTAACTTGGTCTGTACATAATACATACCAATGTCTCGACCGAGTTCGTTGGCCAGCTTCTTCGCCATCTTGTTTCAAAAGGGTTGGCATTTAAAAAAAATTAAATTTAAAATTTAAAATGAGGTATTAAAAAATTGGAAAATGAAAAAGATTTTTTTTATGTGTTTGGCCTTGATACAAAGATTCCGGAGCAGTTTTTGTTTCTGAAAATTTGTCCTTTTGTTTATATCTTAAAAAATGGTTGAATTATAGCACTTTGAATTTCTAGCATGGCTAACATTTTGAAACGATCTTGTATTTGTCACGCGATAAAACACGTATTCCCCTATTTCGATGTAAGAAGGCATGTGGATAGTATACATCAATACCTCGACCAAGTTCGCTGGCCAGATTCATCAGCCATCTTGTTTCAAAATGGCGGCCATTAAATTAAAATATATATATATATTTAAAGTGAGGTGCAAAAAAATTAGAAATTGAAAAAGGTTTCTTTCTTAAGTATTTGACCTTGATATAAGGATTCAGGAGAATTTTTTTTGTCTTTACCTTAAAAAATGGCTCAGATATAGCAGTTTCAATTTCTATTGTGGGTGACATTTTGAAAAATCTGATTTTTTGCATGCGACAGCACTCGTATATATCAACCGATTCCGATGTGAGTGAGCATGTGCACAGCAATTACTAATGTCTGGACCAAGTTCACTGGTTAGCCTCATCCACCATGTTGTCTTAAAATGGCAGGCACTTTAAGAAATCGCCGAATTTGGCAGCCAAATATAAGTTACTTTAAAGAAAAGCAGCTTGGATAAAGCTGACTAATTTTGCGAAATTCTCATTCATTATATTGATAAAAATTAGTATTAAATCTCCTATATTCGGTTTCCACTAAATTGAGCTTCGTGTGTTTGAATGATATAAGTTTGCTTTTTTAAAATAAGGAATATGAAAGCTACCTCTTCCTCCCGGCACTGGCCGGAAGGACTTTTTTATTATCACCCGAGCCGAAAATATTAAATTGACTTTCATCGGAAAAAATAATATTTTCCAAAATTGTGGTGGTTTGCCGGCATAAGATTTGGCAAAAGCAAGTTTTTACAAAGCTTTTTTGTACCACTGATAAATGTTTTTACTTTCTTCTATCTTCAATAGAAGAAAGTATTGTAATCGAAATTTTTTTCGACTTCCGGTTTTCGACGGATTTGCATGTTTTAGGGGTCAGAGATTCCAAAAAACATGTTTATAGAAAATGTATGTCTGTCTGTGTGTCCGTCTGTCCGTCTGTCCGTCTGTCCGTCCGTCCGTCTGTCCGTCTGTCCGTCTGTCTGTCGCCAATGTACCATCAAAAAGTGTATGAAGTTATGTATAGAATTAAACCAAAATTTTATTATAAGTTTTTGGCTATGGCAAGCAGGTCCTTCCGGAATTTGGAAAAAATTCGCCGGTAGGTGGCGCTGATATAACAATTTTTGTGCAATTTTGAATATTGTACCATCCAAAAGTGTATGGAGTTATGCTTAGAATTGAACCAAATTTTTATTTTAAGTTTTTGGCTATCGCAAGCAGGTCCTCCCTGAATTTGGAAAAAATTCGCCGGTAGGGGGCGCTGTAATAACGATTTTTGTGCGATTTTGAATATTGTACCGTCCAAAAGTGTATGAAGTTTTCATAGAATTAAACCAAATTTTTATTTTAAGTTTTTGGATATGGCAAGCAGGTCCTCCATGAATTTGCAAAAAATTCGCCGTTAGGGGGCGCTGTAATAGCGTTTTTTGTGCGATTTTGAATATTGTACCATCCAAAAGTGTATGAAGTTATGCATAGAATTAAACCAAATTTTTATTTTAAGTTTTTGGCTATGGCAAGCAAGTCCTCCCTGAATTTGGAAAAAATTCGCTGGTAGGGGGTGCTGTAATTGCGATTTTGAATATTGTACCGTCCAAAAGTGTATGAAGTTTTCATAGAATTAAACCAAATTTTTATTTTAAGTTTTTGGATATGGCAAGCAGGTCCTCCATGAATTTGCAAAAAATTCGCCGTTAGGGGGGCGCTGTAATAGCGATTTTTGTGCGATTCTGAATATTGCACCATCGAAAAGTGTATGAAGTTATGCATAGAATTGAACCAAAAAAAATTTTAAGTTCTTGGCTATGGCAAGGAGGTCCTCCCTTAATTTGTAAAAAAATCGCTGGTAGAAGGCGCTGTAATAGCGATTTTTGTACAATTTTTGTGCCATTTTGAATATTGTACCGCCGAAAAGTGTATGAAGTTATGCATAGAATTGAACCAAATTTTATGTGTTTATTTTTGGTCATGTCACGAAGGTCCTCCCTGAATTTGGAAAAATTCTGCCGGAAGGGGGCACTATAATTGCGATGTCTACCATTTTCATTATTGTACCATCGAAAAGTGTATGAAGTTATCCATATAATTGAACCAAATTTTTTGTGCATGTTTCTGGCTATGGCAAACAAGTCCTCCCTGAACTTGAAAAAATTCCGAAAGAAGGGGGCGCTATAATTCCGATCTCTGTGCCATTTTCATTATTGTACCATTGAACAGCGTATAAAATTATGCATACAAATGAACCAAAATGTTTGTGCTTGTTTTTGGCTTTGGCCAACAGGTTCTCCTTGAATTTGGAAACATTGCGCGGTAAAGGAGCTCCGTGCTAGCGATTTTTGTATACTTTTCTTGATTTTTCGTTGTTCTATTGTGAATCGGTGGCTCATGCAGCGGCGGGAACTCGCTTCCTGCTATGCCGGCTATTCGCAAACAGCTGATAACGACAGAATAAGGAAAATTAATAATTTTAACAAATATCATGATATAGATTAACTCGTTTTTAGTCCGTTTAATTGACTTGAGCAGAAATTTAAGATGAAAATCAAAGTTGGTATAGTATTGAACTAATAATATTGAAGTATTTGCATGTGTAACTAGGTTTTGAAATATTAAGATGTATAAGATAGAAGAAAGTTTTGGGATTGGCACATCCAACTAGTTCTTTTTTTTTTCGAGTCGCTTTTCCACGAATATTTGCATCATATGAGGGATATTTCTGATATTTTGCAGTTAAATTATTATTCCCAAAGTAGAAACGACATTAACAGTTGATTCTGGAGCATATAAAAAGAGGTTTATGATGGCTCTCCTATGTCTTGCATTTAGGGTTTCTCGGACGCCAAGTTCTTAACTTATATATATAACTTATATAAGTTATATATATAACTTATATACAACTTATATATTGTACCAGTCTCTTTTTTTAATTACATAACCAACAATATGAATGTATAAATTTAACTGTTTACCTATTTCATCGTAACTTAAATCCAGAATCGTGAAGAGTTTTAATCTTCATACGGATAGCTACAGAAAGCTCACAAGTTTTCGGCGACATTGCAGAAGAAACTATCAGAATAACCACGTCGTTCCAGTTATATTAAAAGGATTCAATGTGCGGAACCGATTTCCTTTGCATAATGTTCGCTTTTAATTACTTTTTAAACTTTAAATGTTTAGTGTGCAGATACTTTTTCGGCATGAGAAAATGCCGTTTTATTTTTAAAGTGTATATTATATATTAAGGTAAAATATTGGTTATTTGTGTTTGTTTATTAATTAATTAAATAATGTATATTTAAACAAATTTCTTCATATTTGCTTTCTAGCGTTACTTAAGCAAAACATTGCGTGTGTGGAGAAATATATATATATTTTTGTTCACTGTGTATATAAGTTGTATATATATATAACCATTATATAATTACAAATCATCATCTGTTTCCAATTACTAAAATTAAATTAATAAATTTAGCTTCAATACATAACACTGACATTATACAAAAAAAAGATGGAACCTTTAACTTGTAATACAAAATCAAGCACAATACCACTAATTCACTAGCACGTTGCGGACGATTAATCTATATAAAGCATGAGAAAAACCACCTGATATTATTAAAGTTTATTAATATAAATATATTAATAACTAATGAACAACAGTGATATGATCATGTTGAAATGAAGTTTAATATATACCATGGAAGATGACAAACATGCATAACATAAAATGGAATTTCTTATATCAAGGTACCAAATATTTACAAAAGTAGAAATCGTATTATATATATATATACATGAATATACCATGAAATTCTAAGTACCTATTCCAATTGTATAACACAAATCACAATTTTAGAAAGTAGTTTGCTATTGTAACTTTTAAAATTTCGAATCTTTAAAAAACTCTTCTGTGGTAGCCTTTGCCTCTCTAAAAGAAAAGCCAAGCGGAATTTCAAGATGCTAGCTTTAACAGTTCAAAATAAATCACAATTTAGAACATTTTTAGAATGTTTTCCTCTCATTTCAGCCTTTTAAATTTCGATTTTCTTGTAAACCGTTCTTTTGCGAGTATTTATATCTTAAATGTAACCACCATACCACATACCAGACTTCTGAGAAAACTGTATCACATAAATCGCAGCTTTAGATCCTTTTTTGCTCTTCGTCCTTTTAAGGGGTCTCAGGACTCATAAAATCGGAAAATATGAAAGAAAGGACCATTTTCAACATTTAATATCTTAAAATCAATATGATTTTAAAACATAATTTTTATTGAGATGAAAGATATAAGTATGTTCTTTTAGTTCATGTATTCGAAAAATTGCAAGATGCAGAATTAGCATTTATAAGGATGCTGCAAACTGTCAGACATTTGACTTGCAGAAAATTGATATAACAGCTTACATGCAGGATTACAAAATAAATATTGTAACTAGAATGAAAATTTTTGTGTCAAGTTACTCTTGAGATTGTAATAATTACCCTGAACCTAAATAAATTTGTATTTAAAGTATTTTTAAATTTTTAATAGGAAGTAGTATTTAGCTAATGCTAAATTTTGAAAATTTCAAAAGTATAATCACCTAAATAAAATATTTTTTTGAACAATAAAAAGGAAATTTTAAATTCCGTTTATACAGACTAACATGAAACATATGTTTTGAAAATTTCATGAAAAAATATTCAGAAGTTTTTGAGATATCGTGCGTGTTATGCCCAACAACGTTATTTGGAGAAAAATGACTTCAATATTTTGGAAACGCCGCACAATGGAGCATTTGACCCAAAAACCTGGCGAAAAATTTAAAAATTAAAAGTTCATCAACAATTGTAAAAATTATATTTTTTAATAGCGGACAAATTGGCGCGTCTATCAATGTCTATTTTAGCGACATGAGCCATATACGGTAGCTCCAGGCCTCAGTTTTAGAGAAAACTTCTTTGAAAGAAGACATAATTTTTTGTTGCTTATTGGCATTGTCGTTACTTTTAAATGTAATTTTTTTGTGGCTGAATGAATTGTTGAACTGAAATTTAATAACGCTTACTTGTTTAAGAAAGTTCAGATCTTAATGCTACACTATGTGCTAAATTAAATAGTTTAGATTTTAATATAATAAAAAAAACATTAAATATGTAAAAGGGGTGTTTTAAAGCGTTTTTAGCTCTAGTTTAAACATATCGAAAGCTTTTTAAAAGTGTGCCGGTCTTTGCCGGGCCATTTTTGAACTATAATCGTATTTTTTATAGTTCTGAATGCCAATTTCACCAAAAAAATATTCCGCATACTGTTGCCATTTTTTATATAATTTTAATTCGAGGGATTACTTAAATTCCATTTTTTGTGGCAACCGAATTGAAGAGATAAGAACTATATTTTTACACTCGTATTGCAGGTTTTTAGCTTACAGGATAATTGACTGAAAGCTTTTGCCCCTACAGATTCTGTATATATGCATGTACGTACGTATGTAGGTACGTACATACATACGCAA
This sequence comes from Maratus speciosus, assembly GCA_963932465.1. Taxonomy (NCBI): domain Eukaryota; kingdom Metazoa; phylum Arthropoda; class Arachnida; order Araneae; family Salticidae; genus Maratus; species Maratus speciosus. The sequence goes on along the minus strand of OZ010789.1, from coordinate 30,856,362 downwards.
CTCGATACCTCTTGATAGAAATATCAGATAGGCTTCAAACTGTAAATACATTTTTGCTGAAAAAAGTTACTCCAAATAGTTTCGGGGCTCATAGGTAAAAAATAAGGGGAGCAAGGAGGAAATTAAAGAAATCTGGAGTAGACGCAGAAATGATTAAAAGTTTCTAAGTAATATTGGAAGTCATAACAAGTGGGTTTCGACGAAAAAAAGTTCCAAACATCTGCCGATGAAACAGCAAGACTGCATGTGAACCTTTACAGTTGTTACCCCATGATTCCAACAATGCACAAGGTTTTGATTCATAATGGCAATGTAATTAAGAAAGCAGTCGTAGCCATTGGCCAACGGGCAGAAGAAGCTGCCGAGGCCAGAAACAAACACTTTAGACAGTACCGTACAAAGTACTCAAGAAAGTGCAATAGAGAAGTTCGCAATAGAGAAGTTTGCAATAGAGAAGTTTGCAATAGAGAAGTTTGCAATAAAGATGTTCCAAATTGGCTTCTTATAAACAGTGATCCTTTTGTGGTGACCGGTTCTGGTTCAGTTGATTTCTTAAATTAACTAACACTATCTTAAAATAAATCAATTGGCACTTACTCAATTAATTCCACGGGATATCAATTTTTATCTTCCTATTTATTGGGAGACACATATTTACAGCTATTATACATTATGATACATTTTATTTACAAAAGCGAAAACGCGTTCTAAAAAACATTCTTTCAACATTCACACCCTCGAACAGAGCGAGCGACAGAGATGAGCCCAGGAGGAGTAACCCTACGTAAACAATAGAGCCATTGCCATCTCTTTATCGCCCATTTGGCGTCAAAACATATAAATCTCCACACACTCCCCACCTGGACTCATGTGAGTACATAATGATAAATCAACATAAACAAATTCTTATAATAAACCTAACCTTAATTCACAAATCAAATGATAAAATAGAATTTTTTCAATCTACTGGTGTTAAAGTATAAAGAATTAAACATAAAAAAGTTAACTTTACCACGTTTGGAGTTAATGGGTGCTATGATTGGAGCTAGACTTGGAAAAAGGGTAATGTCCATTTTCAAGATAAGTGAAAATAAAGTACACTATTGGGCTGACTCGAACATCGTACTTCACTGGATCAAGAGTCCATCTAGTACTTGGAAGCCATTCGTCAGCAATAGAGTATCGGAAATACAAACTTTGACAAATCCGATGAACTGGCGACATTGTCCCGGTAGCTCAAATCCTGCTGACCGACTTACGAGAGGACTCTCACTTCTCGACCTCGAGAGCGATGATCTATGGTGATCAGGGCCTCAATGGTTAATTAAAGTTTCAAATTTATGGCCCAAGGAAGACAGAGAAGTAGATGAAGATATGAAGCAACTAGAAGCTAAAGGAAAAGTAATTTCCCAGAACCTTTGTTCATCAGAAACCACTTATAGAGATTGAGCGTTTTAGTTCTTTCTTGAAGGCAATTAGAAAAGTGGAAGAATTAAAAGATTTGTCTTCAATCTAAGAAGTCCAATTAAACGTAAATGTGTATTATCTGAATTATTATCTGAAGAATTATTAATTAAAGAAGTACAAATGAGAAAATATAAGGAAGAAATTGAGTCATTAGAAGGAGGAAATCCTATTAAGAAGACCTCAAGAATTTATTCGTTATGTCCATATTTGGATAAAAATAAAGTTTTACGAATCAGAAGCAGACTTAATGAAGGTTCATTTATTTCAAATGAAACCAATCCAGTCATATTACCAAAGAATGAAAAATTAACCGAGTTTCTGATTATGCAAGCACACAGAAAATTGTTGCATAGTTGAGTTTCTTTGACACTTGCACAAATTCGAAAAAAAATTTGGATTCCTCAAGGAAGACAATTAATCAGGAAAAGTGTAAGAAAATGTTTAATTTGTAAAAAATACAATACAAAGGCAGCTGACCAACTAACTGGCCAACTTTCAAAGGAAAGAATATCAGAATCTCCTGCGTTTACCGTTATAGGATTGGATTTTGCAGGCCCGATAATCGTAAAAACAGAGAACAAAGAGACGTCAAAGTCATATATTGTACTATTCACCTGTGCCACAACAAAAGCAATACATTTGGAAGCAGCCAGGGATATGACTACAAATTCTTTCATTTTGTGTTTTCGTCGATTTATTTCAAGACGCGGAAACTGTAAAATATTTTTTTCGGATAATGCAAAGAGTTTTAAGGCTGCTGATAAAGAACTACAACAATTTGAAAAAAATCATTAAAGATCAAGAACTTCAGGATTTTATATCGAATAAAGGTATGACATAGAAATTTATCGTCGAGCGTGCACCATGGTGGGGAGGGTTTTTCGAAAGGCTCATAAAAAGTGTAAAAGAACCCTTAAGAAAAATTTTGGGAAGAGCTCTCATCACATTTAAAGAATTGGCAACAATCTTGACAGAAATAGAAGTCATAATAAATATGAGACCGCTAACCTACACAACAAGTAATTTCGGCGAGCCAGAGCCACTTACACCGGCCCATTTCCTTCAGCTAGGAAGAGAAAACATTAGTTTTCCTGGACATTTTGCCGAATTAAAAAATAAAATTTCTACTAAAGAAACTTTGTTAAGGAGAAAATGATATCAAAGTAAGTTGTTGAAACAGCTCTGGATTAAATGGAAGGAACAATACTTATTGAATTTAAGTTCAGTTCATGAATTTAAAACTCCTGAAAGACACAAAAACTTAAAAATTGGAGACGTTGTTTTAGTAGATGGTACTGCTAAATCTAAACTGTTGTGGGACTTAGGAATAGTTAAGGAAGTCATTATTTGCAGAGATAAACTTATCCGTGCTTGTATAATAAAAACTGCTAAAGGACTTCTGCGAAAACCAATACAACGTTTGTATCCTTTTGAGCAAGATTGCTGAATGATAAATGATTTCAGTATTTGATTTGAAATTTATTTTTTTCTACTAGTGTATTTTGATATTCATAGTTAGAATTTTTGTGTGTGTGTGTGTGTGTGTTTTGCAATTTGGTGTTTATCTATTTAGTAAAATTGTTCCATTTTATGCATAATTGTACTTTATTTCAAATTGAAAAGGTTATTGAATTAATAATGGTATTTAATTTGTTTATATTATGTATATATATATTCAGTTGATCTTATTCAGGTAAAATATCTGGCCAGATGCGTTCATGTAGCTACATGTTTTAAGAGTGTCATTTTTTTTATTTATATTGATAATGACTTAATTGATTTATTTTTAATTCTTTATACTTTAGCACCTGTAGATTGAAAAATTTCTATTTTATCATTTGATTTGTGAATTAAGGTTACGTTAATTATAAGAACTTGTTTATGTTTATTTATTATTATGTACTCCCATGATTCCAGGTGGGGAGTGTGTGGAGAATTATATCTTTTGACGCCAAATGGGCGATAAAGGGACGGCAATGGTTTTATTGTTTAAGTAGGGTTACTCCTCCTGGGCTCATCTCTGTCGCTCGCTCTGTTCGAGGGTGTGAGTGTTGAAAGAATGTTTTTTAGAACGCGTTTTCGCTTTTGTAAATAAAATGTATCATAATGTATTATAGCTGTAAATGTGTATCTTCCAATATATCTTAAATTTACGAGAAATTTTTAATAATTTACCCGTTTAATGAAATGCCAGTAGCGTAGTTATCAATTTATATTCGCGGCCTTTGCATCAGGGTGGCGACCGGTTCTGGTTCAGTGGATTCCTTAAATTAACTAACACTATCATAAAATATTGGCACTTACTCAATTAATTCCACGGGATATCAATTTTTCTCTTCCTATTTATTGGAAGACATATGTTTACATCTATAAAACATTCTGATAAATTTTATTTACAAAAGCGAAAACGCGTTCTAAAAAACATTCTTTCAACACTCACACCCTCGAACAGAGCGAGCGACAGAAATGAGCCCAGGAGGAGTAACCCTACGTAAACAATAGAGCCATTGCCATCCCTTTATCGCCCATTTGGCGTCAAAACATATAATTCTCCGCACCTTTTATAAACTGCTCTAGACAAAGACCAAGGGAAAAGAACAAGCCATACAGTAGCAAGACCTACAACTTCTTCCTGCTAGGTCTGATGGTAGTCCTGATAAAAGCCAAGAAGAGTGTGATGAAGAAGATGAAAAACAAATTTCTGAAGAATCAGACTGAAACTGGTAATCTATTAAAAACACTGAAAAACCAGCATCTCTGTACTGTAGAGACTACACTTTATTAAATGTATTATCAAATGTAAATAATCTTTATTAAATGTAAAATAAATTTAATAATTATTATTAAAGTAAATTAAATGTGAATAATAAATTTTATAGATAGTGCAATTAAATACATTTAATTAAACATTATTAGTAAATAAAACAATCTATCAACAATTACTTTTCTTTTATAAACAGTAAATATTTAAGGCTCGTAGCCACTCAACTTCCAAACTCCCTTCGGTAATGTTAAGTCTATGGGCATGTGATGTATTCGTATTTTTAAAATATCTATTTAGCAAATTAATATTTTAACTACTTTTTTCTTTGTGCTCTTCTTAAATGATGTCTTAGTTGTCAAAATACTTAAAAAATGTATACCTCTTATTATATGAAGTGTTAAAATTTTACTTACAGTTCGTCAGCTTTTAAGATATAAAATATTAAACTAAGCTATGGATTTGTATGTATACTACATAGTATGCTAAAAGTTAGTTCAGTGAAACGCATAGCGCAGTTAAAAATTTCCATTCAGCCATTTCCGTGAATAAACGGGAATCTACTTGAGAACTTTTGTGCGGCCATCTATATCCTCTATAGAAGGTATCCACACGAAGTAATAGTTTAAAAAAAAATAGTCCAATTTAAAAAAAGCATATCACAACTACAAACGCCCTTCCAGCAGTTATTGGTCAAAGACTTCAATATTTAAATTTATTATTCAGCCCAATTCTTTTGTGTGCCCCTGTAAATGAACGATATATTCTATGCACACCATATTTTACAATAATCGCCATAGTACACCTCAATGATGTATATAAATTTCAGTACGTTTAAAATAGTGTGATATCATTAAAATACAGAATAAATGATTTTTTCCCATAGACCATAATGTAAGGGAATTTTTTGTGTGTCTCTGTAAATGAACCGTAAATGCTATAGACTTCATTTACAATACCAAACATGCCATAAAGATACCCAATAACATCTAAGAATTTCAAGGCAATCGGGCTTTTTTTACATAGAAAAATATTTTTGGCAATGATTTCGGGTCAAATACTCCACTGTGCGCCGCTTCAGCTGTTGAGCGGGTATCATTCTAAAAGCCCTAACTTCTGTTCTAATGGGAATTTCAAGGAAACAATTGCATCAAAATGTTCAGAAATTTAAAACTTAAAACAAATAAATGAAATTTTGAAAATTTTGAAACTTTAAGGGGTCTCAGGGCTCTTAAAAGCTTTAAAATTTTCGAAATTATATATTTTTTTAGATGTTAAACTCGTATCTTTTCTGAATATTTTGATATAATTGTATTCTTGAAATTCCAATTAGAAGTGAAGTTATGGCTTTTACATTTATACACGTTCAATAGCTGAAGCGTCTTTTCGGAAACTTTGAAGCCATTTTTCTCCAAATGACGTTTTTGGGCATAACGCGCACGATATCTCAAAAACTTATGAATTTTTTTTCATGAAATTTTCAAAACATATGTTTTATGTTAGTCTGTATAAAATGAACCTAAAATTTCCTTTTTATTGTTGAAAACAATATTTTTTTGGGTGATTATACTGTTGAAATTTTCTTAATTTTGCATTAGCTAAATACAACTTTGTATTAAAAATATAAAAAAGCTTTAAATACAAATTTATTTAGGTTCAGTGTAATTATTATAATCTGAAGCATAAGTAGGCACCAAAATTTTCATTCCAGTTGCAATACTTATTTTGTAATCGTGCGCGTAAGCTGTTATGCCGATTTTTTGCTCTTCCAATGTCTAACAGTTTGGAGCCCCATGTAACTGCTAATTCTGCATCTTATAATTTTTTTAATACATGAAATGAAAGAACATACTTATATATTTCATTCCGATTAAAATTGCGTCTTAAAATAAAATACATTTTAAGATATTAAATGTTGAAAATGGTCTTTTTTTTCATTTTTTCCAATTTTAAGAGTCTTTAAATTTCGAATTTTTAGAAAACTTTCCTGTGGAAGTATTTACTTCATTTAAGTAAAAGCCGTGCAAAATTTTAAGCTGCTGCCGCTAACAACTTCAAATAAATCGTTCTTTAGAACATTTTTAAAACGTTTCCTGCTTTTTACACATTTTTATTTTCGATTTTTTTAGAAACCGTTAATAGAAAGTAATTACTTCTTAAAAGTAACTATCTCACCAAATTTCAAATTCTTAACTCCAAAAAAAAATCACACAAATCACAATTTTAGAAATTTTTGCTCCTGCACTGCTTTAGGGCTTAGGTGTACCTGCATAAAATATATTCTATGCTGGAGCAAACATTGTTTTCGAAATCGGCTCTGTAGTTTAATGTGAACTTTAAAAATTTCACTGTCTTACTGAAAAGGTGACTAAAATAATGAAAAAGATGTTACAAGTTTAAAATATACATTTTATTTAAAACTTCTTAGTACTTTCAAGCTTTTACAAGCTCATCATCACAGAATATTTTAATAACTAAATTTTGTTTATTTATACAAATACGTCACTTTGTTTTGAAAGTAAGAAAGCCAAAAAATATTAGAGTTAATTTTACATTTAGGATTTTACATTGATGGATCTTTTACATTGGTGGATCATTTGCATAAAATAAATAATGTGAACATTAAAAATTTCACTGTCTTACTTAAAAGGTGACTAAAATAATGAAAAAGATGTTACAAGTTTAAAATATACATTTTATTTAAAAACTTTTTAGTACTTTCAAACCTTCCAGGCTCATCATCAGAGAATATCTTAATAACTAAATGTTGTTTATTTATACAAATACGCCACATTGTTTTGAAAGAGCCAATAATTACTAGAGTTGAAAGTAGAAGTAGCGTAGCAATTTCTTGGATTGAATTTAATTAGAGGAAATATATATTATTATTATTAAATTCGATCCAAGAAATTGCTACTGCTATTTGTACTTTCAACTCTAGTAATTATTGGCTCTTTCATTTTCAAAAGAAAGTAGCGTATTTGCATAAATAAACAACATTTAGTTATTAAGATATTCTCTGATGATGAGCCTGGAAGGTTTGAAAGTACTGAGAAGTTTTAAATAAAATGTATATTTTTAAATTGTAATATCTTTTTCATTATTTTAGTCTCCTTTTAAGTACGACAGTGAACTTTTTAAAGTTCACATTACATATTTTATTTTTGAATCAAGGTGAAAAATCGCATTTCGCCTTATGATTTTATACTCAAACAAACGTTAGTTCTTTTTTACCCGACTGCCAAGAAGGGTTATGTATTTCACGCGTATCTGGGTATGTGGATATCTTTGTATCCTCGAAACATCCCAACGGCTGGATGGATTTTAATGAATGAGGTCTCTATCGATTTGTCTTAACCGTCAATGGTTATAGGATAGATTTTGTTTTTATAAATTCAAAATGGCGGTAGATACGAAAAAATTATTTTACACACCCTATTGCGTGCCATATCATTGGAAAGGGTTTTCAAAATGAAGACGATGTTTCATTGACTATTTTACAGTCAGAAGCTCCGTTTAAATATTACACAACCTGAAGTTGTGTAGGTAGGACCTCTAGCTTTACTGCACCTCTAACCTTCATAGACATCTATAAGCTTCATCAAAACAGTGTTTATAGATAGGAACTAATAATTAAACACAACTTAAAAGTCATCAATACAAGTAAATTAAAAAAAAAATAGGTAAGTAATATAAAAGATAGTTTCACATTGATGAGAAATAATTAATTAGTTCGCTTTTTACGCAGTCTGGTATTTTGATTTTTTAAATTTAATTTTTACTTGTTTACAATTTTTAAACTTATTTACATTAGTATAGATTCGATAATTTAAGTTTCAATTTATTTTTGTTTTTTCATTTGGATTTATTTATTTGTGGTTCATATATATGCTTGTATTAAACGATTAACATGCATGCGTTTCTTCATTTATTTGTTTCCCGTTTGTGCTTGATAAAATATTTTCATATTTCAGTGTATTATTTAATACAGAATAATGGTGTTTTTATTTAAGCTAATATATATTGTACTTATAAATGGTCGTTATGAATTGTTCAATTTACCATATTGTGCGAGATAAATACTGAGAAACTATAATAAAAACATAATAAATGGCAGAATAGAATTTTATGTGTCAACATAGATTCTTTTTTTGGAAGTCTACCAAGAATCTCTGACTCGGAAACAATGAAATGTCCATTAGAGGGTAAAAGAAGTGTTAATAATAGAATTATTTTTCATGACAAATGCACTTTTTCGCTTACCTTATCATCAGTTGCAACAGCATCAAAATTACCAGAAAAGATTAATTTGTTTTCATTTTTAAACTAATAAATTTATCTAGGATCGTCGTCTAGGATGAAATTTGTAGAAAAAAAGGGCAAAGTTAGTTGATAACTTAATATTACACTGTGTGCAAATTACTTAAAAGATGATAAAATATTTAAAAAGATTGTTAAATTACTTTATTAATTCTTATTACTTTCAGCTATATAAATAGCCTTCGTCAGAGAATGCAAAAATTAAAATACTGCAATCAAAGCCTTATTTTCAAATTTCGCGTTAGTGTCGAAAGGATTGAAAGTGAAAGTCAAATTTTAAATCCTGAAAACATTGGAAAATAAAAATATGGATATAGAGGGAAAGTGAAATATTACGTGTTTTATGATTCTTTAAGCAAACTGAGACAAATATTCCACTTTCCCTCTAAAACCACATTTTTATTTTCCAATGTTTTTCGGATCTAAAGATTGACTTTCACCCCTTCCGAAACTAATTACGTGAAATTTGAAAATAAGAGACAAATAATAGTATTTTTGTATTTTCTGACGAAGGCTATGTATATAGTTGAAAGTACTAAGAAGTATGAAAGTAATTTAACGCCTTTTAAGTAATTTGCACATAGTGTAATTTTAAGTTTAATTTTTTAAAGATGAATTTAGCTTTCTATTAATTTATTAATTGATAACTTACAAATATACAGAATTACTTTATTCAAAGTTGAGGAATTATTTTATCCAAACTTCAACGATTATTCATAGGCAATGTGAGACGTTTCAGACTCAACGGTGACCTTTAGTTCGTCTTATTGACCTTTAATTCTGGGCGACGACTTGACTCATTTGTGAGATTAAAGTTACCTTTACGAAATTTGGCTAACCAATTTGATACTGTTTGCTGCGTAGAAATACTAGATCCAAATAGAGCATTAATGTTTCCCGCGGCCTGCGTTGGCGTACTTCCGCGTATGAACTCATACTTCATAATAGTACGAATTTCCGACCGTTTCATTTTCAATAAAATAAATTAAAAAAAATAAGTTTTAAAAAATTTTTAGAGCTTAAAATGATTTCTTTAAACATACAAAATGTGTAACTTTTTAACGAAAAAAAAAAAAAAAAAAAAAAAAAAACGAAAGAAAGAAAAAGAACTAGAAAACGGGAAGTCTGCTTTTTCAGAATTTAGTGTCACCCCCGATGAATATATATATATATATATATATATATATATATATATATTTTAGATAGATAGTACAAAACGTATTTCAGATTTAAGACTTAAAACACACGCTTTATTTTATATAAAATGACGTTATCCGCATCCGCTGAAGAATTCTTCATTTACGATCCAGTCTTAAACATCATCTACAGTAAAGTACGCATAGGACGTCACTATCGCAGAATAATACACAAATCCAAAAAAAAGAGATGTCGTCATTCAAGAAACTACGTACAAAAAAAAAAAAAAAAAAAAAAAAAAAAAAAATCGGCTATCTTATGATTCATATGCCTTCATTTGTTTGTAATAATAATATAGATCTCTAAAATTCAATTTTGTTTATAATAGCTCCATGTTTTATCAGAAATCATTCATTTATATTTTTTTCAAAATAGCACGTATTTTAATTACATTTTTAAAAGTTGTTATGGGGAAAAGGCAACAAAAATATATAATTACTATTTTCCAACTATTTTCCTCCTACTTTTTGCAGAAATGGAGTGCTTGTGTTGCCAAAATTAAACAAATGGCGCTAAAAACTAAAAAAAAAAAAAATAATATTTCAAAAATAAATTGAGATGCAGTTTTCAAAAAAATTGCATTCAAAAGTACTTTTTCCCCCAATACGACTGTATAAAAATTGAAAATGTGCGATGCTTAGATATTAAAAAAAATTGCAGTAGAGTATTTGGTACTACTTAGTTATCCCGTCGACCAAAAATCTATCGCCGAACTATAAGATTAAATGTCAATATTTTTTTTATCGTAAATGTCACATTCACTTAACTTTAAGCAAGTTATACGTGTTTGCTTCTTCAAGTGATTTTTATTTCGACGATTTATTTGCATTTTTATTGATGTTTTACAAATTTATTTGTTCTTCCGTTATTTAAAATAAAAATTACGTCAATTTGTATAATTTGGCAAGTGGTTTGGCGATTTATATAATTTGGCGAAATTGATCGACGGGGTAACAAACTATTACCGAGTATTTAACAGTACAATGATACATCTGCTTTGTTTTACGAGTGGCTTATACAACGGAACGTTATTTTTTACAGGCGGCATTAGCTGGGAGAAAAAAATAGCATACGGGGGCTAAAAAAAGAAAAAAAAAACAGAGCTGTAAAACATTAACCCATTTATGCCTGAATTTTTTTTTCTCAAATTTGTTGGCAAAATTACGTTAAAATGTTTGAAAATGAACTGGAAAAATACTAAAAATAATTACGCATAATTTGTTTTTTTATTTGTTTGATAAAATGTAAATGTACCAAATATGGGAATATGCATAATATTTATAAAAATATAATATGTGTAATAGTATGTTTTGTCTAAATTTATATAAAATAAGCTTTTAAATTGTATATTATATGTCATACTTAGTATTTTTATCAACTAGTAAAATACGAGGGTGAGTCGGAAAATAAGTTTCTCCTGGCAACTGTGGACAGAAGTGTGTATGAAAGACAAAAAATGTAATGAAACATGAAAGATAAGACGTAACTTTATTTTTCTACATAAGTGCCAAGTGAGTTGAGACATTTGTCATACCAGTTTATAAGCTTCAAAAAGCGCTCCTTGTAAAAATCAGGGCTCTGCATCATTCTGTTCCCGGTAGATATGGACAGAAAGTGGGTTGTAAATTCGAGGTCAAAGGAGGAAGTGAGAGCGGTTGTCCGCTATGAATGGGCACGTGGAGTATAGGGAGCAGAAATCCATAACCGCCACGAGTGAGTCTATGGGCCAGATGTGATGTCGAAACAAATGGTGCGGAGATGGTGCGCCAGTTCAGAGAGGGGCGTCAGCAAGTGTTGGACAGACCAAGACTGGACGGACGTGCTCTGCCACTACAGACGAAAGCAATGCTTGACTACTTCTTTGTAAGCAATGCTGAAGTCACACAAGCGGTTCAACCCTTCTTTTGTATGCAGAGCCCTGTTTTTTTTTCTGGGGGGCTTTATGAAGCTTATAAAGGGTAAGACAAATGTTTCAACTCACTTGGCATTTAAGTAGAAAAATAAAATTACGTCTTATCTTTAATGTTTCATTACATTTTTCGTCTTTCATACACACCTTTGTCCACAGTTGCCAGGGGAAACTTATTTTTGGACTGACCCTCGTATATATATTGATTTCTGTACAGAGAATAATAACATTATAAGTATTATTAATAACAAACTAAGAATAATCGTATCCAATGCTTAAAAACAATCTATTTCACAATCATCTTTAAAGGAACTTTACATAAATAGCTGTCCCCTAAATGGATAATAAAAATATGTACACATTCGTGCCTATCGCCCTATATTTTGTGCGTTACAAACACTGCATAAAAATAGACATGAACATATAATTTAACAATTTAAAAAACTACGTATTTGAAAGAAGTCTACAAGCTAAGATTATGACTTATTTATTTGGATCATTGATATAAAAAATGCAAATAAACTTATCTTTTACTTTTCGCCATCTTGAAAAATGAAAAATTTATAATCACCGAAAAAAAGCCTTCATTTAAGCAAATAAATATCCATTTTATGCTGTCATCTCTCGATAACAGATAAAGACATTTATAAATAATTATTTCATACAATTTTCATGTTAAAAAGGAGAAAACATCATACAAATTTATTAAAATTCGAAGCATCCCAAAAATGGGACGCTAGGCATAAATGGGTTAAGCTAATGTCAAATAATAAGCTGTTAAATTTGTCAATAGTATTAACTACAAATTTTATTCTTGAAGACCTAATGTAAAGACTGTTTTATGAAGTTAACGTTAAGAAAAATAATAAATAAAACAAGCTCGTAACACATTTATTTTCAAACAGATTTTTTTCTAAAAAATGTAATGATTTGACTATTTACCTTATTAAGCAGTAACAGACACCTCCGGTATATTTTAAGTTGTATTAATGAAATGTTATTAAAATTAAGTAATAAGATATCATTATAATGTACAGTCGGCTAAAAAAAAAGGACTATTTTATACATATCAAATAGAAATAGGAATAGAAATAGGAAATGAAAAATAGGATTCAGCAATTATCGTTCATATCCTGAAAAGTACTTTAATTATTTTGAGAAGAAATGAACTGTTTGAACAGTCCTGTATATTACCTACAGATTTTTATACACACCACGTATTAAGCTAAAATTTAATTAAAAAAATAAAAATAAAATAAAACTGACATCAAATTTTTAGGTATTAATCATCCATAAGCGGTGATTTATCTAGTTATTTCAGTTACACTGTATATGATTTTATTTATTTTCTGCCAAAATGTTTTCGTATGCTAAATATAATTTGGCTTGAAAATATATAACTAAATTAAAAACCACCTTTAAGCAATCTCTCATATACGTTAAAGCTTGCGAATTCTTTTGTGTAGACCAGTATACGATCTATGGCATTTGTACATACCCCGTAATATACAAAATTTAGTTAAATTAAAAAAAACGTATTTCCAGCAATTATCGCTAATAAACAGAATTTCGGTTACAGAAATGTACTCGAAATATTTTGTGTGTCCCAGTAAATGAACGAAAACAAATGATATGCACGTCATATTTTACAGCAAGTATATTTCTGCAGTAAACATGAGTGATGTATATCAATCTCAGTATATTTGAAATAATTTAGCATAATTAAGATAAGCGGCAAACAGTTTACCTCCAAGACAATTATGTAATCGAATTCTTCTGCGTGGATCCGTGAAAAATAAATGCTTTGCACTCCATAACTTTACAGAAAGAATGTTTTAGTGCACTTCATAAGTGCATATCAATTTCATTATGTTTGGAATGGCGCAAAATGAATAAAATGCACTTCAAACGATTTATTTTTTCATTGACCGTAATGTAACGGAATAATTTTGGCTATCCCTGCAAATGCACTATAAATGCTACAGACTTTATTTTCAATAAGGATCATGCTATAGTTAATGAGAATAAAATGTTAAAAATTTCAGAGTTACACAAGTATAATTATGTGAGTTAGAGTACAGACGGGCAGACGGACAGACGAACAGACAAAACGCTGTCATAAGCACTGTTCAACTACGTTAGAAAGTGTTAAAAACGAGAAAAAATTATGCTATTTACTAAAAATTTTAATACTTGAAATTTACAATTAAGAATAAAAATGAATTTTTGAATGTGTGAAATATTAGGAAGTTAGGATTTTATGAGAAATAGCTTGAATAGTGAACAGAAATTCCTTCTAAACATCTTTAGATGTCAGCTTTAGAATTCTTAGGACTCAGACCAGCGACTGCTGTGTAAAATATTATCATTTTTTTTTAATTACTGAATGTATAACAGTTTGAGAGACTTTATAAGCATGTCACTTAATCCATATTTACATTTGTTACAGTTAATGAATTACTGATTTTTAAATTTCTGGTGTCTATTTTCTTGACATTCGGAGGTATGTATCGACAAAATTTTTTTTTATTAGACATAATAATAGTCTCTTTAGTCTAAAATAAAGTAACTAACGCTATCACTGCTGCAGTTTTTTGAATTTTTTGTGACCGGAGGTCTTTATTTGTTAATATTAAGAAAAACATTGCATACAGAAATATGAAAATCGGTGGTATTATAGAGAAATGTTTGATAAACACACTGATGCAGACAGTTTTCAAATTGAAGAATTACTTTAAGACCTATTTAATGTTAAAGTTATTCAAAATCTTTCCATTAAAAAAGTTTTATGGGAGCAAAAAACTGTACACAGGAATTTTATCATTTTTAGATATACATTAGATACTTTTATATACTTTTATACATTAGAAATTCCCCGTTTGCGGACTGTATTTATTATTTTTTTTTTTAATTTGACTCATTTATTGAGGTTTTATTTCTATTTTAAATTCAAATTTTCAGTATTTTGAGAGACATTTTTTACAATTTTTACAAAAAAGTATTATTTTAAATTGTTGCCAAATTTAAAAACAGCGCAAAGAATAATATTTCCTTCAAATAAAAAAATTATTTACAGAAAAACAAATTATTAACAGAAAAAACTTTCAAATGAGAATTAAATGTTTGCGTACTAAAAGCAGGAAAATTATGATAATTATGTCATAAAAACTATATTTACACGTGAATTTAAAAGAGAAAGAAAATTGTAAAATAATATATTCATTAATATTCGTTAAAAATTGTAAATGGGTGAAATTACGTCATATTTATAATTGCCAAACAGTTTAAGTTTAAAAATATATTTGTATGTAGCTAATAGATTCATATCTATAAATCATATATAGGGCTGCTGAAAATTTTCGAATAATTTTCCGATTGTGGATGGGAACAGCTGAAATTGGGTTTTGAAATGTATTATGCGTTTCCACATGGTTCAATTAGACGTAATATTTTAATATTTTAAACAGTGCAGTTTTGTTACTTTATTCTAAATGTGTTGGAAAGTGTTTCATAATCTATGCTTGAAGCATGATTTTTTCTTACTTGTTTAAATTATAATTCATTCTTCCGAAAATTTTTAAAAGCCGATCAAATTAGGGTGCTTTTACAGTTTGCGGTGTGTGAACGGGGGTTGGCGAGAGTAGCTTGTAGGGGGCAGAGCCCCCTAATAATAAAAAAGACATAAACAAACATTTCACTTTAAACTATGTAAAAAGTAAAAGATTTTCTGAAAATGTTAGTCATGATTACCTTTCTTTCAATAAAATTTCAAATTTGTATTCATTAAAAAATTCTGTAAATGAAAATGGTAAAAATAAAACTTCACTTCTATTCAAATTGGCAAATTATCCATACTAAATTTTCGTTAACATGTTTGGTCACGCTATGCATTTTTTTGAAATTTCACATTTTATACAAAAAAAATTACATTATAAGAGAAATAAGAAATGAAATTTTTTTAATTGTTTTCATTTGTTTAAAAATATCTTAACAGATACTTTAAATATAATTTGTTTAAATATAATCTTAATAGAGAATAATTCAAATCTTATCATTTATCTAAATTTTAGACTCTAAACATTGAGTCCTCTAGTATGTAGTACAGATATTATCTAATTTCATTTTCTGAAAAGTAGACTTTCGGATAAATAGGTCGTTATGTTTAGGTTTTATTTTCTAACTCGACATGCATATCTTTTTTATAAAAAAATCTGTGTTGATGTTTTTTATGTTTTTCCATTGTTTAAGTATCAATAAGAAGCCATAAAAGTAATTATTGGAAAGTAAATGTGCTTCGGGATAACCTGCATTTCAAAGTAGTATACAAGATAGTTTTCGGGAAATAGGTATACTGCATATAACACATTTCGATATGGCAAAGAACAAGAAAAAAATGTAGAATGAAAATTGTTAGGAAACGAAATCTGTTACGTAGGATAGAGAATTTCTGTCATCATTTATGCACATGTACAGTATTTTTAATTAAACAAAATGTAGCAATCAACTTTATTTTTAGATTTTTTAGAATAACATTCCAAAAAAGTAATATTTGACACGGAATAACGTCACTTTTTCAAATGTAACTTTTGATATAGTAGTGCTTTTTGAACATATTAAAAATTAATCTGTATTTTAAAATAAATAAATAAATAGCAAGTATAAAAATAATTTATTCAGTGAATTTATTAATCAATATTTAATGAAAATGTAAGAGAGTTTTAGTAATTTTCCAATTATTCTTGTTTACGTTTTATTTGTTATACTGAGTAAATTTTTGTTAATAATTATATTTGTTAATAATTATATTTATTAATAATTATGTAAAATATTTTAAGATCAAAGGAAACCATTGTAAATTATATTTAGCTTATTATATTTATATATAATTTGGAATTGTTCTTTGATGATTCTTTTTTCAGCTATGAAATTAAACAGACAAAACCTAGATTTATGATCTACAAACATTAAATATTCCACAACATCAATGATAGGACTTTTTATTTAAATTCAGCTCCTTCTGTGTTACGTAGGACATTAAGAAAAAAAAGTTACAACTCTTTATATTATTTAAAATAACCTTTTAAACAATACAAATTTTGTACAGTAGAGTGGGTCGAAAAAAGCGAAATTTTTCAGATCAATTTCTAATAGCGCAGAAAAGTTGCCTTTTGTAATTAGAAGAATAACGCGAAAAATATCTTTGAAATCGGTTAATATCTTAAGGTCGCGCATTGCACTTGAATTTTTGAAAATATAACGAAAAGTGACGACTTTTTAAATTAATGATAAAAATTAAAAAATATTCAGAGCTACTTCTAATAGTGAGTAAATTTAACCTTTTGACATTAGAATAATAATTCAAAAAATATTTAAAATCGGTTAATATCTTCAGGTCGCGCATTGTGCTTGTATTTTGAAAAATATGACCAAAATTGGCAATTTTTGAAATTACATGATGAAAATTAAAAAAACATATATTCAGACATAGAAAAATATTCAGACCGAAAAAGTGAGAACTGTGCGAGGTTTTGTGAAACTAAGTTCAATTGTAGTTCTCACGATTACTCATAACTGAATGACTTTTCTACCTGCAAGGTTACTTTACCTCCCATACTGCACAAAACAAGCTCATAGAGCATTTTGTGTCTCATTGATTCAAAAGCTTTCTCAAACAGTCACAGATTGCATTGCTTTCCAAATCTGTCTGAATCCCAATTCCCCGACTGTTCGCTTCCATCTGTGATCATTGACAATCACAGGTTGTTGGGATGAGCAAAGACTCCGTTACGCTCAGTAACAGAGTGTATCACTTCCTCCAATAATTTTTGGTAATTGACGTGATGCTGTTATTGTCTTGAACAGATGCATTTCTCCTCGAATAACAGAATAGTTCCTCTTAGTGTCAAACAATACAGATGCACATGCCTATATGGCGTATAAAACTGTTTCAATTTATTGGTAGGGTTTTCAATGGACACATACAGTGTGAGAGTTGTGTTTGCCGTCGTTAGCGAGAAATAAGCCTTCGATTACGGACAGCAAGATTCCCAGGACAGAAGCGTGTCGCACAGCATTGAATATTTCAAGAAGATATATATTTTAAATCTTAATTGAAGTCATTTGTTTTATTAACAGTCATTGTTGGGATATTGCAATTGATTAAGGGTCATTCCATGTAAAATGAGCAAATCAGCTGTGGCACACATGTCACAGATTTTAATCAAAATCAGTCTATAAGTGGATCATATCTATTTATGAGTAAATGAAAAATAATAGATTTCTGGATTGTTAATTTAAGTATTAAAATTTACATTAAAAGTGAATGTAAAATCGAGGTATTGTCTACGTGCTTAAAATTTCAATTTCGATTATTAGCCTTAGGAATCGAAAGAATATATTAAATATTATTTATAATTAGGAATGAATGATAATTAACAGACTGGCGGAAGTTGGTAATTGTATTTTTATCTCGTATCGAGAAAAAAATTATTTTTGAAAATTTTTGAGGGAAAAAAGCAATATTTCTATTAATCCTTTACATACGAAAGGCAGCCTTGACAAGCTGCAAATTGCTACATCTTGTAGCTAAAAGTATATATTTGAAATATCGAAAGTTTCATTCTTGCCTTTTTCATTCCTTAATGAGAAAAAAAATAAATAGTAAAAAATGTTGAGGGTAAAATGCAATATTTCTATCGCATTTTTTTTAAGTCAAGGAAAGCTTTATTAAACTTTTAAATTATTTGATATTACACATAAATGTGTATACTTTAAATACAGAAACTTTTATTCTTGCTTTCAGTTTATTTTTGCCTCAAGAAAATTTTAAATTAGAGTATAAAGAACTGACTGACCTAAACGAAAAACTATATATCAATTCTAAATTCAAATAAAAAAAACTAGATGGCAGCACTAAATTTGTTTTCCCATGAAATCGTGTAATATTTTAAGATACGCGGGCGAATTCAAAGAGGTATAGCGAATGGAATGTAGAAAACATTACTATTTTGAACCCATTTTTCCTATGTTAGGAATCAAAAGGCAATCTTGAATGTTTTTTAACGTATCATGGACTTATTAATCTTTATGTCTGTGCAATATTGTTAATGTCGGGCCTATCTTTTATTTATTTTTTGGTTATACAGAAGAGGAAAAATCATGATTTTGTAATTTTTTTTAAAGTTTCTAAGTTTTTTTGAAGATGAAGGAAATACATGGCCACTTTAAAACTTGGGGAATTCGATCGACAATATGACATACTATATCAGGCATTAATTTCACAGAGGTTTTTTAATTCCTTTGATTTTTATAACGTTTCTTATTTTCTCAAAATTCACAAATTTTCAATTTTTGCAACCAATTTATAAATAATCATGGTGTTACTAGATTATTATTACTCAGTAAATAAGAAGATAATTTTTCAGAGTTTACAAAATTATAAAAAAAAATTCCTTTCTGTTAAACAGTTTTCAAGATACAGAACTTCAAACTTGCAACGTTGGACGATTGCCCACATGCCATTCTATATCACAAGTTTTTTAAATGTCCAAAACTGCTAATAAAATTTATTTTTTGTCAAGATATTTTGCAGAGCATTACTTGAATATGAATTGAACCTGTGCATTGAATTTTATTAAAATTGGTTAGTATGTGGCCACGACTTTTTTTTTAATTTTTGCTCATTTTACGTGGAATGGCCCTTAAGTGAAACTTGACAACAAATAGTGTTACACAAGCAGGTAGTTACTTACACTGTTAAAAATCGGCAACAAACTGTTTAATGATTTGACCTTTTTTGTAAATAACGGTTACATGACCATATTGTTAAGGTATTAAGACCCTATTATTGGCCATACTATGCCATATAGTGCCTAAAAGGTAATTCAATGAAAGGCAAAAGATAAATAAACCAATGAAAGGGCGTATTTATCGGCATTTCTAAATTTCGAATGGCCCCAATTTTTCTATCCCGTATTGATAGAAGTGCCGTCACATCCAACTACAACGACGTGATCTAAGGAGATGTTCGTTTCAGATAGATATAAAACAACACTTCTAAAACTATCTCTACCGGTTCCAGCTGTAGCAGTTATATGACTAATGTATTTTGAACCCGGCTCCTGTATCGCAGAAATGTGCTATTTTAGGTAGCTTTCATTACAAAAAGCTACCTATTGCAGCCGTTCGGAGGAAAGCGATTTCAAAAAATTTTGGTATATTTTCAACGATCATGACCCCCAGACCCCGAAACCACCCTCCGTTCAAAATGGACATATATATTAGGGTGGAGCGAAAAAAAATATTTTTTTAAAATGAAAACCGGGTAGGTGCCAAAGGTTGCCTTTATACTAGTACATTATCTGCGTGAAATATTACCGCTGAAAAAAATAGCTTGAGTCTGCGCTTTTTGTCCAAAAGTCGAAATTTTGGGTAAAATTTGACATTTTTTCAAAAAAATTAAAAAATTTCTATAGACTTGGTTATTATTTAAAAGTGTTATTTAAACCTTTATTATTAATAATTTAACATATTTAAACGGTAAAACGATATATTTGTTCTGTATAACGGGAGCAAAACTGACAATTTTTGGTAAAAAAAGGCGTTTCCACTCTGTTGTATCTTACAACTAATTGTGGTTTGGAATACAGCTCTTACGTAGTTGCTTTCAAATCTACCAAGGAGGTATCACGTGGGAGTAGCTGAATTTCGTGACACAACAGTGCATAGATTGACCACCCTTCCATCTGAGCACAATGTTTTATTTATATATTGAATTGTGATTTTTTTTATCAAACACTGGCATATGTTTCCAATGTATCAACCTAATCCATCTCTTCTTTGTATCCACAGATGTTGGGTGACACTTCTTCGCGTATATTTCTACTGCTTGTGTATGATAAGGCAAGCAGAGTAATGCAGTAGAATTAATGGAATCTATTCAGCCCTCTAGTATCTTCACCAATATTACATCCAGTTACTGCATAGTGATTGGGAGTTCTGTTCCTGCAACAATTTACAACATTTAGGTAAACTTACACTATGTGCAAAACTACTTAAAAGATGACAGAATACTAAAAAGATGTTAAATTATTTTAATACCTTAGTACTTTCAACTATAAAAAACATAGTTTTCGTCTGAGGAATATAAGAAATACAATTGTTTTTGGCGTCTAATTTTCAAAATTTTATTTTGAAAATTAGACGCCAACAACAATGAAATGCGTAGGACAAAATTTTATTTAGAAAATTAGACGCCAACAACAATTGTATTTCTTATATTCCTCAGACGAAGACTATGTTTTTTATAGCTGAAAGTACTAAGGTATTAAAATAATTTAACATCTTTTTAGTATTCTGTCATCTTTTAAGTAGTTTTGCACATAGTGTAAGTTTAAGTTTAACTTTTTAAAGATGAATTAATCATTTCTATGTATTTATTTACTAACATTTAGGTATTTCATCTTTGAGTATGCCATCATTTACTCTACCTCTTGCATTTTTTATATGCTGATAAGCTTGTAATTTAAAGTGATGGCGATCGTCATCAAAATTGCAATAAGAATTTGCTCTCGATGTGAAAAGCTATCATTGTCCTAAATAACTTTTTTTAGTATTTGTTTTTTGCCGTTTTCTGTGATGTTTAAGCCGAGTAAATTCCTATAAGTTTTTAGATTAATTTTTTAGCTGTGAATTTTATTTGGTGTAAACCATCCTGCGGCATAAACTTGGATTACATACTTTGTAAGTGAACCAGACTCTGATGGTCAACCAGTGCTTATATAAGGCGAATAATTTTATGCGCCGCTGTGTCTTGCGTAGGACAAGTTTTTTTGGTCCCTATTAGCTAGTTCTTCTGAGCAATATATTGATGAAAAATCTTTTCAAATATCTATCAGGTATTTCTAGTTTGTGCTGAGTACCTTTTTCTCGATTTAGGAAATAATGCTTAAAAATTACTCTCTATGGCTTCAAAAATTGAAATAAGAAGGGAATAAGCACGTGGAAAAAGATTTTCCTATATGTCCGGCGCATTCTTGTGCGTTAGAATCTAATTTTGCCAACGATATTATCTAATAAATGATGCAGAGGAAAATCACTGGATTTGGAAGTGGCATATGATCAATTGTAATGGTTCATTCTAAACATGTCCCTCGCTGAATGGATGACAACGACTAACAGAATTATCCGCCTTCAAATGAGCACTCACTGCCCATCACAGTCTCTATGTTCACTCAAAAGTACTATGTTATCCAAATTTGGCTCCAGAATAGTTTACAATCAAATGTAATCCACAGCTAAAGAAGGGATCTAAAAACTCATGGGAAACTGGCTACACAAAAACAACTCGGCTTCTAAACAACACATAAAACGGAATAAAACAAATACTAAAAAAAGGTTATTTAGGACAATGGTTGCATACGCAAAGGAAAATCTTATTTCAATGCTCTCTGACGATTGCCATCACATTAAACAGCTAGTTGCTCAGTACATAATAGTTGAAAGATGAGAGTAAATGATGGCATACGCAAATCTGAAATATCGACAATCAACTTTGAAGCGGATAATTATATATATCTAATTATTGGAAAAGTGTTGTGGTAACAGATCCTCTAATCAATATGCATTTATCGTGTGCAATCTTGGTGAAGATAATAGAAGGTTGAATATATTACATTAATATCATCCGCACTGCATTGCACTGTTTGTCTTCTCTTACACAAACAGTAGAAAAATACGTAAAGAAGATCACAGCAACAGCATTCAAAGTCTGTGGATCCAAAGAAGAGATGTACCAGGTTGATACATAGGAAACTTATGTCAGTCTTTGATAAAAAAATCACAATTCAATGTATATATATAAAATATTGAGTTCAGATGGTAGGGTGGTCGAGCTATGCACTGTTGTGACATGAAATTCAGTCACCTCCACGTGGTACCTCCTGGGTAGTTTTGAACTAGGTAAAAGCTGTAGTCTAAACAACAATTAGTTGTATGAGACAACACAGTGGAAACGCCTTTTTTTCACCAAAAGCTGTCAGATTTGTCCAGTTATACAGAACAAAGATATCGTTTTATCGTTTAAATATGGTAAGTCATTAGTAATAAAGGTTTAAATAACACTTTTAAATAATAACCATCTCTATAGAACTTTTTGTAATTTTTTGAAAAAATGTTAAATTTTACTCAAAATTTCGACTTTTAGACCAAAAGCGCAGACTCAAGCCATTTTTTTTCCAGCGGTAATATTGCACACAGATGATGTACTAGTATAAAGGCAACTTTTGGCACCTACCCGTTTTTGATTTTAAAAAATTAATTTTTTTCGCTCGACCCTAATATATATATATATATATATATATACAGTGGACTCTCTCTATGTGAACACTCTCTAATGTGAACACCTCGGTATTATGAACACATTCCGACGGTCCCAGCGAAACTCCATAGACTTAACATAAGATGAACTCTCAATATTCTGAACACTCTCTAATGTGAACACCTCGTTATTATGAACGCTACTTTTGATCCCCATTCTACTCTGCCTCTCTGTAAACTGAACGTGCGTTTGCAATTAAAAATTCTGGGAATTGTTGCAGAAGAATAAAAATTTCAATAAACTCGATTTAAAAATAAACAGACAAAATCATAGCCAGATTTTAAGCATCTACCCAATGCTGCAATTTTATTGAATAATTGAGATAAAATCTTCAGTTAACAAAACATATGTTATAACAAAAAAAAAAAAAAAAAAAAAAAAAAAAAGAAAGAAAGAAAGAAATTGAAAGCATATTTTTCAAACAGGTACGCCTTTACATGTTCTACATCTAAACTAGTTAGAACATTCTTATATTTTTAATAAACAAAAAAGTCCAGATATAAAACTGTTGCCATTTCACAAAAAGTAAATCATGTTAATCAGATAAATGAAATGAACAAAACAATTTTTATGCAAAGGGATACAAAAAAAAAAAAAAATAATAATAATAATAATAATGTGAAAACCATGTCAGGAAAGTCCCTTTCTCCCGAGCCGAGATAAAAATAGAAAGATTATGCAACAGAAAGGCCCCACCCCCAGTGACAGATAAAAGTCAACAGGTATTAGAGGGAGTGGCTAAAAAAGGATTATGGTTTCTTTTACGCACACCTCCGTGGGGATTATCGCTACTGTTTCTTTCTTCCTTTTGCTCCGCAATGGTAAATTTTTGTTCGCGGTTTCTCTACAGTTACAGGGTAAGAAGCATTGCACTTATGCAGCTGTATTAGAAATAAGTAGAAAAACGGAAAGAACTGAAGCTTTAGGAGAAATACAAAGTTGTTCAAAAATTAAAATCAAACACAAGTCAAAGGAAAATTGCATGTGAGTGTGAGTTTGGAATTTCAGTAGGTTAAGTCAACACCATAAGCAAGAAAGAGAAAGAAATTATAATCGCTTTTAAACAAATCAAACGAAATTTCCTCAAACTGTAGAATTTTCTAAAAGAAAATGGGAAACAAGAACATAAACAATAGTGTCTGAAGTTTTATTGCCAAATGAGAACCAAGAATCTTCTTGTACTAGACCCCTGCAAAAGAAGATTGCTCTTAATTTTAAAGAAAAGGAGAAAATCATGAAATTCAAGGCTGAAGATGGTTGACTCGCTACAAAAATCGGCATAACATCGAATTCAAAATAATCACTGGTGAAGCTGCAGACGTAAATATCAACACTGTGAAGGAATGGAAAGAAATCTTCAGGATACAATGAAGGATTTCGACGCGGTTAACATTTTCAATGCCAACGAAACCGGTCTTCCAAATAAAACCCTAACAGAAGCAAGCGAGAAAGGCATGGGCTGAAAAATGTCAAAAGAAAGACTTGTCGTGATGCTCAGTGCCAGTTTTATTTGTGAGAAGCTCTTACCACTTGTGATCGGAAAAAGTGAGAAACCACGATGTTTCTAAAATGTGAAAATCGCGTCATTGCCTATGCACTATAAATCAAATTGAACAGCCATGATGACATTCACAAATTTCTCACAATGATTGGAGGGCAGTAACGAGATAATGAAGAGAGAAAGAGAAAAATTATTTTTGTGGATAATGCCAGATCACACACAAACATGCAGCTGAGCAACGTGAGTCTAAAGTTCCTGACCACCGAATTGTACTTCTATAATCCAACAACTGGATAAAGGAGTAATCCTTTAAAGCTCACTACCGAATCCATTTTTTAAGGCAACCAAACTAACGAAGAAGGTTAACGTTATGGATGATGTCCATTGGATATCAACAACTTGGAATGAAGTAACCTCCAATGCATTCCAAAGCTGCTTCTACAAACCTGCATTCCAATGTGAGAATGAGCAATTCTTATAGAGGAATAAGAAGCAACAGGTGTGAGTGACTTGGGGTCAGTTCTCCAAATGGTCCATACTGAAATTGAACCTGGAGCTCATCTTGGAGCCGACGGAAGCCTTCCAGTTTGCGATAACAACATCATTGAAGAGGAAGAGGATAGTGAAGAAAACGTAAAGCCAGAATAGACCGATGAAACTAGAAGTACGCTTACCTTCAAGCAATATGGGCAAGGGATTCAAGACCTGTTAAACTATGCAACTGAACATCACCTGAAGTCTTTCCACTTTCTAACCCCTTAACGGTCGCATTAAATTACGGTTTAAAAAATCAAATTGCTTATTGGCACCAGTTTTTTGAAAAAGAAATATTCACCTTATTTAATGACAGGTAAAATGATACTATAATAAAGCCAATTACACTATTTTATAAAACTGGTGGGAATCAAACAATCTGAATAAAAGACGCAGTCCGCGAATATCACGGGAACGAGAATTAAGGGGTTAAACAACTGGCTAACACTGCACAAGCACGATCAATGCAAAAACAAACTAAAATTACTCACTTTGTTAAATAATTTACCGATTTTGTTTTTAAGTAATATATTGTATATATGCATGTTTTGTAAAACTTTTTTAATTAAAAAAAGAGACGGTAGATTACAGGGTCGACTGTATTCAGTTTGACATTGCACTAGCCGCCAAATCTAAATTCAGCACGTCCATTTCGGTAATTCGCATTTTATAAAGTCTATAAACTCAATCGTAGTAGTAATAATGCATTTATTTCCCAGTCTCCCTCTATAATGAACACCCCCATAATCTGAACATTTTTGGTCGGTCCCATGCGTGTTCAGAATAGAGAGAGTCCACTGTATATATATGACCTTTGTTACACTGTAACTCTCGTATTTATGAACCGATTTGGATTTAAGTCGGTGTGTACATAGTACATACCAATGTCTCGACAGTTCGTTGGCCAGCTTCATCCTCCATTTTGTTTCAAAATGGCGGCTATTTAAAATTTTTAAAAAAAATTTAAATTTGAAATGCGGTACCAAAAAATTGAAAACGGAAAAATATTTTTTTCTTATGTATTTGAGCTTTATACAAAGATTCCGGAGCAGTTTTTGTTTCGTCTATATCTTAAAAAATGGCTGAGTTATAGCATTTTGAATTTCTAGCGTGCCTGACATTTTGAAACGTCCTGAAATTTGTCACGCGATAAAAGGCATATTTATGAACCGATTTGGATGTAGCTTCGTTTATACATAGTACATACCAATGTCTCGACCGAGTTCGTTGTCCAGCTTCATCTGCCGTCTTGTTTAAAAATGGCGGCCATTTAAATTTTTAAGAAAAATTTTAATTTAAAATGTGGTGCCAAGAAATTGAAATATGAAAAAATATTTTTTTCTTATGTGTTTGACCTTGATAAAAAGATTCTGGAGCAGTTTTTGGTTCGTCTATATCTTAAAAAATGGCTGAGTTATAGCATTTTGAATTTCTAGCGTGGCTGAAATTTTGAAACGTCCTGATATTTGTCACGTGATAACGGGCGTATTTATGAACAGATTTGGATGTACCTTGGTGTGTACATAGTACATACAAATATCTCAACCGAGTTCGTTGTCCAGCTTCATCCGCCATCTTGTTTCAAAATGGCGTCCATTTAAAAAATTTAAAAAAATTTAAAATTTAAAATGAAATACCAAAAATTTGGAAAATGAAAAGATTTTTTCGTATGTGTTTGACCTTAATACAAAGATTCCGGAACAGTTTTTGTTACGTCTATATCTATAAAAATGGCTGAGTTATAGCATTTTGAATTTCTATTGTGGCTGACATTTCAAAACGACCAGATTTTTGTCACGCGATAACAGGTGTATTTATGAACCTATTTGGATGTAACTTGGTCTGTACATAGTACATACCAATGTTTCGACCGAGTTTGTTGAACAGCTTCATTCGCCATCTTGTTTCAAAAGGGTTGCCATTTAAAAAAAATAAATTTAAAATTTAAAATGAGGTATTAAAAATTGGAAAATGAAAAAGATTTTTTTTATGCGTTTGGCCTTGACACAAATATTCCGGAGCAGTTTTTGTTTCTGAAAATTTGTTCTTTTGTTTATATCTTTAAACAATGGTTGAATTATAGCACTTTGAATTTCTAGCATGGCTAACATATTGAAACGATCTTGTATTTGTCACGCGATAACACACGTATTCGCCTATTTCGATGTAAGAAGGCATGTGGATAGTATACATCAATATCTCGACCAAGTTCGCTGGCCAGTTTCATCAGCCATCTTGTTTCAAAATGGCGGCCATTAAATAAAAAAAAAATTATATTTAAAGTGAGGTGCAAAAAAATTAGAAATTAAAAAAGGTTTCTTCTTAAGTATTTGACCTTGATATAAGGATTCAGGAGCATTTTTTGTTTGTCTTTATCTTAAAAAATGGCTCAGATATAGCAATTTCAATATCTAATGTGGGTGACATTTTGAAAAATCTGATTTTTTGCCTGCGACAGCACTCGTATATATCAATCGATTCCGATGTGAGGGAGCATGTGCACAGCAATTTTCTAAGGTCTCGACCAAGTTCACTGGTTAGCCTCATCCACCATGTTGTCTTAAAATGGCAGGCAGTTTAAGAAATCGCCGAATTTGGCAGCCAAAAGTAAGTTACTTTAAATAAAAGCAGCTTGGATAAAGCTGACTAATTTCGCGAAATTCTCATTCATAATGATTTAGTATTGATAAAAATTAGTATTGAATCTCCTATATTCGGTTTCCACTAAATTGAGCGTCGTATGTTTGCATAATATAAGTTGGCTTTTTTTAAAGAAGGAATATGAAACCTACCTCTTCCTCCCGGCACTGGCCGGAAGGATTTTTTGACAATGTTTTCCAAATTCTAAGTGCGATGAAGCGACTTAAAGATATTAATCGATTTTAAAAAGTTTTTTATGTTGTTCTTCTAATTACAAAATGTGACTTTTACGCACTATCAGAAGTAGGTCTGATATATATATTTTTTTAATTTTCATCATGTATTTCAAAAATTGTCAATTGTGGTCATATTTTTCAAAATACAAGTGCAATGCGCGACCTAAAGATATTAACCGATTTTAAATAATTTTTCGTGTTATTCTTCTAAAACCAAAAGGTGACATTTACGCACTATTAGAAGTAGCTCTGAATATTTTTTTAATTTTCATCATTAATTTCAAAAATCGTCCCTTTTCGTCATATTTTCAAAAATTCAAGTGCAATGCGCGACCTAAAGATATTAACAGATTTCAAAAATATTTTTTGCGTTATTCTTCTAATTGAAAAAGACAACTTTTCTGCGCTATTAGAAATTTATCTGAAAAATTTCGCTTTTTTCGACCCACTCTACTGTACAAAGTTTGTATTGTTTAAAAGGTTATTTTAAATAATTTAAGAGTTGTAAATTTTTGTTCTTAAAGTCCTACGTAACACAGAAGGAGCTGAATTTAAAGAAAAAAGTCCTATCATCGATGTTGTGGAATATTTAATGTTTGTCAGATCATAAATCTAGGTTCTGTCTGTTTAATTTCATAGCTGAAAAAAGAACCATCAAAGAACAATTCCAAATTATAAATAAATATAATAAGCTCAATATAATTTACAATGGTTTCCTTTGATTTTAAAATATTTTATATAATTATTAACAAATATAATTATTAACAAAAATTGACTCAGTATAACAAATAAAACGTAAACAAGAATAATTGAAAAAATACTGAAACTGTCTTGCATTTTCATTAAATATTCATTAATAAATTCACTGAATAAATTATTTTTATACTTGCTATTTATTTATTTATTTTAAAGTACAGATTAATTTTTAATCTGTGCAAAAAATTACTACTATATCAAAAGTTACATTTGGAAAAGTGGCATTATTCCGTGTCAAATATTATTTTTCTTTGGAATGTTATTCTTCTAATATTGGATTTGTTTATATATATATTTGTTTATATATATTATATATACTTTATGTCATAATTTGGATTTGTTATTCTTCTAATTACAAAAGACAACTTTTCTGCGCTATTAGAAATTGATCTGAAAAATGTTGCTTTTTTCGACCCACCCTATAGTACAGACGTTAAAAAAAAGTAAACACTCCCTACTCACTTTGAAACAAATTATAGTTGAAGAAAGTTACTGGTACCAAGCGATTGGAAATAAAGTGTTCTTTTAAATGATTTATTAAAACATTTGCTTAGCTGGCTATCCACAAATCGAACTCAAACCAAACTTTGTTTTTTTGTTATAGCAACACCCAATTTTGACAATATATTTTACATATGTGGTTCAAACTATGCCTAGATACGGAATTTCAAGTCATTTGGATGATAAGTTTTAGAATTATAAACATTCAAAATTTAGATCTTCTAATGTTAAATTACATTTTCATATTTTTATTAATATCTCCTGAAATTACAATTCAAATATGATAATTTGTTGTGTGGTTATGACGCTAAAAAACCCAAACATAAATACATTGAAGTTATAATTAAAAACAAATAATCTGAATTATGGATTATGAAACGAATATTCAAAAACAAATATATGAATTACAACCTACATTTTTTTTATAGATTTATATATATTGTGTCTTTTATTACGCGAATTCTCAGTTTAAAAATTTTCTTCCATGTAGTTTTTTTAATTATGATTTAAAAACGTCAAAATGATGGTTCAAGGGGCCCTCTATGATGTGCAGAAAAGCATAATTTTAAAAATATATATTTTACTCATTTTGTTGAAACATTTTTGCTGGCAATAGTCGAAACATATGAAGCCAATGAAATGGTCTTATTGGCAAATGTAAGTAAGTACGAGTAATAAGCCTTAGTTATGTCCACTAATATATATTCCAAACGGAAAAGTAGTGGCGGAAAATATGGAGAACGTAAAATATAATAGAGTTAATACGAAAATTCAATATCTGATGTAAAGAACATATGGCGGATATAAAATATAAAAGAGGTAATAGTACGAAAATTCAATATCAGATGTAAAGAACATACGGCGGATATAAAATATAATAGAGGTAATGCTGCTTTATCCCAGATGAATCAAATAGAGAGCATTAACATAATTTTTAACGAGAATAAATTAATCAGCATGTCTAAGTTTTATTTTACAACTATTTATAAGAGAGTCCATTGAAATTTATTTAAGAGGTTCAGGAGTTTGTAACGATACGTTATCTTTTCGCATCCCCAATATATGGATTGAATGGTTGGACAACTTGCGGAATTGTAACATAAAGGGAACACGTGGGATGGTGAAAATGTAGGGCGCGTTATATGTTTACTTGTTTGTAGTTGATGATTTTTTCCCTTTTTTCATATGCATTGTATTTGTAATTTTCTGTTATACATACTAATAACGACTCAGTGAAGGAGTTGAAACATGTTAATATAGGTTCTTAATTTACTTTTAATGTGTTTTTAGTAACGTCTTTTAAGCAAATAAATATTTTACTTTTTAGTTTGGAATATATATTGTGATATGGTCCTATTGTCAATAAATAATACATTAATAGGAGTGGCATAGTCATTTTGTAGCATTACAACAATCGAGTGCCGAACTTAAATTTGGATATAACTCCTAAAATATGCTCATTTAATAAATAATTAAATTTTAAAAATCAAAAAACCCGACTTCGTAAAGAGCGAACTAATTAATTATTTCTTATCAATGTGAAATTATTTTTTTTTCAATTCCTACTATTAGCTCACACTCTCGCTATATATATCTTGTTCAAATTTTCAATCGTTAATAAAATACTTATTATTCATCCAACCAAGCTCAAATAATTTTTTAAAACTTGTAGTGGATGACACTTGATGTTAATCCAGTTATTTTTCTAATATTAATTCATTATTTAAATTAAATTAATTAATTTTCAATAATCGTGAGAGCCCTGTTCTTGATCAAGGTATTTTCAGACCGAGAGAGCCCTCTTCTTAATCAAGGCATTTTAAGCACCACTCAGGAGGAAAGTAGAACGGCAGAAAAAAAATCTGTGATTGACCTAAGTAGGAATTGACTTAAAATATATTTTTTTATATTACATGTTTATATTACTTACCTATTTTTTTTTATTTACTTGTATTGATGACTTTTAAGTTGTGTTTAATTGTTAGTTCCTATCTATAAATACTTTTTTGATGAGGCCTTTAGATGTCTATAATGGTTAGAGTTGCAGTAAAGCTAGAGGCCCTACCTACACAACTTCCAGATTGTATAATACTTTAACAGAGCTTCTGACTATAAAATAGTCAATGAAACATCGTCTTCATTTTGAAATACCTATCCAACGATATGCCACTCAATAGGGTGCGTAATTTGTCTTCGTCTTTACCGCCATTTTGTATTTTACGGCCGCCATTTTGAATTTATAAAAACAAAACCTAGCCTATAACCATCAAGCCGTTAAGAGGAATCGATAGAGACCTCATTCATTAAAATCCATCCAGCCGTTCGGTTGTTCCGAGGGTATAAAGAAATCCACATACACAGATACGCATGAAACACATAACCCTACTTTTAAGTCGAGTAAAAATAATTAATTTCTCTGAAACTAATCGTACGAATTTCATGAAACTTTGCACTTAGGATAATTGGAAGGAGTAGAATTTATTTACGGTGTCAGACTAGGGTATTTTGATGGAAAATACAAAGTTTGGGTTTGTTTTGATATGTAGATGGTATCCTAAAGAAATTTTATATACGTTATTTAAAAGCACACTTTATTTCCAGTCGTTTCTTACCAGTAAATTTCTTCTATGATAAGTTGTTGCAGAGTTAGTAGGGGATGTTTACTTTCCACACAACTGTGCGTATATACATTTCATAAAAAATAAGATAATGAACAATATATATATATATTGACAGATATACAAGAATAGATAATAAGTTAAAAAGAGACAATAAAGAAAATTGAAATGTTCTTTCTGTGTGGACGTTATTCAGGGCATAGCGCTAAAATTTTCATTTATTTCTTCAATAAAAATATAATGTTTTTAAATCCAATTTTCTTCGAACTGAAAAAAAGATTTCAAAACTGTATTTTTGTCTATTGAATTTCCAGATACTTTATAAGCCATATTTTTATATTCAAGATATATTAAAGCGTCCATTTTCAGGTTTGAATTTTTTAGAGACTATGGAAAAACTCTGAAAGATAAGGCTGACTGGATGTGTACGAATAATAAAATCACATCGTAAAATACAAAAAATCTTTTTGTAACATATTTGTTTATAAAAATGTATGAAAATTCAGCATTACTTCTGATGTTTCCAAAAGTATATTTTACATGTCATCTGAGAAGAATAAATGTATTTATTGAAATTCAATACTTGTTATACATACACTATGACGCAAAAGTTTAGACAATGAAGAAATTCTTACATACTTTGAAAAATATTTATTCAATTTTCAAATCACTGCTTGAAATTAATGTGCTGTACATATAAACAATATTTATAACAAAGAAAAGTGGAATTGTGCATATTGCAATAAATTAAATGGTAACAAAAATAAACTGCTGTCTCAAAAGTTTAGACACAAATTAAATAAAATCGAAATAAACAATTTTTAAAACCTGGTTGCGCATCCATGCTTATGTATTACGTAATATACACGAGATTGCATGGAAGAAACTAAATCTTGCATAGTTTGTGGATCGATATCGTACCATGCATTCTCAATAGATGTCTTAAGTTCCTTTTCAGAAGAGTATTGTCTAGCGTTGCTATAAACTTTGCGACACATGATGCTCCAAAGGTTTTCTATAGGGTTAAGATCTGGGCTACATGCTGGCCAGTCGAGAACTCTTATATTATGGGAATTAAACCAAGATTTTGAATGTTTTGCAGTGTGAATTGAAGCATTG
This sequence comes from Maratus speciosus, assembly GCA_963932465.1. Classification (NCBI taxonomy): domain Eukaryota; kingdom Metazoa; phylum Arthropoda; class Arachnida; order Araneae; family Salticidae; genus Maratus; species Maratus speciosus. The sequence goes on along the minus strand of OZ010789.1, from coordinate 30,823,426 downwards.
TCTTGCTGAAATTCCCACTGAGGACCCCCTAGAAGCTCAGCAAATGGCAGTAGGTTTTCTTCTAATGTCTGTGTATAATGCTGTGAAGTTTGACGACCACTTGTGAAGGTCAGAGATACTTGTCCATTATAGCAAAAGGCTGCCCAAACCATCACCGAGCCCCCTCCTTGTCTGCGACTAAAAAAACGTCGAGGTTCCTTCCGCAAGTCATGCCAATACGATAAACAACCATCTGGACCATCCAGATTCCACTTTTTTTCATCGCTAAATATGACTGACTGCCATTTCTCTCCATACGACATATGCTTTCGAGCCCACATAAGTCTTTGTAACTTATGATGTGGTTTCAGAGCTGGTTTCATCTGCATTTTGCTATAAACGATTGTTCCTTTTTCCAAAATTCGTCTACGAATCGTATCCTTTGATACAGAGAGTCCCGATGAGCTTTGAACTCCACGTACGCTCATTTGTTGAGTACTCGCTAGTCTTTGTATCAGGCGATCCTCTCGTACATTTGTCACACGTGGCCTCCCAGACCGACATTTTGCTTTATATTCGGAACCACTCGATAAAACTCGATAAATAGATTTTTTTGACCTATTAATAATAGCAGAAATTTCAGAAACGCTCTTCCCTTCACCTTTCAACTGCCAAATCCTTGAAACCTCATTCACTTGAATTTCTTTAGCTCTCGGCATGTCGACTATGAAGCGCAATCGTTTGCAGAACTTAAGTACTCCAAATTTGTGACATCATCGATTCTAAATTTGCATATGCCAGCGAATATTCAAAGAAATTTAGAATAGTGTCTAAACTTTTGCGACAAGCACATTTGAATTTTTATGAAAAAAAATAGTATTATAGCAAATAAAACGACTGTCTTTTGTACATAGCATTTTAAATCAGTTTTTGAATATATTTACAGGTTTTTGTAATTCTGACGTCATAATTCTACATTTTAAAGCTGAATGACGTCATTGTCTAAACTTTTGCGTCATAGTGTATAAACATGAATAAGTATAAAAGAAAAAATAATTTTGTCACAAAATATTCCTTTAGAATACAGTGATATGGTGTGAGTATCAAACTCGATGAGAAAAAAGTGATTTTTTCATGCAAGAAGAAGAGCAAGTAAGTGATTTTGTTATAAAATATATAATTTTTGCTGTGTTTATTTTTTAAGACTTGCAGCGTATACTCGTAAATTAATTAATATTAAGCTATTAATCGAAAAAAATCATATATTTTGAATGTTATGTTTTTACCTCTTTCTGTTTTTACAAGAAGAAAGTATTGGATTTTCGAATTCCGGTTTTCGACGGATTTACACGTTTTAGGGGTCAGAGATCTCGAAAAACATATTTTTACAAAACGTCTGTCTGTCTGTGTATGACACAAATTTTATGGGCACTATATCTCAAGAACTAATAAACGGAATTTAATAAAACTTTAGATTCAGTTAATCTCTCATATAAATTGGTGCTGATAACTTTTTGGGGTAAATCGCCCAGCAGATGGCACTGCTATGATGCATTATTCATGATTTACACAATAGCTATATCTCAAGAACTAAAGCACGAATTTTCAGAAAACTTTAGATTAAGTTAGTCCTTTATATAGTTTGGTGCTAATAATGTTTTGTTTTAAATCGGTCAATACGTGGTGTTGCTATGCTGCATTATTCTTGATTATCACAATAGCTCTTTCTCAAGAGCTAATGTACGAATTTTCATCAAACTTCAGATTCAGTTAGTCATTGATATAAATTAATGATGTTTAGGGTTTGGTGTAAATTGCCCAATAGGGAGCGTTACAATGCTGCGTTTTTCACGATGTACGGAATAACTGTATCTAAAGAACTAATGCATGAATTTTCATCAAACTTCAGATTCAGTTAGTCCCTGATATAAATAGATCCTTATAATGTTTTGGTGTAAGGTGCCCAACAAGTGTCATTGCTATGTAGAACTTTTCACTATTTCCGCAATAGCGTTATTTAAAAAACTATTGCACGAATTTTCATCAAACTTCAATTTCAATTAAAAGTTGACATAAGTTGTTTCTGATTAGATTTTGATGTAAATTACCTAACCGGCGACGCTTCTATGCTGCATTTTTCAGGAATTATTAACATGTTTGAGATAGAAGAAAGTTTTGGGATTGCCACAGCTTACTAGTTATTTATTATTTTTTACTTTTTAGAATACGTGTATATATCTATATCGTTTTTCATTTTTGCATTTTCAGAGCCACTTGCAATATTTTGGCGGAAGCGTAGTGGCGCATAATTAAATTCTTTGTTGTTTTAACTAGTATATAATTTTAAGAGTATTAAAATACCAAATTTATTCGCCAAAAGTTTTATTTCATAATTTGGTAGTCTGCTATTTAGGGCATTTTATATTAAGAAACCCAATCAAATATCGTGAAAACTCAGAAAGATATCAATGATATAGTGAGTCTGATAGACAAATTGTGGAAAGTCTATTACTAAGTTGAGCAAAAAGTCCTGGGAAATTTGTGAAAGTTGCTTTGTTATGCGCAAATTCACAACAAAAGCAACAAGGAATATCCTTCAAAGTAGAGACCATCATAGTCCACGATTTTCTGCCAGATTCCGGATTTGCTGGGAGTACGAAGTTTGTCGCCGTAACAGCACCTTCACCCACATTCATCTCATCGACGGCTTTCAGACTCATAAGACCTTTTCTCCAATAATGCCGAATCTACACGCGCGAGTAGGTATCAAAGTTCAATAGGTATTTCGGAGCCGAAATTCTTGAACTCCTATAGATATACCCCTAGTATCCCTATATATTGAACAAATTCTGGTAACTATTAGATTAAAAATTTCCCAGGACTTTTTGCTCAACCTAATATTATCCAACTGCTTTCACAAAGCAACTTTATATATATTGAACGTATTTTCTGAAATTTTGCGATATTTCACTGACATTTTTATATGTGTTGCCCGAAATAGCTGCGTACTAAATTATAAAATAAAAATTTTGGAATCTTCCACGCATTCGCAATTAAAAAAATATTTCATACAAATGTTCATACTTCAGCAAATATTCAATAGATTCATGTTTAAATTGTAGTATACTGTTTCTCTTGTTATTTGTCAAGTTTTTGGAAAGTGGCGTTAATTTTAGTAGAAAACTTGTGTATTATTTAAACTGTCTTCTTTAAACAAATAATATTTGAATTTTTCACAGAAACTTTAACCCTTTCACGAATAATCACGCGAGGCTGACACAAATCCACACAAACGTTGAACAGGACACATGTACTCACACACTGAGAAATAAATACTCAGATTTTACGAAATTTTCTTTGATTTTATTACTTTAAGTAGGTGGATAAGATTTTAACACTTTACTGTTTATAAAGGGGGAGAGGGATCAATTAGTTTTATTTTTAATTTGATTGAAAACAGAATATACTTCTTAAATAATTTTTTTAAGATATCCTGGAAGTTTGAAAGTTTATTGACCAAATTTTCTTTTTGAATGGTTTTGAAGAACACAGGAAATTTATTCTTTTCGAATTAAAACATAACGAACAACAACATATAAATAAATAAATAAAAATAATAATAAGCATTCTTAAGAATTTTAACAGCTAAAAAAAAACTAATGAAGAAACAATAACTACCTATATTTTAGTATTTTCTGAAAAGCACAAAAAAGTGCTGTTTTAAAATAAATTATTAAAGGACTAACATAAACAAGCAAATATCGTCTTGCTAAAATCGCAGGATTTCAGGAGGTGCAGCAACTGTTTCCTTAAAATGCATTGAGTCTGACCGTAATTGAGGTTAAACTTTCGTCAAATATTTGAGAGTTTACGCTTTGTTAAATACGTGATGTTGATAGGAAATGATCGTCAAAAACGATGAAATACAGCTCAAGGATTGCTGAATCGTGAAACCGGACAGACGAAGAAAAACACAAGAATAACATAAAACTTAGAAAAACAAGTTTAATGAGAAATAAATACAACAATTCCTCAAAACAACGACCCCCAATAGTAATACACGCGTAGCAGCGGCGAAGGAGGATTGGAGAACGCCGTGAAATACAACAGACAAATCGAGCACTTCCCGAGTAGCGATCATAAGTATGGCGACGAGTTCCTCTTCCTATTCGAGGGGAATTGCATAAATGAGATTCTTCAGCTGTTCCCACAAAAATTAATCGAAAAACGACAGGTGAGGCGATTATGGTCGCTAAGCTATAGAACCACCTCATCCAATCCATCTGCCATGAAAAGTCACGTCGAGATAGGGTCGCTCCTCTCGACCATGATGGGCTGATGCTCCATCTTTCTAAAATCACATGTGCCGGAATACTTTCTCGCTTTTCAATCGGATGCAGGTCCTGCAAGTCTGTCCCTACCTCCTGAAGAAACGTAAGGTATTTTTCACCGTCATAGCGTTCCGGCAAAAGATACGGTCTCATTAGAGCGTCACCGTTTGGGTCTTTAGTCGTCTCATTAGGTCCTCACCGTACAATTTTCAAAAATGTGCACGCACCGCACTCTGCTACAGGACTTAGCGGGATAAGACTACGAAACGAGAATAATCCGCTGCAATCAGTGTTAGGGTGCATTGAAAATGGTATGGTTGTAACCTTTAACTATTCAACATTCGTCTTGGATTGTGACACACCAATGATAAGTTCAACAGTTTCGTGTGCTTACACTTGGCTGACCTGCCACCGTATCCAGTATTTCCTGTTCCACAACTGCCGGTATTGCCATCCTTGCAGGACCTGCATCCGATTGAAAAGCGAGAAAGCATTCCGTTTCACACAACTGACGATTTAGAAATGGGCAAACGCCTATGGGAAAACGCTTTACGTACAGAAATGCTGTCTCTCTGCTGTTTCCGTTTGGAACTCCATATATGAAATGCATATCGACCTTTTTAATGTTAGTAAACGCTCTATCCTCTCATATTGCGATTAATGCTTGTACATGGAACAGGCTCGGCATCGTCGTGTTTTATTCACCGTGGAGTACAATTACATACGTGTACTTCATCTTCCTCAGTTGGAGTTTGCATACATGGTATTCTTCTTCTCCCTCCAACTCACAACATGAATGGCGCTTTAACGTTTTCGGAGCGGTAGTTTTATTTCTCAAAATCTTCTATTGATAAATTTATATTTGTAAATTTTTTTAACTGCTTCAATTTTTTAATAAATATTAAATAAAATGTTAAATATAGTACTTTCATTTAACGTAATTTAAATAGAAGTAGAACAATTATTACCACTTATCAAAATTTAGTCTGTAAATGTTAGATTATCAGTTTTTAATAAAATAATTTTATTTGAATTTCTCGAAAACAGTTACCTATTTTTTGTCATTGGTAATTTATGTTATCTTTTTTTTTTCGACATCACTTTAAAAAAAGGAAAAAAACGCAAATATACTGGAAATTTTAAGTAAAATTTTCCAAAATAATTTCATATAAAAGATAGTATAATTTTGATAGCGACAATTTGGAATTGCAAAACCGCAAAAATGCTGGAAATTTTCCGTTAATTTAATTAAATCTTTCTGTGTTGCTTTCCAGACTATAAAATTTTTGTCAAAGACACTTAGATGTTTACGTGCAGAAGTAGCTTTGTTTGGTATGCGAAGTAATTGATTGTTGCATATACTTCTTTTATATTGTAAACTAGCTGACCCGTCCGGCGTTGCCGGTGCTCATTACACCTTGCCTTAAAACTTGCACCTTGCCTTAACCATTACACCGGTGCCTTAAACAAAACTCAAGTTTGTAGGATTTTATATCTTTTGAAAATCTTTTAAATGAACCTAGTTTCGTGGGCCCCATTGCTTTCCGCAGCATCTAGTGTGTTCCCGACAAACCACTTTCTGAGCGAACCTGGGTGCCAAAATTGCTCAAAAAATAAAGGGGAAATCTTAGAACATAGCCCTATGGTCCCAGTAAAAACATGAAGGTGTTGGTCCAGGAAAAGGAGTCCAAAATTTAAGTTTAAAATTTTGCATTGAGAATGCGAGAAAATTAGAAGATAAAAAATTTATCCCGCATAAAAAGATAATGTGGTCCGGATCGGACTCTATGTGATTCTAAGGTGCACCAGGATTTTATCTGGAATCTAGAAACGGGAGAATAACTAAATGGATAAAGAATTCCAAAAACAAAGATTGGATTAATAGGGGGCAATTTATTAACACTTTATGGTGCAAAAACTTCAAGGGGCCTTGTACCGGGTGCCAAGGAGCCAGGGACTTAACTGGCATGTAGTTGAGTATAAAGGTAATTTTAGTTGTTATTAAAGTAATCGGACGACGCTAGAACTACGTTAAACAAAATTGCAAGCAATTCGGATCATTTTAAAGAAGCTGCACCAAGTGCCCCAACAAAGTGATAATATTCAAAATTTGTGGTAGTTGAAGTCTGAGATTTTTTTTTGTCGTTCATGTAGTAGATGGAGAACCTAAGAAGTTGTTAGCTAGTGAATCAAACCATGTTTAAGGGAGCTGTAATAAAAGAGGCCAATGGACAGTTAAAAATAGATCCCTAACATGAAAACATGTTAAAATGTCTTAGTATTTAACACTTTAGATGTTTAATTATTCAAAATTAAGCATAGGATATGAATTATTCGTTAGATTGATATTTTAAATGCATAAAAAATGAGTAAATGCTTTAAAAAAAGGCACTATGCTCCAGTATAAATATGAGGGTGTTAGTCAAGGAAGACGAGTCCAAGACTCAACTTTAAAATTGTTCACTGAGAAAGTGAAAAAGCACAAAAAGTTCAAGGTGCCCTACTGTTCCCAGTTTTTTTATATCAGATGTAGAAACGCGAGAATAACTAAATGGAAAAAGGATCCAAAAAATGATGATCGGATTAAAAGGAAGCTATTTATTAGCAATTTATTTGCACAAAATCTCCAACGGACCCCAAGTGTCCAGGAGTTTGGTCTTTCAAAACGAAGAGATTGAATAAAAAGGGGCATGTTATTAAGAATTTAGTGCATAAAAGCTTAGAAGGGCCCAGGGGCCCCGGCCTTTGAAAAATTTAATATGAGGCGTCAGGTGCATCAGGACCTGTCTTGGACTGTCCTCACCTGAATTTTCAAACTTCTACGTGCGGTAGATTTAGCTATCCATCGCGCACAGACAAAGAGACAGACAGACCGATGTGTTCTTTTATTAGTATAGATAGTGCCATTGAAAATATTGCATTTAAAATAGAAATATTTATCCGGCAATTTTGTCTATCACTGTAAAACAATCCACTGTTGATTTGCCAGCACAAACTGTTGGCGTCCGAATTGCCAGCACATTGTGCTGTTAATTTTACGCAACTGCTGTTAATTTTCATGTTTATATAGTCAAGAAACCGAAGAATGCTACAGCACATACGACTGTGATCGAGTTTGAGCGCGAGATAAACAGTAGTTTGTGCTGTAAAAATGTCGTTTTTTTACAGTATATGTTAGTTTTAAATGGAAAATCTTCAGCTTAAACCATCAAAATTTATGACGCTGTTGACGAATAAGAATTACGTTAAAACTATGCGCAAAAACATTTTTCTTTTTTCCTGTTTTTCTATTTTTACTATCTTCTATCCTCAATAGAAGAAAGTATTGTATGCGAAAATTTTTCGAGTTCCTATTTGCAACGGGTTTACACGTTTTAGGGGTCTTAGATCCCAAAAACATGTTTATACAAAATGTACTGTCCGTGTGTGCGTCCGTGTGCACGTGTTTCCCCATTGTATCATCGAAAAGAATATAAAGTTATGAATTGAACCATTTTGTTTTGTGTGTATATTTTTTATGGCAACCCTGTCTTCACTGAATTTGGAAAAGTTCCACAGGAAGGAGGAGCTGTAATAACAATTTTTGTGACATTTTCATTACTGTAACACAGAACAGTGTATGAAGTTATGCATAGAATTGAACCATTTTTTTGTGTGTATATTTTTTTATGGCAACCCTGTCTTCACTGAATTTGGAAAAGTTCCACAGGAAGGAGGCGCTGTGATAACAATTTTTCTGTCATTTTCATTACTGTAACACAGAACAGTGTATGAAGTTATGCATAGAATTGAACCATTTTTTTGTGTGTATATTTTTTTATGGCAACCCAGTCTTCGCTGAATTTGGAAAAGTTCCACAGGAAGGAGGCGCTGTGATAACAATTTTTCTGTCATTTTCATTACTGTAACACAGAACAGTGTATGAAGTTATGCATAGAATTGAACCATTTTTTTTGTGTATATTTTTTTATGGCAACCCTGTCTTCACTGAATTTGGAAAAGTTCCACAGGAAGGAGGCGCTATAATAGCAAGTTTTGTGCAATTTCCATTACTGTAACACAGAAAAGTGTATTAAGTTATGCATAGAATTGAATCAAATTTCTTGTGTATGATTTTGGCTACGGCTTGCAGGTCCTCCTTGAATTTGGAATTATTCTGCCGGAATGCAGCGTGTACTATCGATTTTTGAACCATTTTCATTCTTGTACCATCGAAAAATTTATGAAGTTATGCAAAGAATTGAAACAAATTTCATATTCATGTTTTTTTTGGCTATGTCAAGCAGGTCCTCCTTAAATTTCAAAATAATTCGCCTGAAGATGGCGCTGCAATAACGATTATTGTATAGTTTTCTCGATTTTTCGTAGTTCTATTGTACATCGACAGATCGTGCAGCGGCGGGAACAGAATAACGAAAAACTATTGATTTTAATAGACGTCATGATCGAGATTAACACGTTTTGCTCTGATTAATCTACTGAAGCAAAAATATAAGATGAAAATCAAATTTTGTATAATATTGAACTAATAATATTCAAGCATTAACATTTGTAACTACTTTTTGAAATATTAAGATGTATAAGATAGAAGAAACTTTTGTGTTTGGCTCATCCAACTAGTTTAAAATGAAAGACTAACATATTTTTACGTTATTAAAAAAACTAGTGGATCGTACCCGGGCTTCCCGGGTTAAAGAATATAGGTGAAAACATTTTTTTTTAAATTGAAAACTAATAATTTTTTTATATGCAATAAATTTTTTAGATTGACCATTTACATTAAAAAAGCATTTTTCATATGGAAAATACGAATTATAAAATGAAATAATTTTTTAAAATTTACCAAAAGCGATATTTTCTTATTAGCCGCACGCTAAGAGTTATTTGCCAAGATTTTGCTACTTATGGCATCCTTTTACATTCTGATAATTTCAAAGCTTATGCATGTCTGGTAAATTTGTGTTTTATTTATATTATTTTATTTATTTATTCATAGGGAAGTTTTTTTAAATGGATATTTGCCGTAAGAAAATGATGAACAGTTTATTTTGTTTTAAGGGCAAACGGATTAATCTTTCGTAATCAAGCTCCGCGCGATATAGATGAATTAAAAAAATATTTCAGGCTTTAAAATTGTTTTTAAAACCATAGACAATCAGTAAACTGAGATGAACTTTGCAAACAAATTTCATTTGAAAAAAAGTCCTATTTGGCGATCTAAAAATTTTAATTGTACGATTACAAATACGTTAGATTTGTGGGTTTTTTTAAATATTATTCTTTTATTTGTTTATAAACCAAGTATTAATTTTGTTATGCAAAAATAGTCAGAAACAAATGCTGAAAAATGTTTGATGCTTTATGTGCAAAATGTTTATTATTATTATGTATTGAAACCGGTATTATGTATATAAACTTAAAAAAAATCATGTTTAAAAATTATTTCAGAAAATATAATACATCAGCCAATGAATAGAGTTTTTAAACAAATTTCATTTGAAAGTAATTTTTTTTCCCTATGCGACGAAAATTGAAAATGTACGATGGTCAGAAGATTAAAACATTGCGGTAGCGAAAATTTCAAGACCGAAATTTGATCGTGAAGTGTTGCCAGTCGCAAAATGACGTCAGCATTACGCACAGATACGTTTGTTCTTTATAATATAGATACTTAATCAGTAAAATATAATAAAGATCAGTTATTAGGATGTGGTTATCAATTCAGGCTTTTATGCTTGGATTTCCTGAATGAAAACAGCAATTTTCACCTTATCGAAATTTGCATACGCACTTCTCATATCCATATTCATCATTTAAAAAAAATGTATTTTGTTTGATCATTTAAAAATCATTTTTAACTCAAAACTCTAAGTCACGATTTTCATCAACATCTTTTATGTGAACAGAGGCACTCTTTACTTGGGATTCTAATCGCAATTCCGGAGAGTAAAAATTTCCGTAATTTATGTTTTTTAGACGCATTTGTGTTAAAATTTTTGTTTTATCTAAGAAAATGATCTTTTTCTTTTAAATATGTCTTCATTTTCACTTAAATAAGCATTTCACCTAGTGTCTGAAACTTAGTATCAGTACACATGCAGAACAAAAAACAATATGAGGAAAAATGCGTGTTTTCAAAAGCAGTATGACATTTTCCGTTATTATGCCCTTAATATAATATTCTGCTCCTAATGGGATTTTGCGCCACTAAACCCTATACTACAATCAGGGGCGCCATTTGAGGGGGCTGGGGGGGGGCAATAGCCCCCCCCAAGGAATTTGATATTTCAGAAAATTTATCAGCCGTCAAATGTAGGGATGCACCGAATAGTGATTTTGGCCGAATGCCGAGTATTTGGCCTGCAGGTAAACCGAATACCGAATATTCGGCCAACCGAATAGTAACTGTTAGGCCGAATACCGAATATTAGGCCAGCCGAATAGTATCTATTCGGTTGGTCAAATACTTTTATATCTCAATGTTTAACGCTAAAAAGCTAGATTTTAAACAATTTTATGTAATATTTAGCACAGATATTTCCATTTTGACAAACAAGACTATTTTTATAAGTAAATTTTGTAATAAAAAAGTAGGAGAGGAGGAAGAAGAGAATGGTTTAACAATTTTTTAAATAACAAAATTTAAATTCCGTGCTTTCTTCAACTAATTCAAATAAATGAAAAGAATTATCTTATATTGAACAAGAAGCAACATATCATTCCACATCTTTCATCAAAAATTGAAGGCGTACAAGCCGTAGCAGAATTTTCATTTATAACTGTATAAAAATGGAGATATTTTAGCGAAATTTGCATCACATTAATATTCTTATATAGAATGTGATGATATCCTTGGAAGAGACTGGATTTTGGCGAGTGGTACAGTATGAGTATTGTTAGCCGCATTCTTAATAAAATAATGTCTAGCTCAGTGCTGTTTAGATATGAATGGTTGCTATTTACAGCACTTCTCGTCATGTTATCATATTTCACAGAAATTAAAGTAATTCTGTTGACAATATAGTTACAATACCTTCATTATTGTTAAAGTAACAAAAGAAAATTAAAGTTTTACTTGGGGATACACTGTATTTTTTACTCAATAAGTGAATCCTGATTTTGCGATCCTGATTTACTGGACAAAAAATTGCCTGTTTTGATGCCTATTATTACCCCTGAAAATTTCTTCCATTCTGTTTAGAAACACCCTGTTTGCGAAAAAGCAAGAAACAGATTATTTACCAGACAATGCTCAGTAACTTGCATTTCCACATTTATTAATTCCCATGAACACATGACATGTCATTAATGTTTAATTTTTTAAGTGACATTTTTAAAACAACAAATAAATAATATAAAATCATCCTCTTTTATTTAAAGATTCTAATTCTTCTGAATATCTTTATTATTTGACAGTTAAAAGTAAAAGTTGTGTAACGTTTAAAAAATATATTTTTAAGAGGTTTTTTATGTATTCGGTTTGGGCGAATTGTTTGAAATTCGGTCAAACCTAATATTCGGTAGACCGAATAGTTTCATATTCGGCCAAGCTGGATATTCAGCAAACCGAATAGTTTGATATTCGGCCTAACCGAATATTCGTTAGTATGGCCTAATAGGCCGTATACCGAATAGATACCGAATATCCGGTGCATCCCTAACCAAATGTCAGACTCAAACAAACATTAGAAGATTGCTCAAACTCTAAAATAACTTATCAGATTTGATTGCAATAAAAACATATGCATTAAATAAATGCTTATGCATAGAAATTAATAATTATCATAAAAATTTCCTAAAGCCTTACTATTCAAACTCCCTCAAGGTGAGACATATATCTTTAATGAGTACTTTGGTTAATTTTAAAAATGCATGTGAGAATTGTTTTTATCCGTTGTTTCTCAGCTGTGTGCAACTTGATCAGGGGAAAACTCGTCAAAATCATTGACACAGCAATCACAATGATTTTCTTCAAGCCAATTCTCGAATAAGCGCAAAGAAAATAATAACATTTAAATCCCACTGATGACGGATTTGTGATGACTGAAAACGTTCTGGGTTTTTCTAATGTATTTTAAATAATTTTAAATTATATGTATGCACATGAAAGTAATTCTTGTGCATTTATTTGTGCTTTTTATATTAATATTAATTATAAATTTTACTTTTTCTGTAGAAATCTGAAGATATATACATAGTATTCATTAATGTTCAAATATGTAGTTTTTTTTATCTGAAAAACATTTAGAATTTCTTTGAAAAATCGGATTAACATGAAACCATCTCATAATAGTGAAAACACAATCCGAAACAATTAACGCTTTACCTTTACTTGCAAAAAATCACTAACGAAAATTTTCTTATAGATCCCAAAATTTGCAAATTTCGTGACCTATTCATGACGTTCGTTGGCTGATTATCTCATGACTGATTGAATTTCAGGATTTTTTTTCCACGATCATCTGACGAAATTTGCGATTTTTTCCGCGATCGATTCACGGAATTCGCGATTTTTTTCTGCAAGAGTTATACGAAATGGATTTTTTTCGCGGGTGCACTTGCCGAAATTTACAATATTTTTCCGCGACCAACTGACGAAATTTGATATTTGTTTTTGCGATTTTTTTGACAAAATTTACAATTCCTTATCACTATCATTTATTGAAATTCGGGATTTTGTTTCTACCACCGACTAATAATATTTGTGATTTTTTTGCGCGAGAGTTAGACAAAATTTTGGATCTTATTACGCGATCGTTTGACGAATTTCTCCTCGATTTTATTGCGCGATTGTTCGACTAAATTTTCGTGATTTTTTTGCGCAATCTTTTGACGAAATTCGCAATCCTTTTACGAAATTCGCGATTTTCTTTTCAATCTTTTACGAAATTCAAGATTTTTGTTTGTGCAATCATTTGACGAAATCTGTATTTCTTTTCACGATCTCTGATAAAATTAGCGATATTTTCCACGGTCGTTTGAAGAAATTAGCGATTTTTTAAGCGACCATTTGAAGACTTTTTTTTTCAAAATTTTCAAGATTTGGGATTTTTTTCTGCGACACATTGACGAATTGATTTTGCAGATTTTGAAAGAAAGAAAAATCGCGGACTTTCACGAAAATTATGGAATAATCACATGCTTGTGAAATAAGTTATGGAGACAAAATCACGTAAGCATTTTTTATTGTGCGAGATTTTCTTTCTGTGTGATTTGGCAAGTTGTGCAATTTTCCACGTTACCTGTTCCTCAAAGAAAAATTTCCCTTGTCCCTCGTCAGGAAACTCATATGAAATGGCGCCCCTGTAGTAAAACTTCGAAAGAGACAAGAAAAAAGCTTCATTTTAACAGGTCTCCGTCTTAGATAGTATGATTTTATGTTGTTTTTTTTTTAACGAAATTTGATTTTTTACCCTTCTAGAAAGAAATCTGTTATAGACAGGTTTCGTTTTCACAAGTTTTACTCTAATACATCTCTTTTCAGAGCTATACTATAGAGCGGATGGTTTAACAGTCAGTGAGGATACCTGTAAAAATGAAACCTGTCTATAGAATCCTGTTTAAAAAGAAATAAAAAATCATATCTAGTATATTAAAATTTTACCTTCTAAGACGGAAACCTGTTTGAAACGAAATATTTCATTGGTTCTGAGTTTTCGTATTCGAAGATTTTACTGTTATTGTAAGCAAAAGTCAGTAAACGTTTCTCATACGGGGTAGGAGTTAGACCCCCTGGATCCTACCCTTAGCTATATAGAATCCCTCAAAAAATGTTTGCCCCCCCCAAGAAAGTTCTCAAATGGCGCCCCTGACTACAATTTTTATCAACAATTTTGAATTTTTATCAGAAAAAAATAGCATGAATAAAGTTAAAAATACCTCATTATTTCTCTCTTGTCTGCAATAATGAAAGCTATCTAATTTTCATCAATTTGAAAAAAAGTTCATGAAATGCTTTTATAATTAATATAAAAGTGGGGATATTAAAAAAAAAAAACAGATAGTGCGATCACATCTACAAAGGAAGAGCCTTTAGTTAAAAAAAAATATTAGTAAAATTGGTTCAGCAGAAAGATCAGGGCAGATGACTAAAAAACACACTTGTGTTTTAAATATATAGATTATATAAAATTAGGAAAAATTAAATTGAGAAAATTACGCTATTTTGATAAAATTACAGTAGAATGTCTTAAAGAATAAAATTAAAATTTTATTATTCGACAAAATTTTCGACAAAAACTTCAGGAAAACGATATTATTTTAAACCACGAATTATTTGTTTGCTTGTTAAACTCGGCGAAGCAAATCCATCCAGGCGAGAATCACCTATTTCTGTAATATAAATCGCTATTATTTGCATGGCACCTCTCTTTTATAAAGACACTCTACATTTTTGTAAAACATTGCAATTTATCAGTGTGTGATTTCGATTACATTATTTTCAAAAGTGAAGCATTTTCACCTGTGAAGAATTTCAAAACAGGTGGGCTGTGAAAATGACGCACTTCTACAAAATATAATTCAGGTTTAAGAATTACGCAATACACAAAATACACGCTTTTATATAAAATGACGTCATTTGCATCCGCTAAAGCAATCCGCTTTTACAATCCAGTTTAAACTTCCTCTATAGAAAAGTGTGCATATGACGTCATTATCACGGAATAACAGAGAATATTCTTGACATAGCCCATATTTTAATTTCAACTTTTTTTTTCAGGTTTTATAAAAAAAATGGCAACAAAAGGATACAGTATCTCCTATTTTAGACTATTTTCCGTTTACCTTCATGACTTTTAATAGAAATGAGGTACTTTCGTTGCCACGATAAGAAAAATGGTATTAAAAACTACAAAAAAATTAATATGTCGAAAATAAATTGAGATACACCTTTCAAAAAAATTGCATTTAAAAGAGCATTTTTTTCCTCATACGACGGTGTAAAAATTTAAAATGTGCGATGTTTAGAAGTTTAAAAATTTGCAATAGAGAAAATTGCAAAAGCAAAATTTCCTTTCAAATTTCAAAGTGTTACCATTCGCAAAATGACGTATGCGTTACGCACAGATATGTTTGTCCTTTATAATATAGATAAATAAAATAAAAATGAAATTTTTTAATGTACTATTTTTATGTCGAAGGCAATTGAAATTTAAATATTACAGCTTCTTTATTATTTTTTAAGCAAAAGTTTGACTTATATGTATCACGAGAAAATAAATTTTTAAAATTGTATCAACGTGTATTTTTATTTTATTATTTTTATTAATTAGTTTAACAAAACAACAAACAAAAGATTAACGACTTATCATAAAATCATTAATTACCTTTACCCATTTCGTAACATTTACCTATTTTCTTTTTTAACATTGTTATAAAAATTTCCATTATCCCGTATATTTATTATTTTTATCAAGATTTCTTCATTCAAACATCTTTCATAACGAAGATCATTTGCTGTTTTATTCGCTGACTTTACTGTTTAGCCATTACAGTAGCAAATTTATTTTGTAAATGTTTAATGTATTTAATGTCATTTTTATTAAACTTTTTATTGTCATATATTTTACTTATTACATAATTATTTTGAAAAAAAACTTTGAACAAAACAACTTTAATGAGTTGGAATTTCATATTCTGAAGTATTTAAAAATGTTTAAAAGTGTTAATTTTTTTATTATTATTATTATTTCAGTCAAACATTATAAATATATATACATTTTTTCAGAATAAGTATATCACAGAAAAAAATTCTCCGTTTTATGATGCGAAAAACAATATTCGTGCACATTCAGCCAGATTTACATTTTTGCATTTTCTCCTAGCCTGTAAAAAAATTCAAACCTGAAAATGGACGTTCTAATATATGTTGAATCTGAAAATATGCCTTATAAAATATCTAGAAATTCAATAGACGAAAATACAGTTTTGAATTCTTTTTTCTGTTCATGGAAACTGGGATCAGAGAATTATTATATTTTTGTAAAGGGAAAAAATGAAACTTTTAGTGCTATGCCCTGAATAACTCCCACGTATAAAAAACATCTCAATGTCAGTTATAGCATTTTTTTTAATATGTTCATCTACTTTTGCATATCTGTACAGCAATAAACGTGTATTTTATTATGTTATTATTTTCTTTAACTAAGAAAATTTGTAGATAAAACATGAAATTTTCTATTGAATTGTCTGTGTACAAATTTTGTATTGATTAAAATTTTTAGGTGCGTTCGTGCTTATATAAATATGTAATCGTCGTGTAGTTCGTCCATCTGTACGCATAAAATAGCGCAAAAACTACCCAACCGAATGGTTTGAAATTTAATATTCAGACTCTTTGCGGAATTTTATCATTTCAAATTTTATGAAAATGGATTCAAACTTAAAAAGATATTAATAAAAAATTTCTGCTTTGTATTAAATCATATCATACGTAATGAATTCAATGATATCTCATGATAGGTAATGATTCTAGGTTGCCAAGATGGTGACATCTTATTTAAGATGAAGCCCAATTATTTCCGTATTATTGAATTTAATATATAGAATCATAATGAATTTCGTATTCATGCATTTATGCATAAGGAAGCAATAGCTATTGTACAAAGATCTGAATAGTTTTAAAACTAGATATAGTACGAACGCACTTCATTTGCAAGGTTTGGCATATAATTTTCGACTTGGTTAAATAAAGGAAACATCTAAAAATATATGTAGTTAATAGTAGTCCATGGCAATATAGAAAGTGCTGATTTTTTTTTTAACTTCTTTTTAATGTTACAAGATATTTAACAGCTATATGTATCAGGTAATAATTCTCGGTTTTTTCTGTTTAATTTCATAGGTGAAAAAAAAAAACTTTAAATATCTATTCCAAAGATAATTAAATGTATTAAGTTCAGTATAATTTACAATGGCAGTCTATAATATTTAAACATTTTACATACTTATTAGTAAATATGGAGATAGTATAACAAATGAAAAAAAGCCAAGAATAATTGTAAAGATTATTAAATATGCTTTGCATTAGCATAAATTCCTTCACCCATCATTTTATTTAATTAAATATGTTTATACCTTTGTGTGCTGAATGTGCATAGAAAATGCTGAATGTGCTGATTTTTTAAAAAAATTTTCTTTAATGTTACGAGATATTTAAAAGCTGTCTGGCCATAAATCTAGATTTTGTCTGTTTAAGTTTATAGGTGAAAAAAAAACTTTAAAGATCTATCTCAAATGATAATTAAATCTAATAAGTTCAATATCATTTACAATGGCTTTCGATAATATTTAAATATTTTACATATTTATTATTATCAAATATAGAGAGTGTATAACAGATGAAAAGGAAATGAGATTAATTGTAAAGATTATTAAACATTAAAACACCAAATAAAATAAACTAAGACAGACTTGAGCACAGTTAACTGTGCTCAAGTCTGTCTTAGTTTATTTTATTTGGTGATTTAATGGTTTTTAAATTCAGACGTTAAATGTATATGTACTGTAAATTATTAAACATGTTTTGCATTTTATTAATTACTTCACTCATCATTTCATTTAATTAAATATTTTTATACATTTGAGTTATAAATGTGCTGAGAAAGCGCTGAATTTCTTTTAAGTTTTTTTTTTAATTTTACGAGATATTTAACGGCTACCAGGTCATAATTATAGGTTACGTCTGTTTAATTTCATACGTAAAATTTTTTTCAAAGATCTATCCCAAATGGTAATTAAATTTAACATGTTCAATACCATTTACAATGGCTTTCTATAATATTTAAATATTTTACATATTTATTGGCAAATATAGAGAGAATATATTAAATAAAAACAAAAGGAAATAATTGTAAAGATCATTAAAAATGTTTTGCATTAATATTAATTACTTCACTGGTCATTTCATTTGATTAAATATTTTTACTCCTTTGAATGCTGAATGTATTGAGAAAGTGCTGACTTTTTTTTCTAAAGATTTTTTTAAAGATTTTTTTTTTTTTTTTTTTTTTTTTTTTTTGCGAAATATTTGACAGCTGTCAGGCCACAATTCTAGGTTTTGGCTGTTTCAATTCATAGGTGAAAGAAAAATTTCAAAGCTCTATCTCAAATAATAATTATATCAAATAAGCTCAATATAATTTATAACGGTTTTCTATAATATTAAAATATTTTACATATTTATTAGCAAATAAAGAGAGAGTATAAGAAATGAAAAGAAAACAAGAATAATTAAAAAAAAAAAATTCAAATGTTTTGCATTATTATTAATTACTTCACTCATCATTCCATTTAATTAAATATTTTTATGTTCGTACTCACATTTTATTTTGAGGTATAATAAAATGGTTAATATGTAAAGCACTTCTATCTTATTAATTGAATTCATAACCAGAAAGAGGATAATATACCGTGTGTAATGGTACCTGTGTTGAAATTTGTTTTAAGGGGACAGTACACCTTTAAAATTTTCAAAAAATAATTTTTTATTTTTACATATTTAGAAAGGTTGCTGTATTTTGAATAAATTGATACCAATATCTTAACTGTGTGATAATTATTTACTCATTTGATATTATATAAGGGAAGATGTAGACATCACTCCTTCATTTCCCATTTAAATGCCCTGCGACAACTGTCATGGCGACTTTTTTGCATTTTGTTTTCGCGCTTTCTCATTATCAAAAAATTTAAAATATGCTAAAATGAGTCAATTGTTTTTAGTTAAATACCTAAAGAGTAATAAAAAAGTTTTAAAATATTAACTTCAACTCCCACTGTCGCGAAATTTGTTTACTTTCTTGGTTTTGCTAGGAAATGTGATCGCAAATTCGCTTAGCTGTTTGGCTATTAAGTGCTTAATTTGAAACAAAACTGTTTTTATCCTATAGCAATAGTTTCCTGATTTTATAATAGTATTCTAATTCTTAGTATTTATTAGCATTTATAATGAATGATAATGTGAAATGGTCTTCAGAAGAGCATCAAAGAAGGAGCCAGTTTAATTTTTTTTAATCTCTATACAAATTGTGACGATATAAATATATCCTAAGGTGCTATCTTATAGAAAACTAAAAAGTAGTGAATTTGATAGTGGTTTAATTTTAAATGACAGTTTAGAATACATATTTATTAATATTAATATAATTCTTTAGTAAACTATCAGTATTTTTATGACGCAAAGTATGTTAATCAAATATCGGAATACGAGAATTCCTAAAAGATGGCCTATATTTTACATTAAATAATTTAGTTTTATAAAAAGCGCATATTTAATTCACTTAACAATCAATTCAAAACAAAATTTTAAATTATATGTTTAAAAATCAATTTTATCAATAGTAAATGCTACATTTTTGCAAAATAAATCTATTTATACTTTACGCATGTTCCTATATTCTGCAGCATTTTGCAAACAATTTTATATTTATCATTTTAAACTAGCATCTAATTTTATTTTTAACACAGAATACGTCATATAATTAACGGTTTCGCATCTTTTATTATATATTTTATATTTAAAAAATACAATTTAATCTTTAAACGGCTTTTTCTCAAAATGGCATTTTTTACTCTTTCGCGCATGATATTTCCAAAACTATTTGAAGTATAGCTTTAAAATTTTTACCCTACATATATATTTATATTATCATGAAAATGAACTAGAATTATAAAGCTGTGTTCAGTATGAGAAAATTATGCGATTGAATGCATGTAAAAATTTGTAGTTTTTCTAATTTTTCTAATTAAAACTTAATTACTCCTTATGTAATTTACCGATTACAAATATTCTAGTTCAAATTATAGACCATCGTGTTATCTTTAATTTAAGATAAAGTTAATGTAATATCATGAAATTGACATGAGATATCGTGCGCGCAGTGAAATGTTATCCACTGTAAAAATTTTAAATAGCACTTTGAAATTGACCCCTTGAATTTTTTAAAAATTATAATATATCCAAATAAAAAAATTTTAAAACATAGTTCAATAACACCTAAATATACTCTAAAATTTTTGTGCTTCTAGAATGGTTATATTTCTTATAAAAATTTGCTACACTCATGACAAATTTCGCATGTTTTTTTTACTGTTAAATGTGTAGGGGAGACCGGGGCTAGTTGGCTACAGGGTTAAGTAGGCGCAGTCCTCATAAATCACCCGTTTGTGGATAGATTGCGCAACCAGTCACAGAGTACTTTCCTTATTGCTTCTTACAATCCTCATTGTAGTCTTGCAGCGTTACCTACGAACAGTGGACATTTCTTACGATTTTTCTGTTTTTTGCACTCATAAGTAATTTTTTGTTGTTTCATTCTTTTTCTAATTTCTAATACTTATCTTAATAATTGCGATTTAACTTGTGCAGTTTTTCTTAGTGTATGATTATCTGTACCTGCCCCATATGTGATTTACTTGGATTATTTATGCTTAGATGGTTACGTGTCTTCACTCATCATTCCATTTAATTAAATATTTTTATACTTGTAGCTACATTTTATTTTGAGAAGTGATAAAATGGTTAATATGTAGAGCATTTCTGTCTTTTTAATTGCATTCATACCCGGAAACATGACTTTATTCCGAGTCTAATGATATCTTTGTTGAAATTTGTTTGAATCAATTTAAGAATAAAGTTGAGTTTAACATTTCTTTATAAAAAAACAAGAAAGAAAAAAGCCATCCGTTAAGCATAGATTATGAAACACTTTCCAACACTTCATGAATGTTTTAACAAAACTTCGTTATTTAGGGAAATAAAGTAAATAAGATAACTAAGTAAACATTTTATAAAATGCTTAAAACATTTGAAAAACTGGTTTAAGTAGTTACCGTCCATAGCCAAATATGTATTCCAATTCTTTTGAACAGCCCTGTATTTGATCTGTAAGTTGATATATGTACTATATAATGGGAAAATTTAGTTTAGCAAGAAAATGCATAACAGGTTGAAATTAATCTTTCAGCAATTTATACTAATAGATGGAAACATACTTGAATACTGCTTTTGTACAGCCCTATAGTTTACCTAGTACCTTTATTACATGCCATTATTTAGCTAAAATTTAATTCAAACTAAAACACTCTTTAAACTACTGAAATTACATTTCCAGAAAATATCAACCATAGACGGCCATGTATCCAACTCTTTGCGTGGCCCTGTATATGATTTTATCTATATTCTACAAATATTTCTTAGTAAACTAAATTCAGTTCAGCGTAAAAATGCTTAACTCCTTTAAAACCCACCTTTAAGCAATTTATGCTAACACTCAGTAACTTTTAAGAATTCATTTCTGTAGCCCTGTATATGAACTACAGCATTTATACACACTTTATAGTATGTATAAATACAGTGAAAAAAGCGCATATCATAATTAAAAATGCATTTCGAGCAATCATTACTAATATACAGTAATTCGGATACAACATAGTATCTGAAATCTTTTCAAATACACCGCAAACTATTCCCCCTATACCATTATGAACGGAATCCTTTTGTGTTGCCTGTAAATGAACAATAATTATTCTTTGCACCGCATATTCAACAGAATGCATATTTTATTGGACTTCATAAATGAATATCAATTTTACTATGTTTGAAAGAGTGTAACACCATTAAAAATCATTTGAAACGATTTTTTCCCATTGGCCGTAATGTAACGGAAAACTTTTGACTGTCCCTGTAAATGAACTAAACACGCTACAAACTTCATTTGAAATAGGGAACGTGCTATGGTAGAGGTCACTTACATCCAAAAATTTCAGAACGATTCGAGTATATTTACGAGAGTTAGAGCGTGGACAGACGGCCTGACGGACAGACGGCCAGACAAACCGAAGTCATAAACACTTTTCATCTTTGTTGAAAAGTGTTAAAAATTGTGCATGGGTGTAAATTATGAATGAAATTAGCGATTTTATGCAATGAATTACGTTGCTTAACAAGTTTCATTGTACTTTGTTTTGTTGTTGCTTTTTGACATATCGTAATGTGTAACTGCTATGTACCTTTTTTCCGAGAAATATCTCGTAGACTTCTTTCCAACCTTATAATATTTGCTAGCCGAAGTACATTAAATTTCTAGTAATTATTTTTATGGCTTCCCAATGATATTAAATAATGAAAAAAGCATAAAAATATTAAAAGATTTTTTTTAAATTAAAAATGAGATATAGGTCAATTAAGAAAATAACAACCTAAATATTAACGGCGCATTTTTCAAAAGTTTATTCTTTAGAAAATTAAATGAAATGCCTACATTAACTATTACAGGATTCAATATTTAGTGTCTAAATTTTTCATAAAAAGTAACATTGATTTATTTTCTAATGAAATTAAGTTTAAATAAATAATGTTACTTCATTTTACACTGTAAAAAAAAGACCCAAATCTACAAAACTGGTTTTTGTAAAACTACAGAAATCTGTTACTAACTGTAAGCTTACTAAAATTTTATATGTATACTGTTTTAGGAAAGAGCAATTTATTTTATAATAGTTATAATTTAAATTTCAAACTAGCTTTTGAAAGGCTATAGAAATATGTATGCTTACAAAAATGTTATCGGTATCCCGGGATAGTTACATGAATTTTTTTGGTTGCAGTTACATAAAAAGTTCTGGTTATCTCAGTTTCCTAGAAAATTCTTAGTAACATTACAGTATTTGTTTTATAGTGTAAACGTGAATATGTTACATGATTTGTTTTGTTGCAGTTACATAAAAAGATCCAGGCATCCGAGTTTTTTAGAAAATTCTTAGTAGTCTCTCAGTTATTTTTTACAATGTATGAATAGAAATATGATAATATTTCGACATTTTTTGTTTGTAGGATATTTTTCTTGAATACAGACTTGCGATTTTTGTAAACGGAATAAAATTATGACTAGAGGTTTTAGGAAAGAGCAATTTATTTTATAATAGTTATTTATTAAATTTCAAACTAGCTTTTGAAAATCTGCAGAAATCTGTATGCTTACTAAAATATTATCAGTATCCCGGGATAATTACATGGATTTTTTGGTTGCAGTTACATAAAATGTTCTAGTTATCCCAGTTTCATAAAAAATTCTTAGTAACATTACAGGTTTGTTTTATAGTGTAAACATGAATATGTTACATGATTTGTTTTGTAGCAGTTACACAAAAATTTCCAGGCATCCGAGTTTTTTAGAAAATTCTTAGTGGTCTCTCAGTTATTTTTTACAATGTACGAATATAAATATGATTATATTTCGACAATTTTTGTTTGTAGGCTATTTTTCTTGAATACAGATTTGCGATTTTTGTAAAAGGAATAAAATTATGACTAGAGGTTTTAGGAAAGAGCAATTTATTTTATAATAGTTATTTATTAAATTTCAAACTAGCTTTTGAAAATCTGCAGAAATCTGTATGCTTACTAAAATGTTATCGGTATCCCGGGATAATTACATGAATTTTTTTGGCTGCAGTTACATAAAAATTTCTAGTTATCTCAGTTTCCTAGAAAATTCTTAGTAACATTAGAGATTTGTTTTATAGTGTAAACGTGAATATGTTACATGATTTTTGTTGCCGTTACATAAAAATTCCAGGCATCCGAGTTTTCTAGAAAATTCTTAGTAGTGTCTCAGATATTTTTTACAGTGTATGAATAGAAATATCATTATATTTCGACAATTTTTGTTTGTAGGATATTTTTCTTGAATACAGATTTGCGATTTTTGTAAAAGTAATAAAATTATGACTAGAGGTTTTAGGAAAGAGCAATTTATTTTATAATAGTTATAATTTAAAGTTCAAACTAGTTTTTGAAAAGCTACAGAAAACTGTATACTTACTAAAATGTTATCGGTAACCTGGTATATTTACATGAATTTTTTTGGTTGCAGTTACATAAAAAGTTCTAGGTATCTCAGTTTCCTAGAAAATTCTTAGTAACATTGCAGATGTTTTATAGTGTAAACGTGAATCTGTTACACGATTTTTTTTTCTTGCAGTTACATAAAAAGTTCTAGGCACCCAGTTTCCTAGAAAATTATTAGTAAGCTTATAGATTTTTAAAAAAGTGTATGAATATTTCGACCACTTTTATTTTTAGGATATGTTTCTTGAATGCAGATTTGATATTTTTGTAAAAGGAATAAAATTATGACTTAGAGAGTTTTTTGAAACATCAATTTCTTTTATAATTGTTATAATTTAAAGTCCAATGTTGGTTCATGTGTGTATTTAATAATACACTGTAGAAAAAAAAAAAAAAAAAAACTATAAAGTTACTAAATTTTTTCTAGGAAACTGGGATTCCTAGAACTTTTTATGTAATGGCAACAACAAAAATTCATGTAACAGATACACTTTTTCACCGCAAATTAAAAAAAAAAATCTTTAAAGTTACTAAGAATTTCTTAAGAAAGTGGGATGCCTAGAACTTTTTATGTAACTGCCACTCGGGTTGCAGATAAAATTGTAGTAAGATTACTGTAGTTTTAATAGATTCCTTTGTAAAGCTACAGACTTCTGTAGCTTTACAAAAAACTAATTTCGTAGATTTACGTCATTTTTTGTACAGTGTACCCATTACAGATTTTCTTACAGTGTACATGGTTCGCAAACATGAATGACTGGATTTTAAAAAAATCAAAACTATTAGGAAAAATCCGGGTTATAATAACCATTGGGTTAGCTTCTTCAGTCACTGTATGTCACAGTCTCGTACCTTCACCTATTTATATATATATAACTCTATCCTGTTTTTTATGTTTATATTTATTACAATTATTGAATTAGTTGATTTTATATTTATAACATTATTTTCGGAATCAAATCTAAATATAGGGAGAGTCTCATGAGATGTCATGCAAAAAATACTTTTGCAAGCGTTAAGAGGAAGTTTTAATTTTTCTATAATTTTACGAATAAATGTTCCACAATAAGATTTTATTCTATTTTGTGATATTGAAATATATTCGTGCACATTAATTCAGATTTATATTTTAGTTATTTCTCGTAGTGTGTTCACATTTCAATCCTGAAAATAGAAGCTCTGGTATATCTCTAATCTGATAATATCTCTTCTAAAATTTCTAGCAATTCGATTGATGAAAATACCGTTTTGATTTGCATTTCCATCCCATGGAAAATGACGATAATAGAAATATTATTTTATTACGTAGCGGAAAATGGAAATTTTAGTGCTATGCTCTTAATAACTTCCATATATAAGGTTCAACTCAATCTGATATATTTTAACTAGGGATAGTGAATGACATTCGCTACTCGTCAAATGGCGAGTAGAAATCTAGACATGGCAGAAAAGATTTATCCTTACCAGCCACTGTCACAAGTGACTAAGAGAAAATTTCATCCCTGTGCATCCAATGAGAGTCATATAATAAAGATTTCTCATGGCATGTTAAAAATTCCGTAGTGAAAATAGAAGCTGTAACATATCTCGAATAAGAGGATATCTCTTCTAAATTCAATAGATGAAAATACTTTATGATTTGCATATTTATTTAATAGAAAATGGCGATCGTAGAAATATTATATTCTTATATAGGAATGGGGGGATGCCAATTTTATGCTATGCTCTTAATAACTTTTACATATAAAGTTCAACTCAATCTTATTTTTTTAACCAAAGTTTGCGAATGAGACTCGTCACTTGTCAAACAACGAGTAGAAATCTAGTAAAGGCCAGAAAATATTTGTCCTTACCAGCCGCTGTAGCGAGTGACCTAAAAGAAATATTTATTCTTGTATATTCATTCAGATTTATATTTTGCCCCACCTGTGACCGAGAGGTTCTGCTATCGAAGGTGATAGATGGAAGGTGCTGCGTTCGAGCCCAATCGCGCTCGTCGGCCTAATTCGGAGTTTTCGTGGTTTTCTTCGAACCGTGGATTTTCATGCGTACAGCTTAGGTTCCCTTAGAAATACCACCTCGGCGGGCAATCCCCCTCGGGCCTATATCCCTCGTCCAGATAATCAACCGTCATAAATAACACCAACACCAGATTTATAATTTAGTGATTTTTCGTGGCATATTAAAAATGCAATCCTGAAAATAGAAGCCCTAATGGATGACTATACCGTTTTGATTTTCATTTTCATCTTACGGTTAATGGCCATCACAGAAATATCATATTCTTATATAAGGCGGAGGGTAATGTCAATTGTAGTAGTATTCTCTCAATAACTTTCATATATAAAGATCACGTGAATGCACTCGCCACTCCCCAAATGTCGAATAGAAATCTAGGCACGGACAGAAAACTTGTACCCTTATCTTTAGTAAGTAACTAATTATTAATAAATAGCACAACTCTTAATAATGAGGTAGCTCGTAGACATATAAACATTTAATATTCATTTCACAAACAAACACATCACTTACAATACGTCACATGACACAAAACTAGAGAAGAACATTTCTCTGATATTTATTCCTAATGAATTGATGGAGGAAAACTTTGGTGGTGCCATCTAGATGTAAAAAATTGAAACACAAACATGACACCTTTCAAGCTAATGGGGCGAGTGATCCATTTGAGGACAAACTTATAATAAATCTGTGACTTTGGAAACGAAAACTAATTTCTACATTTGTATATATGCTGCTACTGAGTATGAAGACAGCAAGGCATTTACATTGCCTTTTCCTTTCCTAAAATAAAATTTTAGACAGGAAAAGAGAGTTATAGGGCAAACTCAAGATTAAAACAAGGTGTAAACTTCTTGTCCGCAGAAGCAGATTGTTTTTTTTTCTAATTATTGTATCTCTCTCTTGTGTTTTCTGTGTGTATCTTGTGTTTTCTAATTATTATTGCAAATAATAATTAGAATTCCTCCTTAATGTTATAAAACTGCTGGAATTTTATATTGTAGTTCCTAACAAGGGGAAAATTTAGCGATTTGAAATTTTAAAGTCAGCTTTAAATCTATTGCAGGTTATTTAATCTCAGCGCAAGAGTTTTTCTAAAATATAATTTATTTATGAAACTACTTAATATGCAATATATATATATGCCTTATAAACATATCGATTTTTTTCATGTTTACGTTTATTTCAGTTATTGAATTACAGTTTTTTTTTTAACTTTTTTTTTAGAATCTCATTAGATATCAAGAAAACAAATGCATCTGCATGGTAAAGGAAAGGCTGATGTTTTGTATATTTTTACAAATGATATTTTTATATTTTTATATTTCATATTTTTTTATTATATTCACCCATAAGATTTTTCGTATATTATGATTCAAGGAACATTCATTCAGATTTATACTTAAGTTTTTTCTCATAGCATGTAAATAATTCAATCCTGAAAAAGAAGCCCTGATATACAGAGAATCTGAAAATATTCTTCTAAAGTATCTAGAAACTCAATGTAAGAAAATACCGTTTTCATTTGCGTTTCTATTTCATTTAAAATGAAGATATTCGAAATATTATATTCTCATAAAACGGGAAAATGTAAATTTTACTGCTATGCTCTCAGTAACTTCCAGTTCAAGTAAACTTATTTTTTTGTAATCAGGCTTAGTAAATAACACTCACCACCCGCCAAATGAGGAGTAGAAATATAGCCACGGCCAGGAAAGTTTTACCCTTATCAGCCACTGTTGCGAGTGACCTGGGCGATAAAAAATATTCGTGTGCATACAATCAGACTTATGTTTTAGTTATTTCTTATAGCATATGTTAAAAATTCAAATAGAAAAACACAAAAAGAATTTAGAGCGGAATGTCACATTCACCTTGCGTTAATATAACTGAAATAATTATCAATATACTAAAAAATTCCTTAATTTTTTTTTTACTATTCCATTACAAATGGACTGGTCTTTAAAACATAAACCATTGATATTAAAAACTATTATCGATATAAAAACGGAACGCCGCTCTGCGAATTCTGCGGCGGTCTCCGAACCCACCCACCACGCGAGACTAATAAGAAACTCGAAGCAGCAGCGGTCGTGCGATAGCTTTCGAGCCCCGAGTCCCCCCTTGCCTCATTTCGATGTCTTTTATTTAATCCATTTTAATTTTAAATTTGTCCGGTTTCAATTTTCCTTTTTTTTTGCAACCTGACTTCCACAAGAGTGTAGGCTAAAGGGAACGCAGACAGGCAGGTCGGACGGCCTTATAAAGAGAGATATTACATTAACCACGATTTTTCGGTCACAAACGGGATCGTTTTAGAGGGGATAACTTTATGAGAATTTGGTTTCACATTGCTATTTATATACCAGTTTGGGAAAAAGGGTTAGTCTATTATTCGTTGGAAGTATACATGAAACTGGCACGTTCCGATGCTGATGTCTTTCAAATTTTCGAACACTGAACTAAATCTCAGGTATGTCATAGGATAAATCATCATTACATACCCTATTTCCTTTACTCAAAATCTCCAATGATTCTCTGAAGCTATCGCACGACTTCTGCTGCTTCGAGCTTCTGATAAAGAAAGATATTATATTAACACATGAGTAGGGACATTATCATGCCAGATGATGGACGGGTTTTGCGGAAAGTATCGCCGTTTCTTTCTGAACGCATGTGCTAAGTTAAGTTCCATGAACAAACAATAGTACTGAACACTGACGGCCTACTCTGAGGGTGCAGCATTTGCTATGCTAACATATCTACAATCGTATGCGACAGTTACCACTTTGGGAGGGGAGTTATCTGACGAACAATTGATTTCCAGAGAGACACGTAATGGCACCAATCATCGATTGCATTTTCATTTTTGGGTCATGCGTCCTCGCAAATGTCCCATAAATAGGTGTCATTGGAAAAGTCTCCTTCGAGGTCATAGCACTTCAACTGGGTTCGCGCTGAGTCGAAATGTTTTGCATTTCCGTCAGATTGTGGAGAATTTACCTTGACGAAATTTTTCACACGCTCAGTCGTTGCTTGAAAATGTGGTGAACAGTCATATGCGTTAATCCTGGCTATCTGGCAAACTCACAAATCCTTGGATTCTCATCAAATTCTAATAACGCGGACATTCTTAAAATTGGTATTCTTCTGTAAGAATGTTGTAATGGAATAGCACGGAGTATTTTACTGCAAAACTAGATTTTATTATGTATTTTAATTATAAGTTAACATGATAAAACAAGAAATAATTCTTTTAGGTAATTTAATACGTCCGCATTGATTGTACTGATCATATAGTTAATAATTATGTAGTCTTTTACCTTTTTTTCCCCTTTAAATATATCAAAGATAGCATTCAAAACAAAATACATTGGTCGGAAAAGATAAAGGAATAAGTATAAAAACTCATGTAACTTGAATGATTTTCAAGCTAAAAACATGGAACTATGTAACTTTTTTTGTCTTTCTGACATATTTTCAAAATTAAGAAAAAATCTTCCTTCTACAAAAAATAAATTTAATTAAGAACATCACAAATTTAATACAGAAAATGGGGTATGGACAATATTATGTTACATTTAGATTTTTTTTTTATATATATAAGTGAATAAGCTTATAGACCTACTTCCGTTCTCCTAACTAAGCATCATTTCTCACAATCAATTAAATGCCTTCTGAAAGACATGTTCACATTACACCTGCGACACTTTATTGAATTTAATTTTTTTAATTGAAGGTGAATCCCTTTTGACTATGTGAAAACACGGATATTGAGCTTTCAATCTGTTTTCTTTCACTGAACTTTAATTAATATACTAATTAGTATAAAGTACCCTTTTATAGCTATTCCTTTCAGCCAGTATATTTTTCAGAATTTTACTTTTTTGTTAGTCAGTTTGCCTTGTATATAAACCGAATGAAATTATTTTCAAATTATAAAATAAAGTAATTTTGAAGAATTCCTAGACTGGTGAATTTCCAATTAAAATTATATGAAAAAGATATTTTGAAAACAACAAGAAATCATTTTCAAAAATTTCCTAATATCTAAATAGGACAATACTTTTTAAAAATTTGAACAGCTACAATAATCTATTCCTCAGTGGTATTTCTTCCCATATCTACTCTAAAGAATTGCAGACTTTGAATAAACCTATCATTTTTATCGTATGCACCACCTTAGAAAAATTTTCACTGAATTTATTTCAACTAAAAGGTTGAATACATATCTACGTTAGCACTGAATTTATCGAAAGTGAAATAAAATGTATATACGAATTTAAAATATACTTTTTAAAGAATAAAATATAATTATTTTGTAAAATAAAAGATCGTAGCTGAAAATCGTTTTGCTGTCTCCAGTGCAATCCATTATTTTTAATTGTATATAAATATTAAATATTAACAGGAAATATATTTCTCTTTTTTTTAGACATTTAAAAATCAGTATGTGAGCCGAAGTTCCCTACGGGAGGAAATAAGGAAATAAAGTAAATAATTTTAATATTTCAAATAAATTTTAAAGTAACAAAAACCCATTAGTTTGAGAATTATGAAGAAGAAAAGAAATGTTACCAAATGTATGATGTTATTCGGAAAAATATGCATTTAATTTGAAAATTAAATTTTCAAAATATTCAAGAACAAATATATTACGTTTTTAAAATATTTTCCGCATAAATGAGATAAAATTTTATTTCCTTGAATATTATTACATAAGAAACACTGCAGGCTTGTGAAAATGAACTAATGTGTTTGATATATTTGATGTATCTTTTAAAAGATTTTTTTTTTATTTACAAACTACGTAGATAAAACTTAATCATTCAATTCATATATATATATTTTTTTTGTAATATATGCATTAAATGAAAAGTTATATATGTTTTTTTTTAATTCGAGAACAATTATTTTACGCCTTTAAAAATAAATTTGCATTAATCATATAAAAATATATGTTCTGATAAAAGTTCTGATAAAAATTTTAACTAACAACCACTGTAGTTTTATGAAAATTGAATTTTGTTTTTTTGTTTTTTGGAATACGCAATACGCATTTTAAAGGAATAAAGAGATATTTTTTTTTAAGATGTTCTTCGTTCAATTCATATTTTTATTCAAAACAGCATTTGCATTTAATGCAAAAATAAAGGTCTCTGAAAGTTCGCGAACAAATACTAAGTCGTTTTTAAAAAAAATATTTAACTAAAAATGTAAAAATGTATATTCTTTAGCAAAGATATATTATAGGTTTATTGAAAACGAAAGCCATTGTATATTTGGGGGAAAAAAAAAGAAATATTAAGTTGTTATTTTGAGAAGTGTGTAAGTAAGAAAATAAAGCCAAATATTCAAAGACAAATTATACATTTATTACAACAATTAATTTTTCAAAAGTCGAAAATCAAATTTCAACCTTTAAAAAAATCTTAGCAATTATGTAAAAGTTCATATTATTTACAATTATAAAGTGCTGGACATTCATTAAATTTAAAGTATGGCAGAAGTATTGCATTGTTTTGAACATGAAGTACATACAGTTTTTTTTTATTTCGTTGCGGATAATAGGAATTTAGTTTAAACTACAATGGAACAGATCATAAAAAAGCAAAGTTATTATTTATTAATTTAAATATATATATATATGTAATTTAATGAACAAACCACACATAAAAATTAGAGAAATATAAGATATGAGTATAACACATTCGACTCATAATTATTTTTAATTTTGAAAATTTTACTGTCTTTAAAAAGTGAAATCAAGTTACAACTCATTCGAAATATTTTTCCATAAAAGTATCTGGTATAAAAAAAAATCAAATCGGACCCTTTTTAAGATAATTAACAATCATTTAACTTTACATATTGACTCATTTGAGACTTTTATCTGTTTTATATCGTTAAAATTACTAACAATTTCAAATATATATATTCTGTATGGCTTTATTTTTTAATCACTTATTTTAATTTGTTTTCATACATTGTTAAAATTTTATATGAATTTTAATGCCAACCCATTAAATAATTTACCCCTTACTGTTCGTATTAAGTTTATACATAGGTGTCATGCTCGTCGTAATTAATTATACGAACAAATAGTAATACATAATAGGCAAGTTTATGATGGAAAAAGATAATTTATTAATTCTTTTTTAAACTTTAGATATATGTAACACAATAATATGTTTTATTTTTATGTTAAAGTTATATTCTATAGTTCTCCATCGTGTAATATCTTTCAAAGCAGTATCAAATAAGTATCCTTAATTTTTCTGTTTGAACCTCTTATCCAGAACAATCCCTTTACGTCCTATACCTTATCCTTATTAAAATACTTTCAATTTTACGGCACACTTTTATCGGAAACTTTCTTTTTGCCATTTTAGAGTACTATTTTAAACAAGTTGGAAATTGCTCGTCAAACGTGGCAAATGAGGTGCGTTCGTACTATAAATATTTTTATAAATATTTTTGATCGCATATTGTACTGAATGTATATTTTAGTGCACTTCAGTAAGTACATTTCATTCTCTTCGAAAGGCTGTAATATCATTAAAATGCACGTGAAACATTTTTTTCCCCATTGGCCGTCATGTAAACGGAAAACTTTTGCGTGTCCCTGTCATTAAACTATACATCCGATTTTCATAAAATTTGATATGACTCGACAAAATTTTGCAACAATTATACATTAAAAATTTCAGACCATTCGGAAGGCTGTAACATCATTAAAATGCACGTGCAATAATTTTTTCCCATTGGCCGTAATGTAACGGAAAACTTTTGACTGTCCCTGTCATTATACTATACAACCGATTTTCATAAAATTTGAAAGGACTCGACAAAATTTTGCAACAATTATATATTTAAAATTTCAGACAATTGGGAAGGCTGTATCATCATTAAAATGCACTTGCAATAATTTTTTTCCCATTGGCCGTAATGTAACGGAAAACTTTTGACTGTCCCTGTAATTAAACTATAGATCCGATTTTCATAAAATTTGAAATGACGCGACAAAATTTTGCAGCAAATATATATTTAAAATTTCAGACCATTCGGTCGGGTAGTTTTTGCTCTGTTATATGCGGACAGACGGACAGACGGACGGACTGACGGACTGAACGACAACTATAGGTGCTACGTATTTATATAATTATGAACGCGCCTAAACACAATGTTTTAAGAAGCGAAAACGCCTAATTACACCTGAACACAGTTTGTAAAATATTATTTCGAATGCTACGTATATCCGAAGCTTGTCGACTAAATATAATATAGTTTGGTTCTTTGCTGTGGCGGGTGAAAGCAAAGATACGATGGGAACGGTAAAAAAGCTGTAGAACCTGAGACCGGACATCCGACTGTAACGGTATAAGCTTTGATGACTGGGAGTAGCCATACGGCAGCAAAGGATTAATTCCAGAGACAGCAAAATCCCCTTAAAGAGACCTCTTTCCGTTCCTGTAAAAATTGGTCGCTTCGAGAGGTGGTCTCTTAATGGAATTCATGTTTAAATCTAGATTTTTGGTGAAAAAAGGTAACAATTAATGTAGAAAAAATATATAAATTTAAGTATCAAAACAAAAGTTAACTACATAAGTTAATTACAACAGAATTTAAAAAATGGATATATTGACGTTTGCTTTATTTTTACGGTTTTATCTTTCATAACTTTTATTTCCAAGTCCTTTCAAAATTCAGTAAGTAAATGCAATTATTATTATTATTATTTTTTTTTTTTGACGGGAACAAATAATGACGATTTCATTAATTTATCTATTGCTTTGAGAGTTTCCTAACACAATAGGGTAGGGTATTTTATTGAATGTCATTCTTAATTTGTCACCAGAGATAAATTTATTGCCTAAAAAGGCACAAAGGGATTTAAACACTTAAAAGTTAACTGAATAATAAAAGAAAATTCTAAACTTTTAGTTTAGCGTTTAGAAGTTTGATGAATAATGTGCACCCCGAAATTATTTTTCCGTCTTATATTATATAAAAGCTTCTTCAAGCGACCCTGAAAAAAAAAGGGAATTTGTTTCATTTTCTTGTAAGAAATTGGTCTCTCATGGAGAGAGTTCAACTTCGATGGTCTCGGAATAGAGGTAAAATTAGTGTTGAGCGTATGGGAATAAATTTCGTTCCATGAAAAAATTATCGTTCCGGGAGGCTGTCGATTAATGGAGGTGGTCGCACAGGGTGGTTTCACTATATATTCATTACACATACTGGATATATTTTGTTATACTCTTATCTATTGGCATTCAATAACGTGCTCCATTTGTTATGGGAATAAAATAGATACATCTAAATAAAAATGTGTTAAATTAATTTCATGCTGGAAAAAAAATCTACTAATTTGCTTG
This sequence comes from Maratus speciosus, assembly GCA_963932465.1. NCBI lineage: Eukaryota > Metazoa > Arthropoda > Arachnida > Araneae > Salticidae > Maratus > Maratus speciosus. The sequence continues at coordinate 30,788,867 of OZ010789.1, read as the reverse complement.
AATTAGTTGGCTATTAAAGTTCGTACGTTTTGTTCATTTTCTCCATAATCTCCCAAACCTGTATAACATGTTATATTATGACAAAATTTTGTGTTTAATGCAATAAACATCAAATAATAATAATAAAAAAAAAACGCGCTTATTTTAATGTCATAATGATAATTTCTAGTCTTGATAAAAAATATTTTTCGTAAATGAAACTGCATTTAATTAAAGAAATTTCATAATAACTGTATAGTTTATTAATTATCCTTGTTTAAAAATTGTATAACTATAATTTGTTAAAATTCAAGTTAGTTTCGTACTGCAGGTATAATAGTTTTTAATCGTTCTTCAAAATGTTTATTATAAGTCACATGATATTTTTAAATCATTACATAGTGGAAAATTATAAAATTTTGCGTTTTTCAACATCTATCGTAAAATACTACGGACTAAGGGAAAAAAACACAATTTATAGCGTATCGGCCAAAGGTGTTACGTAATATTTTTTACGAAATTTCAATATTTATTAGTGAATCTTCCAAAGAAATACGGACTTATAAAGAATTAAAATACTGTAGAGATCCCTATGGAACCATTCTTAAAATATTCGTTTCATCCAGTATATTAAAAATGCAGAGATTATGAAGCACTTAAATAAATTTATTTTTCGATTATCAACAAATAGTATTTCCGGAAATAGATAAAACGGGGAAACATTGAAAGATTTTCTTTAATTCGTGTATATTTTTTGTCGGTGTTGAATTTACAAGCGATTTCTCGGGATTCAGATTACGGTCCCTCTTGGATTTTCCCACCCTGTATAAAGTCCATGAAATTTATTTTTGCACACCAAGTATACAAAAATGTAGTTAAACTTAAAAATGCATCCCATAACTGAAAACGCACTTTCAGCAACCATCCTTAATAGACGACATTTCGGATACAGTGTTGTATCCGAAATCTTTTATTTGTCCGTGTAAATGATTGATAAATATAATGCACACCATATTCTTTTACAAGCATCTTATAGTAAATCTCGTTAAATGTATATAAATTTCATAATGTTCGAAATAGAGCAAGACAACTGAAATACACTGCGAGCGTTTTTTCCCTGTAAACCATTATATAACCGAACACTTTTGTGTGACACTATAAATAATGTTAAATGTTTGCAAAACTTTCAATATATATTATTAAATGTTCGAAAACAACACGGACGTATAAGAAACTAAAATTTTTAAGGGACCCATCTGGTCCATTAACAGTAAATTTAGATATCTTTAAATGAACAAACATGAAGTAAAGGAAAATAAGTGTTTTTTGAACTCAAAATTTGAATTTTCCTTGTTGGTGAAAAATAGTTCGAATGGTAAAAGTTAACTTCAAATGCTTTATATACTGAAAAAGAGACTCTCTGTTAAAAAAGAAACAAACAAACTAAATTTTACTAACAACAAAACTTTTAATTATCCACATACATTTATGAACATTGGCACAACCAAAAAGGTTAACAAAATTTACTCCATTAAAAATAAAACAAGAAAAGTTTCACTAGTCTTCTTAAACTATTTTTAAAACTAGACAAAGTTATCTTAATTAAAAACTTGTTAACTTATAATCAATATTTATTCAGATATTATAGTAAATCAGCTTACCACTCTCGCTTAATGAGCTTCGAAAACACCTCGAGATTTATTTCAGAACGCATGGATTAACAAAATCACAATTATTACGCGTGCATATTATATACTCTAACGCGTTAGCTGGCAATACATCAATCATATTCATTAATACATATAATTAAAAGTCTCTCTTGAGCAAGTATTCATATTTGAAAAAAAAAAATAGAGGAATAAAACCTTAACTGAAAACGTGTTAAATAATCTATCTCTCTCTCTCTCTATATATATATTACGCTATCGTACATGGTACAGTAATCGCGATTATCTCATTGGTTATTGAACAGCATTTAATGCATCTCCATATCTACAAGGAGGGTTACCATAGGGGAGATCCTGTTCTTGGTCCAGCTTGGCAATATGTGTAATATTTCGCAAAATTCCCATAGACTTCCACTGTCAACCAATACGGTTTACTTGCTTACAGAAAATCACCAAATTGAGATATTTTTATGCAACAAAAACTAATATTAGCTTAAGGGGTAATATTAATTATATTTAAGGGAGTCCAAGTAAATTAAATTATGAATAAAAGTAACATGATGCAATGCTTAGCATGTTTTCATAAACATAAATTTTAAGGGAAACCAAACTGGTCACCAAGTGCGGATAGCAGTTTAATAAAACACATCCACACCCATCAAAAACCGCCACTACCACAAAATCCACATTTTACTGAAAACGTCGTTAATCCATTCCAAATTCACTTTGTCTACATTTTTCGAACAAAGCTCACTGTAGCTTTAAAAGATATCGAAACTCATTATTGGTAAAATCTTGTACTGCCATTTTGAGTATTATCAGAGTAGACTTCAAAAGTTTTAATATTCCTTAAAATCTATAAAAATTTACACATATATTGAAAAAAGAATTTAATGTAAAAGCATAATTTTATAACATCGATTAAAAATTGTTCTTCTAAAACATCACTTATTCTTCTAAACATAATTCATTTGTCTCCAAAGACCACACATTTATTTGCACAAAATATAATACTACTTAAAATTATGTAATATTATCAAGTTTAATCTAGTAGTTTTTCAATGCTAATCTTTGTTACTTTTGAATACATTTACTATTTTTCTTCTCTTATCTTTATGTAACTGAACAAAATATTTGAATGTAAAGTGTTAGCATAATTAATTGTTATGAAAAGTATAGCAACATAAAGATAGATTTTAATTATAAATGTTTTGTATTAGCTTAGTTAAATTAATCTGTTACATTAGAAGAAAATATCAGAAATAAACTGAAAGAAAACGGAAAGTTGTTGACCTGGTATGTTGAATGCTCAACTTATAATTGCAAGTAATTAATGAATGCTGCATCAGTTTTAAATTAAGAAACTTACACTATTGTAGTTGGATTGAGTGATAATTAAAAGTCATTTTATGTGTTTATTTTAGTGTTTAGGTGTTTCATTTTAGTCAGTTTATGTCTTAGTTTTATATTTTTCTTTATATGACTGCGCTTAATAATACTATTGTTTAAACTCGTATTTTCTCGTCTTAGGTGCGTTCGTTATTATATAAATACGTAGCACATATAGTCGTAGTCTGGTCCGTCCGTCCGTCTGCCTGTCTATCTGTCTGCATATAACAGCGCAAAAACTACCCAACAGAATGGTTTGAAATTTGATATATATAATCGTTGCAGAATTATGTCGAGTCATTTAAAATTTTCCGAAAATGGAATCAAAACTTAAAAATATATTAATAAAGGTTTTCCCTTTCTATTATGTTCTATCATACGCAATTAATTCAATGATATCCTATGATAAGTAACGTGATTCTAGTTTGCCATGGAAATTACGCCATACTCAAGACATAATACTATTATTTTCGTATTACACAACTTGTGCTTTGGTCAGTTGTATTGGTTCGTTCGGAAAGTCGTGTCCGTTTGGGAAAATCAAATTGTACCGGAAAATTCTGCCCGGTAATTTTTAGACATTAGATATCGGAATCAACGTTTAATAACTAAATGATACAATTTTCTGATACGAATTGATTTTGCGAAACGGACACGACTTTCCTTATGACACAATACATAGTTTATTATTTTAAATTGTAATATATTGCACCCGGCAGCAACTAATTAGAATCTTACAAGATTTTTTTAAAACACTGAAGTGACGTTAATATGAATGAGAGAAATTACCATAAACAAGTTAAATATTTTAAAGTTGCTAATCAAAGAATGTAGTAACGGATGGGTTTTGGCCGTGAAGGAGAACGCTACAATAGGATTACAGCTTGGAGCTACGGTTCAAATTTCCCTTCCCTTCTCTTATATAAGTAGTGTCAAGATTTTTTATTTTTTCAAAGAGGGTAATGTTTGTTTATATGCATATTCGGAAGCTTATTAAACTAGTAGCTTTAGAATTTATTAATCAATTGTCTCAGGATTTTTGTATGGGACGGATTGTAGAAGCTATCTACATAAATATCTACTAAATCTACGAAAATACAATCAAACGAATTTTTTAAATTTTATTTTATTTGCTTCATTTTTCATGACGAAACTAAAAAAAAATTGCATCTTTCAGAGAAGTTAAATTGTAGAATATAAACTAAAATATGTCGTAATTTGTAATAGTCCATACGTTTATCTTTTCATGTATACTATTTGTTCATGTATACTATTTGAAAAACTTAAAAAAAACTGGTTATGAAGATTTAACAATTTGTCTAGGATGGGAAGCTATGCGATTTTGACATATTTCTTGTATATATATATTTAGATACAAGAATTTGTAAAGGAGGTTTTATCTCACTGCCGGTGGAAGGAAAATTTCGCAAAACTAGCCTAATATAGACGCTTATGTGCAATTTGAAACCTTAAAATAACTGATTACGAACCTTTAACAATTTATCTTGAATGGAAAACTATGGAATTTTGATATATTAGTTACATATATATTTATATAAGGCAACTCTAGGATAGATGGCCATACAGGAGAGATGGCCAGTCTAAATATCTCCAAAACTTTATCATAGCTTGCAATATAAATATTGTTCGTATGAAATAGTTCAACGAATTTATTTATTGCGACGCGCAGTTGTGTTATTCGATTACAAAAAGTAAGTGTAATTTTAATGTAAATTTAATAGGTGGTTGAATATTTTTTTTTTTTTTTTTATTTAGGTATCTGAATGTTTGCAGTACGTACGTAATGTATATTTTTTAATATGTGGACTTTTAGGGCACGTATATAAACTAATCTTTACTTCTAAGACTAAAACAAAGACGTACAATGGCTATTGATGATTTAAATTAGGCAAACATAAGTCCTTCAATTTCAGGAGAGATGGCCACATGAAATCAAGGAGAGATGGCTATCTTTTGTCAATATTTCAAAATTATACTTAGTGATGATTTTAACTAAATATAATTAAATTTAAAATAAATATGTAACGTTTACGTTTATAAATATATTAATTGATATAATTATTTAAATTTTAACTAATATAAATATTTTAATAATAATAATAATAATAACAACAATAATAATAATAATAATAATAATAATAATAATAATAATAATAATAATATAATAAGACCAAACTATTTATTTGTTTCAGAAATTACTAAAAAACGTCGGAAACTTTCATAACAGAAACTGATAAGGTTGATAAATAAACTAAATTAACGTAATAAACCTACAATTAACGCGAGAAAAAAACACGACAATTCCAGCAGCGAAGAAAACGTAACAGATTTAAATTATCAGATCCTTACGGATTCCGAGTAAATAGAATTGAATTAGGATGACTGTATTGGTTGTGCAAACAATATAATATCACATACGAAAAGAATGTCTGGATACAATGCATAAGGTACCTGAAGTGGTTCCGTGAAACGTGTACAAATTATCAAGACCTTTGCCAAGCATGTGGTAAGATTTTACGAAAAGTGAAGTGTTGAAATTATGCTTAAAATTTTGTTTATTCTAGTTTTCTTCACTCATTTTCCATCCTATAACTGCATCTTTACAAATTGCTACATGTTTTTCATGATTAACTATATGAAATGTGTTTTTTTTTTTTTTTTTTTTTTGCTATTTAAATTAACTTTTTCTTTCTTGTATTGGGTGGCCATCTCTCCTTGGCTTTAAGGAGATATGGCCATCTTCCATTTAAATTTCAATTTTGTTTAACACTTTTTGTTTTCAATATTTAATTATTTTTTGCATAAAATATTATGAGTATATGTATAAGAATTTTAAATATGCATCAATATTTCTTGTATTTTCATTCTAAGAATTTTTATTTATATCTTTAAAAACTATGGCCATCTATCCTAGAGTTAGCCTATAGGCATTTTTGCAGGAGGTTTTACCGGATTGTCGGTGGAATGAAAATTCAGGAAAACTGGCGTAACATGGACGTGATCTTCGTAAGCTCTATTAATTTTTCATGATAGAAAATGTGCTTATAATAAATAAAGACACAATCTTGTTCACCGGTACACAAAACATGAAGTTTAATAAGCTAAAAGTTAATTCTATGTTTCGAACTGTTTCAATAGCCGTCTTCAGGAAAATATGATTGTTAAATGGCTAAAAAGCTCAGAGATGAAGGTTTCCTGTGCGAGAGATAATTTGTGTACCATTAAGCAAGATTGTGTCTTTATTTATTATATTTTATGGTGCAATTGTCCAGTATGTGCTATTGAAAATTTGCTTTTTGGTTTTTTTTTAAATAGTGACACACTCAAGAAAGCAGCATTTTTTAAAATTCCATCATATCTCTTCATTTTTTTACAAAAAAGAAAGCAACAATATTCATTAAGGGGGTCCGGGACACATTTTAAAATAATTTTTATTTATTGAGTTAAAATTCTGAATATTTTTGTGATCGTTAACTTTATCATTTGTAAACAAATCACATGATAAAACTTCTCATAATTTTTTTTTGATTTAAAATTTAAAATTTGTTAAAAAAGTGGGGTAATTTAAAATCGTTATAACTCGAAATATTATTTATAGAATTATATTATTATTATTATTATAGAATTATATTATATTATTATATAGAATATTAATTATTTTCATTTAAATAAACAGAAATATATAAGTTGTAATTTTGATTCAGCATTTTTAAAGATATTTATTTATAAAAAAATTAAAACTATTTAACGAAGAAATTTAGAAAAAGTGGTGCAACTTTTAAAAAAAAATTCATATTTTCAAAAGTAAATATTTTTTTCAAATATGCTGAATAAAAATTAAAGTAAAGCAATTGAGAAAGATATGTTCCAAGTTTGAACCCTTTATCTTTAAAGTTTCTTGAGTTATAAGAATTTAAATACGAGAAATGGTGAAAAAAACCTATCATGAAGAAAAACGCATTTTCACAAGAAGTCGTTTCCATGACAACCATTGCTTGAAAGCTAGATTTTGAAAACAAACCAAAACGAAAAAAATTAATATTTTTTGTTCTAATTCAGATAGAAACACGATTTAAATGTCATTTTAAGCACGAAAAAGAGAGAGAAATTTTTAATGAAATAATCTTTTTTTTTTTTTTTTTTTTTTTTTTCAAAATTTGAAGATTTTTATGTCCTGGACCCCTTAAATAGACAGTATTTCAGTAATGACGCAGAATCAGAACTAGGCTGGTACATATAACAATTGAAGAACTCAACTGATAAAGCTACACAGTAAGAGAAAATTCTGTATTTTAAAACAAAAGGAGTTTGCAACCCAGCTGCCAACACTGTTGCTGTAAAATTTACAAGCTGCTGTCTTTAAGAGTAATGTAAAATTTCTCAAATTCGGGTAAAGCCACGACACTATTTTCTGCGTGGTACAAGTGAGAGAAACAATTAGATTTTTATTTTATTTATGTCTTGAATTCGATTTCACAGCATCTGTGCTTAAAAAATTACAACAGATAGTGCAGGAAAAATCACATCTTTTTGCTGTGTAGTAAGAGACACAATCACAATATCCAGAAAATAAACTGTAAAGTTCCAAATTTTAGTTTGCGTTTATTGTAAAATGCATCTTTTATCATTTGAAATCTCTTTGAGTACAGTAATCCCTCAACATTCGCGAGTTTTGATTATTCGCGAAATAAAAAATGAAGAACATTTCAACATTTGCGAATACTCAGCTTGGTTATTCGCGAATTTTGTTTCGTAAAGATTTTTTTTTTTTTTTTTTTTTTTACAAAGTAAACTTGCTTTATTTTAAGAATTCCATAAATTATTTGACACTGGTTGCTGCATTCACTGTAAAAAAATTCCGCAACGTTCCTGGGAAAAAATGGGCAGCTGAGTTGCCCATTATTTCCAAGAAACATTTCTTGAAAATGACTGGAACTTTACTGTATATGTTAAAAACTTTCTACAGAAATGCCAGTAAGTTTCCTGCGAAATACCAGGAATATTCCTGTTGACAGCAAAACATTACTGACATTTCACAGCATTCGGGATCCGCAGACGATATTTACATTTCCAGTTGACAATTTTCGCTTTATTATCATTATTTGTTAGAATGAAAAAATATTTTGAAATTGACATCAAAATTATTATTTATAATTTACACGAAAAAATAAATTTTCAGTTAAAATTCAATAAAGTAAATATATATATGATATATTGTTTCTGAACTTTGCTTAAAATATAAAAATATATAAATGTAAATAATAATTAGAAAAAAAAATCTAGACATAAAATATTTTGGATTTTCGTTAGTAATTATGTTAGTTTACAAGTTAGATAAAATACATATAAATTTTCATGAAAAAAAAAACCTAAACGTAATTGTATATTTTTTCCGAAAATAAAAAAAAAATTCAAATTTGCAGCAATTCAAAGTGTCAAATATATATCAAATTGTAATAAAGTGTTAAAATATAAAATTAATTAAAAAAGAAAAAAAAAAAGTCCAGAGGTAGCATCGAACTCGGGCCGTACGGGTGGCGTGCGAGCTTTCTGCGTCCACACCACGAAAGACACGTTGAGAGCTTCAAACTAATGGGTATTTGAAACGTATGCTAAACCTCGGCATCTAATTTCTGAAAATCTAAGTCCCATTTGAAGAAATCCTTTCACAAGAATAATTAGAGATAAGAACTCTAAAACATACTTTAAATTAATCAAAATCGGTGAGAATCATGTTTGATGGTCCCCTGGTTAATGGAGATCCAAATAATAGGTGTATTTTTTTTACACGGTCTGCTCCTTAAACATTCCACAGACAAGTACGAGATATAATCTCTTAGCGATGTCACGGAGGTATTTTCATCTGAATTGTCTTGACAATAGAGACGTAAAGGATTATGTCGTCTATTGATTTATTTGCATTCCATATTGATTTTTTTACATTCATTGAAGGAATTCTTTTTCGACACTCGCGCGCGAGCAACGGATTATAGCAAAAAAATAATAAATGGCGGCCGCAGCGTTTTGCTGTTTCCAACTTTTGGTTCAGGAACGTTTCAGATAAGAAAACCAGAATTTCACAGGAAAGAGCTAAATTATTCTGAAAACCTGAGAAAAGGCGAAACGTCCCTGGATTTTACATGGAACGTTACCATTTTTTTTTTACAGTGTTGTACTGTATAGCCCTCATATTAAGGCAAAATATAGACCAGAATATTAAAGACGGGAATTATCACTTTGCTAACTGAGCGTAAACCAACAGAGTGAAAATGTCCAAACCGGGAATCGAACCCAGGCTCCTAGAATAGCGCTCCGGTGCTGTACCATTAACACACAAGGACGATGCCCAGCTTGGCATCTCTCACTCATATAAGTCGGTAAGACTGCTACTGCAGCTGTTAGATGGAAAAGTCTTCATGAGCACACAATCTTGCGGCGTAACATGAGACGCAAATGAACCCAGCATCGGTGAATATACAATTTTAATTAATTTTTCAACTACTTTTCAGCAGTGAAAATACGCTTGAAATTATTGAATATTAAAGACGTGAATTATCACTTTGCTAACTAAGCGTAAACCAACAGAGTGAAAATGACCAAGCCGGGAATCGAACCCGGGCCCCTAGAATAGCGCTTCGGTGCTGTACCATTAAGCCACAAGGACGATGCCCAGATTAGCATCTCTCACTCATATAAGTCGGTAAGACTGCTACTGCAGCTATTAGATGGAAAAGTCTTTATGAACACACAATCTTGCGGCATAACATGAGACGCAAATGAACCCAGCATCGGTGAATATACAATTTTAATTAATTTTTCAACTACTTTTCAGCAGTGAAAATACGCTTGAAATTATTGAATATTAAAGACGTGAATTATCACTTTGCTAACTAATTCTTGGACATTTTGCACCCTGTTGGTTTACGCTTAGTTAGCAAAGTGATAATTCACGTCTTTAATATTCAATAATTTCAAGCGTATTTTCACTGCTGAAAAGTAGTTGAAAAATTAATTAAAATTGTATAGATCAGAAATTCCGAGAAACCCGAAACGCGACTTGATGCTAAAAATAAAAAAATCCTAAATTTTCTAAAACTAAATATTTGTATTGTAAGTGAAAATTTTCTGCAAAAACTTTCTGGGAAATATTAAAGCTTCGACAACAAATGGGAATGTGATACTTCACTGATGAGTGAGTAGTCTTAAATTTAAGAGAGAAATCGAAGTCGCAACTTTTCCTTATATGGAAATGTTAAACAAAAGATCTGTTCTTCCAAACTACCGTATATCAATAAATTTTTTCAGCCATCCACTATCAAGTAAACTTTGTACAATATGTTTATAATTATTCATATTTATTTACAACATGTACTTTTTAATACTGAATAAAAATATTTTTACGCTTTAGTTGCTTTTTCAATTTAAAAATATCATAAAACTTAACCTTCTTTTAGACATGGGAAGACAGTCTCAACATTCGCGGAAGTTTCCGCGAACCTAGACCCAGCGAATGTTAATGGATTACTGTACAGTGAAATACGTTTAACACGAAAACTCTTAACATGAAAAATCGGTTAACACGAAATAATATAGCGGTCCGGACAGTATACGATGGAATTTAATACATTTTTGTTCTTTTAACGCTGAATAAATATATTTTTACGCTTCCGTTGCTTTTCTAATTTTAAAAAATCATAAAACCTAACCCCCTTTTAAGCATGGGAAGATAGTCTCAACATTCGCGGAAGTTTCCGCGAACCTAGACCTAGCGAATGTTAATGGATTATTGTACAGTGAAATGCGTTTAACACGAAAACGCTTAACATGAAAAATCGGTTAACACGAAGTAATATAGCGGTCCGGACAGTATACGATGGAATTTAATGCATTTTTGTTCTTTTAACGCTGAATAAATATATTTTTACGCTTCAGTTGCTTTTCCGATTAAAAAAAAAATCATAAAATCTAACCCCCTTTTAGGCATGGGAAGATAGTCTCAACATTCGCGGAAGTTTCCGTTAACCTAGACCTAGCGAATGTTAATGGATTACTGTTCAGTGAAATACGTTTAACACGAAGACGCTTAACATGAAAAATCGGCTAACACGAAATGATATAGCGGTCCAGACAGTATACGATGGAATTTAATACATATTTGTTCTTTTAGCACGAAACAAAAATTGTTTAACACGAAAAAAATTCGCTTTCGAGCTAGTTAGTTTAAGTTGAAATTGGTGAATTTTGTGTTAAAACCACTGAATTTTGGGAGAAAATCGGAGAATTCGGTGTTTTTTAAAAATTAGTTTATTTTTTATGAGCACAATGGCTGAGAAATCTGTGCGAAAACAAACTGCTATTTCGCTTCAAATGAAGATGAAACTGCTTAATGCAGTTGATGAAAAAGAAGGACGAAAACAGAAGCCTGCAAAAAGTTTTGCATTGCCAATTTTACATTACAATCAATAATAAAAAAACAGGGATCCCATTATGTTAATGTTTAAGCGCATTATGTTTAAGCCTGAGAGAAAACGTATGAGAAATGCTAAGCACGAATATTTAGAGACAGCTTAGCTTATTTCGTTCATACAAGTTAAAAATCAGAATGTTGAAAAAGACACTTCAATAAAAGGTATCTGATTTTTTCCCCAAAAAACAATATTTTTTTTGCTTTTTATCCTAATGGTTGCAACTTACTAGTAGTTTAACAGGAAATCGAAATAAAATTTGACGAAGTTTTGTCCTTTTTTTAAAGATTCTTTTAACGCGAAATTCTTCTAACGAAAATATATTTTGATGCCCCCAGTTTCGTGTTAAACGTATTTTACTGTGTTAGGTTTTTTTTTCAAATATTAATTTAACAGATGGTATAGGACCCTACATTATCTTCAATCGTATGATTAAATCATTTTCCACATTTATCAAATGAACTCTTCAATTGTTAGTTATGGTAAACATTTACAATAACTGCACTGTAAAATTCATTACTATATAAAACATTATTGTACTATATCTAATTAGATCTATTTCTAAAAATATTTCCAAAGTACTTTTGGGTTGTTATGGGTAGATACTTATTGATGTGGAAATAACTTTATTTGAAATATGATTTACTTACCCCATGAACATGTTAAGCTCCACATTTATTCCCCCATAAAAATTGTTCTGACGGTCGCATTATATTTTTTTTTTCAGGTTTATCTGATGTAATGAACTGCTTAATTTCTCAAGTATAACATTACGGAAAGAATTATTATACTTTATCCATAAGGATATTTTTTAGAATTACCATAATTTTTTATTTCTAAGAAAATAACGAAAAATAGAATATTAATGTGCATAAAATTTCAAATTCAATAGGTGAACTAAAAGTTCTAAATACAGTGAAAGTTTCGATATCCTTCAGAATTACTAAAAACGAAAAAATGGGAACTGTAAAATGATTATTAAAGAATGAGACATTTTAGCCTAAAAATATTAATATATTGAAGGTGTGATTACATGTTTGTTTAAGAATTTTATCGAAAACGTTGAACCAACTCAATCAAAACTATGTATACTGGTAGACTGTAACTTATGTACAACTTTTGATAGTTTTGATTGGCTACTTTTTCTTTACTTAATGTTAGTTTTCATTATACATGTAATTTAAAATTGATATTATTGAATATGTATTTACTTGATTATTTCTAAACAAAAATAATCTTGTTTCTTTATTATTTTGCATTTTAAAAATAAGCTGATGTCAAATATTACTTTTATTTTAGTAATTAAATATTCTTAGAGCAATGGAGTATATTTCCAAGTGAAAATGACGTCATATTCAGCAGACAACGAATAGTTTCTCTTGTTAAAAAACATAAATTTTGAAATAAGAACAGAAAGAGCTTAGTTTTAACCTCTTCTGCCCTTCCGAAACAAAACACTTACATTTAAACTACAAATGAAATAAATATGTTTAAAACCTGACATATTTAAAATAAATTTAAACACAATGGAAGATGAATAATGAAAATGAAATCTTTTAGAAAAGCAACATCGCTGCACATAAAAAGCTTTCGTTTAAAACATAATTTATCACATTTATGATGTAAAACTTAATTATTTTATATTCGAGGATCGAGTAGCACAGTTGACGTCAACTGTGCTATTCCATCCTCGAATATGATTTAATCCAGTTGGAAAAAATATTCGTTCCCTTCATTATGACCTAATTATTTTATTCCGGTTTGGTAGCTCAATGTTTATTGATTTACCGCCCGCCAGTAAAAACGTTAATAATATTAATACAATTCTACTATGAATGGTTTGACTTTCAATCTTTTCAGAAAAAAATAAGTTATAGTAACATTGAACCTAAAATAAGAAATTTTAAAATCAATAATAAATTTCTTATAAAACTAAAAGTATTTTTTTACATAGAAAAATTTCACAAAGAATACCGAAATTAAGAAATAAAACATTATAATGTATCCTAGTTATTTTAGTATAAGTTTTCTTTCATTGTATGTCCAAATAATAGAAGGATTTCGAATACATTGACCCTTTAACTTCCATTTACATCGTATTCGCCGTTTCACAAAATGTCATCAATTTTTTTTACTTTGAAATAGATGTAGTATATATATATATAATTTTAAAAATTGTACACAAATTGAAGAATTTTATGTTACAAATATCAATATTTCGACATTAAATATACAATGTGAACTTTTAAAAGATCGCTGGTTTATTTAAAAGGCGACAAAAATAGTAGAAGAAATGTTACAAGTTAAAAAAAAAATTAAACTTCTTAGTTTTTTCGGGCTTTCCCAAGCCCTTCATCAGAGAATTTTTAATAGCTGATTGGCGTTTATTTATACAATACGTTACGTCGTTTTGAAATGAGCAAGCCAATAATTATTAGGGTTCAAAAGTAGAAGTAGCAGTCTATTGGATTGAATTTAAATAGAGAAAATGTATATTTAATTGAAGTTCCATTTATTTTATTACATCACCCTTTTCTCATACGTCACTTTCCTTTAAGATGCGTAGCTGGACAATCGATGTAGGCGTGTTTTGGATTAAATTTGCTTAAGAGAATATTTAACTGTCGTACCATAAACTTTAGTACGCCATTTTGCTCAGGTTTTCAGGATATTTAACCATATATTAGAGACATTGAAGGATAGGGCGTCGTTACATACTTGATTGTTTTTAGGCAGGATTGCTGTGGATTCGCTGGCAGTGGATGCGTAATAATTGGATGTTGGGTATATAATATTCCATGATCAAAATCTATTGTGATATTCTGATTAAAACTTAAACGAGAGAGAGTTGTGGATTGACGACAAACTTTTATACAGTAAACCCTCGATTTAACGGACCTCGGTTCAACGGACTTCGGATTCAACGGACTAATAAAAAAAAAAAAAAAAACAAGTGGGTAAGTGTGATCGCAGATCGCACAGAGGGTTTCGTTTAATATCCCTTTTAAAACACTTTATCCTTAAATTAACAAATCAAAATCGTTAATTTAAAATTATTCCCCTCTCCCTAACCTGAAATTCAACGCCCGTATTTAAAATTTTTATATTTGACAAATGTCGAATATTTATTTATCACTATTATTTACTGGAAGCCTTCATGATAAAACAGCTTCTAAAACGATGAAACACGCTTCGAAAAAAAAAAGTATTACTGCCCCCCTCCCCTTCCCCTACTTGAGAATCAACACGCAACCCTCTTTTAAGCTTTTATATGTAAAAAATCAAGCAATGAACAACGACAAAGCATTTCTTTTTACTAGTTTTAAAAAGCGATTTCTCGGTAAAAAAAAAAAAAAAAAAATATATATATATTTATTATATCTGTGGCGACACAATATCTCGTGATCAAATGAACGAAACCTTAAAAAAGGGAAAGAACACGAAACAACGAAAGCGCGCTCTTTGATTCTCACTGCAGCGTGGTTTTCGTTTTAAGCATGCGCAATGATGCTGGCAACCTATGCGGCCATGTGATATGCTTTTCGTTCTATGCATGCATAAAAGTTGCATATGTGTTAATTCGTTTGTATTTCATTACCAATATTGTATTATTAAAAGTAATCTATTGTGTTTATAAATATATATATATATATATATATATACAGTAGTATATATGTATATACAATATATATTTATGTATATACATATATTGTATATATACAATACATGTATATACACTGTATATATTGTATATATATTATATATATATATATATATATATGTAATTTGCACTGTAATAATATATGTAATTACAAGTACGTAATAATACATATATGTACTATAATCATAACAAAATATTATAAATAGTACTTTGCGATTTAACGGACACATCTTAGTCCCAATTAGTCCGTTAAATCGAGGGTTTACTGTATCTAATTTATATTCAATATTTAGGTTTCTGGTTTGTAAATATGACTTATTTATTTATTTATTTCTCTTTTGTTATTTTAACTATCTTTCACTAAAATGTTTAAGCATTTCTCACTCTCTAATTTTTTTAAAAAATCAAATTTGAAATCATTCTAAAATGGGAATTAAATACAGAGCTTTATACGATGGAGTAAACTTTCAACAAAAATGTTAATGTTTTAAAATGCCAAAGATAACTGAAATTTGTCAAAGAATATATGTCAAACAAAGTAATAAAAAAAATACAAGCAGCATGTATTACTGAGCCTGAGAATTTCAATATAGACTTTTTCCCGATGATAATCCCTTATGGCATATACAGGGTGTCCCTAAACTCATGGTACATACGCTAGGGGGTGATGGAACACATCAAGACGAGTAATAGTAAATAGGAAACTAAGGGTCCCAAACGTATTCCGAAGGAGATAGGCGCCTTTAAAGTTTAGGGTCCAAAATTTCAAATGATTATAAAAAACGGAAAAATCGGTCGATTCGTTTGCTGTTCTCACTAAAACTATTCTTTATGTCAGTATTTTCTTGGAAATAAATTTTAAAGATACAGTTCAAAAAATGCCGATAGAGGACGCTTTAGAGTTTGGAGTAACCAACAACTATTTTTTAGCGTTATTTTTTGCATCTCATTACATGTTTTCAAAAGCTTAGACTTAAACATAAATTTTGAGCTTAAAATCTGAATCGTTGGGAGTGGTTAAGTAGCGCAAACTGAACTGTGTTCAGGAGTTAACATTTCAAATGGTTATAAAAATCGGAAAAATTAGTTGATTCGTTTGCGGTTTTCACTAAAACTATTCTTTATGTCAGTATTGTCTTGAAAATAAATTTTAAAGATAAAGTTTTAAAAATACCGATAGAGGGCGCTTTAGACTTTGGAGTAACGAACAACTATTTTTTACCATTATTTTTTGTATCTCATTGCATGCTTTCAAAAGCTTAGACTTAAACTTAAATTTTGAGCTGAAAATCTGAATCGTTGGGAGTGGTTAAGTAGCGCAAACTGAACTGTGTTCAGGAGGAGGGTTCAAATTTCAACTCTTGATCACAGTTCAGTTTGCGCTACTGAACCACTCCCAACGATTCAGATTTTGAGCTCAAAATTTAAGTCTAAGCTTTTGAAAGCATGTAATGAGATACACAAAATAACGGTAAAAAATAGTTGTTCGTTACTCCAAGGTCTAAAGCGCCCTCTATCGGTATTTTTTTTAACTTTATCTTTAAAATTTATTTTGAAGACAATACTGACATAAAGAATAGTTTTAGTGAAAACCGCAAACGAATCGATCAATTTTTCCGTTTTTTATAATCATTTGAAATTTTGGACCCTAAACTTTAAAGGCGCCTACTCCTTCGGAATACGTTTGGGACCCTTGGTTTCCTATTTACTATTACTCGTCTTGATGTGTTCTATTACCCTCTAGTGTATGTACTATGAATTTAGGGACACCCTGTATGTATATATATATATATATGTGTGTGTGTGTGTGTGTGTGTAGATTAAATATTAAATATGTATAGTTTTAGAAAAATTGAAAATATAAATCTATATTTCATTTATGATTGTTAAAACAATTGTTTTATAACCATTTTATAATTATGAATTACGGAACTTCCTTTTTATTTAAAATTAAACATAATCCCAAACCATGGGGGGAAAATAAACTGTACATTAATCAATAAATTTATACAAATAAAAATTACTTTTTAGACTAACGCAAAGAATTGAATTTTTTAAAAGAAAATATTCTAAAACGAATAGATATGAT
Source organism: Maratus speciosus (assembly GCA_963932465.1). Taxonomy (NCBI): domain Eukaryota; kingdom Metazoa; phylum Arthropoda; class Arachnida; order Araneae; family Salticidae; genus Maratus; species Maratus speciosus. The sequence continues at coordinate 30,771,596 of OZ010789.1, read as the reverse complement.
ATAATATCGAACCCTAGAGCTTACAGTATTTGTTATTCCCAGATGATGTTTTCTTTTCATCTCATCTCCCAAGAATCGAAGTTCTTCGAATAAATTTGCCTTTAAATTTATTTCTTAAATTTAAATTCGCCATTTCTTTTTATTCCACATATCACTAAATTCCTAAGAAAATTTCGTTTATTTTGAATAGTTGCAAAACTTGTAAAGAATTCTATAGTGATATCAAAAATTAAGAAATTTAGAAAAAATTATAAATATCACTATTATTTTTGTTTATTTATTAAAGCAATCATTTTAAAGGTTTAATTTAGTACCCATAGTTTAGTTTTCCTTTTTGTTTATTTAATAAAAACCTCTAGTGGCAGCAGAAGTTATCAAATTAAGTAAAGTAAGTCAAATTAGATTATAAATTTTTATAGAGTTTAAAGTTTTTTATTTATAAAAAGAAAACCAATTTTCTCAAAGAAAAATGATATCAAATTTTAAAATAAACATATGCAGTAAGCATCCGACATTTGAATATATTTATTGCCTAATGATGTTCTATAAATCAGTTTTAAAAAAAAGTTGATAATATTAAAACGAAAGTTTATTAGACTATTATAATAGTAAATTTTAAGTTTTGTTATTATAATAATCTTATTACCCCATCGTGCTTCTGGAGATTATATATATAAAAAAAAATAACAATGAATGTTTTAGTATTGATTAATGACTTTCATCTGATTTAAGAAAAATATTTTTTAAGCATTAAGAACAGTATTCTATGTAATACATTTTTTTTAATATACTAAGAAAACTGCAGATTTTTAAGGAAAAAACGAATAAACATAATATAATACCATCACTTTACAGGGGTTTTCACTATAGGAAAGTTCAAGATGACGATTTGTTTTGTTGTTTTCAGCTTATCTGTAAAACAGCGAAGTTTTTCGGATAAATTAGCAATGCAACCGCCATTTTAACTTTGTCTCATCATTAAATTTATTACATTTTTTTTTTTTTTTAATTTTCGATAGCAAGAATAAAAATACAAAAAAATCTACTTTTTATCAAAAAATTTAATAATGAGAATGAGAATGATTTTAAACAGGGGCTTCAAAAGGAAAAAAACAACGTGTAATACATTTATTCCTTAATGATGTTCATTAAAATTAGTTTACAAAAAACAAAAACCTTTGATAGTATTAAAACGAAACTTTATTAGACTATAATAATTGTAAATTTTAAGTTTTGTTATTATAATAATCTTATTACCCCATCGTGTTTGTTGAGATTATATGTATAAAAAAAAAAACATTTTTACGATGAATGATTAAGTATTGATTGATGAATTTCATCTTATTTAAGAAAAATACTTATTAAACGTTAAAAACGGAATCGGAAGTAATACATGTTTTAAATATACTAAGAAAACTGAAGTTTTTTTAAGTGAAAAAATGAATAGATAGTAGATATGGATTTAACACCAACACTTAACACAGGTTTTCACTATAGGATAGTTTATGATGATGATTTGTTTTGTTTTTTTCCTGCTCATCTGTAAACGAGTGAAGTTTTTCGGATGAATTGGCAATGCAACCGCCTTTTAATTTTGTTTCATCATCAAATTTATTAGAAAATGTCTCTTATTTTCCGTAGTAAGAATGTAAAAAAAAAAAAAAAAAAAAAAAAAAAAAAAAAAAAAAACTATAAAAACTTAAAAACGAGCATAAAATTACTTAAAAGGAGGTAACATTTATAAAGATGTTATTATATCTCGAGATGTTTAACGCACATGCGTTCATTTTCAAGGGAAAAAAAGTGACTGACTGGAATATAAGAAACACACATGTAAAACAAGAGGAAAAATTTCGCATGTGCAAGCGAGGTTCAGTCCACTGCTCCGGAAAGAAGGGGTGGGGGAGGCGAAATACCTAGAATGTTAAACCAAATAGCGGGATTATTGTACGGAAGGACATTATTAGAGGCAGTATAATTTCTAAGCAAAATCTCAATGGATTCACGGATTATTGAACAGTAATGGTTAGATGTAGGAATGATAGTTTTAGCTTTTCCGAAGTCTATCCTAATATTTTCTTTCTGATGAAATCTGGGCAAAGCTGTACTTGGTCTGTTAAACTTGATATCAGATAAGTGCTCTTTTAGCCTTTCTTTAAATTTTCGAGATGTCATGCCGATATAGAATAAAGTTTTTTGATGTTCTGTGCTGAATGGAATTATGTAAACTCATGTTTTTTCACCATTTGGAACTGGATGAATTTTACTGTGAATAAAATCTTTCAATTTTGCTGGAAGTTATTAAATTAATATTATATTTTAGCAATGCATATGAATCTGTCATAAAGTTGTGGGATATATTCAAACGTGCAAAAATGTCTGTAACGATGTCCTTTCGTACAATATCCCGCTATTTGATTTAACATTCTAGGTAATTCGAGCGATCCTGAAAACATGGCTGATTCTCACTTGCACATGCGTACCATTTCATCTTGTTTTACGTGTGTTTTTCTTATATTCCAGTCAGTAACTTTTTTCCCTTGAAAATGAACGCGTTTGCGTTCGAAAGAACTCGGGATATAATAAGGTCTTTATAAATTTTAGCACGTTTTAAGTAATTTTATGCTTGTTTTTAACTTTTTATATTAAGTGAAAATTCCTTCACAGTACTAGTTAATACAGTGTTTTGATTTTATTGAAACAAATCTACTGTTTATCAAAAAAAATTAAAAATGAGAATGAGAATAATTTTAAGCCGGAGCTTTAAAAGGAAAAAACAACGTGAAACATGAATTTAACATGATTTAGCATAATAATGAAGCAGTACCTTTCTCCTCAAAAGGTGAACTGAGATATTGAAAAATGTAACTCATTAAAGGAGGAGTTTTACCAAAATTAGACAAAGAAGCATGAAATCATTCATTTTAAAAGGGGCGTATTCAGTTGATCACAGTCCTGTACAAAAAGGTATCACCCTCTTTTTTGTTTTGAAAAATATCACATCCTATATATTTAAGAAAAACACTCTTATTAGAATTGTATATGTTACCGGCCAAATCTAATATCAGGCCAAACAAGTTTATCTTAACGCACTTAGGATAAACTAGTTTTGCCTAAGCTAAACTGGTTTATCCTAACGCACTTAGGCACGAGATTTTCCTCGGCGAAACTGATTTGGCCTAATGGGTATAGGATAAACTAGTTTGGCCTGCTATTCACTCGTCTGAACAAGTTACCGTACCCCAATCTAGTTTTTCCTAGGCCAATTCAATTTGGCGTATGGTTATTCATCCGAGTGACGGGTCTGACGCCAACGTTGTGCAAAGGAGATATTATAAAAGTACGTAATTAGGGTATTGTTTACCAAAATTACAATAAGAAGCATGAAATCATGTTTCAAATAGGGGCATATCCAGACGACTACGGTCCTGAACAAAATGTTGTCATCCTCTTTTTGCAGTAGAGCCTCTTTTATCCGAAACTCTTTTAACCGAAATCGATTTTTAAAGATTTTTCTTTGTCTTTCTATTTTTTTTAAAAACTATTATATTTCTTGTGTGCAAAATCCATTTTGAAAGCTTTTTTTTTTTAACTATCACATTCCTTGTGTGCAAGCGGTCCTTTCCTAACTACGAATACATATAAATATTTTCGATCTCCTTTCTTAGAGTTTCATTGAATTTAACTTGAGCTCCCGTAAACAGCACAGTGGAACGAAGAAAACGAACAAATTAGAAATTCTGAAGCTTTTGAATGGTTTGCAAAAGGTTTGGCATGGCTGGCCCAGCAGGAAGACTGTGATACTGGTGAACTAATAATTAAAAAAACTCCGTGACAGAGCTTCAAAGCAACGGCAGTCGAAACTGCGACAAACAAAATATTTTTTCAAACCCGTGTGATACATGTAAAATGTACTTAATTTCAAAATAAAATTCTGGTAATTTATTCTTGTTTGTATTTTGCTATTGCTTTATTTTTATTAAGCACTTGTTACTACAAACATAAATATTGCATGTATTTCTCCTTAATCTTAAAATTGAAGCATTCTCGATTATCCGAAAATTTCGATTTTCCGAAAGATGGTTGGTCCCAATCACTTCAGATAATCGAGGTTATACTGTATATTTAAAAATATCATAAATATATTAAAAAAAATATATATAATATATATTAAAAAAAAACAACACTCTTATTAACATTGCATACATTAGATTGATAATAGGGGATTGGGATATGAGCAGAATCCAATATTTCTACAGTCAGCAATGAAACAGATGCGCATCGGTGGGACGATTGTAACCACTAATTTTTAGTAGTATTATTCGCTTTATTTAATCCCAGAAATTCAATCTTTGAATAAGGCGAAAAATTCATTGGTGACAATTTGCCAACTTCCACGCATTGCCAACGGAACATCGCAATATATATATTTATTTTATATATAAATAATGAAAAATTGTTGCACAAATGGCGCTAATAGCAGCTCATGTCAAATGCAACAAAATGTATTTCATCACTACTTTAAAATGCTAAAACACCATAACTCCGAAAAGAAGGTGTATATCTGCAATATATAACTATAAAAAACTCATAAACATTCAAAAATACAGGTAAAAAAACAAACAAAAACACAGATAAATAACAGTATGTTCTTCATCAGTGGGAGGACAGACAGACCTAACTCCACCCCCCACTGTTCAAAGTCTGCAGGCTTCTGAACACACGTCCATCCTGCACTCAATACAGAAAAAAACTATTGTCATTTAAGAAACTAAATTCAAAGAGGCTAAAATAAACCAAATTTATACAAAAACAAAGTATAATTTAAAATACAAAAACAAAATTCCTTAAAAAAATGATCTTTTAGAAATTTACTTTAAAATTTACAATTTAAATATAAACAAATGAAATTAACTTAACATGTATGAATGCAGAAGAACGTGCACCCTCCCAAACCGGCAAAGAAAAATTTCAAAAACATGAAGGCAGTACCTGTATAATGTTCTTCACTTGTCAATAACAAAACTATTAATTTTCTCTCCGAGTTCATTGTCAAAAACTCGAAATCCATATCTGCATTCCTCCTTTGATTCAAAACATCCTCGCAGATCCGTTCTTTAAACAAGACTTTAGAATTTACGTGTCATATGGAATGTTCTGGAGGGATGCTGCCATAAATTACTCACGCCGCAAATCCACAATGTTACCACTCACTTTTTAAAACTATCTTTAAATAATATTTCAAAAACTGTATAGGATAATTATTATTGTAAAAAAGATTAGCCAAAAACTTAAAAATCTGCCTATAAAAATTACTATCTCTGCCACAAATTTTGTTAAAACGAATTAATTGATTAATTATAATATTTATGTAAATTTTTTTATGCAAATTAGAAAACCAATGTGGCATACTTCTTGTAAAATATTGAAAACTATTTCTTTTATCATACAAATCCAAAGTTAACTTATTATCAATAATTTTAAAAGAAATATCCAAAATTTCTCCATTATAATCATCACAGTTTGCCCTATTCAACTTTAAACATTTATATATATTTTCATATTCGTTAGTAAAATCAAAATTAAAAATCAAAATATCATCAATATACCTAAAGACTTTTAAAGATTTATTATATTTCATTGTATACTTAAATTCATAATAAAACAAAAATAAATTGTCTACTGTACTAGAATAATTTGCCCCCATTCCAATCCCTCAATTCGGATTAAATACATTATTGTTGAAAGTTACATAATTATTATAAAAACAGAAATGACATAAACTTAAAAATAAATCTCTATTAATATTTAATTCTTCATTTAAATAAAATAAATGAAAAATATTCATTAAAACATTGTAAAGACAATCAATAGGTATATTGGTGAACAGATTTTCAAAGTCGAATACCTGCATTTTCAGAGGAGTCAAAGGCACTTTGTCCAAAATTTCGATACTATTGTCAATCGACTAAAAGTGACTATACTTCTTAAATTTACATTTTAAAAATATATCTTTTTTAATAAATTCTGTAAACCTATATTAAAATTTCTATTAACACTTTTAGAAGTACTACAAATGAACCTAGATTTAATCGGATCTTTATAAAATTTGGGTGTTAAAAAAATAAATGGCAAACAGTGATGATTAGAAACTTCAAAATTGTAAGAAAACATATTTTTAACTTTCTTTTTATATGACAAAATGTTTTAAAAAACAGGATTTTTATCAATATTAACCTTTGCATAAAAATCTACATAACCTAATTCATCTTCTATTTTTTCGATGTAAAATTTCTTACATATTATTGCATAATTGTTGTTTGTCCACAGAGACAATAACAGAACTATTATGTAAATTATCAATAAATTCTTTATCTTCATCATTAAAAATTTGATATTTATATTTATCTGAATTTAAATAATCCTTCAAAAAAATTACAGAAATGAAAAATTACTGAATTTATTGAAAATTTACACAATAGTTTTGTTATTGTCCCTGTGGACAAAGCCGCCAACAATTATGCAATAATATGTAAGAAATTTTACATCGAAAAAATAGAAGGTGAATTAGGTAATGTAGATTTTTATGCAATGGTTAATATTGATAAAATCCTGTTTTTTTTAAAAAAAATTGCACATAAAAAGAAGGTTAAAAATATGTTTTCTTACAATTTTGAAGTTTCTAATCATCACTGTTTGCCATTTATTTTTTTAACACCTAAATTTCATAAAGATCCGATTAAATTTAGGTTTATTTGTAGTACTTCTAAAAGTGTTAATAGAAATCATAATATTGGTTTACAGAATTTATTAAAAAATATATATGGTTTTTTAAAATGTAAATTTAAGAAGTATAGTCACTTTTAGTCGATTAATAATAGTATCGAAATTTTGGACAAAGTGCCTTTGACTCCTCTGAAAATTCAGGTATTCGACTTTGAAAATCTGTTCATCAATATACCTATTGATTGTCTTCATAATGTTTTAATGAATATTTTTTATTTATTTTATTTAAATGAAGAATTAAATATTAACAGATATTTATTTTTATGTTTATGTCATTTCTGTTTTCATAATAATTATGTAACTTTCAACAATAATACATTTAATCAGATTTGTGGGATTGGAATGGGGACAAATTATTCTAGTACAGCAGCTAATTTATTTTTGTTTTGTAAGGAATTTAAGTATAAAATGAAATATAATAAATATTTAAAAGTCTTTAGGTATATTGATGATATTTGAAATTTTAATTTTGATTTTACTAACGAATATGAAAATATATATCCTAAATGTTTAAAGTTGAATAGGGCAAACTGTGATGATTATAATGCAGAATTTTTGGATATTTCCTTTAAAATTACTGATAATAAGTTAATTTTGGATTTGTATGATAAAAGAAATAGTTTTAAATTTTTTACAAGAAGTATGCCACATTGGTTTTCTAATTTGCATAAAAAAATTTACATAAATATTATAATTAATCAATTAATCCGTTGTAATAAAATTTGTGGCAGAGATAGTAATTTTTATAGGCAGATTTTTAAGTTTTTGGCTAATCTTATTTACAATAATAATTATCCTATACAGTTTTTGAAATATTATTTAAAGATAGTTTTTAAGAGTGAGTGACAACATTGAGGATTTGTGGCGTGAGCTTTTTATGGCAGCATCCCTCCAGAACATTCCATATGACACATAAATTCTAAAGTTTTGTTTAAAGAACGGATTTGCGAGGATGTTTTGAATCAAAGGAGGAATGCAGATATGGATTTCAAGTTTTTGACAATGGACTCGGAGAGAAAATTAATAGTATTGTTATTGATAAGTGAAGAACATTAAATTGTAAATTTTAAAGTAATTTTTTAAAAGATCATTTTAAAAAAAAAATTGTTTTTGTATTTTAAATTATACTTTGTTTTTGCATAAATATGGTTTATTTTAGCCTCTTTGAATTTAGTTTCTTAAATGACAATAGTTTTTTTCTGTATTGAGTGCAGGATGGACGAGTGTTCAGAAACCTGCAGACTTCACTGCAAATAAAGGCGTCTTAAATTCAGACACATATGTGACTGAAAAAGTAATTCAGACACTTAAGTGTCTGAATATGTAATTTCAGACATCATAGGTGTCTGAAATTAAGACACTTAAGTGTCTTACTATGATCATGGTATAAACACTGTAAACTGAAATGTCTGAAATTCAGACACTTAAGTGTCTGAAAATGGAGTGTTCAATTTTCAGACGTTTTAAAGTGTCTTAATTTTTAAGACACGTGTATCCGTCTGAATTTAAGACAGTTCAAACGTCTGAATCGCATCCATCTTTGATCAACCTGCCTGTTCAGCAATATGCAGCCGTTTTTTTCACTTTCACGTAAGCTTTATACACTGTAAAAAGTATCCGTTAAAATATGGAAATTGTACTGTCTATTCAGGCACCCATTTAAGTTATTTATTTTAATGTAATTTTTTTTCCGTACATTCCAAAAAAATTTCCATTTTTTTTGCATATTTCTGTATTTAAAAAGTTCCATTTAAAAGATAAAATATAACCTTTCTAGGACAAACCCAAATAATTCAATCCCCTTTTCAAAAATCACCTATATTAGACAGGATTTATTTATTTATATTCATACCAGTGTGTTGTTTCCAAGAAATCATGAAATTTTTCATTTCAGCGAAATTTCCGTTATACAGAGGTTTACTTCAGTTTTATTTACTGTTTATTGAGTTACAGTTAGCAAATAATTTTTAGTAGTACGTTTAAAAATATACGATATAACCATGCTGAAAGCGAAATTTTGCCCAGTGTCATTCGATTCCTTCTTAAAAAGTTTGATTGCATAATACTTGCGTTACCTAGTACTGTTATAGAAACCTGTTTAAAGAGGATCGCTTATAATTCGATAGGTAATTTATTCATCAAAAAATAGAAAACTTATTTCGATCACATATTTTCTGAATAACATCATCTGCCAATTTCATGATTTAAGAACAAAAATGAATTAAAATTTATACATTTCCAATTTGGAGTGGAAATTAAACCTTCAATTTTTGAAAATGAATAGTGGCGCCATCTCGTGTAGTCAAAGTAATCTATCTGGAAATAAAACTACAGCGAAAAGTCGATACATGACGCTAATGACTTTAGCGTATACCAGTGGTTCCCAACCTTTTTTTGGCCGTGCCCCACCTGGGCATCTCTAAAATCATGATGCCCCCCCCCCCCTCATTTCTATATTATATAAACATTGTCACATAAAAAATAAACTTCCATTTTCCCAGATGGATCCGAAAATAGCATTAACTCCATTGTAAGTGATTTCACATTCTTTAATTTATCAAAATCATATTTTTTTTTAATTACAAATATGCTTTTAACCTAACTCCATGAATGCAGTGATGCCATGGATCTTCCCATTTACATCGTTTTATTGTTTTTTGGCAACTTACCTCAAATTTTATAACTGATAAACAGTCTACATTTTTATTTTCGCAAAATTTCTTGAAAACATTTTCATATTTTGTATAACATCTGATATAATTGATACGTTTTATAATGCATTTTAGTACTTCATTAAGAATAAGAGATATTTGTTTATCGCCAAGACTGTATGGATAACATAATTCACAAGTAGCATTTCCGGGTTCACACTTTTATCCAGTTTAAGTTACTACTTACCTTTCCTCCCATAACATACTTCTTTGATAGCGGATTTTTTTCCCATTATTATTATTTGTTCCCCATGTTTTCTCCAATTTAAAATTTTAAAATGCATATGTCATGAATTTCATATTCTGTATGTGGTCTGCAGAAGACCCATAAGAAGTTTACTTTCAACACTTTCCTTCCGTGATGCACACGGGGTTTTTTTAATTTCATAAATGTAGCACCTCATTTTTATCATTCAAAACATTTTTTAGATTAAACATGCCCAAATAGTCAATTTTAGATATACTCTACAAAATTTCCTATGTAAAATTTCCCTCGTGGGGCATATTACACTATGAATAGATGTACAAGTTTTTTTTTTTTTTTAATAAATAGTAAAAAAAAAGAGGTGTAATTTACTAAAATAGTATTATAAACCAGAGAAATTAAATGTTTCTTTATTAAATAAAAGGTTCAAATTATAGAAGATAATCCATATAATTATTTCGGTGTCAGTGTATTTTTGAATTTTAAATGGGATCGTTTCGGAAATTAATTTTTATTCAGTTATTTTTAAATTTTTTCATCTATTATTTCTATTTTTAGACACTACTTTCATTAGAAAAAAATGACAGAAAATTTGTTAATAAGAAGTCTGAAATTGCCCCCCTGAAAAGCCATATTGCCCCTTTGTGGGGCGTACGCCCCACGTTGGGAACCACTGGCGTATACCCTCTGCCATACGTGTACCCTGTTTTGTTTTTTTTACGACTACAGCACTGTGTATAAACTGTTCAGAATGATACTAAATTGGAAAAAAACTTACTGCTACTTAAGGGGACCGGGAAAGCAAAATTCAACCAAAAAATCGATTTTTATTTTTTATATCATTAAATATCCAACGATGTGTCACACATATTTATATATGAAAAAATAAGTGTTGAAATTATTCATTTATTATTAATTATTTCATATTTCACGACTTTTTCTCAAAACTTGGATTTTTCATGTTTATGTTTCTTTTTTTCAATATCTATTAAACTTAAGAACTCAGATTTTTTTTAATACATGTGTTATGTTATATTGTATACTTTAACTCTGGGATTTAATGATTTGCTGAAAATTATTTATTTTAGGCAGTGAAATCTTACCAAAAATGCTAATTTAAAAATGATTTTCAATAAATAATTAATAATTAATTTTGAGTTTCACATAGAACGAAAATGGTCTGTTAAAATACGTAAAGTATGTTATTCTGTCTACTCTAAAAAATCTAGATCTCTATCTTTCACAATTTCTGAGAAAAAGGTACATAAAGTTGGTGAATTTAACATGGCGGACATAGGGCTTTCCCGGTCTCCTTAAAAACATTGCTTGTGCTTGATGAATAACATTATTATGAAAAATCTGCCGACGAAGTCGTAGCCGAGTGGTTAGCGCGCTCTTCTCCCACGCAGAGGACCCAAGATCGAATCCCACCTGTGGTTAGTGTTAAAGTTTACTCTAGTTTGGAATGAATACTATATAATTCAGATGGCCTTTGGTTAGTGGTTGGGTATAAAATATGGAGATTAGTTCTTGAAAAATTATGTTTTATCTTTTAAATGGAAATTTTTAAATACAGAAATATGCAAAATAAATGGATTTTTTTCTGGAATTTACATCAGAAAATTTCAATTAAAATATGTAAATTATACTGGAGTCTCGAGGGGCTACAGTTTCCATATTTTTAGGGATATATATATATATATATATATATATTACACCGTATAATGCTTACGAAAGAAAAAAAAAAAGGTGAAAAAATGTTTGTTGAAGTGGTCAAACATGGATGCAATTCAGACATTTGAAGTGTTTGAAATTCAGACGCATACAAGTGTCTTAAAAATTAAGACACTTTAAAACGTCTGAAAATTGAACACTCCGTTTCAGACACTTAAATGTCTGAATTTAAGACATTTCAGTTTACAGTGTTTTAACAGTGGGGGTAGAGTTAGGTCTGTCTGTCTTCAAAACTGATAAAAAACAGACTGTTATTTGCCTGTGTTTTTTGTTTGTTTTTTACCTGTATTTTTGAATGTTTATGAGTTTTTTATAGTTTTATATTGCAGATATACACTTTGTTTTCGGAGTTATGGTGTTTTTGCATTTTAAAGTAGTGATGAAATATATATATATATATATATATAAGGGTTATTTACTATAATTTGGAAACAGATTAAACAGATTAAGTAATGATAGAGAACACTGCTGCACAGGGATAGCTTAGTCGCAAGATATAAAAACAGGGCGCCTCACACCAAACAGAATATGCCTTTTTGTTCACAAGTTTAATAGTAATGAAAATGTATCACCAAACAGATTTACGTTGCTTTCTATGGAATGTGAAAAGTTTCCAGAGAATAATTAACAATCGCCACGACCTCCTGCCAAATATATATCATCGAGACTATTCGTAATTCGGAATGTAGTTTACAGTACATATGGGTCACTGATCTAATTGCAGTGCACTTCGCTTGATATTATGATATTTCATACACGGAAAAAACTGTTTTATCACGGAAAAAACTGTTTGAATCAACTAAATTTTGGTTAATATAGCTCCAACAAAATATTTTGGTTGGAATGACCAAATTTTGGTTGGTTTAACCTAATGATTTGTTGAATTAACAAATCTTTTGGTTATTCTAACCAAAAATTTGATCATTCAGACCAAAATTTTTGGTTGGAGCTATATTAAACAAAATTTAGTTGTTTCAACAAAACAGTTTTTTCCGTGTACAGCAAAATAAATGTGTTGAAAAAAGGATGAAATATCTTCATTACTGTTAATGTTATCAACGAAAATTCAGGTTCGACTTATAGTACCTTATATTTACACTATATGGGCAAAGATGATTGGTCACTTGCGATTTTTGACGTTTTGTTAAATATCTAGAAAAATACTGGAGGAATTATCCTAAAACTCCAGGCGTATAAACAGAAAAGTATAAGTCCTATATTTCCACGAAGATTTTTTCCCGAAACCCCATAGAGGACAGTCAACAAATTAAAAAGAAGAATGTTTTTTGAATAACCCTGTAAAAATTATTGTAGCAAAAGAGTTAAAACTGTAGAACATGATTAAGAGGCTTATTGTAAAAAACTGTGTTTATCTTTTTGAGGATATCATGTGTAGTAGTAGAGAAATTAAGGTTTTTATAAAAAAAAGTCCCAAATTTTGCCAAGTTTTTTGCTTATAATTTGCAGAGTTCTTAATATTAAAAAAAATTTTCTTTTCAGAAAATATGACAAACAATATTGTACACAATAACCTGCAATCAGAATAAAAAATATATTAATGATTGGAATTCTTTCCAGAGAGAAACATTCGCCTTGCGTACAATATTTCAAAAGAAAAAAAAATCAATTTAATTGCTTAAAAGGCGCAAAGGCCAGTATATAATAGTGAGAAATTGTCCAAGACTGGGTATCGTTCCATGTGCTTTAGTCGGTAGAATGTCAGTGCACTATACTGATGGCCCGGGTTCGAATCCCGGCATGGAATTTTTTTTTCACTGTGTTGGACTTTGCGCCTGTTAAGCAATTAATTTGAAATTTGCTTTTCATTTGAAATACAGAATTTAAAAAAAATTAAAATTGGATGACAAATGAGCAGGCTTCCTAAAAATGCTTCACTGCGCATGCGCGAATGCTATCAAAATATAATGTGCATAGTGTTTTAGCTAAGTCTATAGAGCAACTTTTGTGAAAGTCACAAAATCATAGCTTGAAAATTCTGAAAATTATCGTCGATAGAATAAGCTCGAAATCCGTTGTTCCCAAAAGGAAGCAAAAACATGTCTGAGTTGTATCCAAATACCTCCTGATTAGTGCAAAGATAGCGTAACCTATTGCATGTACTACTATATTTGGATACAACCCCTCATCTTTTGGCTTCCTTTTCGGAACAACGGATTTCGAGCTTATTATATCGATGATAATTTTCCGAATTTTCAAGCTATGTTTTTGAGACTTTCACAAAAGTTGCTCTATACATTTAGCTAACGTATTATATGCACATCATATTTTGGCTGATATCGCGCATGCGCAGTGAAGCATTTTTTTTAGGAAACATTCAATTGTCATTATTTTTTAATTATGATTGCAGGGTATTGTGCACAATGTTGTTTGTCATATTGGGACTGTTTTTATAAAAACCTTACTTTCTCTACAAGTATACATGCTATCCTCATAAAACTGAATACGGTTTATTATAATAAGCCTTTTCAAATTATAATAAAAAAAGCTTGGCAAAATTTGGGACTTTTTTTATAAAAACCAAAAATTATCATCAAGTTTTCCTGCATTTCGCCAAATTTGGCGATATTTTGCCAAGTTGGTCAACATTTCGCGCTATTATGGTAAACCTGCTGTTAGTACTTTTCAGCAATTGCTCATTGTTGAAGCTGATACCGATTTCTCCATAGGAAGCCTAACATGTCCGCGATAAATGAGGCGGTCCAACTGGAATTATGAAGGACACACAGAGACTTGGATTTTATATAAATAGATAAGTGATACTATGAACCTAAAAAAATCCAAAAACTTCCTATCAGGTATAAAAACACTTTATTTGAATGCTTAAATATCATGTTTTATTTTATAGTGCCAATAATTACGTGTATCATAAACGTAGAAAATGTGTTTACGATAGAAGAAAATTTAATAACTGATTCAGAATGTCTATAATTAAATGTTTTGATTAAAATCATAAACAGTAGAAAAATGCTTACATAAAATTAAAAAATACGTATATACCAATTTGAAAAGTACTAAAAATAATAATTAGTATTTTATAATTGTACTATTAAGCAACAGCAATAATAATGATAAATACTGTAAGTGTTTATAATCAGAAAACAGAGAAAATCGAAGAAAATCCAGCAGCACAGTATCTCAACACATTTTCAACAAATCTCAAAAGAAAACAATTCCGGCTCAATCTTTTTTCTATCTAACATAAAACTATTTAACTCATAATCATAACATACAAAACTACGAGAATAAAAGATTAAAATTAAGTAAAACTAATCTTTATGTTCTCTGAATAATATCTTTAATAATATCGATATGTTTTAATCCTAAAATGACGGACGCCTTTCTCTTATTTAAAAAAACAGCGTCGTAGACTTGCTGTTCTGATTAGATGATGAGTAATACGAACACATACAATTAGAGATCGACAGAAAATTCGGTTTCCTTTCCGTCCCAAAATCTGAGTTGCGCCGAAAATTCGTTTTCGGCGAAAATGCAACCAAAAATTTCGGCCGTGTCGAAAGTCGACCGAAACTATTTATATTCCAGAAATCTCATTTCTTCCTTCGGATATTTTCAATATTACCCGTTGATTTTAGCTGCATCGGCTCAAATGAGACACTCTTTATTTAATACTATGAACTTCACTGCGTGTAACTATAAGTCAAGACGAGCGTAAAAATTAATATGCAAACAATGCATATATGATTCAACTTTGAAGGTACTTTTCACGCGCTCCGGGAGAAACTGCAGACTTAACAGTAATAGAAAATTTTAATTTGCAACCGCAAAAGTGTTTCGAATGCTCTGTGAGAATATTCTATCATTCTGAATTTTCTATGACTTAATTACATTTAATTTTATATGAAAATTAAAAGTTTAATAAATAATCACTTTAATAATATCCTCATACTTTAATTGTAAAATGGCGGACGTCTTTCTCTTATCTTAAAAAAGCGTCGTAGACAAGACTGTTCTGATTGGCTGATGAGCAATACCCATACAATACTCACTACTATTCACTCTTGAAAAGGAGTGTGTTTTACCACCAAATCAGCGTAATTTCCTTAGTCACATTATGAAATGGAGTTTTTGAAAATTAAGAAGTGACATATTTTGGTTCTTTTCATTATTTTGCTCCATATATTGGTTCAAAGTGGAAAGGAATTTTCTTTTTAAGTGTATAATGCTAGGTATTCACTCTTCGTCAGCGGAGTGAAATATTTCACTCTCGACAATGGAGTGACATATTTCACTCTTGACAATGGAGTGAAATATTTCACACTTTAAGGGGTGTATATTTGCAAAATTCACTCCAAAAAGAGCTGAAAATAGCTCTCACTCTTTCAAAGAGTGAACTTTTCAATTCTCCCAATTTTAGAGTGTCTCATACATAATTAACTCAATGATATCCCATAATAGGTAATGATTCTAGGTTCCCATGGTGATGAATTTAATATATAGAATCGTGATAAATTTTGTTTTCACTCATTTTTTGCTTTATAGTGCAACAACTATTGCACCAAGATCAGAGAATTAATAAAACTAGTTGTAGTATGAACGCACCTCATTTGTCACGTTTGACGTACAATTTCCGACTTGTTATGTTATTTTACAGCCTGTATGCTTTTACAAACGTTTTTGCAACATTTTGAAGGATCTCAAATATCTGGCGCAGATTTGGCAGCTTAAATAAAAGGGAAATCGAATGACAGCTCAGATTTAGATAAACGTTATGATGATGAATAATTCATATAATCTTAAGGTGACCAGATTATAAGGTCTAACTGATTTGTATCGAAAAATTTCATTTAGCCGAATAAAAGTTTATACATAGAAAAAAAAATCTTTACGAGAAAAAATAAAAAATAATTATTAAGAAGAAAGAAAAACGTTAATGTTTTATTTTCCTTTGAATGGAAACTTATTAGAAGATAAAACATAATTAATATTAAATTCCAGAGTACATATAACTAGATACAGAAGAGCAATATAACCTTATTTTTGCGAAATAAAAATATAAAGTATTCTAAATACATGAAGATACTCAACCCAGCAAGGTTGCAAGATGTACCACCATATCAATTATTAAACGTAAAAATGAGAAGAAAAAAAAGAAGAAGAATATAAAAAAAATATTTCTTATTTCAAATGAAAATCAAATTTCAAATTATTTTTTGCTTAAAAGGCGCAAAGACCAACTTAGTGAAAAAGAATCAATGCCGGGAATCGAACCCGGGTCATCAGTATAGCGCACTGACGTTCTACCGCTAAACCACATGGAACGATACCCAGCCTGGAACTTCTCACTATTACAAGTTGGCAAGGCTACAAACGCAGCACAAGATGGAATATTTTCCGTGAGCCACCAACATGGGGCAAACACAGACACTTAATTAAATCCAGCATCGAATAAATATATATTAATATTTGGAAAATTTTCCAGAGAGAAAACATTTGCCTTGAATACAATATTTCAAATGAAAATCAAATTTCAAATTATTTTTTGCTTAAAAGGCGCAAAGACCAACTTAGTGAAAAAGATTCCATGCCGGGAATCGAACCCGGGTCATCAGTATAGCGCACTGACGTTCTACCGCTAAACCACATGGAACGATACCCAGCCTGGAACTTCTCACTATTACAAGTTGGCAAGGCTACAAACGCAGCACAAGATGGAATATTTTCCGTGAGCCACCAACATGGGGCAAACACAGACACTTAATTAAATCCAGCATCGAATGAATATATATTAATATTTGGAAATTTTTCAAGAGAGAAAACATTTGCCTTGAATACAATATTTCAAATGAAAATCAAATTTCAAATTATTCTTTGCTTAAAAGGCGCAAAGACCAACTTAGTGAAAAAGATTCCATGCCGGGAATCGAACCCGGGTCATCAGTATAGCGCACTGACGTTCTACCGCTAAACCACATGGAACGATACTGGTGTTGGTGGCTCACGGAAAATATTCCATCTTGTGCTGCGTTTGTAGCCTTGCCAACTTGTAATAGTGAGAAGTTCCAGGCTGGGTATCGTTCCATGTGGTTTAGCGGTAGAACGTCAGTGCGCTATACTGATGACCCGGGTTCGATTCCCGGCATGGAATCTTTTTCACTAAGTTGGTCTTTGCGCCTTTTAAGCAAAAAATAATTTGAAATTTGATTTTCATTTGAAATATTGTATTCAAGGCAAATGTTTTCTCTCTGGAAATATTTCCAAATATTAATATATATTCATTCGATGCTGGATTTAATTAAGTGTCTGTGTTTGCCCCATGTTGGTGGCTCACGGAAAATATTCCATCTTGTGCTGCGTTTGTAGCCTTGCCAACTGGTAATAGCGAGAAGTTCCAGGCTGGGTATCGTTCCATGTGGTTTAGCGGTAGAACGTCAGTGCGCTATACTGATGACCCGGGTTCGATTCCCGGCATGGAATCTTTTTCACTAAGTTGGTCTTTGCGCCTTTTAAGCAAAAAATAATTTGAAATTTGATTTTCATTTGAAATATTGTATTCAAGGCAAATGTTTTCTCTCTGGAAAAATTTCCAAATATTAAAATATTTCTTGTCTGACAAAATGAAATTCAATTTAGACAGATCGGACTGTTTGCAAATTTCGCAGAGGCAGAGAAGTTAAGGGGGACGAAATTAGGAAAGGGGACGAAATATGGGCACTTTACCCCACTTATTATGTTCCTTTTCCCATGCTATATTTTTGATAAAATGAAACGAAATATTATTAAGAAACATTAATGTCAGCTTTCAAAGCACTCATAAATATCTATCCATTTACTTTTAAAATAAATATTCGATTTGCGTTTTAATTAAATAAAAAATATTTTACTAACTTAGAAATTTGGCGTGGGAAATAGGCTTACTTTTGAATAACTGACATGCGATATTTAAAAAATTAAATCACATTTCATTTTCCTGAAAACTAATAATATATTTGGAATGAAAAGCTTTTAATGCTTTAATGATATTTTTAACTTTTTGCAACCATTCAGGAAGGAAAAAAATTAAACATATCAAGCAAATAAAAAATATCTGAAGCCTATTAAAACTTTGCTAGCTGTCAAATAGTATATTTACATTCGTAAAATAAGTTTAAAAATTAGCTTTATTTGCAGTTCTATATTTTTATAAATTGAAGTTGATTCTAATTTTAAAACAAAATAAAACATTAAATAATATGTACAAAAATAAAGTATGCGTTTGAGAATCTCTATATTAAACTCCAAGATAATTTCTATTTTATTCCAATTTGTAAGTGGCTTAGATGCGTATGATCAGATGTGTACTAATGGAAAATTTTAAAGTAATTAATATGATGTTTATTCTCTGACAACTTTGAAATTCAAAAGTGTCAAACTTGCAATACAGTAACAAAATATGTTAACTAAACAAATTTCTGTGGAAATCGTGGTTTATAAAATATAATTTAACATACTAATACACAAAATTATCAAAAGCTATCACATAAGAAATATTTAATAGAAAATAAATTATGATAATATTTTAAATATGATTTTTTAAAATAAACCATCAAAACAAGCAAAACAGTACTTTAATATTAATTAAAACTAATATTCTCCAAAATTTTAAAATAGTATAGCTAGAAATAAAATAAAGCAAAACAGATGAAACACATTTTCACATGACATGATAGACAGTATTATGAATTTCGTAATGATAAATGATCGAAATTTGGAAGGAACAGTTTAATTCTGTCTAAGTTTTTTTTTAAATAGTCCGAAATAAAACAAAAAAAAATAATGTCTGAGTATACATAATTTTTTCTTTCAAAATTCAAATTTGATCTAAATAGTAATAAAATAGAATAGAAACAACAAACACTCATTATATCTAAAACATCTGTTTATTTACCTATTATGTTATAATTAGTAATTACTAAAATGAAAAGACAAATAAAATAATGCAGAAAAAATGATGTTACAATATAGATTAATTTTTGGTTTTCGTCCAAATATGAAACTGGCAGAAATAATGAAATTTCAATTAAGGGGTAAAGTAGTGTTATCGAAATTATTTAGGAGAACAAAAGCAGTTTTTTCTCTATCATTACTTCAATATTAATTACAAATAATCATCTTCAGAAGGAATTTTTATTAATGTAAATTCATATGAATATTTATTTTATGAAATTACAGAAAAGAAGGCAAAGATTAAAAAGATTTCTGTTCTTATTATTGTTTATGCTTAAAATGTTTTGAATGTGACAAATGGAAAAAAATAATGTGATTGTTAATGATGGTATTTTAATTTTAACGAATTTTTATGTAACTAACTTTCGTTGACGTTATCAAATGTGAATTAATTTCTGTCTTATTGTGAATAACATTTCTATCGACAATCTACTCGGGCAACAAAGTTACGGGGCACCTCAAGCTGCAGCCAAACTTAAAGATCACATCTTAAAATAATATGCTTTTTTACATATATTAGACCGGGACACGGCAGCACAGACAATCACCTCATCGAGTTCACGGCTGAATTTCTAGAATTAGTTAACACTCGATTCATATATTAAAACGCAATCGATCTGCCATGTCCTATCTTAGTGGAAAACACCTGAAAAATCGATTTTAGAAGTTAACTCGTTGGATTACCATTGCGTTTTTCTACACCCAAAAGTATCAAAACATGGAGGACTGGGAGCAGGAAAACACAATGGTAAACCTACGAGTCAGCCACTAAAATCTGTTTTTTAGGCGTTTTCTACCAAGATATGACTTGGCAGACTGATTGCGTTTTAATATGGGAATCGAGTTTTAACTAATTCTGGAAATTCAGCCTCCAACTCGATGAGGTGATTGTCTGTGCTGCCGTGTCCCGGTCTAATATATGTAAAAAAGCATATTCTTTTAAGATGTGATCTTTAAGTTTGGCTGCAGCTTGAGGTGCCCTGTAACGATAAGAGTAAATGGAAGTATGAGTATCAATGGAACCGTTAATATAAAAATCTAAGATCATAAATTGTATTCATAGCTAGGGACACTGTCACCTGGCTGTTAATGATCCCTAAACTTAATTCAAAGTAAGGGACAATGTCGCCTGACCGTGGATGATCACCAAGAAATATAAAATTTCATTAGGCACTGTATAAAATTTCACATAGAATAGTGCTAATAAAAGGAATCTTGATTATATTAATTTCTACTAACTTTAAAGTCTCACATTTGGGGAGAGTAGCCATATTTGGACCACCGCTTTAAATGGACCACTGCAATTTCGCCGTTAATTACAGAAGGAAACGCTGTCCACCGCTCAAATCTTACTCATCAGAATGACGTCATTTACGATCCGAAGAAGTAACCGCCTTCCACGTGCTGTTTTCATACAATTTCTTAAACAACTAAAATTTACTGTTTTGATCTAATTTTTTCCTACTAAACGTAAGAGAATACTTTCAAACTAAAGAAAGTTGTTATGTTTTCACACACATATCTAAACTCATGTGTTTATTGCGCATATTTTTCACGCGGTTATGTTCGGTTTCGTTTTTGTTCTTTGTCTTGAGATTATTATTTTTTTCTAAATGGCGCAATTGCCTTAATTTGGACCATTTTGAGTTACTGAAATTGGACCAGATATACAATCATAAATTTGAAAAGTAAGTAATGAATTTCTTCGGCTGTATGCTGTGGACGCTATTTTTTTATTTTTTAATATTTTATAACGAATTACTATCTCTATGAAAGTTTTTCAATATTTTAATTTTACTGTTTTTTGTACATCTGGAATAATTTCGTTATACAGTTTAGGCCTATACAAACATAAAAAAATATCTTTTAAATATTTATGCAATAAATTTTGTTTGCAATTTTTCTTTTTATGTATTTATTTCCTTTGAATTTTTTATTCCTATGGAGCGTATAATTTACAAAGTTGAATTCAGACATTTTCCACCTGGGGGATTTTTGCGGAGATATTTGAGACTGATCCGAAAGAATACTGCCGCTACAAACCCCCAAAATATCCAAACAATCATAAAAAATGTTATATCTCTTGGTAAAACCACTTAAGTCAAAGTACAAACGAAGCCAAAAACAGCTGTGTTAACATATTAGCCATACAAAGTAAACCTTGAAATGAAAAAAATTAATAAAAATGAGAAAAAGAAAGCTCTCAAAGCACAAAAGCAATTGAAACATCAAGTTAAAAAAAAAAAAGGCTTAATTCAATTGGAAAGAAAAAGATGGAAGAACTACAGTCATAATGTAAAGAAAACTTCGGTTGAAAAAAAAAATGTAATGATTCAGAATCTAAACAGAAGAAACAAGACAGTGATTATTGGTTTTGCGTAATTTGTAAGAAAAATAAAACAGCAGAAATGATTCAGTGTTCAGATTTTCAAATATGGTTCCATTTTGTGTGCGTTCAAATAAAAAAGGAACAAAACAAATTCGTGTGTAAGCCTTGCATCACTTCTTACCTGATATTCGAGTAACTGGTAATTAGTTCCATAATTTCTATTCCTAATTATTTATAACTTTGATTTATATTTTAATGCATTTTGATTTAAAACAATTACTACTCTTATTTCCAGACATTTGATTTCTTTATATTTCGTTGCTTTTGTTTTGTTTGATTGTTTTATTAATCGCAAACTTTGCTTTCAAAAAAGTAGTTATATTCCCTGCTCATTAAAACAGCCTAATATTGTTTGGTCCAATTTAGGAGACTGGGTATCCAACTTAGGCAACCAGTCGCTGAATTTGGACCACTTTAGACATTTTTTTCAAATTAAAATAAAACTTAAGATTTTCAAAAAGTAATTATTCTAAAGATTTATTTAGTTAGTAGATGAAAAGATTGGCCACGGTTAGTGATATTTTGCAGATATTTAAAAAATGAAGTGAGTTATACTTGAAAGCAAGTAAAGTGGTGCAAATTTGGCTACTTCCCCCGAAATTTACCTTTTATCTGATTTTGTTGTCTAATATGCCTACAAAAAACATTTAATAAATGATAGACGGTTCAGTATAGTTACGTGCAGAAATAAGTTCAGTTAATGATGTCTCATATGAGTGCAACCACAGTAAATATTTTCATTTTGCAGGTGAATTTACTACTTTCTTTTGTCTACTTTCGTTATAAAATGACGCCATTACACTTTCGAGATTAGGGCAGCATTTATCGTGATAATTTTAAAACGTTTCAGTTTTAAATGATATTATTAAAAACCTATTATGGAAAACTTATAATTACGTGGATATAACGTAATTTTTGGAAATGATTTATTTCGTGTATTTCAAATACCTTTAAATAAATGGTGAAGTGGGTTTGGTTTCTTAACCTGCAGAAATCTATGATAGTGCATGTGTTTTCATATTCACACAATCACATTAAATTATTTTATTTTCACTCATGAAAATTATCTTTTTATTGTTATTTTCTCTACTGGAACAATTCCGCCATTTCAACTAGACACTCACTTCTTCTGACATTTGACTAAACAATCATTTAAATGCAGCCGTTTTAATCCTGAGAATTTTACGAATACCAAAACATTTCTTCTTTTAAATAAAAGGTCATTTTCACTGGTAATAGCATGCTTCTGATTAGTGAATTTTGATCAGTCAAATTGGATTTTACAAGAAAACTACAGCTTTACCCAGACTATGTAACAAAAGACCTTTACAGATTAACTTTTAAAATGTAGAATAATTTATTCATCAAGATTTTATTTTCCATCAATTATTCGAGAATCAATGGAGATCTTCATAGGCAGTGAGAATATATGCAATGATTCAGCCTCCATGGAGATCCCTAAAATTTGGAAAGACATACTCTGCAGAAAAATAAAACAAGAATATAAAATAATATAAGTTCACAAAGATCCAATTTTAATACTGAAGTTAATTCCATTATGCTTGAGTTCGCATGTATTTTGTTTACCAGTTTTCAATTTAAATTTTTTAAAAATATTTGCATCATTTTATCTCTTGTGAATGTTGCAGCCAAAGCCATGATACTTGACAAACTGAATAAAAAAAGTTTTTTTTTTTTTTTTTTTTTTTTTTTTTTTTTTTTTTTTTAACCATTTGGAAAAATGGTTATTGTTCTCGTCAGGATGGAAAATCAAAAGCATATCTGAAGGTTTTTATTGGTTTAATCCGCATTTTATTTGTTTTCTGATTGGTCTATATAGTAATCTGTATTTCCCTCTACTTTCAACAGAGATGGATACCTTCTGTTGCCACTATGACAAAAAAGTAATAAAAACTACAAACTCAGAAACAAATTGAGATACAGCTATCAAACAAATTGTATTTAAAAGTTCATTTTTTTCTCTATACGATGGTGTAAAAAGTAATATTGTGGAATGATTAGAAGTTTAAGAATGAAATTTCATTTAAAATGTCTCGTCAGATTTCTTGGAAATCTGACGATGCAAAATCCTTTTCCCGAACAGCCAATGAAATGCTTGGATAATACATAAGTTTCAGGTGGATAATACGTACGAGTCGCAGGCGATTTTTGTCGCTTGGAATTTTTACGTGTAATGACACTATTAATGTTCAATTCATGGCATACGTAATGTATGATAAACTCCGTGCGATTTTTTATGTCTTAAATTTTAGTCTTCGAAAAAATCATTTTCGAAATGGTCGTTGTAATTTGATAAATTGCTTTTTTTTTTTTTTTTTTTTTTTTTTTTTCTTTTGTAAATAAAGGGCAATAATACTCTAGCTAAATGCAAGGAGATTATTTTTTTTACCTCCTTGTTGGAATATAAAATTTAAAAACGCTACAATGGAAAAACTTATTTTTGTTATTTTTTCTACAGACGATTATTTATTTATTTATTTATTTATTTTATTTTATTTTATTTTATTTTATTTTATTTTATTTTTTTTTATTTTTTGCATTTTAAATGAATTTTTATCTCTTTTAGCAAATGTTAAGTTAGATTAAAGTGCACTTAAATGTTTCCTTCAGTTCACTCAAATAATAAGAATTGTAGAATTTTAAAACCCATTAGAATTATATACAAGTATCTCAGTTTTTAAGATATAACAACCAATTTGTCTACAACAAGGATTTTTTTTTCAGTTTAATTAAGTTTAGTAATAAAGTTCCTTAGGGATTTTTTAAATTAGTACATTCATTATGAATATTTAAATAGGAATAAAAATATAAACAAATAAAAACAATATCTTATCAAAATCTCATTTCTTATGTAAAAGTGTTTGAATATTATCTGCTTTCCTTTAAAGCGGTGTTTAATTAATACAGTTTACAGAAAATGGAATTAAAATAGTACAGGTATTTCATCTTCAACACTTTTGAAGTGAAAATAACAAACATCTTTTCAAATTATAATTCGATATTGTTCTTCTGTAACATCCATGAGTTATTTTCTGTTATTTTGTTATTTTCTCTACTGGAACAATTTATCCATTTCAACTAGACACTCACTTCTGGCATTTGACTAAATAATCATTTAAATGCAATCCCTTTAATTCTGAGAATTTTATGAATACAAATATATTTATTCTTTTAAATAAAAAGTCATTTTCACTTGTAACAGCATGTTTCTTATTAGTGAATTCTGATCAGGCAAATTGCATTTTGCCTTGCTTTGCCCAGACTGTATAGCAAAGAACCTTTACAGATTAATTTTAAAAAAAGTAAAATGATTTATCCATAAAGATTTTATTTGGCATCAATTATTCGAGAATCAATGGGAATCTGCTTACGCAGTGAGACTATATGGAACGATTCAGCCTCCATGCAGCTTCCTAAAATGTGGAAAGAGATACTCTGCAGAATATTGAAACAATAATATAAAATAATACAAGTTTGTAAATATCCAATTGTAATATTGCAGTTAATTTTATTATGCCAGTTCGCATGTATTTTGTTTACCAGTTTTCAATTTATTTATTTATTTTATTTATTTATTTATTTATTTATTTATTTTATTTTATTTATTTATTTATTTATTTATTTATTTTTTGCGAAAATATTTGCACCATTTTATCTCTTGAGAATGTTGCCGTCAGAGCAATAAAACATGCCGAACTGAATAAATAAATGTTTTTTTTTTTTTTTTTTTTCACCTTTTAAATGAATTTTTATAACTTTTAGCAAATGTTAAGTAAGATTAAAGTGCACTTAAATGTTTCCTTCGATTCACTCATATAATAAAAATTGTAGAATTTAATTGAGTTCACTAATAAGTTTTCTTAGGAATGTTTTTAATTAGTGCATTCATTATGAATTTTTAAATAGAAATAAAAATAGAAACAAATTAAAAAAAAAATATCCAATCAAAATCTCATTTCTTATGTAAAAATCATTGAATATTATTTGCCTTCCTTAAAAGCGGTGTTTAATTAATACAGTGTACAGAAAATTAAAATAAAATAATACATGTATTTCATCTTCAACACATTTGAAATGAAATTAACAAACATCTTTTCAAATTTTAAATGATATTTTTCTTCTGTAACATCCATGAGCAACGCCTTCCTTTTTTAATATTTAAACAACCCAATCTATCATAATATTTGAAAGCATATTTTGGAATCATGATTAATTATGTTAAGTTCAACATCACGTATGATGTTTATACTTATCTTGAAAGAAATTTCTCTGCTTATTAGTTAACAATAAAAGATAGTAACACACAAAGAATGCATAAAAATATACATGTAAAGGTTACTAAAACTTTATCTTTTCTATTAATAGCTTTATTTATTAATTCCGAAAATTTATTACTAAAAGTTAAATATCAAATTTTGTAAACATTTACATTAATTCTTCTTTGATGCTTTCTTTTAATGTTTCGTGAAATAAAATGAATTTCGATAGATGTTTTCTGTTTGAAGTAATACATTTTAGAAACTTATAATTAACAATTCTCATTTATTCATTTTTTATGAAATACTGATTATTAAAAAATAGCGCAAATTATAGTAAATTTACTTTAGTGTATTTGGCAGTCCTTTTCTTTATCATTTTGCAAGAAAATATTTTTGAATATAGGAAATTTTAGGAAATTTTATTAAAAAAAAAAAAAACAACGTATTTATTTTGAAAATATTCTTATTTTCTTATTTAAGGCGACAGATTACCTTTTCAACAATTTTCCTTATTTAAAAAAATACGGTTCAAAATATGGTTCATGAAATGCAGTGGTGAACTCAGTGCTTTTCAGTGTTCAAATATAAGAACATTTTGAAAAAATAATTCATTTAATATTTAATTAAAATTTTAGAAATTTTAAAAATTTAGAATTTTTTAAAATCACTACTATTTTTTTTAAATATTGATATATTTACGTAATTTTTTTAAGATTTTCAAATGTGTATTGCACAAGACTGCGATTGATTTTTATATACATCTAATATTACATTTAATATAATTTTTACTGATATATATAGCGTACGAGGGTGTATCGATAAGTTTTTGCCCTCGCACAGAAATGCTTGAGTGAAATTTATGAAATTGCTACATTGTATTAGTCCTTTTCTATATAGTCACCGTACACAGTAACATATTTCTACAAACGGAATTACTAAGAGAAGGGGAGGATGTAATCTATGCAATGCGATATTAGACCCAAATGGGGTCATTTTTCTAACTTTTGTCGACCCCCACATGTGACATCTTGTTGGAAAAACCTGTGACCACTTATTTATGCTATGCACTTCTTAAGCCCCTTCCCCCAAATTTGCCCCCCAATCGGACATGAATGATGGCTGCAAAAATTAGAAAATTACCCCGGAGGGCAAATTTAGGGTAAGGGCTCGGGAGGTACATAGCATGAATAAGTGGTCACAGGCCTTTCGAACAATATGTCACACGTGAGGGTTTGTAAAAATTAGAAAATTGCCCACCTTCGGGTCTACTATCTCGTATCCTGGAATTTTGAACTCGTATTAAGGGGTCAGAGACACAAAAAATTTCAAATTTTCAGTTTTTTTAATTGGATTAAAACTTTCTCTGTCGTTTTCTGCATAGCATGACGTTTAAATTATGTTTCTATCTTAATTAGAACAGGAAATATTAATTTATTTCGTTTTCATTTGTTTTCTAAATCGACCTTTCAAATTATGGTTTTCAAGGAAAAGACTTCTTGTGAAATTGCGTTTTTCTTCATGATGGGTTTTTTCACCATTACTCATATTTTAATTGTTATAAATCAAAAACCGTTACAGATAAATGGTTCAAACTTGGAACATGTCTTTTTCAATAGCTTTACTTTAATTTAGATTCAGCAAAAAAAAAAAAAAAAAAAAAAAAAAAAAAAAAAAAAAATGCATTACTTTAAAAAATATGATATATTTTTTAAAAGTTGCATCTTTTTTTTTCTAATTTTTATTTTTATTTTTTTTACTTTTTTTAATGAATATTTTTAAAAATTCTGAATCTAAATTAAAACATGTATGTTTCTGTTTATTTAAATGAAAAAAAATTGAAACTCTATAAGTCATGTTTCGAGATACAACAATTTTGAACTACCCCACGTTTTTAACAAAATTTAAATTTTAAATAAAAAAAATATATGAGAAGTTTTATGCGATTTTATTTACAAATGGTATGGTTAGCCATCACAAAAAATTCAAAATTTTAACTCAATAAATATATATATGTTACATTATTAGATCTAATTCCGCGATTTCCTTATCTTCCGAAAATGCTTCATATTTTAATTCTGAGTCCACAGGTGTCAAGGTTATTGCGAAACCGCTAGCTTATTCGAGTTGCAAGACTTAATGATAATTTTCGTCTGCGATATATTTTTTTTTTTTTTTTTTTTTTTTTTTTTTTTTTTTTTTACCACGAAAGTCAAATTTCATTTTGTAGCGACAGATTTGATTTTTTTATTTTATTATTTGAAGTAAAGGTAATTTACAATTGCGAATTAAGAAACACTAGTGTATTCAGCTATTTTTTTACTCCCTTTGCAAAAGATTTTTTTTTTATTTCGAAGATGATGATTTATTTTTTTTATATTTTTATTAGTTGAGATATTTATAGACATGAATTTATTATGTGATATAGGATTAACATTATATTACCCCTGGTCACCGTCCTGATATTCGATTATCTGGAACTTTGTATAAACCTAATTACTACTACGGAGCGATGGCTAATTATCTTGGTGGAAACTGCACTTTTTGAAAGATGTTCTAATAAAGTGCTTAGTTGATTATGAGTTGTTTCAATTTCTTCTGGGAAAACTTCACTGAACGATGCATTCCATAGTTTTCACTCGACAACTGCATTTCAGCAATTGGTTCTACTAACATAACAGATTCGAAGTATCTGTTCTGACCACTTCTTTTACGCCATTATCGCTGCATGTGATCCACAGCGACTATCGTGACAGCCAGTACGGCATTTTCAACGATAAAGCCAATCCAATGTTGCTAGAATGCAACATATATATATATTTTAAATGTGTCCCGGACCCCATTAATCAATAATAAAGACATCTTAGCAAATATTATTATAGAAACCATGCGCCTGTTTTAATCAGAAACATTTTTTTCCACAAACTCTTAAACGAATCCCTCTTCCTAACATTTTGCTTTCAATTTGTAACTAATGTTATTAGGTGCGTTCGTAATTATATAAATACGTAGCACGTTCAGTCCGTCTGTCCGTCCGTCTGTCTGTCTATCTGTCCGCATATAACAGAGAAACACTACCCAACCGAATGGTCTGAAAATTTAAATATATGATTGTTGCAAAATTTTGTCGAGCCATTTCAAATTTTATGAAAATCGGATGTATAGTTTAATTACAGGGACAGTCAAAAGTTTTTCTCCACATTACGGCCAATGGGAAAAATTATTGCAAGTGCATTTTAATGATGTTACAGCCTTCCGAATGGCCTGAAATTTTAAATATATAATTGTTGCAAAATTTGTCGAGCCATTTCAAATTTTATGAAAATCGGATGCATAGTTTAATGACAGGGACAGTCAAAAGTTTTCCGTTACAATAAGGCCAATGGGAAAAAATTATTGCAAGTGCATTTATTATTGATGTTAAAGCCTTGCGAATGGTCTGAAATTTTAAATTTATGATTGTTGCAAAATTTTGTCGAGCCATTTCAAATTTTATGAAAATCGGATGCATAGTTTAATTACAGGGACAGTCAAAAGTTTTTCTTTACATTACGGCCAACGGGAAAAGTTATAGAAAGTGCATTTTAATGATGTTACAGCCTTCCGAATGGCCTGGAATTTTAAATATATAATTGTTGCAAAATTTTGTCAAGCCCTTTCAAATTTTATGAAAATCGGATGTATAGTTTAATGACAGGGACAGTCAAAAGTTTTCCGTTGCATTACGGCCAATGGGAAAAAATTATTGCAAGTGCATTTATTGATGTTAAAGCCTTCCGAATGGTCTGAAATTTTAAATATATGATTTTTTCAAACTTTTGTCAAGCCATTTCAAATTTTATGAAAATCGGATGTCTAGTTTAATTACAGGGACAGTCAAAATTTTTCCGCTACATTACGGCGAATGGGAAAAAAATATTGCAAGTGCATTTATTGATGTTAAAGTTTTCCGAATGGTCTGAAACTTTAAATATATGATTTTTTCAAAATTTTGTGGAGCCATTTCAAATTTTATGAGAATCGGATGTATAGTATAATTACAGGGACAGTCAAAAGTTTTCCGTTACATAACGGGGAATGGTAAAAAAATAATGCAAGTACATTTTAAAGATGGTGGTATAGAGTATACACTTATGAAGTGCAAAAAAAAATATTCATTCAGTACAGTATGGGGTGCAAAAAATATTTATAAAACTAGCTATAGTACGAACGCACCTCATTTGCCATATTTGAAGAGCAATTTCCAAATTGTTTTAAAAATATATATTATTTTACCTTTTCTACTTACAAATAAGAATCCATTCGATATTATTGATAAACTTATTGGTACACCAACGTAAAATCATGAAATCTAACACATCTTCATATACTTTTAATTTTTCTTTTTAAATAACAAAAAAACTTAACGCTAATTCCATGCACAGA
This sequence comes from Maratus speciosus, assembly GCA_963932465.1. Taxonomy (NCBI): domain Eukaryota; kingdom Metazoa; phylum Arthropoda; class Arachnida; order Araneae; family Salticidae; genus Maratus; species Maratus speciosus. The sequence goes on along the minus strand of OZ010789.1, from coordinate 30,741,104 downwards.
TTTATCACATATATAAGTAGATAATAGGAATTCTGCTTTTTCAGAATTTAGTGTCGCCCCCGATGGAAAAAAATATATCTATATATAAATAGTGCAAAACATATTTCAATTTTAAGACTTAGAGAACACGCTTTTATTTTATGTAAAATGACGTCATTGGCATCCGTTTAAGAATTCTACATTTACGATGCACTCTTAAGCATCTACAGTAAAGTATGCATAGGACGTCACTATCGCGAAATAACACACAAATGTTGCAGAAAGAAACTCGACATTTTCATCAAAGGAACTCGACAAAAAAAGGGTTATCTAATGATCCATAGGCCTTCATTTGTTTGTAACATTAATATAGTTACTTAAAATTAAATATAGTTTATAATAGCTCCATGTTTTAACAGAAATCATTCGTTTAATATTTTTTTTCAAAATAGCACGTATTTCAATTACATTTTATTTCGCTTGTTATGAGAAAATGGCAACAAAAGTATATAATTACTATTTTACCACTATTTTACTTTACTTTCTACAGAAATGGCGTGCTTCTGTTGCCAATATTAAGCAAATGTCTCTTAAAGCTACAAAAAAAAATAATATTTCAACTATAAATTCAGCTGCAGTTTTCAAACAAATTGCATTTAAAAGTACATTTTTTTTCCAATACGACGGTATAAAAATTGGAAATGTGCGATGCTTAGAAAATAAAAAAAAATGCGTATAATATTTAATCGTACGATGATACATCTGCATTGTTTTACTTCTGGCGTCTGTAAGGTAACGTTATTTTTTGGAGACGACATAAAATAAGCTGGGAGAAAGAAATAGCATACCGGGGGCTAATAAAGAACATGTGCAAAAAAAGTTTAATCTCTATCTCAAATACAAAAAAGCCTTAACATTTTAAAAAATGAAAGTGAAGAAAATATACGCATGAAGAAAAAGGCATTTAAAGTTTTAATTTGTGTTGGTCATTGCGCTGGATGTATTAACTTAATTTACAATATTTTGCAATATAATTGCCGTATGGCAAAATATTCACAATTAAACAGGCTTTCATTTAATATTTAAAAGTTAAAATCGATTTTTTGATTAATTTTGAGGTAAACCTTTATTTAAATATGCATTAATTAATAAGAATTTGGGAGCATCTGAATAAAAAATAATTAATAATTTAGAACTTCTTTCTTGCTTTAAATTGAAATTGTAAAAAATCACCATAAAATAAAAACAATACATAGGACGCGTTTCGAGCTAAAAATATTAACAGCTCGTCATCAGCACCAGTATACACGTGTCTGCCTAATACATCCTAACCAGCCCCACCTATCGGTCGATTTACACAAACAATTAACCAGCACTAATTAATATCAAAATATAACTGAATCTTTTTTTTTTTTTTTTTAATTTCGTGCATTAGTTTTTGAGATAGAGCTTCTCCCAAATTTGTGTTACATACAGACAGAATGGCAGACATACCTTTTCTAAAAGCAGTCTAATCATGTTTAGGGCGTTCTAAAACATATAAATGCATCGAAAACTGGAATTAGAATTCTTTGACGAATCCAATACTTTGTTTTTGTAAAAATGAAAGAAAATAAAGATTTCTCGGTATTTTATTGTGAATTGCTACAGTGATTTCATGTGCAATGTCACCTTTTCAAGCTAAAGACATCCGGCAAATTCCATATTTCTTCGAGTAAAATTCGTTTTTGCAAGGCCAATGCTCATTTATCCAAAGACAAAGCCGTTTTGTTTATCTGCAATCTTTTCTGCAGTTTCTTACAGTGAATTACGGCACTGTTTATAATACCGGGTTGTTTTAGAAATAATGAAATTAGCGTAACAAATTAGATTTAGAATGTACTTGGCGGAATACAATATGACAGGGTCGGCGAACCTATGGCCACTTTCGTGCATTATTCTTTAGCGTGCCACTTTCGGCACGCCAAAGAATAATTTTGGCACGGCTTGGCGTTAGTTACGTCTCTAAATGAGGATACACCGATTTTACACAAAATACGCGAACTTAGACAATCTGATTAGATTCTAAATGCGATTAATTGCAAATTGAAGAATTTTAATCTTATTCAATATGGTTTCGAAAATTTATCAAAGAAAATATTTGAAAACTATCAAGAAGGAAACATTACTGCCGATGGTAAATTATAGCAACTTGGAATTTAATTTCAGAACTATTTAAATAAACTGCCTTTTTTCAATTTTAATAATATCTTCTACTACAACCCTTGGCACAAAGTTTCCGATCATTACACCAACACTACCATTTTTTGTAAAAAGGGTTAATTATTCTTACAGCATAAAAATTAAACGATTATTAGCGATAATACATTTGTATTATACATAATGAACAACAATATGCAATAAAGCAAAATCGTTATACATGAATTTAGAAACGGAAAAATGGTGATTGAAATTTAAACACCAAAGAAATAATTATCCAATCACGCTTTGATTTGGAAAAAAATAACCGATCGCTGGAATCAGTATTTAGTAAATCCAGCTTTAGCTCGGATGACAGCTGAAATTCTTCGTGGAATGGACTCAATAAGCATTTACACTCATTGGGAGCAATTTCACACCAGCATTCCCTTATAGCTTTACGTAGTTCTTTGGCGTTTGTGATCCTTCGAAAATCGATTTTTCTTTTTAATATATTCCACAGATTTTCGATGTGATTAATCCCATCTTAAGATCCGGACTACTGGGCGGCCAGGTCTTGGTTTTAATTGGGTTACTACCGACATATTGTAGAAATTTCTTCACTGATTTGGTGCGATGGGGAGCTGCGTTGTCATCTTGAAATGAGAAGTCAATTTGATCCCCGAACTTTTGATCGATGCTGGGAATAAAAAAATTCTCTAAAATGTCAATGTAAACTTCAGAGTGTACTGTACGTAACACAATACACAACTTGCCGACGCCTTGCAATGTCATACAACTCCAAACTGTAAATGCAGGTCAAACTTTAGTCTTCGTATTGACACATTTATCATTGAACTTTTCACCAAATCTCCTCCAAACAAATGTTCCACAGTCATCACCTGTTCTGAGAGATATGCGAGATCCATCGCTAAAAATAACTTTATTCCATTTATCAAGTGGCCAGTGTACATATTTTTTACACCATTGCAAGCGTTCTTTTCTATGCTTCTTTGTCAAGTAAGGTTTCATTTTAGCTTTACAGAATTTAAATCCTGCTGCATTTAGACCATTACGTACGGTGCGGTCACATACCTTTACGTTATACTTAGACCATTCGGCACTGAGTTGTTTTGAGGTTGCACGCCGCTTTTTTTTCACTATTTCCATAAGTTTTCTGTCATCTCTAGGCGTTGTCATTCGTGGACGTCCATTTCGAGATACATTTTCCACGCTGTTAGTCAACTGATATTTATTCCAAATATCGCATACCGTACTTTGAGCACAATCTAATAAAGCAGCCACTTTCCTTTGTGAATTTTCCTCTTGCAACAATTTAATCATGCGGATGTTTATGTCGCGAGACAGCTTTTTCCCACGAACCATTATCCAGCATTTCAGAGCTGATTTTGATCTCGCAGCTCGAAGATTTCTTCTTTTAAATAGGATTTAGATATTGTACGCATGCGCAGCCACTCTTATCTGTCTCCAATATGCAAATTTAAAACTTGTTTCCTCAGTGATCGATTACTATTTTCCAACTTCCGTCTTGATCGGATATTTTTTTCTCAAAAGAAAACTTTTTCGCCTGAAGTATAATTATAAATTATATGATTGTTATATTGAATTCACTTTTCATTTATATTTTAATACGTGTTCTTTTATTTGGCATATTGTAAAATGCTCATGAATCGCAAAATATATGCTTCGAAATGGAAAAATGATAAACCTGATAACACTGATCGGAGACTTTTTGCCAAGGGTTGTATTTATATCTGTCATTTTCGCAAATTCATTATTTTCACAAATTTAGAATATAAAAATTATAATAAAGAGTGGTTGCCATATAAATTAATTTAGTTTGCATTCTGTTGAAATTAACTGAACATAAACATATTAATTATTTTTCATCCAAGATCAATTAGTCAGATTATGTTTTTAATTAGTTTCTATAATATAATTGTTTCTATACTTATTGCAGTGTAATACTTACGTGCATGTTACTCATTTTAGAAAATGTCCTAATAAGTAATTTTCAAGTAATTTTGATTCATTATATTTTAATCCTCTAAATTTGTTTTTTAGTTGGCACGTCAAGGTCAAGCAAAATATTTTTTGGGAAAAAAAGGGCACGCGACTATAAAAAGGTTCGCCAACCCTGCAATATGAATAAAAAAAAATATTTTAGCACCGGAAATCTTATCTTATACCAGAATACTTTCGATAGCTTTCAGAGTAACGTCATCTGTGCAAAGAATAAGGGGCCATCCACAAATGATATCACGTTTGGAGGGGAGAGGGGGGTTCGTGAAATTGTGACAGCTTGTGACAAAGGGTTGGGATAGAGTAAGAATAAATGTGACATTACATATTTTGGTTAAAATAAAAGCATTTAAAATCAGCAGATTAAATTTTGAAGTTATTTTAAAATTAAAGGATTTTGTACTCATAAAGTAAGGATAAGATTATAAAGCCAAACATATTAAATAAAGTTTCCAATTCCAAAATACTACTGTTTTCAATTGCTCTTTCATATTAATATTTGATTACTATTGTATATTAATTATGTTTTTTGTCGCAAACTTTAATCTTATATTATACAAAATAAATACACGAATCATTTTTATAGTTATGCTCACAAATGTCATTAATACGCATATTTAAAGTTTAAAAATAAAACTTTAAATAAAATCTATTACGCTGTGCTTTGTTTCTGAGCTGCAAGTGTATATGTTTATGTAATATAGCATGACATGTGACAAGAGGTGTGGGGGGGGGGGGGGGGGGGGTAAGGTAAAGTGTGACACTTCGTGACAAAGGGGGGGGGGGTGTCAAAAATATATTAGTTGCATAAATAGTTGCATGATTAAAACTGCTATATAAAAAGAAACGGCAGTTAAAATGACATTGTTTTAATTTTATTACACAATTCAGCTTTAAATATCCACTTTTACATGATTCACATTTTTTAAAATATAAAAGTTAGATACAGTTTTGACTGTATTTACTCTACTGGAATTCGAAGATAAGAAACTGCAGAAAACCTGCCTCTAGAAGACGTATATTACCAAACGTAACGTAACGTAGAGAGAGAATGTATTGATGTTATTAGATCCACACATAGCACCAAGCTGAGAAACCCGGAGTAAAAGAACTAACAAATGAAAGTGAATAACCCGAACATTCTTTAAGTTAAATGGTCAATCTCTGCAATCATTATAATTATCTTTTTTTTAGTAGTGTGGTGATTAGAGAGCATTTTAATTTATGATCGTAATGGCCGCATTTTCCTCTCAAATTCTACATGATGTACTAAAGAGTTGCTTCTGAATTGCCCGAATTTCATCTAAAGCATCATATAATATAATAGCGCAATGGCGTCCGATGCGTATTCAGAAAATGCGGAAGGACTTTCCAGGTGAAGGTCCATATTAATTTAAAATACAGGGTCGAATTCTACATTTCGTTTGATTGAAGGTTTATTTAAAAAATGGACCAGCGCAGGGAGCTCAGCCTGACAGTATTGGACAAAGTAGACAAAGCAAAGAAAGTGAATTGAAAAGAAAACTTCATGGTGAACAAATGCGTTTTTAAAAGTTAGTTCAGAATCAGCATCTTTTGTAAAAGTGGGTTATGCAGTTGCAAACATATTAGCAAAGAAAAAGGAAATCATATTCAGATGGTGAATTTGTTAAGGAATGTTTGGAAAGTGTGATGGAAATAATATGTCAAGAAAGAAAAAAATATGTGGAAAAAGTACATTTATCTCGATAACCAATATGTAGGCGTGTGGGGAAAATTGGAAACACCATAGAGAACATCTTGAGAAATTGATCATCAAAATTCAAATTTTACTCCCCTGCACTCGATGAAAGACTAGTTGTTATCTACATGCCCTAGTACAAATTTTTATCCATGATGCTGATGAAGCTTTTAACGTAAAAGAAGAATTAGCAGCGCAATTATCACTCAAAGGAACTACAAAATCAAGAGATTTGTTAGAAGCAGTTCAAACAACCCCAAACCGATTCGCACTGAAATTCTATAATTTCTCGTGTATTCTATAATTTGTCAACAGTCAGATTAATTAAAGATGAAGCTTGCAAAGTATGTAATACATCGATGATTAATTTTCGCTGCATCAACACTTCATCAACACAGTGTTTGTGTTCTAAATCACAAGATGGACACGTTATGAAAGTGGATATCAAAGCAGTGAAATTTTATTAATTCACGAGGTTTGAATCATCGTCAATTTCAAGAATTTTTGAAATCCTCATATTCATAATTTTCATGTGCATATATTATAAACTAATTGTGCCCAAAGTGCAAGGCACAGATTACTGCAATATAATAAAAAATCTGTTCGTATTTTTTTTTATTATTGTGCTTGGATTCAGTAAATACATTTTCATAAAAGTTAGGGCTCCGCCTCATGTTTTCTAACGCTCGCTCTTCCTTGTGAATTGCTACTCAATTCACATTGGGATCGTCACATTTTGAGCAACTCTAGCAAGAATATGTACTATCCTAAACATTTTAACATATAAAATTTGCAATTTTTCTTTTAAATGTAAAAAAGAGTAATTGAAAACTTTTTTGAAAACACAATTAAAATACATTGGTGCTATTAATGAGTATAGGTCATAAATTTAATATTATGGACTTTTGAATTTTTTTGAAATGTAAAATATTTAACTGAAACATTAGTTTAAAAATACAATTAATTTAAAATTTCTTTGAAAACACAATAAAAAAATATCTTTAGTTGGTATACAACTGTATTTTTATTTCCTGGCATTCAATTCTTAAAAGGATCATAGACGCATTCAGCCCTTCTCTGTTCATTGCGCTTATAATATTGTACATGTACAGCACGGTTTAAATTCATTAAAAAAAAAACACTACGTGGTCTCAAGATAGTTCAATATAAATCAACAATCATCAACATATATAATTTGATATCGAATTTTGATCGTCTTTTTAGACGATCAAACGTAAAAAATACAATATCAATCAGGCGCTTTGCAAGTTAACAAAACGTAAAATTTTCTGCTGTGTCTAAAAGAGCCTATTGACGAAAAAGCTGATTTTATAAATGCATCACGTGACCGCAAAACAATTCCATGACCATTTCTATTCATATATCGGCCAAAAGATCGTGGTGTGTATAAAACGCTCCTGCTCTGAATTTTATTTTGCTGAATGGATATTGTGGATATAAAATGAACTACTGAGAATCGTCTCAACGGGAACTACTGTTGTTGCCAAACAGCCAGCAACAAATTTAACCTTATTTTCGCGCCACATATAAGAAATACAGTAATCCCTTAATATTCGCGAGTTTTGATTATTCGCGAAATAAAAAATGAAGAACATTTCAACATTCGCAAATACTGAACTTGGTTATTCGCGGATTTTGTTTTATAAAGAATATATTTTTACAAAGTAAACTCGCTTTGTTTTACCAATTTCATAAATTTTTTGACACTGAACAACTGCATCGTACTGTATAGCCTAAGTTAAGAGAATTTAAATCCTTGTATTGAGGCAAAATATAGATCAGTTACTCCGAGAAAACCGAAACACGACAATAAAAAAAATCCTTGCAAATGAAAAACGTTCTGCAAAAATTGTATGGGAAATTTTAAAGCTTCAACAACAACTTGTTGAGAAAGTAATAGAATGAGATCTTTAACTGGTAAGGAGTCTTAAATTTAAAAGAGAAATCGAGACAGCAACTTTTCATTATATGGAAATTCATAAACTAAAGACCTGTTCTTCCAAACAATCATGTATCAATAAATTTTTTCAGCCATAAATTAGCAACTAAACTTGGTACAATATGTTTATAATTATTCAAATTTATTTAACCCTTAAATGCCTGATCTTTCAAAAAATAATTTTAATAATGTTTTTCGGCTCTCATTTTTTATATAAATCATGGGAAAAATGCTTAAAAAATCATATTTTGTTTTAAGTATGGTTTACGGCTAAAAAATTGTTTGTTACTAATCGGCAATTCTGGTCTTTAATTGAAAAAAATAATTTTCTTCCATAAAATTCTATAACATTAAACACACAAGAATTTTAGGAACTATGATAAGAAATAAATTTTACTTGCTCACTGCAGACCAAAATAGGGTATTTCGCAAGCTTCCAAACAAAACAAAAAGAACAAGTAGCAGCAATTCAAAAAATAAACCTATCTTTATTCGTAAACAGAACAAGTGTTACCCTCTACATGTTGAAAATCAATTTAATAACATTTTCAGAATGTATTTTATTAGGAACATTAGACATTATAGCTTCAAAATTATTCTAATAGTATTTTAGAAGCCTAAATTGGGTATGTTGCCAAACAGCAACACCCGGCATTTAAGGGTTAAAGCATGTACTTTTTAATGCTTAATAAATATATTTTTTCGTTTTAATTGCTTTTTTTCATTTAAAAAAAATTACAAAAACTAACCCCCTTTTTTATGCACAGGAAAATAGTCTCAACATTCGAGATTTTGACATTCACGGAGATTCCCTTGAGCCTATCCTTTGCGAATGATAAGGGATTGCTCTAAACATAAAAAATGGATATTTTCATGTATTATGAAACATATTTAAATATTCAATACATACATTTCAGCATATTTGACATATAATTAACATAAAAATTACAATTTAAATTTCTAAATATTGAAAAAAGTTTTGTTGATAACCTTTTGTCTTTTACAAAAACGGCCGTTTGACCTTCTGAATAAAAGATTTATTGTATCATATTTTGAACTGAAGTATCCTCTATGTTTATTTTATCATATTTTTGAACTCAATTATCCTCTATGTTTATTTTATCATATTTTTTAACTCAAGTGTCCTCTATGTTTATTTTATCATATTTTTGAACTCAAGTAGCCTCTATGTTTTATAGTTCGTTGAATGAAAATATTGCTTTATTTACTTTCTGTTCTATTTAAAAATCAAACCAATGTATGCATTTAGTGCTTTAAACATTTGATGCTCTTTTTTACGTAATATTGCATTTCCTAATTTTTTAAAAATTTTTGGTATAAAATACGTTTTGCTACTAAAACTTCATTAATAAAATTATATGAGGGGGGAGAATTTAGTTTTATCCTCCTTCTTTTTACTCTATATTTTCCCATGAGAAATTACTTATTTCCTAGATTAAATTTGATAAATAATGTTTAATGTATTATGATTTTTTTTTCTTTTTGAAAAACATTAACAGGGATGAAGCAAAACTCTTGTTCAATTTATGTATATTTTTCTTTATTTTAAACATATTAAAGGAAATAGCTTATTTTGGCAGTGAAATATAATATTTTATTTATTTTTAGGATTTCGTACTTAAAAAATACAGACGGAACCATTATAAGATCAGTCCTGTGCCTGCCTGTCTGTCACAACCATCTTATTCGTGAACTATGGAACGTGCAAAGTTCAGATTGGCTGAAGTAATATAGGCTATTAACCCACATATTAATAGATTGTTAACCATTCAGAAATACGTTTAGGAAAAATGTAGAGGGTTTTTTTAAGTTATCTGAAAAAAAAAAAAAAATATCGTGTAGGGTACCGTGGGAAAGTGTTCGTAACGCCGAATTTTTCTATTAATTTTACGTATTATATTTTCAGATATCGTCGAAAATGTACAGGAAAAATCTCCTCCCCTCCCCCCACTCTATTTCCGAATCTACTGAAACTGAAATTATGAAAAAAATTGGTAAGGTATAAGTTAATTTACACATTGCACAAAAATTACCTTACTTCAGATAGGATTTAAGAAAATCGCATTTTTTCCGTTACACACAAATTTCAATTTGCGGACATTGAACGAAGGGTATAGGAGAGCTGGTGGTAACTATCGTAGCTGAAGTATAGTAGGATTGTTGAAAATGATTTTCTAAAAAATTGTCGGTAATTAGCCGAGAAGCCTATATAACAACTTTCAATGATATGTTTGTGTAACGCAATGTTCAGTAGCAGTATAAAAGCAATAAACGTCAAACTGTTGAAAACAGCCTAATTTAATTAGAATTAATCATATAATTACTATGCTATACGCGACTAGTTTGAATTGATTGGCTCTCTCAATACGCCAGCCGTGTCTTTAAAGGTCAATTAAAACATATCTGGAGAAAGGCGGCAGAGACCCCAGCGTTGCAACTTTGCTACCTCCTTTCGAAGCGCGCTTAGCACAATGCCAAGTTTAAACTTTGAACAAGAGTTTTGTCTTAGGTACATTTTAAAAGAAAAAATTACTACTAAGCCGAATTTGGATTTGTAAAAGGCCAAATGAAGTTTAAATATGCACTACTTTTATTGTCAGCACCGAATTAAGTTCAGCGTAAATATTTTTCTTTTGCAATAATACTGTTACTAATTAATATCTTTATTGTACGGAACCCTCTGTACACGAGTAATACTCGCACTTGACCGTTTATTTATTTTCAATTTCGGATTGCACAGATAGCATTTTCATTGAATGCCATCCTAATTATCAATAAAACATACATTTATACGAATTAAAAAAAATCCCATTTTAACAAATAATGGCGGTAACATTAATGATAAGGTTTTAAAAAACATGCAAAAATATATAATAAATTGTCTAATATATATATATGTGTGTGTATATATATATACACTTATGTTTGTGAAAATTGCAATGCCATGAAGGAATGACGCGAGTGAGATGAAACTTTCAGAGAACGCAAAGTATAGTATGCAAATGACTCTAATTTCAGTCTCACCACGCATGCGTAGGCTGAACAGCGCCCTCTGGTCTTCTGCTGAAACCGTATAAATAAATGGCTGTAGCGGGACATTGAGAATTGTCTGTGGTTATTTGCTAATGGTAAACGCTAGGTAAAACGTAACTATGCCTCTTCGATGAAAGAAGGTGGCATTTCAACAACTGGCGGAGTTTGAATGGGGTAGAATCATCTGCTCTCGTGAAGAAGGATTTTCTTATCACGCAATAGCTGCTCATGTACAAATTGACAGCAGCAGAGTGGTGCGAGTTCGGAAGCAGTGGACCGACGAGGATCGGACAACTCGGAAATATCGGAGCGGACCTCGAACAGTGATGCCAACGAGCGATGATAGTCACGTGGTTCGCATGGCGCTGACGGACCGTACATCTTTATCTATACAGTTGGTAGCACACTGATCAACCGTTACAAGTGTATTACTGTCTGTATCGTCAATTCGTCGACGTCTGCTGCAAAGTGGGCTGCATGCAAGACTTCCTTTATACGGGATCCCCATCCCGCAAAACCATCTACGCCTGCGGTTGCAATGCACTCATGAACATAGAGACTGGAATGCAGATTGGCATCAAGTTGTTTTATCTGAGGAATCCCGCTTTAATTTGTCGTCCAATCATGGCCGCACTCGTGTTAAACGCTATGCAGGTGAACGCTACCTTCCGGTGTGCATTATCGAACGTCATAGTGGACGAATACCGAAAGTTATGGTCTGGGATGCGATTGCGCATCGTGAACGATCGTACCTTCTACGAATTGTAGGTAATTTGAACAGCAACAGATGCATCAGTGAAGTACTGGAGCGTTCCTTTCCTTCAAGGCATTCCTGGAGCTATCTTTCAACAGGGTATTGCCCGTCCACATGTTGCAAGGAATGTTTAAAACTTCTGTCAGCAGAACACATACAGCTTTTGCGGTGGCCTGCGTATTCGCCGGATATGTCGCCCATTGAACATGTGGAGTTTTGTTGATCGGCGTTATCTTCCTTCTACAGCTTCTACAGATGAAATTTGGGTACACATACAAAGACTATGGAATGCTCTTCCCCAGGCGGACATTCAAAATCTGTTTGACTCCATGCCACGTCGTATAGCACCACTTATTGTATCGCATGGTGTGTAAACCAAATACCGATTTCGGGAGTTTATTTTTATATATTTATTTTATTTTATTTTATTTTATTTTATTTTATTTTATTTTACTTTTTTGATTTGAAAAGGTAATCATTTAATTGTACTAATATCAGTCTATTTTGTATTAAATTTAATTTAATTATGATAATTCCTTCATGGTGTTGCAAGTTTTACAAACATGAGTGTATATGCTGAAACTGAAACAGTTTGAAACAATTCTTTCTCGGTAAAGACGAAAAATAATTATTTTTTATATTCCTTTAAAACATACTTAAAATTTTATTATTTTGCTTTCCAACGTCCGTATTATTTATAAAAGCGATCATTTATTCTTTTTTGTATAAAAGTTATTGTAATATACATTCACATTGAAATATCACCTAATTACATTTCATGTAAATCAATCTTTTGCCCGATATACGTTATTTTATATTAAAAATGAATCTATATATATTTTTTTATTTCATACAACTTTATGTAATTTAGCTTACTTAGTACTTGTTCAAGTGTATCATAAATAACAATATTGAAATTGCTATATGTAATGAAATATGACATAATAAAATTACATACACGGCGAAAATAGTTTTATAAACTCGAATTTTCCTTGGTAAAATTAATGATTTCCTAGATTCAATCCGATAATCCCCGGAAACCTGGAAAATATCAGACACTAGAAAATTTTATTAGTTCTTAAAATAAGATTATTTTCATTTTCAATTACATTAATTGTGTAGGGATATATTATTTTAACGAAATGATTTTTTTCAATGAAAATAAAATTAAGTGGGACTGATACATTTTATCTATAGAATTTTTTATTTTTGATTAAAACTGACGTTCAGATAGGCGTCAGAACGATTTGAAATTAATTATTTTTTAAAAAAATATGATATTTTATTTTACTATAAATGGTTACTATAAATGTGTATGTGTTTGTGTTTAAACTGATAAAAACAGCTTGAAACAATTGTAACTGAATAAAAATAATTAAGAATTATTTTTTAGATCACTTTAAAAAATATGTTACAAATTTTATTACTTTCTTTTTGACCTTCCTTATTATTTTTGGAAAATATCATCTATTCCTTTTTGTCTAAAATATATTGTAATATACATTCACATTAAAATATCGCCTAAGTTTAGCTTTTCATTAAATTCAAGCTTTTTGCTCCATTTATGTAATTTCATATTCACCATGACTATCTATATATATGTTTTTATTTCATATGACTTTGTGTAACTTACCTTATATGGTACTTGTTCACACATTTGTTGTGTATCACAAATAACAATATTGAAATTGCTATATGTAATGAAAAATGACATAATAAAATTAAACCCACGGGAAAGTAGTTTTATCAGCTCAAAATTTCCCTGATAAAATTAATGCTTTCCCAGATTCAATCCGATAATCTCAGGGAAACTGGAAAATGTCAGACATAAGAAAATTTTATTAGTTCTTAAAACGAGATTATTTTCATTTTTAATTATATAAATTGTTTAGTGATATTTTATTTTAATGAAATGTTTGCTTTTTCTTTGGAAATAAAGTTAATTTGTATTGAAATTTTTATACAGTGAATTTATATCGTTTCTTATTTTTGACTAAAGTTTACAAATGTGATAGGCGACAGAACAATTTTAAGTTAGTTATTTTTGTTAAAAATATAATAGTATTTTATTTTAGGATAAATCGCGGAAATATGAATTTGCGTAACTGGACTCTCTAATATGAGTAGATAAAATATTTTTAAAGATTGGAATAATAATTTATTATGGTTATTTTGTCTTGTTTAAACAAATAATGAGATTAAAGGGTCTCAAGACTCTTAAAATTTGAAAAAATGAAAAAAGACCATATTCGACATTTAGTATCTTAAAATGCGTATGATTTAAAAACAGAATTTTAATTGGGATGAAAGATATAACTATGTTCTTTCATTTCACGGATTTAAAAATTTGCACGATGCAGAATTACTATTTACAGGGGGTTCTAAACTTTTAGATATTCGTCGAGAAGAAAATTGATGTAACAGCTTACGCGCGGGATTACAAAATACATTTTGCAACTGGAATGACATTTTTTATGCCTAATTATATTTCAGATTATAATAATTACCCTAAATCTAAATAAATTTGCATTTAAAGCATTTTCCTATTTATAATACAAATTTGTATTTAGCTAAGGCAGAATTCTAAAATTTTCAGCAGTATAATCACCTAAAATATATATATATATATATATTTTAACAATAAAAATAAAATTTTAGGTTCCGCTTATACAGACTAACATGAAACATATGTTTTAAAAATTTCATGAAAAAATATTCAGAAGTTTCTGAGATATCCTGCGCACTATACCCAAAAACTTCATTTGAAGAAAAATAACAACAAAGTTTCAGAATCTCGCTTCAGCTATTGAGGGGGAATAATTCTAAAAGCCATAACTTCTGTTCTAATGGTAATTTCAAGGAAATAAGTATATCAAAATGTTCAAAAAAGATAGCAGTTTAATACCTGAAATAAAAATTGCGAAAATTTTGAAGTTTTAATTGTCCTGAGACCCCTTAACTGCAATAAACAGTTTATAATCAAAGCACAGGAATATATATAGTAACTGTTCAAGTGTATTTTTTAATTAAAAGAAATTATATCAGTTTCAAATCAGTCTGGATAAAGAATGCTAAATTTTTATATCCTACTGAATATATTATTAAAATATTTAGCATTAGAATGCCTTCATTTTGAAATTTCCTTTTAAAAGAAAAACATTCAATAGTACTTTTAATAAACGGTCAAGTGCGAGCATTACTCGCGTACACATTGTTCCGTAGAATAAATATATGAATTTGTATTTGTATTATAAAGAAAAAAGTTGCTAAAAGAATACTAAGACTCTATTCGTATAACTCTTTTTTTTTTAATACTATCCTAATCTGCTCATGATGAACTTAATTCGGTACTGACAATAAAAACAGTGCATAGTTGAACTTCATTTGGCATTTCATGAAACTAAATTCAGCGTAGTAATAACCTTTATTTCTACAGTGTAGCTAAAACAAAACCTTTGTCCAAAGTTTAAATTTGGCATTGTACTAAGCGCGCTTCGAATTGAGGTCTCAAAGTTGCAACGCCGCCTTGGTCAGTGCCGCGTTTTTCCAGATAGGTGTTTAATTATCTTTTAAAGTCTCTCGAGGCGTACTGAGAGATACAATTAATGCAAACTATCGCGAATCTCACAGTATTTATGCGATTCATTCTAATTAAATATTTCGAGGGCGATGCCCTTAAAAAACGGACACCTAATTTTAATTCCAAAACAGACAAACGGCACAAAGAATATTTAACCCTTTCAGGGGCAGAGAAATTCTGTTCGTAAACTGATAAAATAATTGACTGACACCAGAATATTCAAACGAATTTCTTACTAAATAACAAAATGCTATTTTGCACTTTAATTACAAATCAACTTTTTATTAAAATATTCTTGGTGCCAGTAGTCAGTTTTGGAATTAAAATTAGGTGGCTAGACCCTCTAGCCACCGCCCCTGAAAGGGTTAATTAAAATTTTCCTTTTATCATGTACGTGAAAATAAGCAAGTTCGCATTTCCTAATAAATTCGTTTATAAATTCTGGTGTCAATTCATTATTTCATAAATTTATAAAAAGAATTACTCCGTGCCGGAAAGGATTAAGTGGTCGCAGGACTCTTAAAGCTTCAAACTTTAAGAAATTTTAATTTTTTTAGATGTTAAACTCCTATCTTTTCTGAATATTTTGCTGTAATTGTTTCCTTGAAATTGTCATTAGAACAGAAGATTTTGCTTTTAGAATTATACGCGCTCAATAGCTGAAGCGGCGTTTCCGAAACTTTAAAGTCATTATTTTCCAAATGGCGTTTTTTCTGGCATAACACGCAGGATACCTCAAAAACTTCTGAATATTTTTTCAGGAAATTTTCAAAACATGTATTTCATGTTAGTCTGTATAAACTGAACCTAAAATGTCCTTTTTATTGTTCAAAAAAAAATTTTTTTAGGTCATTTTACTGTTGAAATTTTCAAAATTTTGTTTTAGCTAAATGCAACATTGCATTAAAAATATAAAAATGCTTTAAATACAAATTTATTTAAGTTCAGGGAAATTATTACAATCTGAAGTAAGCACCAAAATTTTCATTCAAGTTGCAATATTTATTTTGTAATCCTGCGCGTAAACTCTTATGCCAATTTTTTGTTCGACGAATGTCTTAACAGTTTCGAGCCCCCTATAAATATTAATTCTGTATCTTGCAATTTTTTAAATACATGAAACAAAAGAACATACTTATATCTTTCATCCCAATTAGAATTGTGTTTTAAAATCATATACATTTTAAGACATTAAATGTTGAAAATGGTCTTTTTTTCATTTTTTCCACTTTTTAGAGTCCCAAGACCCCTTAAATTAGTATGTTTTAACCATTTGATGTTTATTGCTTTTATACTGTTACTGGACATTACATTACACATATATATCATTAAAAGTTGTCATGCCCTTGTGTATGTCCAAACTGACCGTACGTTTAAGGGTTAATATCTCGGCTAATTACCGATGAATTTTTTCGAAAATCATTATCAACAATGCTTTTATTCTTCTGCAACGATAGGTATGTTCAGCGATGCTCAACAATTTTTCTGACTGCCCGTAAATTGAAATTTGTGTATAATAGAAAAATCCTAATTACTCAAAAACTATGTGATCTAGGGTAATCGCTATAATTTTCCGGCAAGGTTTATATTAACGTCTAGTACCTCTAATTTTTTCATAATTTTAGTTTCATTAGATTCGGAATTAGATGGGGGGCATATTTTTGCGCTACATATTCAACATTATCTTTGAAAATATAATACCTAAATTTAAAAGGAATGTATTTTTGAGTGCAGCGTTACAAAAGCTTTCACAGGATACCCCACATGATATACAAAGAAAAGATTTTTTTTCAAGTAGCATAATTAGCCCCTCTACTTTTTTACTAAACATATTTATGAATGTTTATTAAACTGAAAATATGTAGGTCAATGGTCTTTATTACTTCCCCGAATTTGAACTTTCCACGTTCCATAGTTTACGAGTAAAATGGCTGTGACAGACAGACGGACAGACACAGGAGTGATCTTATAATGGTTCCGTTTTTACTTTTTAAGTACGGAACCCTAAAAATAAACTTTATTTACAAATATTTTCATATAAAAAATTGTATAAATTTTACATTGCAGAAAGCCTGTTGTCACATATTTCTTTATTATATATTAGCAATAAAAATATAGATAAGTATATTACTGCATACATTTTATTCAGTTTAGTTAATAGCATTTGTGTGTATCGCAAGTTATGATGATGAAATTGCTATAGATAATGAAAACCCGTTAATGAAATTATCTGAAAGTGAAAAATATCGATAATTTTTTTCTGAATTCTTGTTGATAAATGAATCATTTTCTACAGTAGGTTCGATTACTCGATAATTCAATGGAATCTGGATAATATGAGGTAAAAGTAAATATGATTATTTTTAAGCCCCGTTCAGATTATATATATCGTTTTTCATATTGGAAAATTTACAAATTATGACTGTAAAAGTATTTCAAATAATTAATTTAGATCATAAATGGAATATTTATTTACTTGCGAATTTTCGAAATTCTGGAGTGCAAAAATAGTAATTTGTTGAACTGTACTCAACATATAAAGAAAAGAATATGACAATATAGTACATTCCATTGGTTAAAGATATATTTTCATAAATAAAACCACCACTAACAGTAACTATAGCATTTAGGATATAATTTTGAATGGAAAAATAAAAGAAACAATCCCAATTTAGTGTAGATGAAGAATAATAATTGTTTAAATCACATTGAAAATAATATTAAATATTTAACGTTCAAATACCTTTTCTCTAAGTAAAAAAAAAAAAATTGTAATTTTGTGTCTACAATTTTTTAAGAATATATATTAATATCAGTATAAATTGTCTAAGTTATACATTTCATTTACAATAAATGTTTGCCTCATTTATTTTTTATTCGCTTCACTATAAACACATCTATATATTTATTATTTCATGCACTTTGGTTAATACGAAATTTTTCCGAGCGTATCCCAAGATACGGTAATGAAATTGCTATAGCTAATGAAAAATGCGTTAATCAAATTACATGCAGGGGAAAATTCAGTTTTATTCTCCTTCATTTTCCCTGATAAAATTAATGATTTTACTAGATTAAGTTCAATTTCTGGATAATCTCTAGGAACATTGATCTTAGCAAACACCGTAAAATAATATTTCTAATATAATAAAAATATTTTATCTTTTTTCATTATCATAATATTATAATGATACATTTTTCATTTTTTAAAAATATTATTTTCACCGAATATAACCTTATTTGAAGTCAAAACATTAGGTCAAATTATCTTGATTGTGTTTTATTAATTAA
This sequence comes from Maratus speciosus, assembly GCA_963932465.1. NCBI lineage: Eukaryota > Metazoa > Arthropoda > Arachnida > Araneae > Salticidae > Maratus > Maratus speciosus. The sequence continues at coordinate 30,722,545 of OZ010789.1, read as the reverse complement.
ATCTAGCCCGAGGTCATAGTCATTTTCAGTTAATTAATTTGATTTAAAAACAAAATGTTTTATTTTGGCTCCAGATTTCGTAATTTGTTTTACTTCCCTGCCAAATACAATAAATATGTAATTTTGTATTATAAAAATACTTTCGTAATGCGATTCCAATTATGCGTTGAGAAATTCATAAATAGTTAACTTTTTGTAACACATAAAGAGCTATTGTTTAACAAACAAGTAAGAAAAAATCCTGAGTCAAGCATAGATTGTGAAATACTTTCCAACACATTCAGAATAATGTAACAAAACTGTAGTGTTTAAAAAATTAAAATATTACGTCTAATTCAAGCATATGGAAACGCATAATACATTTCAAAACCCAATTTCAGCTATTCCCATCCACAATCGAAAAATTATGCGAATTTTTTCAGCAGCCCTGTATATGATTTATAGATTTTAATCTATTAGCTACATGCAAGCCAAAATTTAGCTCACTTCAGAGATAGATATACTTTAGTTGAAAATTTACCTTCAGCAATTCCGTCTAATAAGGAAAACGGTACGTGAATACTTTTGTGCAGCCCTGTATTTGAGGTACGGAATTTATATATAACGAATAGGATGCTAAAAATTAATCAAATTTAAAAGCGCATACCGAATTTTAAATCGTGCACTCCATCAATTCTCATATTACTCAAAATATTACTCAAAATATTACTCATATTACTCTGATATTACTCAAAAACAGTACTGTACTGTAACCGTTTTCTTGTGTGTGTCCATGTAAATGAATAAAAAATGCTATGAATGTCCTGCTCTAACGTGATCGCATTGAAATTCAGTGATTTATATCAATTTCAATACATCTGAAATAGCATGATGTCATTAAAATACTCTGCAAACGATTTTTCCGCACATACCATAATGTAATGGAATACTTTTGAGTGGCCCTGTAAATGAATGATTAATCCTACATACTTCATATACAATACCAAACATGCTTTAGTGACCCTAAATAACCTTTATCAATTTCATGAGAATCATGAGAATCATGGACAGACTTTTCAACTTTGTTGGAAAGTGTTAAAAAAAAAAAAAAAAAACAGTAAATAATTTTATGACATTCTCCCTGTATTAATTGATGATTTTTCTAAAACGAAGATTGAGTTTTTTATGCACCGTGTAGTACTATATTTGCATGTAAATGCACTTAAAAAAGTCCTTCCGGCCAGTGCCGGGGAGGAAGAGGTAGCTTTCATATTCCTTATTTTAAAAAAAGCCAACTTATATTATTCAAACACACGAAGCTCAATTCAGTGGAAACCGAATATAGCAGATTCAATACTAATATTTATCAATACTAAAACATTATGAATGAAAATTTCGCGAAATTAGTCAGCTTTATCCAAGCTGCTTTTATTTAAAGTAACTTATATTTGGCTGCAAAATTCGGCGATTTCTTAAAGTGCCTGCCATTTTAAGACAACGTGGTGGATGAGGCTAACCAGTGAACTTGTTCGAGACCTTAGTAATTGCTGTGCACATGCTCACTCACATCGGGATCGGTTGATATATACAAGTTCTGTCGCAGGCAAAAAATCAGATTTTTCAAAATGTCACCCACATTAGAAATTGAAACTGCTATGTCTGAGCCATTTTTTAAGATAAAGACAAACAAAAAATGCTCCTGAATCCTTATATCAAGGTAAGAAAGAAACTTAAGAAAAAGTAAACTTAAAATACTTAAGAAAGAAACCTTTTTCAATTTCTTATTGTTTTGCACCTCACTTTAAATATAATTTTTTTTTAATTTAATGGTCGCCATTTTGAAACAAGATGGCTGATGAAGCTGGCCAGCGAACTTGGTCGAGATATTGCTGTATACTATCCACATGCCTTCTTACATCGAAATAGGCGTATACGTGTGTTATCGCGTGACAAATACAACATCGTTTCAAAATGTTAGCCATGCTAGAAATTCAAAGTGCTATAATTCAACCATTTTTTAAGATATAAACAAAATAACAAATTTTCAGAAACAAAAACTGCTCCGGAATCTTTGTATCAAGGCCAAACACATAAAAAAAATCCTTTTCATTTTCCAAATTTTTAATACCTCATTTTAAATTTTAAATTTAATTTTTGTTAATGGCAACCCTTTTGAAATGAGATGGCGAATGAAGCTGGCCAACGAACTCGGTCGAGACATTGGTATGTACTATGTACAGACCAAGTTACATCCAAATCGGTTCATAAATACGCCTGTTATCGCGTGACAAAAATCAGGTCGTTTTAAAATGTCAGCCACAGCAGAAATTCAAAATGCTATAACTCAGCCATTTTTTTAGATATAGACGAAACAAAAACTGTTCCGGAATCTTTGTATTAAGGTCAAACACATACGAAAAAAACCTTTTTCATTTTCTAATTTTTTGGTATCTCATTTTAAGTTTAATTTTTAAATTTTTTTAAATGGCCGCCATTTTGAAACAAGATGGCGGATGAAGCTGGTCAATGAACTCGGTCGACATATTTTTATGTACTATGTACAGACCAAGTTACATCCAAATCGGTTCATAAATACGCCTGTTATCGCGTGACAAAAATCAGGTCGTTTTAAAATGTCAGCCACAATAGAAATTCAAAATGCTATAACTCAGCCATTTTTTTACTCAGCCATTTAATAAGATATAGACGAAACAAAAACTGCTGCGGAATCTTTGTATAAAGGTCAAATGCATAAGAAAAAATATTTTCCATTTTCAATTTTTTGGTACCACTTTACAAATTTTAAATTTTTTGAAAAATTTTAAATGGCCGCCATTTTGAAAAAAAATGGCGGATGAAGCTGGCCAACGAACTCGGTCAAGACATTGGTATGTAATATGTACACACTGAATTACATCCAAATCGGTTCATAAATACGAGAGTTGCAGTGTGACAAAGGTCATATATATATATATATATATATTTTGAACGGAGGGTGGTTTCGGGGTCTGGGTGTCATGATCGATGGAAATATACTAAATTTTTTTGATACCGCTTTCTTCCGAACGGCTGCAATAGGTAGCTTTTTGTAATGAAAGCTACCTAAAATGAGGAGACAGTGGTAAGCTGAATTTTCATACCCGATTTTTTTTAAACATTAAAACAACGTTACAACTCGAAATCAACAGGATATGTTAAAGAATTCCGTGTTTCTTTGAGTCGTCCTAAGGTTTTTATGATGTGTTTTTAACACATTCCAACATAGTTCAAAAATATTTATGACTTCATTTTGTCTGCCGTCTATCTGTGCTGTAACTCTCGTAAATATACTCTGATTTCTATGTAATTAATATATGTATTTCAAGATTACTATGATATGGATCGCTACTTAGAATGGTTTGGTTTGTTTGTGTTTATTACGGCCGATTATCAACACGTGGGATATAGGCCCTGGGGGGAGTGCCCTTCGTGGGGGTCTTTCTAAGGGAACCTAACCCGTATTTACGCATGGGAATCCACGGTTTCGAAGAAAACCACGAAAACTCCGAAACGGTTAGGCCGACGGGCGCGATTGGGTTCGAACCCAGCACCTCCCGTCTACCAGCTTCGAGAGCAGAACCTCTCAGCCACTGGTGGGGCCTACTTAGAATGGAGTGTGTAGATTTTTATAGTTTATTTACAAGGACAAATCAAATGGTGAAAATCAATCAAATGGTGAGCAAGTTACGTAATCACTTTAAGGTCAGTTTTTACTAGGTTGAGCAAAAAGTCCTGGGAAATTTGTGTTGTTATACGCAAATAAACAACAAAAGCAACAAAGGCTAGTCTTTAAAGTAGAGACCATCATAGTCCACGACTTTATGCCACCGTTCTGCCAGATTACGGATTTGCTGGCTAAGTTTGCTGCCGTTACCAGCACCTTCATCCTCACTAATCTCACCGACAGCTTTCAGAATCGTCAGAACTTTTCTATAATAATGCCGGGTCAACACACGCAACTCATACTGTTCAACAGGCATTTTGGAGCCAAAGTTCCTGAACTCCTATAAATATACCACTAGTACTTCTATATACGATACAAATTCTGGTAACTAATAGATTAAAAATTTCCCAGCACTTTTTTGCTCAATCCAATAATAGCAAATAATAGAAAATTCATAAACTTTCTTGCCTGCACTCAAACTATGAAGTGTTCAAATGCCGTTTGTATTGCTCGCAAAATCTTGTACATTAAAAACTGCTCTTTATTTGAAGTTAAACATATATATATTATGCATATGCATACATATATGAAATATACAGAGCACAGCGGAATACCTTATTATTTGGACACCTTATTTTTCAGTAGTTGTAACGCAAATAAACAGCAGCAGTCATAGGTAGTAATGGTTAACATAGCAATCGACGTCTGACTGCAATATTAAAATAATGCAATGGACAGAATACAATTACACCCCTTTCTTTTGCTTTCATCAGATCGCAATAACTTTATTCTATTTATTTAAATTATAGGGTGAACGGAAAGTCTCTCCCTGATTATAATTATTTATTGTGCTCAAACTATTATAATTAGACATACATTAGTTTGGATACATTTTAAGTGCTGTTATTTACTTTTTTATAAGACCACGTACCTCAGTAAATTTCAACGTGTGCTCACTTGGTAGCTTGTGGACTGTCTAAGCGGTATTTTAGTTCCCGCCAAGTGTTCTTTAACATGTCTTATGTTACAGTACACACAGCAGCTTGTATCGTAGTCTTCAGTTCTTCGACGTCAGCAATGGGTGTGGGAAAGACTCTGTCCTTGATATAGCTACCAAAGAAGAAATCCAGAGATTAATATCATGAGAACACGGAGAACGGGATGTTGGTCCATCCCTTCCAATCCATCGATCCGGAAATTTTTCGTTCTATTGCACACAAAATAAAACTACTAAAACTGACCTATCCAATGATACAACGAGTTACATTATTATACAAACGGTTAATTTTTAATGAATTATAATAATTAGGGCAATACTTTTGGTTCACCCTGTATATCCACAATATTTGTATTACAAAGGACAAACGTGTTCATGCGTAATGCTGACGTTATTTTGATGATGGCATCACTTGGCCATTAAATTTCAGATTTGCAGTTCTTAATATTGCATTTTTTAAACTTTCTAAACATCGCGCATTTTAATTTTTACCGTCATATAGGCACACCGTCATATAGGGAAAAATACGTACCTTCAAATGTATTGTGCATGAAAACTGCATCGCAATGTGTTCATTTTCTGAGGTTTTAAAAATATTAGGTTGAGCAAAAAGTTCTGGGAAATTTGTAAGCTAATGCTTACCAGAATTTTTTATCGTATATAGGAGTACTAGTGGTATATCTATGGGAGTTCAGGAACTTCGGCTCCAAAATACCTATTGAACAGTATGATTTGCGTGTGTTGATCCGGCATTATCTGAAAAAACGTCCAACGATTCTGAAAGCCGCCGTTGAGATTAATGAAGGTGAAGTTGCTGGTACGGCGACAAACTTCGTACTTCCAGCAAATCCGGAATCTGGCAGAACGATGGCAGAAAATCGTGGACTATGATGGTATCTACTTAGAAGAATAGTCCTTGTTGCTTTTGTTGTTAATTTGCCCATAGCAACGCAAGTTTCACAAATTTCCCAGAACTTTTTGTCTCAACCTAGTAATTTACAAGCATGAAGTTTTTAAAATCTATCTCAATGGCGTGCCGGCTCCCAAGGAAAACTAACAACATATTTGCACTTAGAACGCTATAAATAATTCAGGATTACTTTCTGGATGATTTTCGGTAACAAATTAAAACGTTTTCAATTAATAAACAAATGAATAAAATAAAATAAAACACAAATTTAACATAATATGTATTCAACAAAATTCAGTTTTTATTGCGAAGAATACAGAAAGAAAACATACTTTCAAATATAATTTGTTTGAAAAGTATTTGTCAGCTTACTGATTGTTTACAATAAGTAATTTTTCACATTCAGCCATAAATAATTTTTTAGTCTATCTCTATCGCGTGCAGAGCAATTAAGAAAGATCAATGCATTTGCTAGCTAAACAAGCGGAAATTGTAAAGCCATAAAACAGGAAATAAGGCAGATTGAGGTACACATTGTAACTGCGCAAATTTATAGGAAGCATAAGATCTACAAAATAAGAAGAATGGTATTGTAGTACCTAAAAAGATAATAATATACATACTGTGTGATCAAAAAGTTCGTTAAAACTTTAAAAACTCATAAAAAAGGAAGAAATTATGATAAAGGAGTGCGGTTTGCAAGAAAGGGCTCACAAAGTAGTTGGATTTTTTTAGTAGCAAAAAGAAATTAGTTAAAAAATCACATGTAGAGAGCGTTGGTGAACCGAAACACAATGAACAAGTCAACAGTTGTGTCGTAGAATGTTCTGCAGGTCATGTTCAACATTTGTTATTCGAAGAACAAATGAATGGAGCGTATTGTTGCCCTATTCATTGTGTTTCGGGTCATAAGCGCCCTCTACATGTGATTTTTTAACTAATTTTTTTCTTGCTTCTAAAAGAAATTCGACTACCTTGTGAGTCCTTTCATGCAAACCGCACTCCTTTATCGTAATTTCTTCCTTGGTATGAGCTTTTAAAGTTTTAACGAACTTTTAGCTCACCCGGTGTACTAATAAATGATATGATATGACAATAAGTAACACTTATTTATTAAAAATAGCTCAATTGCGATAATTTACCAATAATTTCGTAAGCATTTATGGTAATTGATTTCTCTTTTGCAGATTCTAATTTATTAGTTAATAACTGATGTGGTATTTTATTATATATAGCACTACATCGAACCTTCCTTAATTGAATAAAGCATGGTGATATGGCAACAAAAAAAGTTAAACAGTTTGCCTAAACCTTTCTCACTTGGTGAAATAAATTTAGACAAACTTTAATTCTTTTAATTCATAGGCGCATGTTTTAATCAGTCACTACAAGTGCCCCCGTTAAAAGTTTACACGGGTATACGTATAAAACGTATTATACGGGGTACCGATTTTGCATACGAATGATTCGGCCGTGACGGTTATACGTATTACACGAAACACTAATTGATATATACGGGGAAACGTATGTACGGAACTTACCCCAGATTGCTACCGTAACACTAGAGTCTTTCAGTTGAATCTCCATGAGATCCAGTGTATTAAACGTAAATACGTATAATTTAAATATACATATACTTAAATTATGCGATTAATCGATATACGCTTATATGTATCCTGATATCTTTAAATGTGTCGTTTAAGGTCTACGTATTTTACGTATATACGTTTATATGTTAAACATATAACTAAAATTATATTGATTCTCATAGCTGCCAGCTTATTCATAATTTCCGCAAAATTGTTTTAGCGTAACCTAGCTCAAATCGATTTTTACACTGGAAAAATGTGTAATAAATAAATTTATATAAGTAACAAAATGAAACAAGACACATATTAGTAAATACTTTTTCTGGTTCGAAACGTGTTTTGTACTACAGGAGATATCGGTACAGTTTTACGGGAATTGTCGGTAAGTTTGAAAGTATGGTAATAGTAACATGGCTGCCAACTTACCGATAATTTTCGCAAAATTCTTCCAGAATGACCTATGTCAAAAAACTGATTTTTACACCAGAAAAAATGTGTAATAAATAAATTTATGTATGCAAAACAAAAGAACAAGACACACCGGTTACACATTTTAATAAATATTTTTCCTGGTTCAAAACGTGCTTAATTAATACAGGAGATATCGGTACAGTTTTACGGGAATTATTGGTAAGTGGGCAGGCATATAATAATCGGTAGCACTACTAACTAGTTTCTAACAAAACTTATCAAACAAATCGTTAAATTTATTGTGAAAAATTGGCCACCAAAAATGAAAAAGAATAACTAATTAAAAAAACTGTCACAATGTCACTCCCCTATTAAAACGTGTTGCGTTCGATGCACAATACTTTACCTTAAAAGCAAATGGATGCTATCTTGCAGAATATCTAATTAATTTTAAAATTTTCAGTATAGATATAAAATTTGTTTACTGAAATCATAAAATATTTTCAAAAACATGCATATTATTCATGCATTTTTGTCAAGCAGTTTACAGTGAAATGCAATAACCACAAATATAAGACTCAAAAATCTTGTTTTAATTCAAATACTAAGCGTTCATTAGATCTACAGATTTAATGTATTTCTATAAAAATAAGTCATGTTACAATTTTCGAGAGCAATTTTCTAGTGTTATTTTAAAACAAAGCCTATTCATTGCAATTTAACATCTCTAAAATGTAACATTTTTAATTACACTAAAACTTGATAATCAAACTTTAAAGTTAATGATATCAAGTTAAATCTATTAGTTATTCATCTTTAATTAGACACTTTTGTTATTTTGGAATACATTTGCACGCCGTTCGTGTCTTTATTCTACACAGCGTATTAAAATATTTGAAAGTAATATGATAATATAATTAATTGTGATAAAAAAAAAGTTCAATATCTCTTACAATACTTTTAATTATATTCGCAAAATTTTCTTATTAGCTTGGTTAACTTTATCAATAGCATATGATAAAATTATTAAAAATAAACGAAAGATAATTGGAAGTTGTTGACCTCCTTTATTAATTATTTTATTTTCTTCTACGAGTAATTAATGAATGTTAGCAAATGATTTACATTACGTAAATATTCTTTATTTTATTTTAATCGCGTGTTAATTAAAACTGGTTTCAAATGCATAGTATTTTTCTTTTTGTATGACTACTTGCTTTTAATTAATTATGTAATTTTCCAGCATTTACTCAATATTAAATATGGGCTTTTTTTTCATTTCCAAAATTTGTTGAATACACAACATATATTTTTTAAATAAATACAAAAATTTAAAAACTTTATTAGCTTAGGATAAACTCATTTCTTAAGAAAAGAAATAGGAAATATGTATTTTATGGAAAACGAGTTACATATTGAACGTTTGTTTTAAGAATAAATATACCCATATCTTAATAACTCACGGTGTTTTTACTTGTTTGAATTTTTATATTGATTTTTTTACAATCTATGATGTATTGAGGAAAAATACAGTTGTATATGACAAATATCTTCTTTATTAAAATATATAGTTCAATGCAAAGAAAGAAAAATGCAATAATCTAGAAAACAGGAATTCTGCTTTTTCAGAATTTACTGTCGTCCCCAATGAAAAAAAAAAATGCATGTATATATAAATAGTGCAAAATATAATGCAACTTTAAGACTTAAAGCACGCGATTTTATTTTATGTACAATGACGTCATTAGCATCCGCTTAAGAATAACATATTTACGATCCACTCTTAAGCATCTACAGTAAAGTATGCATAGGACGTCACTATCATGAAATAACACACAAATACAGCAAAAAGATGCCGTCAATAAAAAAAACTCGACAAAAACAAAAAAAAACGGCTACCTAATGATTTATAGGCCTTCATTTGTTTGGAACATTAATGTACATACTTAAAATTAAATATAGTTTATAATAGCTCCATGTTTTGATAGAAATCATTCGTTTATATATTTTTATAGCACGCATTTTAACTCATATGTGCCTGAATTTTTCTTTTCTCAAATTTGTTGGTAAAATCACTTTAAAATAATGGAAAATGAACCGGAAAAATATTTAAAAAAATTTACACTAAAATATTTTTGTATTTATTTGATAAAATGTAGACATACTAAATATGGGAATATCCATATGTGGAAAAATGCATAATTATATGCTTTGTCTAAATTTATATAAATTAAGCTTTTAAATTGTATATTATGTATTACAATAAGTATTTTTATGAACTATTAAAAATATTTTTTTTTCTTTACAGAGACTAATAACACCATAAGTATTATTCATAATAAATTAAGAATAACCGTATTTTAGGCTAAAAAACAATTTATTTCAAAATCATCTTGGAAAGGGCGTTACATAAATAAATGCCCTTTAAATGGCTAATAGAAATATGTAACCGTTTGCGCCTTGCGCCCTATATTTTGTACGATACAAACATGCATAAAAAATAGGCTTGAACATATAATTTCGAAATTTAAAAAAAAATAAGTATTTCAAAGAAGTCTACAAGCTAAGATTTTGACTTATTTATTTGCATCCTTGATACAAAAAATGCAAATAAACTTACTTTTTACATTTCGCTATCTTGAAAAATGAAAAACCTATAAACACCGAAAAAAGGCGTTTATTTAAGCAAATAAATATAAATCTTATGCTGTCATCTCTCAGTAATAGATAAAGACATTTATAGACAGTTACTTCATACAATTTTCCTGTTGTAAAGAAGAAGAAAATTTTAAAAATTTATTAAAATTCGAAACGTCCCAAAAATGGGACGCTAGGCATAAATGGGTTAATTACATTTGCTTTCGGTTGTTAGGAGGAAATGGCAACAAAAATATATAATTACTATTTTACAACTATTTTTTCCTTTATTTCTACAGAAATGTACTACTTCCGTTGCCAATATTAAGAAAATGGCTCTAAAAAGTATGAAAAATTAATATTTCAAAAATAAATTGAGATGCAGTCTTCAAACAAATTGCATTTAAAAGTACATTTTTTTTTCAATATGGCGGTATAAAAATTGAAAATGTGCGACGCTTAGAAGTTTAAAAAATTTCTATAGAGTATTTAATTGTACAATGATAAATCTATTTTGTTTTACGGCTGGCTTCTGTAACACAACGTTATTTTTCGGAGACGACACAAAATAAGCTGGGAGAAAGAAATAGGATACCAGTGGGCTAATAAATGCATAGTTTCACAATATGATCTTTATAATGCATTAATATCAGGAACATAAAAAATAACTTTATAAATGTAAATGCAATAATCAGCTTTCTTTTAAGATGCCTTAGGTTGAGTTTCTTAAAACATAACTTTTGTTGCAAAATAAAAATGCATTTCCTTTATAGTTGTATAATTAGATATTAATTTAATGTATATAGTCATCAATAAATGTTAACTTGGGATACACTCTCATAAAAACTATCTTCTATTCAAGGAAATTTTCCTGGCAGCTCTGCTGCCAGGATTTTTTCGTTAATTCACGAATATCCGTTTATTTTTCCTCATTAACATGAGACCTGGAATCGAACCAGCTATCATATCATTACTAGACGAGTACGCAAACCATTGGGCTACAGTTGCGCAGTAGTGAAACACTCTGAAAGCAATTTTAATTTATAGAAAATTTGCAGCAGCCTTGTTTTGAAAACCTGCAAAGTTGCAGCAAGTTCAGCATGACAAGACTGAAAGTTCATAACAAGACTGCTGCAGAAAGTTAACGCAAATGCCAAAGCCACCACACTTTGAACTTGTAGCTAACTTGTCGTGCATGTTAAATTCTTGCTGTATGAAATTTACTGCAAATTAATGGCAAACAAGTAGAAAATTTAGCTCTGTAATGACTAAAGTTTTGCATTTTCTTTTGCAAGATAGTAGAAAATTTAGCTTTGTTTTCTCGAAAATACTGCAAACATATTGCAAAGTGGTAATATTGTCATGCCACAATATCTGTATACAACTATTACTCTATAGTGTAACAGACCTGATGGGGTTTAACTTTTATAAAGGTTTAACCCCTTCAGATCTATTGATGCATACGGTCAGAAGGCGTGAGACAATGTTGCCAGATTGGGGAATTTTTTGTCCCCAGATTGTTGATTGTCACCGCTTTTTAATAATAGAAATATTCGGCCTATTTAAAAATAGATTAAAAATTCTGCAAAATAAGTCGAATTATACTGTTTTGAAAAAGTGGTGACAGTCAAATAATCTGAATTAAAAAAGTCCGCAATCTGGCAACACTCGCGTCAAAAGCAGAATATTGTCAGAAAACGCATGCATCGTTTTTATCACCATTCACAAATAAGGGTAACATTTGTACTATTACATTCGAGTCTTTTTTGGTATTTGATAAGTATAGCGTTAAAAAAAAAAAAAAAAAAAAAAAAAAAAAAAAAAAAAAAAAAAAAAAAAGCGGTGCCAACCAAATAAAATTTGTGTAAGGGGTGCATTCCCGAAAGAGTTAAAAGTCACAGACTCGAATGGGGTTGATGGCAAAAATAGATAAATATATAAATACCAATTAAAACAATATTTTAGAAAAATCCAATAATATTGATAAAAATTCATTTAAAAATTTAAATTTTCAATATAAACTTAAAGTGGCCGAAGACGTAAACATAACTTAGTATATTAACATAACTTTTTAATTTGTAAGAATTTTTATATGAAATAAGTTGTAGATTATAGATAAAATGTTACTTTATATAAAATTTATATATAAATTATATTATTATAAAATTAAATATATTATTATAAAATTAAATACTTTATATAAAAAGATTTACACGAAAATGTATAAGGTTGTTGCGAAGTCGGCTTATAATACACGGTGTCCATAAAAAATTGCTCCAGTTTCAATGGTATATTATAACAGTTTAATTTAGGCTATTTATAACAAATAATAGATCAAATTGAAGGTAAACTAAACCATTTTTCTTACAATTATTGAATAGGGTCATCTTTAGTTACACACATTCAACCTAAAATCATACTTCCCAAACTTCAGATAACAAGTCCGTAGTAATGGAAGCTATAGTCTCTTCAATTTTGTGCCTCAACTCTGGCAAATCATTAGGTAGTGGCTGAACGAAGAGCTAGGGTTATCAGATTGTACATTTTCCCCGAAAGTTGTACGGTTTTTTTAGCATTTTTTAAGGTCTATCGTACAGTGTACCTTTATATTTGTCCCGTATAACGATTTCTTCTGTTTTCCAATCACACCTTACTTTTAAAAGTTTGAAGGGTTTTTTTTATTTTTTTTTTCCAGTTTGCTTCAAAATTTCATTTTTTCGCCGTAAAAAAAGTTATACACATGCACATCAATTGTAAAAAACGGACGGGTTGTTTACAATCAGGATGACAAAAATCTTGGGAAAGTTCTGTAACATTAATATTGCATTCACAAAGTCTTGGGTAGAATTAGATCATCTGCATTTGACATTTTTATAGACTATAAGCATTTACATTATAAAATGTTGAATTTAGTATATCTATATGTTAAGTTTTAAAATTCTGTTTGATCTCCCTTTATGCTTATATTTAAACATTTATTTTTGTATGGTGTTCATTACTGAAATTTTCATCAGTAGCACTGCATAGTAGTATGTCTTCATTTACTTTAATCTTACAATTGAATTAATTTTTCATTCAAATTGAATAATGTAATACAAATACATTTGCTATATAATGATTAAATCGATTAATTAATAACCTCTTTTTAAACAATGTTTTACCGAAAACCTTACTGGCACATTCAACAAGGTTTAGTATGGTATAAAAAACGACGATAGCGCGATAAAAACCAAAATTAACTAGTGTCAATCAAAATCTTCCGTTTTTTTTCTGAGATAAATCTGGTAACCCCAGAAGACACGATCTTTTATAAAGCCCCAAAGGGAGAAAAGTCACATACCTCCAACAGCTTTTAAATCTTCAGGCCAGCAATAACGTTTTATGATCATGAGTTGGCATTTTGTGTAGGTAAGCAGTACTTGCGCATGCACTGATCTAAAACTGTTTGAGTAACTCTTTATTTGTGATCTTGAACCAACACTCTGCAACGCTTACAGTTGATACTATTAAAATTTCCAACTTGTACATTGTTTTATGTGCACCATGTATATTCGGCATACGAGAGTTCAATCAGGAGTACTATTTTAGAGTTATCGTGTTTGAACACACAAATCACATACTTTACTTACGCTGTGTGTTTGGAAAGTACCAAAAAAGATACGGAAATTCCAATTTCAAGAATTGATTTTACAAAAAGACACTTCTAGAGTAACGAAATATAGCCCTAGTAGAAAAAAGAAGTAAAAGGTAAACTTTTTGTGTTTCACTATTTCATAATCATGTGTATTCTTTTCAATGACCGTATAAATACACATAATAAACGCATAATTTTTTCCAGTATAATTTATGTCTACCATTGTATATTTTTACTTTGTCCAATGTATCTTTCTTTATCATATACTTTACTTACCCTTACACATATTTTACGATTTCATTTGAACAATGGAAGTACATTTTGGTAAAATGAAAAATTTAATGTTTCTAATCTGCTCTTACGAAAAAATAAATGACATTTCTTTTTGTAATCAATGCAGATATGTTTCAGATCTTTAGTTTCGTGGTATTTAGTATGTTGTAGCCATTACAAAACTTTCTTCTATCTCATACATGTCAATACTTCAAAATTCATTATATCAGTGCCAAATTAAATGGCAATGTGTGTTCATCATGAGAATTCTAAAAATATGAAATTCCGTGCATTAGTTCTCGAGGTATGACTGTCGCTGAAATCGTGTAAATCCACCAAAATGCAGCATAGCAGCGCCACCTATGGGTTTATTTACACCAGAACCTAATTATCACCAACTTATGTCAACGTCTAATTGAATATGAAGTTTGAGGAAAATTTGTGCATTAGTTCTTGAGATAGAGGTATTGCGCAAATCATGACAAATGCAGCATAGAAGCGCCACCTGTTGAGCGATTTGCAACATCACATAATCAGCAGCAATATTAATCAAGTTATACTTAAATCTGAAGTTTGATGAAAATTCGTGCATTAGTTCTTGAGTTAGAGCTATTGAGGAAATAGTTCAAAATGCAGCACCGCAGCGCCACCTATTGGGCGATTTACACCAACACGTAGTCAGCATCATTTCATATGAAAGACTAACTAAATCCGAAGTTTGATGAAAATGTGTGCATTAGTTCTTGAGATAGAGCTTCTGCGAAAATAGTGTAAATCCTGCAAAATGCAGCATAGCAGCGCCACCTGTTGGGCGATTTTTACCAAAACGTAAACAGCATCCATTCATCTCAAGAACTAACGGAATCTGAAGTTTTATAAAAATCCGTGCATTAGTTCTTGAGATAGAGCTTTTGCGGAAATCCTGCAAAATGCTACATAGCAGCGACAAAGGCAGGGCGATTTAAACCAAAAGCTAATCAGAACCAATCTATATCAGGGACTACCTGAATGTAAATTTTTATTAAATTTCGTGCATTAGTTCTTGAGATAGAGCGCCCACAAAATTTGTGTCACATACAGACAGACAGACAGACTCACAGACTCACAGACAGACATTTTGTAAAAACATGTTTTTTGGAATCTCTGACCCATAAAACGTGTAAATCCGTCGAAAACTGGAATTCGAAAATTTTCATGAAACCAATACTTTCTTGTAAAGATAGAAGAAAGTAAAAATACAATATATTTACAAATGACTTAAAGAGTCAAATCCCTTTATATAAGCTGAATTTCTTTGTTATTGAAATAGGGATTTACCTTGTTTGTCCACCACGCAATTTACACTAAATTTGGAAGTTACTCTATCATCTTCTGCCCTATTAGTTTAAATAAATGTGTTTTAATACTTATATATGACTATTACTGAGTTATTAAGTAGCGGCTAGGCCGTGGTCGCGACAATTCTAGCTTTATTGCTGTAGTTTTACAACTGTTTGTAAATCAATGTAAACTAAGATCTGAAGAGAAAGAATAAAGAATATCTAAATACAAGATATATTCCAAAATATAAATCGTTTTCTAAACTTCTTTTCAGAAAAGAGTATATTCTAAATAGGCATGCAAATAGGACTATACAGAGTGTGTTCACAAAGTTTCAAGAGTGGTCTGAGAATAGAAAATTCATTAAACTTTTTTGTACTGCGAACTAAAATTCTTCGAAATATGACCCTTGGTCATCAACACACCACTTCCAGCGTTTTTCCATTGTTCATAGGCTTCCTGGAAGTCTTCACTCGCAAGGCTGTTGAGGGACCTAGTCGAAGCTGTCTGGATCGCTGGAATCGTGTCGAATCGCCTCCCTTTCAGGTCTTTATTGATCCTGGGGATCAAAAAAGTCGCTGGGGGCAAGGTCTGGGCCTTAGGAGGACTTGCGGCAGTATTGCCACGCTAAACTTAGCCAAAACTTCTGCGGCGGCCACCAGCGTGCAAGAGGGCGCATTGTCCTGGTGAACATTCGAATCGTTTCTGATGTCTGGACGGACTCGCCGGACTCGATACTTCAAATGGTGGAGCATTCCAGCGTAAAATTGACCTGACTCGGCGGTTCTGCCCAGACATCAGAGATGATCGGATTGTTCACCGCCACTATGCGCCACACGTTGCTCTCAGCCGCCGAAGTTTTGGCTAAGTTTAAAGTGATAATCCTGCCACAAGACCCTCTACAGCCCCGACCTTTGTTTTGTTCCTCCGGATCAATAATGATCTGAAAGGGAAGCAATTCGACACGTTTCCAGCGATTCACGATTCCAGCTTCAACGAGGTCCCTTACAGCCTTGCGTGTGAAGACTTCCAGGGAGCCTATGAACAATGAAAAAAACGCTGGCAGCGGTGTGTTGATGCTCAAGGGTCATATTTCGAAGAATTTTAGTTTTTTGTACAAAAATGTTTAATAAATTTTGTATTCTTAGACCAGTCTTGAAAACTTTGTGAACACACCATGTATAGTGAAGTGTAAACCTGATATTACTTCCAATTAAAATAATTTTCTTCCTAAGATGAAAATATTTAAAACAATAGAGCATTTTTAAATTGATTTAATTCTTACACTTTTTATACAACTTTAATTCAATTGTATTTCTCATAAGACTAACTTAAAATAATTTTATACAGCCAGGCAGATATAAAAATAGCCAGATCGTAATCAAGACATCCCGAATGTGTCTTTACATAAAAACTACAAGTCAAAAATTTTAACGAACAAATAATTTATTTTTAAACAGTCAGAAGATTTGAAAATTATAAAATCCTATTACACTTTTTATACAACTTTATTTAAATTGTATTTCGCCTAATCCTAACTTTAAATAAAGTTTCAGAGAAACTCTTTGAGACAAATAGTTAAATTCGTACAAAACTGTCAAATCGCAGCAAGACATCCCCAAATGCGCAAATTCATAAAAACTGGAAGTCAAAAGTTTTAACTAACCAATAATTAATTTTTATACCTGTAGAAGATGGTTAGTTTGTAACTTATAATCTCCTATTACATCCTTTTATACCATATTATTTGAAACGTATTTCTCCCAATTCTAGCTTTAAATAAATTTTCAGATAAATTCTTTTCCGACATACAAATAGGTTTATACAAAAATAATCAAATTCAAAATAATCAAATTTGGGAAGTCACGACTTCCCAAATTTGTAAATTCCTGAAAACAGGAACTAACAAATTTTATCTAACTAATAATTATTTTTTTATATACAAGGAGATAAATCGGGCATCACGGGTTACAGAATATCGATGAAAACCATAATATATATATTTTTACTTTCTTCTATCTTTACAAGAAGAAAGTATTGGATTCGTGAAATATTTCCACTTCTGGTTTTCGATGGATTTATACTTTTTAGAATGACCTGAACACGATATGATGGTTTTTAGAAAATGTCTGTCTGTGTGTCTGTCTGTCACTCTGTAAGTCTGTATGTGACAAACATTTTGTGGGCGCTCTCCCTCAAGAACTATTGCACGGAATTTCACAAAACTTTAGATTCAGTGAGACTTTGATATAAACTGGAACTGATTACTTTTTGGCATAAATCGCACAAAATGTGGCGGTGCTATGTTGCATTATTCATGATTATCGCAATAGCTCTATCTCTAGAACAAATGCACGAATTTTCATCAAACTTCAGATTAAGTTTGTCCCTGATATAAATTAACGCTGTTTAATATTTGGTGTAAATCGACTAACAGGTGGCGCTGCTATGCTGCACATTCAAGATTACCACAATAGCTGTATCTCAAGAACTAATGCATGAATTTTCATCAAGCTTCAGATTCAGTTACTCCCTGGTATAAATTGGTCCTAATTAATTTTTGGTGCAAATCACCCAACGGGTTGCAATGCTCTGCAGATTTTTTTTAGGTTTTACCGCTTAGGTTTAACCGCTTCCAAGTCATCCAATATTCCAAAAAGCATTCCTTTATCTTTAGAAACCTCAGAAAAAATTTATTTTCGAAATTTATAAAAGAATTCATAGAAATAAATTTTCATTGGCTGTCTGTCATTTTCGGAAACGTTCTCGTGTAGCTTTTTAAAATGCATTCATCAGTTCTCTCTACACGGAAATTCGGTTTTTTCGGATTCTATGAGACCTCAACTAAGCATTTTCAGCTGCATAACTGAAATTGTGCATGCAGTTGAAACAGAAAAATTTTAATTTTAATGTTAATGTTAATGCTGTTAAATCTATATTTTTTTTAGTTAAACACGTTTGCTAAGTATGAAAATATTTTCCTGGGACCTCATAGCATCCAAAAAACCGGTTTTCTTAGCAGACTGAACTGATTAATGCACTATAAAAGTTACTCGGAAATGTTTTCGAAAAGTCCGGGCAGTTAATAAAAATTTATTTTTATAAATTCTTCTTTAAATTTCAAATATAAATTCTCCTGTGAAGTTTCTAAAGATAAAGGAACATTTTTCGAAATTCCGGTGACGTGTATATTTTCGTTCGTGATTATAATATATTTTCGTAAATTCCTAAGTGAAACTGAGCCCCACCAGTGGCTGAGAGGTTCTGCTCTCGAAGCTGGTAGACGGGAGGTGCTGGGTTCGAACCCAATCGCGCCCGTCGGCCTAACCGTTTCGGAGTTTTCGTGGTTTTCTTCGAAGCCTTGGATTTTCCATGCGTAAATACGGGTTAGGTTCCCTTAGAAAGACCCCCACGAAGGGCACTCCCCCTAGGGCCTATATCCCTCGTGTAGATAATCGGCCGTCAACAATCAACCCAACCCAACCCTAAGTGAAACTATAGTTTATAATATAACCATTTTAACTAAGATAAGCAAATAAATAAAAAAAAAAAAAAAAAAAAAAAAAAAAAAAAATTAACGACGAGAACGAATTTAGAAGTTAACAAAATTGCAATAAAATTTAAATTTAATCGTCTGTTGTTGACAACGTTAAGAAGACGTGAGCATTACGCACGGACACATTTTCCTTTATAATATACATAGATAGATAGAAGATGTTGATTTTGTAAATTATATAAAATCATATTAATACGAATTGTTAAGTGTTCAGTGCTTTAATATAAACCAAGAATAGGAATAACAATGATACGAAAACAAGTTTTAGGATTTCGTTCATCTGACGAAACCCTATTCGCCTCAATCCCCTGTCTGTGCGTCTGTGTGTCACAGGGCCCGTTCTCAGAAACTTTATATGTTGGAGACTTGAAATTTTGGATACTTAGAGATGAACACCTTACATCAAACGACAAATCATAAAATTTTGAAAAAGTCTTATATTTATTCCTATGGGCTCTAACTTGTGTATTTTAAGCTTTCTTTTCTAACTGAGCCCCTAATTAAATTGAAGACTTGAAATTTGTAATACTTATAGCTGAACACTTGCGATCATACGGCAAATCATAAAAATTTCAAAAAATCTTATATTTACCCTTCTGATCTCTAACATGTTTTTTAAGCAATTTTTCTAACTTCCACACTTTTCTCCCGGGGGACAATTTTCTAACTTTTGCTGACACCCTTTTGACCACTTTTTCATATTATACGCCATAGCCTTACATATTTTAGCTCCACTTTTTACCGCCAGGGGGCGCCTAACTACCACGGGTGCTATGGGCCCTCGACTAATATATCTACGGATAGGTTGTAAAACGGAGTTTTGTTCGGATTTCTTTAGAGAGTGCGCCCCCTGGTTGCGAAATGTGGAACTAACATATTTAGCAAAAGGATAAAGTATTTTGAAAGGGATATTAAACGAAACTCTCTGTGCTGTGATCACACTTACCCACTTGTTAAAAAATGTTCTTTTGATCCACGGAGAAATTGAATTTTTTTGAAGTAAAATTTCTTAACCCTTTGAGGGGCGCAACGTTAAAATTATTAATTATTTTTGAAAAAACATGCAGAAGGGGATACACTGGTCCTATAGACCACATAAATGTCATTAAAAATTTTTTAGCAGTCCCCGTTACAGAAAGGGGGCCGTTTGCAGACTGCAAACGGCGCCCGTGTAGGTCATTTAAGTTCGAACACTCACTTACCTTGCTTTACGGGAGAAAATATTTTAAAAACTGCTTTTATAGTGTTATATTGATAAATATTTTACAAAATCATTTTCAATAAACATAAATTTCGGTTGTATACTAAAAATTTTAAAACTTAGGAAATTTAAGATTTATGTGAAAATTTTAAAAATATAAAAATAACTGAACTCAAAGCATTAGAATAATAATTCTTTTATCAAACAATTTTTAAATATTTTCAACAAATATTTTAATTATTATTTTCAACAAATATTTTAATTATTTACTTTAATTTTTTAAAAAGGGGCTAACTTAAAAATATAAGAATTTTAAAAATAAAAGAAAAAAAATAAAAATCAGAAAATTATAAATATTTAGCAGAAAAAAAAATAACTGAACTCATATCGTTATAATAATTATTATTTTATCAATCTATTTTAATCAAACAAATGGTTAATTATATACTTAATTTTTTTTTTAATTTTGAAAGTGAGAATATTTAGAAAATATGAGGAATTTTTAAAATATCAGGAAAATGCAAAAAGGAAATTAAAAAAAAAATGTAAGAAATAGTTTATTAGAAAAATGTAAAATTTAAGAAAGAACTAAGAAAAGTATAAAACGAATGAAAAAATATGTCAATAATACAATTAACACAAGCTATTTTCAGAACACATTTCGCTGAAGCCAGGAAAAAGAAAAGAAAAGATAATGTCCCCCTTTTTTAAAAAACACCCTCAACTTCAGTTGGCCATCAAATTTTTATTCCATTTTACCCCAAAATATCAAAACATATAGGGTAGAAAACATAAATACTGTGTAACATAAGAAATAGTGATGTTTTTCATTTGTCCCGTGAAGTCTGCATTTTAAAGTCGTACAGGGGCGCTGTTTGCAGTCTGCAAACGCTATATATAAACGTAAAAATAGAAAACAATAAAACCTTTTTTTAAAGAATAAAGGACGTATCAATAGTCATTGGGGTCTATTTATAAAATTTAATGTAAAAAATTGGAAAATTTTTAATTTTTAATCCTTGAATTAATTAAAAATAGAACCATGTGTAGAACAGCCTGGAATTGCTTTAATTTCTTTCAATGTAAATGATCACATAAACTATACTGCTGCCATCTTTTATCAAATCAAAGAAGTAAAAAGTATTTTCCCACCGTAACCAGCCCAAAATTCCAAGATTTTCTTAGTTAAAAAAATTCCTGAAATTTGCGTTTGCAGTCTGCAAACGGCGCCCCTGAAAGGGTTAAGGGACAAGGGACTTTCAAACTCATTTTTTTTTTATTTCACTTTAAATACTATTCAAGGGCACACTATATGCATTATGGCATATGCTTATCACAAAAGAAGTAAAAAAAAATTGAAGGGGAAAAAAAGTAAATTTCTTCAATATTTTATGTGTCATAAAGAACTTCTCAAAATGTCTGATGCGCTTACCATATGAATTTAAATCACCAATATTGTTCTGCAAGTCTGTTGTATAAAAATAAAACTGTGCAAAAAATTTGATATATTTTATTATAAAGGTAAACAAATATATTTTCTAAATGTTATGAAATTTTTAGCATTTTCGCATTCTTTTTCTGAAATGAATTACCTTTAACTTTTACAACTATATTTAGTTAAAAAAAACATGCACAGTTTTATTTGTATATTTAAACCAAACTGGCATAAGAAATACTGGTATAAATATAAAAGAAAATTCCTGATTTTTCTCACAATATTTTTATATAATTTCTTCTGTGATAAATATATGACATAATGTATATAGTGTACCCTTGAATAAAGTGAAATTTAAAAAAAAAATTAAAAAAAGGAGTTTGAAGGAACTTTGTACAGTTAAGTTTTCAGTGGGTTAATATAAACCAAGAATGGGGATAACAATAGCACGAAAACAATTTTTAAGAAAGTTTCTCAAGATCCACAGAGAAATTGAATTTTCGAACGAATTGAAGGAATAGATATGAATATTATTGAGCCCTAGAGCTTCCAGTATAGTATATTCCCTGATGATGATTTCTTTCCATCTCATCTCCTCAGAATTGAAGTTGTTTGAATAAACTTTTCTTATAACCACCATTTTCATCGTATCTATCATATTACTATATTCCTTACAGAATGCTTTCATTTTGTATAGTTATAGCATATTCGTATATATATATATATATAAGTATATAATGCATGTTCTAATCGAAAGTAAAAGTGAATATGAAAAAAATATTTCTAAATATAAATTATGAGTAAATAATTACAAAATGAAATTAACAGATGAAAAATATATAAATTCTTTATTTTCATTTAACCTTAATGGAAACTCATTTTTTTTCTCTCTACATGATATTTTTAAGGGTTTTCAGGACTTATAAAGCTACAAAATTTTTTTAATTTTAATTTTTTAGATGTTAAATTTCTATCTTTTCTGAAAATTTTGGTATGCGTGTTTCCATGAAATCCCCATTAGAACTGAATTTATGGCTTTTAGAATTATACCAGCTCAATAGTTAAAGCGGCTTTTCCGGAACTTTGAAGTCATTTTTTTTCCAAATGAAGTTTTTGGGTATAACGCGCAGGATATCTCAAAAACTTCTGAATATTTTTTCATGAAATTTTCAAAACGTATGTTTCATATCAGTTTGTATAAACTGAACCTAAATTTTCATTTTTATTGTTCAAAAGAAATACTTTTTTAGATGATTATAGTGTTAAAATTTTCAAAATTTTGTGTTAGGTAAATACAATTTTGTATAAAAAATATAAAAATGCCTTAAATAAAAATTTATATAGGTTCAAGGTAAGTATTGCAATCTGAAGTATAATTAGGCTTTTAAAAATACATTCTAATTGCAAAATTTATTCTGTAATCCTACGCGTAAGCTGTTATACCAATTTTCTGCTCGACAAATGCCTGAAAGTTTGGAGCGCCCTGTAAATACTAATTCTGTATCTTGCAATTTTTTAAATACAGGAAATGAAAGAACATACTTATGTATTTTAATCCCAATAAAAATGTGTCTTTAAATCATATACATTTTAAGATATTAAATATTGAAAATTGTCTTTTTGTTTCCTTTTTCCGATTTTAAGAGTCCTGAGACCACTTAACACTTTCTAACCAACCGGAAAAGTGTTTATGAAGTCCGTTTGTCTGCCCGTCTGTCCAATATTCGTCAGTCTGCTATCTGTCCGAGTTCTAACTCTCGTAAAAATAGTTGGATTGCTATGTAATTTATATATGTTACTGAGATTTACTATAGCATGTCCGGTATTGAAAATGAACTATGTAGCCTCCATAGTTCGTTTAGAGATCCACTCAAAATATTCCGTTACATTATGTTCTCCGGCGGAAACTGTTTGCAATATATTTTAATATTTTAATACAGGAAAACAAAGAATTTTATTGGATCTGAAGTCGACTGGTTATCCTGTAAGTATTTGTAAAAGTATATTTTCCGGACTCCTGCAAGCACACGTGAATAGCACTCCACCATTCCAATGTAATTAAATCAACCTGTTCGTAACCATTCCATATTACAAATGCATATCAGAAAAGATTTCGCATCTATTAAAATCCCTTAGTATGAGGGGGTATCAATACGTTTTTGCCCTTACATAGAAATAATTGAGTAAAATTTACTAGTATCCGTCAGGCCGATATGTCGGAGCATGGTGACGCGCAAACTTAAAAGGTGTTATTAAGAAAAAATGTTTTATTTTCTAAATTTCTGTTTAATAGTATAAAAGTAAGTTTCAAATAACAATCGTCGTACTTCATTTTAAAGTGTTTAATTCGGTCGTCAATTGCCTCGGGTAATGCACAAATGCAAATCTGTTAGCAAGTGCTCCCATACTTCTAATTTGGTAAAGCCTGTCCAAAGCGAAAATCTCTTCCATTAAATGACAAACTACAGTAAAAGTGACATAAGTTGTTTTATGTGACAACACCTTTAGACGAAAGTCCACAGCAGTTTTTGACAAAAAAAAAAAAAAAAAAAAAAAAACTCTGGGATTTGCGTATGGTGGCAACGTATGCAACAGTTAAAGGTAACTAATTCGTGAGAATGAGGCTTATTATTCTTTCCAATATTTACAAAATAGGTTTGATAAAAAAAATTCTTCCATTTAGAAATGACCCATGATACTCAACAAAATGAACTATTATAACCTGTGGTAAGCCCCGATGTTAATATCGTGGGCCATAACCAATACCTTTTATCGTACTTAGTGCATCAATTACAAATCCTCACACCGTCCAGATAGTGGTATGTAGCATAATGCATAACCCTGCATCCAGCTGCTGAGGAAAGTCCAGCCTGAAGACCAGACGCGTGATCATCTTCACTCCATCTTGCTATTTAATCATTGTGATCTGCTAAAATTCTTGTCATTGCTGCCCCCCCCCCCCGGCCCCCGCTTTGATTTAAGAAGTACTTTTCAATTATATTATTTAGCTTGCTTGGATTTGAGAAAAAGACATATGGCATCTTGAAATCATTCAAGTTAGCCGGAAGCAGTGTATATTTGCGTCGTTGCATAAGGGGTGAAAGGTAGTCTAAAACTTGACTCATGCAAAGTGAATTAAGAGATTTTCTGAACTGTGTCTGCTGATCGTCGTTTTGTCTCAGTGAGTTTGTTAATGTGAAACATTTTTTAAAAGCTCTAAGCATTTTTTGCCTGCGAAGAACCAAAATGACTTTTATAGAATGTCTCTTTTATAGACGGATGTCTTTTACGCGATGTGACTACCTAATACGTCCTATGATTTAAACAAATAAGCCTTTAAAAGGCTCAATGCTATCTATTTTACATTCGCGACATCTTTGTTCAAGGTCAACCATAAGACGACATCCTATCATTGAACATTCGTCAATAATGAGAAATAACACTGGATCCATGCTGAGCTGTATATTTATTGTTGACTTTTTAAATTAGCGAACTATTTAAAACACGTTGGTTCTTTAAGTGCTGATTGCATTGTCTTGTCTTTGAGATTAAATGCAGCGATACCTGTTAGGTGCCAAAAGAATGATAGCTTCTGATCCTAACTGCTCTAAGATTGTTTTACTAATTTCTTTGATTATTGTACATTTTCCAGCTCTTCCTTTTCCAATAATAAAAGTTGACTTCGGGAAATTTGTAACTTTTGTTTGCAAAGACAAAAGCTATTCAGTGCATAACTGAAGTATATTCTGCTGCTCACCTGTAAATCTGATGTCAGAATGATCAAAATTTTCATGCAGCGTAATTTGTTGCTCTTTAGAATAATTCAGAAATGTTAAAAGTATAGAAAAATCATTGGATAAGAGAATCTACGGTAAAGATAAAGAATTACCACCGGATGTATTTGAGCGATTTTGATTTGTTTAATGTAGCTCCGATCTTTGAGATAATCAAAAATTGGAACTTGATCCATCGAGTTAGCGGCAGAAAACTTCAAAACTCCTTCAAAGACTTGCTTATCTGGCATAGCAAATGTGTTGTTATTTAATATGTTAACAGGTAAATATTTGTAACACGTATGTAACACACGCACATAGGAAGTCTGCTATACTCCTCTATCAAACTTGATAGTTTTATTCATCTGAGTTTTTGTTATATCGCTATTCTGCAAATACACAGAAGGCATCTGGGAAGGCATCTTATGCGACTTTTCCACATAGAATTACGCTGAATAACTCTTTACATATCAATTGCTTTCTTTTAACCGGCATTTTCGAACCTTCTGTTTATAACGTTACACATATAAACATATGTATATTTCTTAAAATGTACACTAAATCTAAGCAAAAGATTTAAAAAAAATCAGGGATTGATTTATGACTTTTAGTGATTTCTCACGAATTATCCTTCATTGCTGTATCCATTTTCCCGATCATAAGCATAAAACTATATAGTCATGTACATTAACGTCAAATTTCTTGCTAAGCTTCAGGACATTTGGCGACCAAAAATATGTCGCCATAAATTAAGCCAATTTGGCTGTAGCTGACTAATTTGGCGAAATTTCCATCGAAATTCAGTACTGATTATTCTTCTCTAGTCGGGTTCTTCGCATTTTAGCTTCCTGTTCTCCAATAAAATTAGCTAAAATCTTAAAACCAAGACATAGGAAAGCTACCTTTTCCAACCCGTACAGGAATTTTTTTATTTCGTAATCTACTTTTTTCCGTTTTCTAGTGTACATCTTGACAAAATGCTTACCTCATTCACTTCAGAATGTTTACTACATTTCAGTTGCAACACATTCACTTACGATGAATTAAAAAAAGTTGAGTAATCTTCAGTAATTGGGACCGCTACCAAATTGTTAAAAATATGCATCAAACAACGTTCAGTAAATTATGAGATTGTCTACAAACCTGATTACAAAAATTTTCCATTAGAAACATACATTCTTCTGAACACAAACATACATACATATAAGTAATGCATACATGGCATTATATTTTTCTCGATTTCTTTGAGTATCACTAGTAGCCATTCGGCTAATGCCCAAAATCGTACTTTCCGTATTCGATTTCTTTTCTTTTCTCTTAATTTAAAATTCAAAATGAATTGCATCAATTTGGAAGCTTACAGAAAATGAAAAGTTCGCAAAAAAAAAAGGTGGTCGTTACGTAAAACTTCTGAAAGGGGGGGGGGGGGGGCGAGGTCAATCTATATCTCAGGTCACCAATGTATCAACATAGACTTCAACATTCGACTCCATAATGATCCGTATGAGGTTAAAATGCATAATTTACAGCAGTGGAACTAATGTTTTAATTAATAACGGGATGAATCTCGTCGAATTTCGACGAAAGAAATTGTTTAAAAACGAATTCCTACATAGGTTAGTACTTAGTCTCTTAAAACAAATATTTAAACTTAAAGTTACCAAAATACTAATTCCATACACTTCGACTGTTCAAAGTATTAAAAAATTAAACTGTATTATTATACCTAATCAAGATAAGTAATTTCGATGAAATTACCCATTGAAGCTGCTATGTTTAAAATTACCGATTGAAAATCAGAAAAAATGATTTCACCTTAAGTCAATCATGGAATTATTTTTTGCGTAAAATCTAAACTTAACGTTACTTTCACCATCTCAAAACTCGCAAACGCATCTCTCATATTTGCATTCACCATTTCAAAAATATTGCAATGAGCAATATGTGATTAATACATATATTTCTGAACTTGAAATCAAGTTTCTCAACTACAACTTTGCATGTGAACATTCGCACTCTTGACATGTGATTCTAATCTCCGTGTCGGCGAGTAAAATTCCAGAAATTTATATCTTTTAGAGGCGTTCGTAGTAAAATATTTACTTTTATCAGAGAAAATGATCGTTTTCATTTAAATATGTTGTCATTTTGCATCATTGAAGTTTTTCACCAAGGGTCTTGAACTCAATGAATGAACAAGAATTATAGCAGCTTTTTGCGGAAAACGTAAGTATTTTTTTAAAGCGTGACAGCATTTTTTGTTCAGTTTTTCAGAAAGTTTATTTTGAATTTTATGAGAAAATTGCATCAATAAAGATAGGCAAATGTTATTATTTTTCCTTTCTTTACAACAATAGAAGTAATCCAATTGCTACCATTTTGAAACAAATTCATAGAAAGATTTTAAATTTTAAATTTAAGTATAAAAGTCCTTCCGGCCAGTGCCGGGAGGAAGAGGTAGCTTTCATATTCCTTATTTTTAAAAAGCCAACTTATATTATTCAAACACACGAAGCTCAATTAAGTGGAAACCGAATGTAGGAGATTCAATACTAATTTTTATCAATACTAAATCATTATGAATGAGAATTTCGCGAAATTAGTCAGCTTTATCCAAGCTGCTTTTATTTAAAGTCACTTATATTTGGCTGCCAAATTCGGCGATTTCTTAAAGTGCCTGCCATTTTAAGACAACATGGTAGATGAGGCTAACCAGTGATCTTTGTCGAGACCTCAGTAATTGCTGTGCACCATGCTCACTCATATCGGAATCGGTTGATGTATACGAGTGCTGTCGCAGGCAAAAAATCAGATTTTTCAAAATGTCACCCACTTTAGAAATTGAAAGTGCTATATCTGAGCCATTTTTTAAGATAAAGACAAACAAAAAATGCTCCTAAATCCTTATATCAAGGTCAAATACTTAAGAAAGAAACCTTTTTCAATTTCTAATTTTTTTGCACCGCACTTTAAATATATATATTTTTTAATTTAATGGCCGCCATTTTGAAACAAGATGGCTGATGAAGCTGGCCAGCGAACTTGGTCGAGATATTGATGTATACTATCCACATGCCTTCTTCCATCGAAATAGGCGAATACGTGTGGTATCGCGTGACAAATACAAGATCGTTTCAAAGTGTTAGTCATGATAGAAATTCAAAATGCTATAATTCAACCACTTTTTAAGATATAAACAAAAGAACAAATTTTCAGCAACAAAAACTGCTCCAGAATCTTTGTATCAAGGCCAAACACATAAAAAAAATCTTTTTCATTTTCCAATTTTTTAATACCTCATTTTAAATTTTAAATTACATTTTTTTAAAAGATGGCAACCCTTTTGAAACAAGATGGCGAATGAAGCTGGCCAACGAACTCGGTAGAGACATTGGTATGTACTATGAACAGACCAAGTTACATTCATATCAATTCATAAATACGCCTGTTATCGCGTGACAAAAATCAGGTCGTTTTAAAATGTCAGCCACAATAGAAATTCAAAATGTTATAACTCAGCCATTTTTTTAGATGTAGAAGAAACAAAACCTGTTCCGGAATCTATGTATTAAGGTCAAACACATACAAAAAAAAATCTTTTTCATTTTCCAATTTTTTGGTATCTCATTTTAAATTAAATTTTTTTTTAAATGGAAACCATTTTGAAACAAGATGGCGAATGAAGCTGGTCAACGAACTCGGTTGAGTTATTTGTATGTACTATGTACACACCAAGGTACATCCAAATCGGTTCATAAATACGTCTGTTATCACGTGGCAAAAATCAGGAGGTTTCAAAATGTCAGACGCGCTAGAAATTCAAAATGCTATAACTCAGCCATTTTTTAAGATATAGACGAAACAAAAACTGCTCCAGAATCTTTTTATCAAGGTCAAACACATAAGAAAAAAATATTTTTTCAATTTTCAATTTTTTGCTACCACATTTCAAATTTAAATTTTTCTTAAAATTTTAAATGACCGCCATTTTTAAACAAGATGGCGGATGAAGCTGGCCAACGAACTCGTTCGAGACATTGGTCTGTACTATGTATAAACGAAGTTACATCCAAATCGGTTCATAAATACGCCTTTTATCGCGTGACAAAATTCAGGACGTTTCAAAATGTCAGATACGCTAGAAATTCAAAATGCTATAACTCAGCCATTTTTTAAGATATAGACGAAACAAAAACTACTACGGAGTCTTTGTATAAAGGTCAAATACATAAGAAAAAAATATTTTTCCATTTTCATTTTTTTTGGTACCACATTTCAAATTTTAAATTTTTAAAAAAAATTTTAAATGGCCGCCATTTTTAAACAAAATAGCGGATGAAGCTGGCCAACGAACTCGGTCGAGACATTGGTATGTACTATGTACACACCTAATGACATTCAAATCGGTTCATAGATACGAGAGTTACAGTGTGACATAGGTCATATATATATATATATATATATAGATAGATATCAATTTTGAACGGAGGGTGGTTTCTGGGTCTGGGGGTCATGATCGATGAAAATATACCAAAATTTTTTGAAATCGCTTTCCTCCGAACGGCTGCAATAGGTAGCTTTTTGTAAAGAAAGCTACCTAAAAATAGGAATATTTAAAAAAAATTGTTAGTACGCGCAAATCTACAAAGAAACGGCTTCTATTAAAAAAAAGAATTATTAAAATTGGTTCAGAAAAAGCTCAATGTAGATGACTAAAAAAAGAAAGCCTTATCTTTCAAATAAATAGAATTCAACTCGCAATGTTATCTTTATGAGAAAACTTTGAGCCGATATTTCAGGCTGTTAGAGTTGACGAATATTTATGATTTTGAATACGTGCCGAGATTTTGGCACTACCGACGTCCAGCTCATTTTTTGTGTCGATGCGACAAATATTTTGGACGCTATAGTGTTAACAAAAGTGTAATTTTTGCTGGGAAGCCGGAGCTGTGCTCCGATAATTAAATTGCTATATTGTATTAGTCCTTTTATATATAGTCACCGCACGCAGTAACACATTTCTGCAAGCGGTTTTTCAAAAACAGGGGGGGGGGGGTGGATGTAGTGTCCAGGAGGCGCGATAGTAGACTTAAAGCGGGGCATTTTTGTAACTTTTGCCGACCCCCATATGTGACATGTTGTTGGAAAGGTCTGCGACCACTCATTCATGTTATGCACCCTCCAAGCCCCTCCTGACAAATTTACCCCCCGGGGGGCGTGAATGGTGTCCGCAAAATTTAGAAACTGCCCACTGGAAAGAAAATTGGGGGGAGGGGCTTAGGATGTGCATAAAATGAATAAGTGGTCACAGGCCTTTCCAACAATACGTCACATGTGGGGGTCGGTAAAAGTTCGAAAAATTCTCTCCTTTGGGTCTACTATCGCGTCTCCTGGAATACATCTCCCACCCCCCCCCCCCCTCTTTTTGAAATACCGTTTGCAGAAATGTGTTCCTGTACACGGTGACTATATAGAAAAGAACTAATACAATTCTTATAAATTTTATTCAATTATTTCTATCTGAGTGTAAAAACTTAATGATACCAACTCCTATCCACACGGCTTTCACCTCACAGAAAAGTCTAAACAGTTTTTTTACCAACTACACGTACAGATATCGCAGTTCCGAGAATAAAGATTGGTATATTGTATCCAATACCAACAGCTTAACGCAGTTTATATAGGGGAAATAAGTCGAACGCTCGAATTAAGACTCAGGAACCACAAGCAAGCACTTGAAAAAAAAAAAAAAAACTTATTTTCAAAGATTGTGGACAATGCCTTAAAGACAGACCATTTCCCAAATTCTGAAAAATCTATATAATTAGATCAAACTGTAGCAATTATAAAAGTCGAACTTTCTTAGAAGAATGGTATACCAAAATTACAAGTTTAACCCATTTATGCCTAGAGTCCCATTTTTGGGGAGCTTTAAATTTTAATAAATTTGTTATAATTTTCTTCTTCTTTATAACATGGAAATTGTATGACATAATTATCTACACATGTCTTTATCTGTTACCGAAAGATGACAGCATAAGATTGACAATTATTTGCTTAAAATGAAGGCTTTTTTCGGAGTTTATAGATTTTTCATTTTTCAACTTGGCGAAATGTAAAAAGTAAGTTTATTTGTATTTTTTCAACAAAGGATCCAAATAAATATGTCATAATCTTAGCTTGCAGACTTCTTCGAAACATGTATTGTTTTTATTGTGAAATTATATGTTCAAGCCTATTTTTTATGCATTTTTGTAACGTACAAAATATAGGACGCTAGGCAAGAAAAGGGTACATATTTTTATTATCCATTGAGAAGACAGTTATTTATGTAAAGTCCTTTTCAAGATGATTAAGAAACTGATTGATGAATTGTTTTTAAGTGTTAAACGCGATTATTTTTAGTTTATTATTACTAATATTTACAATTATGCTGAAATATCAAATCTATTTTTAACGTTATTTATTTAATAACTTGCTATACAGAGCACACTGCAATAAGAATGTATTTTTAAAATTTAAAAGGTAAGGTTAAACTATACTTAAAGATTATTATAAATCATAAAATTGTAATTATTCTTATAAGATTATCTTTAACATTATTCGAAAAAAGTGTAATAACAGAGACATTTCTGAATAACGATAATTCAAAGTCTATTACATTAACATTTAAAAATTTAATTTGGATTAGAACATATAATAAACATTATAACGTGTCGAGGAATTTTACATGAAGGAAGTCATATATACTTTTCACGACAAGCGCCAAAGTATTCACCAATGTTGATAATTAAAATAGGCATATACAGAAATATTTCCTCTTTATATAACAATTTCTATCCCAAAATTTAAATCAGATAAAGCTTGATAACAGTATTTAATTTAGGTCAAAAGCATTTAACTTAATCCCGAAATTCTCAAGTAATTCGCTAATTTCAATTCAAAGAAAATAGCGTTTTAAATTAAAATTATTACTAAATTATTAATTTTTCTTTACCCATGTTTGATTGTAAATATCTTCTCATTAGTTTTAATTTAGAAAAATATTACCTTTAGTAATCAGATAAAGAAGACTTTTCAGTGCTGTCAGATTTTCGAAAAAATTCTTAAAAGCTTTAATTATAATAAATTGTTAAACTTGATCCCACTTACTAAAGTAATGAAAAAGAATGTAGTTTAATAACTTTAACTGTAGATGAAGTATTTTCGCCTCAGTATCTTTATATATGGAACATTTTATATTTTATATTTAACATACTTCAGTATTTATTTTAGTTATCTGTTTTAAGGTGCGTTCGTAATTATATAAATACGTAGCACCTATAATCGTCGTTCGGTCCGTCCGTCTGTCTGTATATAACAGAGCAAAAACTACCCAACCGAATGGTCTGAAATTTTAAATATGTAATCGTTGCAAAATTTTTTCGAGTCATTTCAATTTTAGAAAAATCGGATGTATAGTTTAACTACAGGGACAGTCAAAATTTTCCGTTAAATGACGGCCAATGGGAAAAACTTATTTCAAGTGCATTTTAATGATGTTACAGCCTTTCGAATGAAATGGATATGCACTTATGAAGTGCACTAAAATATACATTCTATACAATATGCGGTGCAAAAAATATTTATAAAACTAGTTATAGTACGAACGTCATTTGCCAATTTGACGTGCAATTTCCAACTTGTCTTTTCATTCTTTAATGTTGTAAAAATTTTCAAAACGCTTTAGAAGTTTTTAGAAGATTATACACATTTATGTAGAAAAAAAGAAAAACTGCTGTTAAGGGAAATGCCAAATTATTTACTTTATTATTTTTTATAAACAAGAATTTTCTCAGTAGGACCATATTTTTTGTTTCTAACACAATCGCTTTGAGAAATTTGGTTCAAAATGCCCACTTTGACAGAATTTTTAAAAATATATTCTATCTCTATGAAAAAATCGACCATTACGGCACATTATATAGTTTCTAAATAAGGAAACCTACCAATTAGATAAAGAAGACTTTTCAGTGCAGTCAGATTTTCGAAAAAAAAATCTTGAAAGTTTTAATTATTGATAAATTGTTAAACTTGCTCCCACCTACTAAAGCAATGGAAAAAAAATGTAGTTTGTCAATTTTAACTGTACATCAAGTATTTTCGCCTCAATATCTTTATATATGTCACATTTTATATTTTATATTAATATACTTCAGTATTTATTTTAGTTATCTGCTTTTAAATGCGTTCGTAATTATATAAGTACGTAGTACCTATAATCGTATTTCGGTCCGTCCGCATATAACAGAGCAAAAACTACCCAAACGAATGATCTGAAATTTTAAATATATAATTGTTGCAAAATTTTGTCCGGTCACTTCAAATTTTAGGAAAATCGGATGTATAGTTTAATTACAGGGACAGTCAAAATTTTTCGTTTACATGACGGCCAATGGGAAAAAAATATTTCAAGTGCATTTTAATGATGTTACAGCCTTTCGAATGAAATGGATATGCACTTATGAAGTGCACTGAAACATACATTCAATGCAATATGCGGTGCAAAAAAAATATTTATAAAGCCAGTTATAGTACGGACGTCATTCGTCACGTTTGGCGTGCAATTTAAAACTTGTTTTTTCGTTCTTTAATATTGTACACAATTTCAAAACGCTTTAGAAGTTTTTAAAAGATTATAGACATTTGTGTAGAAAAAAAGAAAAACTGCTGTTAAGGGAAATGCCAAATTATTTACTTTATTATTTTTCACCATTTTATTAGTTATGAATACTATAATAATAATAATAATAATTATTATTACTATTATTATTAATTATACTTAGCAATTGATGAATATTTCATTTTAAGTCACACAATTTTCTCCTCTAAAAGCATAATCAACTGCGAAATTACTAGAATTATAGCATTCTAATTTTTTAAATAAATATATTCAGGATTACGAAGAATAACTAATTCCGTTGTTCTTTTGTTCAATTTGATGTTATTTCTGCGTGTGTATTCTCTTATTGCACAAATTCTTCTGTGCAATTTATTTAATTACTATCCACTGCCAGATGCACCTTCACAAAAAATCCCTGCTGGCTCGGACTACAGGCGCAGGTAGATTTCGAAGTTAAGTAATAATTTCACCAACAAAAACTAAATCAGGATTAGAGATAAACCTACTTTAAAAGTTTTATATGGCCGCTTTTGAGGAGTTTTTAATTTCATTTTTATATAAGAGCTGATTTTATCAGAATCGTCTTAAGTCAGTATTCAAAAAAATATTTTTCATGATCAACAAATCGAAATTATCTGACGCATTTTCAGATTCACTTTAAAAAGGAAAAACATGAAACTTGCTGACATGATTATTTAAGATATTTATAAGCGACCTATGTTTTTATTTTTCGCTCAATTAGTTAGAACTTGATTTATAAACAAGAATTTTCTCAGTAGGACCATATTTTTTTGTTTCTAACACAATCGCTTTGAGAAACTCGGTTCAAAATGGCCACTTTGACAAAATTTTTAAAAATATATTCTATTTCTATGAAAAGATCGACCATTACGGCACATTATACAGTTTCTGTATAAGAGAACCTACCAATTAGATGCGTTTGAAAGCAAAAATGAATTTAAAAATGAGTCAGAATATATGTATTTTGGATTTGAGCACATCCTTAATACTAAATTTTTTCTTCAACCTCTATGTATTTTTAATTCGTTTTGCTGTAAGAATTGGTCCTATCAAAAACTTGTCAATATAAATGTTGTGGATAATACTAAGAAGATATATAATAAATTCGTGAGGATTTGATAGCTTGTCAATTGACGAAGTTATGGATTTTTTTCTTCTTCAACCCCTCCCCCCCCCTTTTTTTTATTTTTATTTATTTATTTTTTAATTTTAATTTTAATTTTTTTTTTTTTTTTTTTTTTTTTTTTTTTTTTTTTTTTTTGCTTTAACAATTGCTCCTATCAAAAACTTGCCAAAATAAAATTTGTAGATAATATTAAGGAAATTTATAATAAATTTGTTTGAATTTGATATCTTGAGAATTGATGAAGTTGTGAATTTATTTTTATCAAAAATCTGTCACACATAAATTTTTGGCCCATTTTTTAGAAGCAATAATAATTTTAAACTAAGTCGATATGTATAATAGTTAAGAAGTTATGGGTTTTTTTCGTTTTTCACAAAACTCCGCCGTACCCCCCCTCCCTCCCCCCCTCCTTCGTTTGATTTTGACCATTAACGAACTTGACCAAGATTTTCTGCCCTTGATTTTATGTATCAGTTTGGTAAAGATTTGTGCAGAATTATGGAAGTTATCGTGTCCATAAAAAGTGATATATATATATATACTAGTAAGAACGACCGAGCTAAGCTCGGTCAAAATTAGCTTTGTGTTTATCTCGATATATTATTAACACTGAATGGTTCTTGCTGATTTGGATACAATTAGCTTCACTTTGAGCCATGTGACCCAAATTGACCCACTAATCGAATTTATTCGAACATGGGACCTAACCCAATGCTCTTCTCGATGCTTGATCTCAATGCTTGAAAACGATGGAATACAAAATTTAGGGAAAATCGTTAGTCGTTTTCCAGATAAAATAAGTTTGATCCAAAAATGACCCACTAATCCCAATTTATCGAGCATGTGACCTATTCCAATGGTCTTCTCGTACTGGGAAACGGTATAATAAAAAAAAATCCTCACAATCGTTTGAACATTTTTGAGATACATTTAACTTGACCCTGACCCATTATGACCCAAAATAACTCACTAATAGAATTTTCTTGAGCATGCGACCTAGCCCAATGGTTTTATCCTGCCCAGAAATGGTATAATACAAAGTTTTGTCAAAATTGTTTGATTCGTTTTTTAGATACAGTTAGATTGATCCTGATCCATTAGGACCCAAAGTGACAAACTGATTGAATTTCCTTGGGCTTGCGACCTAACCCAATGGTCTTATCATACCCGGATATCTTACAAATTTTTGTCAAAATGTTTTGAAGCATTTTTTAGGTGCAATTAGGTTGACCCTGACCCATTGTGTTCTAAAATGAACCACTAATCGAATTGTCTTGAACATTCGACTTAGACCAATGGTCTTATCGAGCCCGAAAACGACAGAATACAAAATCTAGTCGAAATCGTTGCAACCGTTTTCTAGATAAAATTAGCTTGACCCACAGTGACCCAAAAATGACCCATTAATCGAATTTTCTCGATCATGTGACTGAGCACAATGGTCTTGTCTTAAGGCAAAACTGTAGAATGTAGAGTTTAGTGAAAATCGTTAGAGACGTTTTTAGATAAAATTAGCTTGACCCAAAAATGACCCACTAATTGAAATTTCTCAAGCCCGTGATCTAGCCCAATAGTCTTCTCGCACCCGAAAATGGTTGAATACAAAACTTGGTTAAAATCGATCGAACCTTTTTCTAGATAAGATTAACTTGACCCACAGTGAGCCAAAAATGACCGACTAATCGAATTTTCTCGAACATGTGACTTCGCTCAATGGTCTTTCCGTAATCCAAAACTGTAGAATATAGAGTTTAGTGAAAATCGTTAGATCCGTTTTTTAGATAAAATTAGCTTGCTTTAGGGCTTAATTTCTAACAAAAAAGTACCGGAGGCCTAGTATTCTGCGATACCGGTACTAACAACCGTACCGTTCCCCTGTCACTCCAATCTGCATATTTATATTTTGTGCATTATTTACAAAATTTAAAGCATTTGATTTTTTTTTCGCAAAATAAAAAATTTAAATATATCTAGCAGCATATACTTAGCTGTCAACTATTCCACTTTTTAGTTATCACTCCTTCTGAATAATAATCTTTGCCTAATTTTAATGTTAACTAATTGCAGAACTCTTCGATTAAATATGGTAAGAATCATGATTCGGAAAAAGTGTTAACACAAAAAAGGAATAGCAGCTATGCACTTTTAAGAAAAGATGGATGAAATTTACAGAAATTAATATTTATATGCTGAAGAATGGACTATGTTTTGGGGTGAGTCCCTGAAAATCAGATTAAATTAAAAATTTGACACCGTTGTCGGAAATATTCAATGCTTTTATAGAAAAAGGGGAAAACACTGCGCAATTGCTTTCTATCAGAATAACAATACATAGCAATTATATCTACTTACAAATGAAAGTGACTTCGTAAATGTGCAGAGCAGAGCCTTAGCATGGGCAATGTTCATGATACAAAATAAATAGAAAAAACACTAACGTAATTTTTATACACGTACGCAATGGAAGGCAAAAAACCTCAAACTGATGCTAGTTGGCTAAAAACAGAAAATATTCTTTTCAGGTTAGATATCTAAATAATTAAAAAAACAGCCAATTAAAAATTATCCTACTGTCACAAAAGAAAATCGAACTGAAAGCAAATTCATCGTTCAGTCTCTTAAGTGGCGCCGTATCAACACATATAAATTCGATATAAATTTGAATATAATAAATTTGAAATAGGAAAACAAGATTTATGTTTTCCCTTCATACTGATCAAAATAGCATTAAAATAATTTGAAATAGAATATAATACGTAATTTTGAAGGAGGAAAAGTTTTTTCTTTTCCTATACATGAATAAATAAAATTTTGAATGTAACACAGATTAGGTCTGAGTGACAAGCCCAAAGGCTAATATAAAAATTGAGCTTTTTTCATCTCCATCTCCTACGTGTGCGATACATTACGTCACGTATAAGTGTTTTCATAAAGAAGTATGCAAAAGCTTGGAGATGGGAAGGAAAGGAAAGGGTAATTTAGGCTTCGGTTTCACGGCAGCGGTATTATCGTACACTTTACAAAAAACTATTCAGTATTTTGACTTGAAATTTAACATAAAAATAAATTATGATCTGTAGATTTGCACAATATTTTTTTTTTACAGAATAACCTTAAAAAAATATTATTTTAATTAATTTATTTTACATGTCTTTCCATTACGGACATATTTTTGCAAATAAAAAAAAGAAACAGTATATTTTCAGAAGAAAAAATAAATCATCGGGTTAGTCATTATAGATGGAATCATAATCAATTAAATAGTTTCACAATTTCTTTTGTGAAATTTTTAAAATTTCTTTTTTTATGAAAATTATAGCATATTTTTGTAAAAATTCAATTATTTACATTCAATTATAAAAGTATTTTTCAGTGTTAAGAATTCTAGTGCACAATCTATTCTTATTATGTGAAATCATTTACGCAAACGATACTTACGCATTTTAAAAGACTTATATAATGAATTTTTGTTTGTAAAGTGGCAACAAAAGAATTGTAAACAAATAAAATTAATTCTTAAATTCGTTATATCATAAATAAAAAATTCCGAGGAAATTCTTAGTTATTGGCTGAATTTACATTTCTAAAATTAAAACGCGCCAAAACATAAAACAACGTTTTTGCTTAATAAAAATGCAAAATAATATAAAAAATACTGTTACTTTCAAATATTTGTCTTAATAAATATTGTTTCGAGAATCTAAACAAAGCATGGCTTTTGCTAGTTAATTTTTATTTTTGGGTAAGTTACAGATATGCAACGCAGTGATACAAAGGGTTAACTCATTTATAGATTATATTTCTTTGTTTATCGGAAAGTGTCTGAATTTAATAATCTTATTTCGTTCAACATAAATTGATTTGTTGACGCTCCAAATAGGCCAATTCAAAATTACAGTGGATTCCGCCAGGTCGTGTTTGAGTTATACAGGACAGTTTACATGCGTTGCAATCACTTCTGCAACGATTAACAATTTGGAAATTGTTCGTCAAACGTGGCAAATGAGGTGTGTTCGTACTATAACTAGTTTTATAACTATTGTACTGAATGTATATTTTTTGTGCTTCATAAGTGCATAGCCTGTAACATCATTAACATGCACTTGCCATTCACTCAGACCATTCGGAAGGCTATAACATCAATAAATGCACTTGCAATCATTTTTTCCCATTGGCCGTAATGTAACGGAAAACTTTTGAATGTCCCTGTAATTAAACTATACACCCGATTTTCATAAAATTTAAAATGGCTCGACAAAATTTTGCAACAATTATATATTTGAAATTTCAGGCCATTCGGAAGGCTATAACATAATTGAAATGCACTTGCAATATTTTTTTCCTACTGACCGTAATGTAATGGAAAACTTTTGAGTGTCCCTGTAATTAAACTATACATCCGATTTTCATAAAATTTGAAATGACTCGACAAAATTTTGCAACAATTATATATTGAAAATTTCAGACCATTCGGTTGGATAGTTTTTGCTCTGTTATATGTGGACGGACGGACAGACAGACGGACTGAACGACGACTATAGGTGCTACGTATTTATATAATTACGAATGCACCTAAAAATGAATTTCACATAAGTAATTTCAAAATTTATGCCTGCTTATTTTGTAAACTACTTAAGGGGTCGCAGGACCTTTAAAGGGGTCCGGGGCTAAAAATTCTAAAAAAAAAATGCAATTTTTTTATTGGCTTAAAAAAAAAAATACTGAGATTTTAGCGTTAAATACACAAAACCGGATGCTTCTATCTTCATTAGATCCAGGCAAAAGGTGTTAACCTTTTGCCTTGAGAAGCAATGAATCAGCTACCCGCTGACGAGAACTTTAATTTCATTTATTTCAGAATGAATTTTTTCACGATAAAAAGAATATATCTAAAGTTCCTTGCAAGATATAGGTATGAAATTTTCAACAGAGATTTTATGCTCTATTTCCAACAAATTTTTTCCAAGATTTTAAATTTTGAGTGATAATTGTGAAAATAGGCTAATTAATGCAAAACTCACTAAAAAAACTGTTTTTTCAATTAATTTTTTTTTATAAAATTCATAACCTATATGTTAAGAAATCCTGATGACAAATTAAAATGACAGATTTTCTGTACACAAAAGTGTAAAAATTTTGTAAATCGAGTCAGTACTTCCAGAGTTATATCAAAAATTAAATATGCTTAACATTTTAAGATTTGAATTAAAAAAAATTTAAAAAATTTCAGATTTTTGTACATGCAATATTCTTATTATATTCAAACTTATTTCAGAGAAAAATTCATAACAAAATCTCTATAAATAAAAGAAAATAGAATTTTGAGCACCGGACCCCCTTAAACTTTCAAAAAATTAGTTTTAGGATTTTGTTTTATTCTGAACTTTTAAAATTTTCTCAATAATATACAGAAACCCTATTCAAAAATCTGCATAATTTCTTGAGTTATAATAATTTATACACAGTGAGTACACTTGAAAGTCCGTTGATATTGGTACTTTAAAACGCGTTTTCTCAAATTAGTAAATACTTTCAAATTATATATACCACAGTTTAAAAAAATTAATCAAATATGCGCCTCTTTATAGTCTTCATGCTAAAATTCCCCAAAATTAACATGATTTGGTTATTTACTTTTTTGCACCTGAAAAACTTGAAAATTTTTTTTGAAAATTTCGTGAATTTGAAAATATCTCTATTTTGTGCAAAAATGAAATTTTAAACAAAACTTTTTGTATATATTTTGGTTTTAATTTAGAAGTATCTGTGTTATGATTGTTTCGTTCAACAGTTATTTTCTATATGCATAATTTATAGTTTTATCCTGCGCGCAGCACTTAATGATTTTAATT
The DNA here is from genome assembly GCA_963932465.1 of Maratus speciosus. Classification (NCBI taxonomy): domain Eukaryota; kingdom Metazoa; phylum Arthropoda; class Arachnida; order Araneae; family Salticidae; genus Maratus; species Maratus speciosus. The sequence goes on along the minus strand of OZ010789.1, from coordinate 30,681,466 downwards.
CACGCATGAGTGAGATATATTTTTAAATTTCAAATTTAAATATTAATTTTGAATATACAACATTTATTTTTCAGGATAATATAGTTAAGAATATATACTTTAGGTAGAAAGGGATAAAAAAGATCTTAATTGGATATTATTTGTGTTTTTGTACATTGAAAAATGTTTTTGATTCTTTCGACAAACTCAAAGGTCCTATACCCCCTTAATGTGTTCCCATTTGGTATCTGTAGGTAAAATCTATCGATCAATTCAAATATAATGTGAAAATTAGTGCTGTGTTAGGCGATGATCTCCTGAGCAGAATGTAAGTATAGGATGAATTAGTGGATGCTTTTAATAATCGATTGGTACTAGTCTCATTTTTAGGTGCGTTCGTAATTATATAAATATGTAGTACCTATAGTCGTCGTCTGGCCCGTCTCTCTGCCCGTCTGTCCGCGTATAACAGAATAAAACTACCGAAACGAATGGTTTGAAACTTAATAAATATAACCGTTGCAGAATTTTGTCGAGCCATTTAAAATTTTATGAAAATCGAACCAAAACTTAAAAAGATATTAATAAAAAATTTCTTCACTTTTTTAAATCCCATCACTCATAATGAGTTGAATGATATCCTATGATAAGAAATGATTCTACGTTGCCATGGTGAGGACGTTTTGTTTAAAATGTAATCCTGTTATTTCCGTATTACTGAATTTGATCTGTAGAATCGTAATAAATTTTGCATTCATGCATTTTTGCGTAAGAGTGCAACAGCTATTGCACCATGATCTGAATATTTATAAAACTAGTTATAGTACAAACGCACCTCAATTTCCACTGTTGACGTACAATTTTCGACTTAGTATACGATGATTTGCAGCAGAGTGGGTATGGGATAACTATTTTTCCAACATTTTACATGAACTTTACTTAATATATTTCCCTTTTATAACGTCGTCATACAATCTATTTGGTCATAAATTACGTAAAATATCTTTAAATTTTCAAATGCAAAGAAAAACTATACATTCAAGAACCGTTTTGTTTCCAGACTATTTATTTAATCTTTTGATATGATGCATTATAAAATCATAAGACATGACCAGTATCAAAGAACAGATGCTTGCATTCTTTTATATATTGTGTTACGCGTCTGAAAATAAAAGTTAAAGACAAAAGACTTTTAAAAATTCTTGTGACAAAAACTTCATATATCACGCTTTTGCCATTCTTATGATTTAGCTGTTGTGAACGTGACTTAAATGTCGAAACATCTTAAGTCTCCGTACATTGCACCCAATAATTAGTATTGCGTGGTTCTGTCGCATTTGGCTTATTAAGTTTCATAAGAAATTAACTCTAATGGAACACGACGTGATCTTACGGATAGTTCACAGAAATGTCGCACGTTAGTACTTTTTGATTTCTAAAGAAACTATTTTTAGTTTGTAAGCACGATTTTTTAATCGCTAAAACCTGTTTGTTTCTTATGATTTGTTCCTAAATAAATAGTGTTTCAGATGGATATTTTAAAGAATTAGACTTTAGATTATAAGGTTCAGTTATATAGAAGCATCTATAGTAAGTTATGTGTTATTCTTTGAAATTGAAATAGCCTCAATAGATTTGGGAAGTGTCAAATCATCAAACGAATAACAATAATTTACATATTGTACATAATAATTACAATATTTAAAAAATATTTTTGTTTTGTGTAACTCATAATGCTTTTGGAAAAAGATAAAGTAATGTATCTATAATTTATTCTAAACTGCCTTACAAGTAATTGATGAATTAATCTTCTCACCTCCGCGAACTGATATGTCCGTTCACTAACCTGCCGGTTTTACTGCAATAGTGGCATTATTTAAATTAACATAATTCTACTGATATAACGCAGTTTAAACAAATTAAGCTATTATTAATACTCCGACGGCCTATTTTTCTATATGAAATAAAAAAAAATTATGACATGTTAGAAAAAACATCTTTTTTTAGCATTAAAAAAAAATACATTAAAAACAACATTACAATTTTGCCGTTTTGCTCGGCGGTCAGGGGGTTAAATAAATTTTATAATAAGGCATTTTAATGGTTCTTATAAGTACTGTCAGTAGATAACGGATTAACGGTAAAATGATGGTAGCACTGCTGCAAGGAAAATTTCCGCGAATTGAATAAAGTTTTTCCAGGAGTTTAATAACATCTCTTCAACGTGATCAGTGTAATCGTGAGACATTTTATTCATCAAGAAATTTTCAACAACAGAAGTTTTTGATAAAAATGTATCCTTGGAACTTGGCACATGTCTAATATCACATCGTAATTTCAGGTGTGTTCACATACTATGGTTGTTTTTGTTGATGCCTATTATATTCACAACACAAAAATAACAGTGATGATTTAAGAGTTTTCGCCAAATCATTGGAGGTTGGTACTTGAAATACAGTGAAATCTACATGTGCGACGACCTCCATTAAGTGACTACCTCCCTGAACGACCATTTTTTCATGAAACAAAACTTATTCCCATAGGCTCAATACTAATTTTACCTCCATTCAGAGACCATCCCAGTTCAACCGATTTCTTTGAAGTAAATGGAACAAATTCCATTTTCTCCTTGTCGCTTGAAGAAGATTTTATTAGAAAAATAATTCCGGAGAGCGCATTATTCATTAAACTTCTAAACTAAGTTTAGAATTTTTTTTTATTCCGGTAACTTTTAAGTGTTTAAACACCTTTGTGCCTTTTTAGGCAATGGATTTAACTCTGATGACACATTAAGAATGACGGTCAATAAACTCAAATGCCCTATTTTGTCAGGAAAATCACAAAGAAATAAATTAATGAATTCGTCATTATTTGTTCCAAAGAAAAAAAATGCATTTATTTACTGAACTTCGAAAGAACTTGGAAATAATTGTTATAAAAGATAAAACCGTAAAATGTCATTGTATTCATTTTTTAAACTCTATAGTAATTAACTTATGTAATTAACTTTTGTTTTGATACTTAAATTTTCATATTTTTTTCTAATGTGAAAAATAAATTTTAGTAACATTAATTGTTACCCTTTTTCAAGAATTAAAATCTAAATTTAAACATGACCTCTATTAAGAGACCACCTCTCGAAGAGACCAATTTTTGTTGAATGGATCGTGGTTGCTTTATGTAGGTTTTACTGTATGGTCTCTTCTTTGTAGCCCATAAACCTGAAAAACTCTACACAGATTTTACTCATAACATTAGGAACCGAGGGCCGGTTTTGTGTTTTTAATTTAATTCTAAAGTAGTCGAAGTAGACATGTTTTACAAAGTCGGACAAACATAAATGGAATTTTTAAGGGCCTATTCTCCACAAATGTAACAAAAAGAATTCTGGACGTTTACACAGGTTCTTCTTGACGATAAAATTATATGAATTCTCAAAATTTTGTTGTATTATAACATTTACGAATCTTCTAAATACGCCAGGCAATCAATAACAAGATGGTAACTGTACCTCAAAAATGTGAGCTGAAATTTAAAAAAAGAAAAAAAAAGATTTAAATTCAGCAGCTTCGAATTAACAAACAGTTATTAAATCAGATGTAACATGAATAAAAATGAATTTTGTTAGACTGTGTAATTTATCAAAATTGTTATACGTAAGACATATAGGGTTATATTTAGTTTGAATATATATGTTTAAATATTTGTATTTTAACAATCCATGCAAAAAAAAAAAAAAAAAAAAAGAGATTCCAGATTATTTAGATACATTTGTGCCTCGCAGTACTTTTTGTACTGAAAAAAGCGACGTATTTAAATTTGATCATACAGCACAAAAGAAAATCAAAAATATGGCTTAAAAATCTCCAAATTTTATGCAAAGAACTACAGAATAGAATTTTACTTCCTATTTCAAAAAGTATAGTGACTGGGAAATATCAAATTCGTGTTAAAGCGCAAAAGAGAAATAAAAATAAAAATATTTTGCACGTCATTTTTTTACGTACTCTGGCAATGGAAAAAAAAAATAGAGGAACGATGGAATATTATAAGATATTTTCTGAATATATACTCTGTAAAAAATAGTTTTTGCATAGTTTTACATTTCACTCTGATAAAGTAAATGGAAGCATCAGAAAATGCTAGAACCTTTTATAACATTTTGCTTGAATAAATAACTCACAAAAACTAGTTTATAATATAAATCAAAAATATAACCAAATTTGAATCCGTAAATTAACCTTAACTGTAATACAATACATGAATTAAATACAAAATTAAATCAGTCAAAATTTACTAAAATGTGTTTAAAATGCTGTTAATTATATAAAATACAAAAATTGTGCATCTAAAAAACAAGCGTACTTGAAAGCACTTAGTTTTTTAGATGTACATTTTTTTGTATTTTACTAGGGGTCTCTGCCCCCTACGAGCTACGCTCGTCAACCCCGTTCAGACATCACAGACTCTAACAGCACGCTAATTTGATCGGCTTTAAAAAGATTTCGGAAGATTGAATTATAATTTGAATCTGACAATTATAATCTGACGTAATTTTCACCAAACTTTTCTTTCTCTTTTTAATATTCACGTAAAACTACTTTTGTTAGAAATGAAATATTATGATCATCTTAAAATATCAAATAAATGTCTCGCGCAATTTTTAAATTTAAACTCTTTTGCAATATTATTTTTTGTTCATTTTATATAATAAGTGTAATGTGATATAAATGTGACGTAAATTATCCTATTTAAGACTTCTAACGCATGTTAATGAATTCATTATTTTACAATATTCTTTCTCTTTTAAAATTCACGTATAAGTATAGTTTTTATGACGTAATTTTCAATGAGTTCCTGCTTTTTCTATTTTCTGTTTATAATAGTCACGTGTAAAATAAATTTTTAATTTGAAGCAAACATTATTGTTTGCGCTGTTTATACAGTTGGCAACAGTTTAAATTAATACAATTTTCTAAATTTTGTAAAAAATATCTTTCGAAATGCTGAAAATTTGAATTTAAAATAGAAATAAAACCTCAAAAAATGAGTCAAACTAAAATACTAAATGCAGTCTGCACACTTGGAAATTCTGAGGTATAAAATGATCTAAAAATGATTAAATTCCTATGTAAAGTTTTTGCTCCTATAAATTTTTTTTAATGGAACGATTTTGTCCAACTTTGGCATCTCTTAAAATAGTTCTTCGATTTGGAAACTGTCTACATCAGCGTATTTATCAAACATTTCTCTATAATACTACCGATTTACATATTTTTGTATGCACCAGTTTTTTTAATATTAACCCATTAATGCCGGTAGGTACAAAAATCTACCAAACCAAATTAATTTTATTATTAATCACTAGATGGCACTATCTCTCAAACAATGATGCATTTGACATCTTAAATAATCAATAATAGGTATAAAAATAGAATTCCCGCATTTTTGTGGAAAATGTGTGTAGTAGTAGGTGTAAAAACTGAGTGAATACGAAATCAATCAGCATGCCTCTACCTTAAAAAAGAAAAAGTTAAATTACGCATATTTTTTTGAGATTTTAATAATGTTTTTAAATGGAATCACAATTGTAATAGTTTACTTTATACAATTATGCTAATAAAAATAAGTTTTACTTTTGTTTCGTTTCGTATATTCACTTTTCCTTTTAATGGTAGAAAATTGTACCAAATATGTAGTATAAGTATGTACCATATATGTAGTCTCAATCTTCGGTCGACGAGAAAATAAAAAAATAAACCTTCATTTCACTGGCCCCACTCCATACTGATTTTGAAAATTAATCAACACCATTCGTTTGTGCTGGTTTCTCCCACAAAAATTTTCGTTTGTGCCACTTCTTTTCCCTCGTTATAACGAACAGAATGGGGCGGGGTCAGTGAAACGACAGCCCCGCACCATCAACGAAATGAAAATTTTTTACTGCATTCGTCTATGCTACGTTTGTGCTGGTTTGTGCCGCAAAAAGTTTCTTTTCTGCCACGTCCGTTCTATCTCGTTATAACGAATTTTTAACTCAAGGGAACTTATAGAAAACCACTTATGATAATCGTAAATAAATACGTGTCACGAAATGAGATACGTAATTCTTTAGTGCTATGTAAATGTTGGTTTGTGCCGTAAAACGTTTCGTTTGAGCCATTCTGACTGCCTCGATGTAACGAATTTTCCACTTTTTCAACACAGGGCGACCATTTCGGTGGACCCGCCCAATCAACGAAATCTAAATTGCATTACGGCATTCATTTGTGCTGGTTTTTGTCGCAAAGAGTTTCGCTGTGCCACTTCCATTCTCTCGTTATAACGAATTTTTATAATTCAAGGGCACATAAAGAAAGTCGCCTATGAATAAATACGTGTCGCGAAATGAGATGCGTAATTCTTTAGTGATATGTAAATGTCGGTTTGAACTTACAAAATTATCACAAAGGAAAATATTCTTGCCTTCATTGGCATTTTATTAGTGTCTGGACATAACAAACTACCTAACAACGAGACTCTATTGGGCTCTTTCAACTGACGTGCACAACAATTTAATTTCACAGTCGTTAAGAAGAGATACTTTTGATGTGATTTTGAGATCTGTACATTTTGCAAATAACATGGAAATGGACGATGATAGATTATATAAAGTCCGCCCCCTTTTTGAGCAATTCAACAGAGTATGCAAAGATTTAGACATCCGAGAATATCTCAGTGTAGATGAGTCCATAGTCTCTTATTATGGACTTAGACAATAAGGCATAAAGCTAAAAATGTACAAAAATTTGACCAAAGAAACCACTGGTTAGCCAAATCAGAGCAGAAACATGCCCGATGTAAAAAGTGTGACGGAAGAAATGGTTATAAGTGCGAAAAGAATAATCAACCTCTTCATCCCGAATGCCATAAAAGTTATCATATTGATTCTAATGCATAAATATTCAGTTTAATAAAAATATGTTACTATTTTTTAAAGGTAATTACAATTTTTAAATCTTTTTTTCTAAGTTTTAGAATTTTTAAATTTTATATTTTACAAAATTTTCCTTTGCAAATTGAATTGCAATTATTTTTTTTTAAATATAATTTTAATTTTTAAAAACCCTTATTATACAAGTATAAATAATATTTCACTAGTATATAAATCTAGAATCTATTATTATAATTATTATTATTATTGTTGCAATCAAACAATAAATTCAAAATTTGCATTAAAAAGGTGATTTCATACTACGCAAATGCCGGTTGGTACAAAAATCTGCTATTAAAAAAAATTTGTAAATACAACGGGAAAAATAAAATTTATGTACGATGTACTTAATACACAGAATGAACAAATATGAACAAAATTTTCAAAATTGATCGAGTATCTTGAAGTCGGCATTAATGGGTTAACGAAGAAAGGCCATGCTTAAGCATTCGAATTGGATGCCGATCTGCCGGGAATATCTACGCAGATTTTCATTGGTCCATTTCCAAATCAAAACTTTTTTTATATATAGAAGGATATAATTATCAACATTTTAAACATATTTTAGTAAATTTTGTCTGGATTTTGTATTTAATTCATGTACTACGAACAATTCAGAAAGCAAAAATAAATGACGAAAAAATAGATATTGTTAATGTAAAGGTAAATAAAAATATAATATTTATTAAAATATATTCTTTGTAACAAATTCGAATCTCATAGAAGCGTAAGATAGCTTATTAAAGTAACATTTAAAAATTTTAAAGAAGTTTTTTAACATTCCATTTGTTACAAAAATGTTTCTTTGATATATGGAAAATATTTTTGTTTATACCTTTTGTATAAAGCGTTGCCGAATTTTTGACAGTCTGCTTATATAATACAGGAACTTCGTTATCTTCATTTTCCCGTGGTGCCGACCGGTGTGGTGTTTTTTTTTTAATTATTATTATGCCTTGTTATCTGCACGACGGATATAGACCGAAGGATAAATGCCCTGCATTGGGGTCTTTTGATGGAATATAACCTATAATTACGCAAGTATAGCAGGATTAAAAGAGAACCACGGAAAACTCCAAATGATTAAGCAGAATTTCGTGCTTTTTTCAAACTGCTCGTACGAAAGCCATAATTAGATCAACTGGTATTTCTTTCCAACCGTTCTGTGATCATCAACAAACGAAAGAGGTGTTTCAACAAAATTTAAAGGGGGAGATGGATTTCGTAGGACCGATTTTCTGATCCTACGACATAAAACATGAAAAGCCTTGCCTGATCGCAAAAAAGAGGACCAAGTCTGTTTGGACCTTAAGACCAAACATTGTGACTATAGCATTGTGAATGGATAATACCTAAGCAAAAAAGCAGCAAAAAAGACGCCCGTCTGACATTGGTCTTAGGCCGAATATCGCGACATTAACCAAGCAAATCTCGAGTATCAGCTTTGATTGCAAATCCTCACAGCCACTGGTGGTGTGTGGTGCCGAGTACTTCCAATATTTTGCACTGTTGTATTAAATGCAATCCTTCCTGATAATGTATCGGAATACTTTAAAAAATGTACTTCCACTAACAACTAAATTCTTGAGTACTCCAATTACTTAATATACAAATCTATGGAGCATATACAGGGCTGCACAGGAAAAAGTAGATTTCTTTCAGATTACATATGGTAGGTTAGACCGAGGCTAGTTTGCCCGCTTTTTCTTCTAATAATTTTTAAAAAAATTGCAATTCAACATTTTACATTTCTTTTTATGTTACAACTATCAGTGTATTTTCAGGAAGAATTCACAATAGTAAAACTTGAAAATATTAATTATAAGTATTAGTTTAGAAGCTCAAATTGACACCAAGTCGCTTAGGCCAACCTGCCCCGATTGCGGGGTAAGTTGGCCCACGTCACTTTTTAATGCTCTGATAGTGTAGAAGTTTAAGAAATGATCAAAATTTTACCAAATCTTAATTTTTATTTCTTGCGAACGAAAACACAATATAGCCTCCTAAATTAAAATAAAAAATTTAAATATTAAAACTGTGAGTTATTCAAATTATTAACTTCTACCAAAAATTGCTTTAAAAACTGATTTTATTTTCTCGTAAAGAATGTATTTAATACATTACGGAACAATAATAAATTTTAATAAAGGCATGCTAGATGATAAAACATCGTAAATCTTAGAGTACAGTAATTTAAGAAATCATTCATCCTTAATTACGTGATTTATTATAAACACCAGATGATAAATAAATTGTATCAAGGCCTCTGTACACCTGTTAAGTGCAATAATTCTTTTCTTTCGTTTATTATGTTTTTCTAACGCATCATTCCCTTCAATTTCTGTCAGTAAAATGTAATATTGTGTCATGATGCTTTGGGATACCAGCTTCTTTGAAATAATGATAATTTTCGTTTATATAAAACTTTAATTCCTAATCAAGTATTAAAAAAAACCAAGTTTGTTTATCATGAAATATATATATTACTGATTACATTCAATATTTACTATTGATATAACGAGATTTAGATAATCTAATAAATTAGGATATAGCAATGTGCTTCATATAATTATGTTGGATGATATCATTTTTTTATATTTTTCGTTTGAACTGCTGATCTTTATTAACGGTTCAGGAAGTGTAGTTCTATTCTGTCTGTGGAAGGGACAACATGTCTCTTAAAGGAAAGGATATTTCTTGATAACTAAAAAATTGTTACTTGAAAATGCCTTTTTTATGGATTACGAAGACAGAAAGGATTATTTAGTTTCAACGAATAACTACCCAGGTAAGAGGTTTTCCCTTCATAAAATGTGATGTTATTAAAGCATTATTTGTGGAAAACTCTTGTTTGGACGGGGGAACATCGGGATTTTATTAGTAATTGAGAAATATCAGAGTCGGGTATATTTTGATTGTTAGATTTGTTACTTTTAGCTGTAGCATGTAACATTAGGAGGCCGAACTTTTAGCTACATTTCGTAAGAAATACTACCTATTGCAATCTCCCATATATTGAAATTTTTGCAGATCTACACCGGTCATGACCCCTAGAGCCCAAAACCACCACCAGCTCAAAACTTTATCTGTCTATATATCTATCTATCTATATTTTACTTTTCTATGGACACGATAACATATCCAATTAGTTTAAAATTTTCAAAACTTCTAGGTAAATGACCAAAAATTATGCATGACAGATTTTTGATATAATTAAAAAAGGCTTCAAGGAGGCAAAAAGTTGGGTTTACAGAAGAAAAAATTCATAACTTCGTCATTTCAAAAGATATCAGAATTACTTAAATTTATCATAAGTCCTCTTAATATTATCTACAACTATTGTATTGACTAGCTTTTGATAGGATAAACTCTTACAGCAAAAAGAAATTAAAACCACAAAAAAGTGTGTGTGTGTGTGTGTGTGTGTGTGGGGGGGGGGTTGTATAAGAAAAAAATCACATTTCCCTTAATCCGTTAAATTCATGGTGTAATTAGTACTTAACTTTGAAATCTACCTGCGCCTGTAGACCAAGTCAACAGGGATTTTTCTATAATTATGAAAGTTATAAATGTTTTTGTACAACATGAGCAGCTGATTTAATTTGGGGAGGAAGTAAAAAATATTATAACTTCATTTTTTTAAAAGATTGACTGGGATAACGAGGAATTCAATTAATAAAATAATTCCTTATTATTAATTAATAATAAATTAATTCAAATAATAATACATGTTTATTAAAACATTTCATTAAAACTATCAAAATTCCAATACCCCAGAGCCAAATTCCTAAGGGGCACGTTGGCCCCGTGCCAAATAGGCCAACTAACCCCGTATCGCCATTTTTGTTTTTTATTACTGTAAGCAATTATTCTGAAAGTATTTCAATAAAACAACATGCCTTACAATATCTACAAGAAATTATGTTTCTGAATTATTATACATCAAAATCTAAAATGTAATCTACAAACAAATAAAAAACGATTATTTATAAGAGAGAAAATTTACTCACCTTTGCAAAATTTTGAAAATTCTCAATAATTCTTTAATGGACGTTCCGACTTCAATGGTGCTGATGTTGGAGGAGGAAAATGAAGCAACCCATATTTGGCTGAACTGACAATGTCATCTAAAGCAAAGTTTTAAAAATATCGCGACTGGGTCAGCATGCCTCTATGGCCAACTAGCCCCGGTCTGCCCTAATTGCTGAAATTGGGTTTTCAAATATGTCAAACTTTTCCACATTTTTTATGTTATGATTCTGAACTCGACTTGTAAAAACTAACTTTGTTCTAACTTTATTCTAATTTCTCATGTCAAATTGAGGCTACTGGTAAGTAGCAAATATTGAAGTATCAAGTAGTGAAGTAACTGTATTGTTCAATGAAAAAATAGACCCTGCTAGTTGCTGTTAGTGACTGTACCTTAATTACCAAGTGAATTTCGATAAATATACGTTCGACCGAGTTTTTGTGGGATGAATGTATCAATTATATATTTTTTAATTGGATAATATTTTGAATACAGAATTTTGTACAGCCTTCCTTCCCCCTACAAATAATAATTTAAAAAATGTTACATTATTTATCAAAAACTTTGGCATCGACCCAGTTTTTTGCATAAAACTTGTAGAAATAATCAAATGAAATTTGGTAATATTAGTGAGAAAATTTATAAGTGAGATATTTCTGTTAAACTGAGTGACTGGGTGACTGCAACTAAGTGACTATATTCTGTTTTCTTCATGGAACGCACAACTGTTTTCGTTATTATAATAATGCATTTTTGTGTTGCAAAATGTTTGAAAACATTTATTTATTGAAATTTTTAGATTCGAAAAAAATGTTATGCCTTTTTATTACGCGGCGATTTCTGGATGACAATTGCGTGTAGGTTATTAATTGTGCAACTATGTTTATAGTTGATAGTAACCTGTAAATTTATCACAACTTCACGATATTGAGTTTCAGTATTAAACAAGGGGAAAAAATCATCCTTTAAGCATAGATTATGAAGATTTTTCCAACCAATTTAAAATTCTTTAATAAACTGCACCTATTACTGAAGTATTAAATGATAGTTAAATAAACGAATGAAATGAGATAAAATCACTTACTCGTGGTGAGCTACCTGTGAAGCATAAGAAATTTTCCCTACAAGAGAAAGTTTAAATGTAAATTCGTATTTATAATTACAGATGTTGGAAATTACATAAAAAATTAAAGTAAAATTATTTCAAATTTGACACAATTGGAAACCCAACACTGTAAAGAAAATCCGAAAAAGTTTCCTGTAGGAGACAGAAAAATAGTTGCCCTTCTCGGGAAGGAAAATTTTCCGACCCAGCTCGGAAAAAAATCCGAAAAATATCATTTTAGTTATTATTTAGTTTTTTTTTCTGATTTTATTCCGACCTTGGTCGGAAATTTTTCCGTCCCGAGAAGGTCAACTATTTTTCCGTCTCCTACAGGAAACTTCTTCGGATTTTTATACAGTGAATTTCAAATTTACCATCAATAGTCGCAAAAGAATCCAAATTTTTTTGTTCACCCCTGTGTATGGACTATAGATTAATATATAAACTAAATAGTATTCCAAAATTTAGCTCACTTTAAAAACGCATAACACAGTTAAAAATTCACCCTCAGCAAAGTTCGCCAATACGCGTGAATGTTCTCGAAATTTTTTGTGGAGGCCTGTATATGATCTATAGAATTTATGCACACGAAGTTATATGCAAAATATTGGTTAAATTCAAAAACGCATAATACAAATAAAAACGCACTCCCAGCAGTTATTGCTCAAATGCAAAACTGTAACCGAATTATTTTGTGTAAAAAAAAAAAGAATTTTTTGTTAGTTGTTTCAATTTCTCGAATTCTATCGCATAAGTTCTTTCATTTTCTGACCACCTTAAAGCTTAAAAATTATAACAAGTTATGACAACGTAATTAATTCAAACGAAAGTGTAATAACGTTTACGAACGTTTGGTTAAACTATTATTTTTCATGTTTTATTTAATAATTTATCGACACACAGGGAGACAAATGGTGGAATAATAAGAAATAAAGAACTATAATTGGTTAACATTGAACGCTGTTTTAATTTATTTAATCACTATATCTGACAATGATTGGCGATGAAAAAGAAAATACAAATAAAAAAATACAACCTTTAAAGTGTAAGGTTAATTAACATGTGATTTGCGTAAGAAATTTTATTGCTTATTTATTTGGGAATTTTAATATTAAAAACTTGTAGTATATTTTTGCATTAATAATTTGATGTTTTTTATATTTATTTTAATATTAGAATTCATCTTGACTGTATGACAATAATAGTAACTTTTCGATAAACCACTCTACATTAAATAAGTTTTTATATAAAGGGAATATTTTATTGAAACCCTGTAAAAAGGAGAAAAACACAACGTGTTTTGAAATAATTAAGTAGTTCATTTTCAGATGTAATTTATATATATATAATTGGCAATTGTCTAATTATTTTTCTGATATATTTCACTTATCTTGATGTAAAAAAAAAAAAAATGGTAATAAAATATATATCAAAAGCAAAAATTTTTATAAGCCTGTGTGTTTGTGTCACGAAAAGGACTGATAGTTGGATTAAATCTGCACATCAAATCATTAATGTAGAAAACAATTAAAAATATGCACCGAAATTAATTCTCTCTGGCCAATCTCATTTACATATTTATTCAAAAATTCATTTCTCTTTAGCTGTTCAAGAAAAAAAAAACGCTGCTTAATTAAATTCTATTACATTTCTTAAATTCTATCACATAATTTCTTTTTAGTTTCTGACCTTATATTTTATTGAAACATTGTAAACATGAGAAAAACACAACGTGTTTTGAATTAATTAAGTATTTCATTTTCCCGTGTAAAAAAGATTTTATATAACTGACAATTGTCTAATTATTTTTTTATATATTTTAGTTACCTTGATGTAAAAAAAAATAACAAAACATACTTCGAAAGACTACATTTTTTTTATAAGCCTCAGTATTTGTGTCAAGAAAAGGAACTGATAGTTGGGTTACATCAGCATAGCAAATCGTTAATGTAGAAAACAATTAAAAAAGATGTACCGAAATTAATTACTCCAAGCCAATCTCGTTTACATATTTATTCAAAAATGCATTTCTTGTTAGCTGTTCAGGAAAAAAAAAAGGCAGCTTTATTAAATTCTATTAACTTTCTTGAATTCTATCACATAGTTTCCTTTTATTTTCTGACCTTAAAGCTAAAAAATGATAACAAGTTATGATAACAAAATTAATTCTAACCAAAGTGTAATAACATTTACGGAACGCTTGGTTACACTCTAATTTTCATGTTTAATTTATTAATTATCGATACACAAGTCAAAAGACGGTCGAATACTAAGAAATAAATAACTGCAATTGATTAATATTGGACACAGATTTAATTTATTTAATCACTATATCAGACAATTATTGATTTGCGAAGAAAAAAGAAAATGTAAATAAAAAATTACATCCTTTAAAGTGTATGGTTAACGTGGGATTTGGATAAGAAATTTTATTACTTATTTATTTGGGAAAATTAATAATAAAAATTTGCAGTATATTTTTGCATTAATAATTTGCATTGTTTTATATTTCTTTTAATAATAGCTTTCATTTTGACTGTATGATAATAATAGTAACTTTTCAACAAAACCATTCTACACTGAATGAGTTTTTATATAAAGGGAACGTTTTATTCAAACCCTGTAAACACGAGAAAAACACAACGTGTTTTGAAATAATTATTTCATTTTGAGGTGTAAAAAATATTTTATATAATTGGCAACTGTCTAATTATTTATATATATATATTTTACTTACCTTGATGTAAAAAAATAGTAATAAAATACTCTTCAAATGAATAAATTTTTGTATAAACCTCTGTGTTTGTATCACAAAAAGGACTGATACTTTAGTGAAATCCGCACGTAAAATCACTAATGTAGAAAACAATTAAAAAATATATACCAAAAATTAATTACAACAAGATAATCTCATTTACATATTTAGTCAAACATGCATTTCTTGTTAGCTGTTCAGGAAAAAAAAGACAGCTTAATTAACTTCTATTAAATTTCTTGAATTCTATCACATAATTTTCTTTTATTTTCTGACCTTAAAGCTCAAAAATGATAACAAGTTATGACAACATAATTAATTCTAGCAAAAGTGTAGTAACATTTACGGAACGTTTTGATACACTCTTATTTTTCGTGTTTAATTTATTAATTTATCGACATACAGGGCAAAAAATGGTCGAATTATAACAAATAAATAACTATAATTGGATAACACTGAAAGTAGTTCTAATTTATTTAATCACTATATCAGAAAATTAATGATTAGCGAAGAAAAAAGAAAATATAAATAAAAAATTACAACCTTTAAAGTGTAAGGTTAATTAACATGGAATTTGAATAAAAAATTTTATTACGTATTTATTTGGGAATTTAATATTAAAAACCTGCGGTATATTTTTGCATTAATAATTTGCGGTTTTTTATATTTATTTTAATAGTAGCTTTCCTTTTGACTGTATCACAATAATAGTAACTTTTCAACAGACCATACTACCTTGAATAAATTTTTATATAAAGGAAATATTTTATTGAAACCCTAAAAACATGAGAAAAACACAACTTGTTTTGAAATAATTAAGTATTTCATTTTCAGATGTAAAAAAGATTTTATATAATTGACAATTGTCTAATTATTTTCTTAATGTATTTTACTTACCTTGATGTAAAAAAAACAGTAATAAAATATACTTCTAATGACTGAATTTTTTTATAAGCCTCGGTGTTTGTGCCACGA